>OZ004717.1:24779434-25379434 GCA_963924515.1 Vespertilio murinus
TTGTTTGTTCTTTCACTTTATATCCATAACTCTGGTTGAGATTCTCTGTAGCGGCTTTCTCAGTGGGCACTTCTTTCTTGTCCCTCGATCCATGTGCCATTGCTGCCAGAATCATCTTTCTAAAAGCCATGCCTGATCATAATTCTGCTGGCTTTCCACTGTGTAAGTAAAATCCAGACTCCTTCAGGTGGCATTTAGCTCTCTTCGTAATCTATTTTTGGCCTGGGTTTCATTTTCTTCATCCCCAAGGACTCCTCCAACATAAAATTGTGATGGTTATTGGAAGAATTTCTGATACTAATGCAGTCATCTCTTAATAGGTTTACTCTTGTTCAGCGAACAGCACAAGCTTGCACAGCTCTGGCCTTCAATCTCCATAGGAAGTCTGAATTCCTTGTGGCGTTAGCGGATTATTCTATTAAATGTTTCGATACAGGTAAGAAGTCCTCCTATTTGCCTTTTGAAGCAGGGTAAAATATAGACTAGAGTCCTGCAAGGGGTCTATGGGGGCAGTCCCCAAAAGCCATCCCTCACCAGCCACAGGTTCAGGGGCCCCGGGGCCATCCTCTCGTCAGATCAGCTGGCTGTATTCTCAGAGTTTCCCACAAGTACCCTCTGGTTTGATAATTCACTAGGATGATTTGTAGAACTCAGGAAAGCACTATGCTTATGATTATAGTTTTAATGTAGCAAAAGGATAGAAATTAGACCCAGCCAAAGAAAGAAACATAGGTTGGAATCTGAGAAGCTTCCATTGTCCTCCAGGACGCATTACGCTCTCAGCTTCGATGTGCGGGCATCCCTACTGAGTTTTGCCAGACCAAGAAATTCACCCACGCGTTGACGTCCAGAGTTTATATTGAGGCTTCATTGTGTAGGCATGATTGATTGAATTATTGCCCTCCTGGATGAACTCGGTTTTCATCCTTTCATCCTCTCTATGGAGGTCAGGCTGACATGTGGCCCAAAGCCCCAACCTTTTAATCTCTCCCATGGTTGGTCTTTCTGTCTGGCCGACTTCCACTTTGAGGTTCTCTCCTTAGCATAAACTGTTAGCTGTTGTCTGAATAACAAAGACATTCCTAGGGCTGGGGAGGTCCCAGGGGTTTAGAGGATGCCTCCCCAGAGCCTGGATAAAGACTATACTTCCCTTTGAAGGCCAAATTCTAAATACACAGGGCAGAATAATACTTTTTAAATATAACCTGGGTATTTTATACATTTTTTATAGAGTGTAGAGTTCTATAAGCTGAATCTCTTATTCTTACTAAGAAAAAAGATATCTCAACTGTATTTTTTCTTATTATTAAAGTAATTAATGTGTTATGTTTAAAATAATATGTAAACTATAATAATAATAATAATAGTAATAATAGTGACAGCTGACACTGTTTGCTCTCTGTTCTATGACTTGATATGTGTTAATTTTAATCATCATAATAACCCACGAAGATGGGTACTTCTTATCCCCATTTTGCAAATGAGGCCATGAGGCACAGAAGTAACGGGACCCAGGCAGGCCCCACAGTTTCTAATGGAAGAGCCAGGATTCCCAATCAGTAGTCCAGCTGCAGGGTTCCTGCAGTTCCTCGCCAGGACACAGGCTGGAGAAAACGCAGCGGTCTTCAGTGATGCCCCGAGACAGGGGTTTTGTAATGTGACCTGCCTTTCCAGCCTGTTTTTATGCATATACCTTTTCTACATTCTCATAAACATGATCTATCGATATTGTTTTGTGCAATCATTTTCTTACCTCAAAAATTCATACTTATATTTGACATCATTATCAAATATTCTATCTACTCCGTTGATATATGCACAACCAGAATTAACCTATTACCTTATTGATGGACTTTAAACTACTATTCCCAATTTTTGCTATTACCAACACTGCTGTCACAGAAATTCTGAAGAACTAAGTCTTTGTGCTTCTCTGCGATTGCTTTCTTTATATTCTATTCTGTTCTTCTGTCTTAGTTCCATCTTTTTATAGTTTCTTCTGTCTTATTGATACCCTTCCCTGCTATCATGAGGACCCTTTGTTAGATATTGTCTTACCAGCTACCGCCCTCTGTCTTCACTGCCAACTCCTGCATCTTTGAAACATCCATCAATGCATTCTGATTCTTGCTCCCCCAACTCCATGATACTCTGAGACTTCTATTTTCAAGGTTATGAGTAACTTCTGATTGTTCAAATCCTCTTTAAATCCTCATTCTACTTCTCTGTAGCACTTGACAGTTTGGTGACTTTAAGAGTCTTAGTGTTTATACTTTTCTCTTGGTTTTCCCCCTGCCTTTCTGATAGCTTCTATAGTAGTCTCTCTCCTAGCTTCTTATACTGGTAGCAGCTCCTAGACTTTTGATTTTTGACCCAATTAGAAAGAAAAAGTAGAAGAACCCATATAGGTTGTCAATTTAAAAATATATATATTTTATTGATATTTTTACAGAGAGGAAGGGAGAGAGATAGAGAGCTAGGAACATCGATGAGAGAGAAACATCGACCAGCTGCCTCTTGCACACCCCCCACTGGGGATGTGCCCGCAACCAAGGTACATGCCCTTGACCGGAATCGAACCCGGGACCTTTCAGTTCGCAGACCGACGCTCTACCACTGAGCCAAACCGGTTTGGGCTAGGTTGTCAATTTTTAGTTTTGCTAATTGACATTGGAAAAATCATAACTTCATAAAACTAAGGTGTTTTTTTTAACATAGAGAAACTTAGAAGGATAAATTACTAGATTTCAAAGTAGTACTTTAAATTTAGCTTTTGAAAAACTCATTCTTATTTTTCTCTGAAGATTAGTGAAAAATTAACCATTAATGCCAGACTTTTTAGACTGGAGCTCAGAAACCACTACTCTCTCCCTAAAGATTTATCTGTTCTGCTCTCTTTAGTTTGGACATACTTTGTGCATTAATGTTTCCCAGATTTACATATTTTTAAAAATAAATCTTTATTTTTGAAAGTATTACAAATATCCCTTTTTTCTTTATCCCCATTGTCCCCTCCTCCCCCCCTACCCCCCCCCCCGAGTTACATTTTGCTTTCTATTTTCCTCATATCCATCTTTCTGGAGGGAAAAAAATGATTAAAAGATGTTTGCTATAGAAAACTTGGAGACACAAAATGTAAAGAGAAAATAAAGATCACTTATGATTTTACCATCCACTGATAACTATCATGAACAGTTTTTGACTGTTTTCTCTGCCTGTATGTCACACACGCATACACATGTACCTCAGAATCAATTTTTCAAATCAAATTCATTATCTCTTCTCCACACACTGCTAAATCTGTTCCTCCATATGTATTTCTCACATTAGTTAGTAGTAAGACCATCTGTTTACATAACTAGACTAGGCCACTGGAGTCTTAACTCCTCTTTCATCTCCAGATGTCCATCTGATCACAAAGTCCTTTGATTTTTCTCCTTCATAGCTCTTAAATTTGTCCTTTCTGTATCACCACATTCCTAGTATAGACTCTCCTCATCTCCTTCCTGGGTTGTTACAAAATAAATAAATTAGTCGTTTTGTCAAATCTCGTCCCCTTTCCAGCAGATCCACCAGGTACCTCAAAATGCTCTTCCTCAAACACCGATTGGGTGTAACACTCTCTATCATGAGACTGTTCCTCACAAGAGGAAGCCGGAGCTCCCTAGCACACGGAAGGCTTTTCCTAAACCCTTTTTGGCCTCATCCTCATGCCTCCATGAATCACATACATGTTACTAACATGTCCTATAGTGTGCTTTATTAATGTGACATGTCCTATAGTGCGTTTTATTAATGAGACACAGGCTTCCGTTTTTGTAGGTTAATGGAGGTGCCTCCGTAATATCTAGTCATCAGTTGAAGTAGTTCTTGGATGGCGTATAGTGGTTTACCCATTTTAGTGTAACCATGTGACTTTTACCACAGTCACCAAGGAGCTGGTTAGCTGGATGAGAGGACACGAGTCATCGGTGTTTTCCATCTCCGTGCACGCGTCAGGGAGGTACGCCATCACTACCTCCTCTGACACGGCCCAGCTCTGGGACCTGGATACCTTTCAGAGAAAAAGGAAGCTGAATATTCTCCAGTCTGTGGGTATACAAAAGGTCAGTGAGGGGGGACATCTTGGTCTATTGTGTTTCTCAGGCTAGTTTCTTGGCCAACAAGATTTATAAACGATTTATAGGTGATTTAAGATTGTCCCACATACCAGTGTTTTGTAACTCAGCAACAAGCAAAGCAGAGTGGCCTAGGGAACTGAAGATGTTGCCTATGGCTGCAGCTTATTCCTTACCGAGCTTTTTGTCTTATTTAAGAAAATTATTATTATAGTATATAACTTCAGCTTTATCAAGTTGATAGTTTTTATTTAGCCAATTGGTTTTGTTTTTAGGTTTTAACCCCCCAACATTCTATTATGAAACATTTCAGACAAACAGCATATTTGTAAGAATTTCATGGTGAGCACATGTACATCCCCATCCAGATTCTATCACTGACATGTTCCTATACTAGACTTCCCTTTATTTATTTTGGGTTTTTTTAAAAAAAATGTATTTTTGTTTATTTCAGAGAGGAAGGGAGAGGGAAAGAGGGAAAGAGAGACTGCAACATCAGTGATGAGAGAGAATTATGGATCAGCTGCCTCCTGCACACCCCATACTGGGGATCAACCCCACAGCCCGGGCATGTGCCCTGATCAGGAATCACACTGTGACCTCCTGATTCATAGGTCAATGCTCAACCGCTGAACCACACCAGCAGGGCTAGACCTCTCGTTATATTACTAAACTATGTTATGGTTCTAACCATTTTTCTGTCCCTCTATTATTAATCTTTTTTTTTTTCCATTTTAAAGTATATATGCCCATAAATACTTAAGCGATCAGTATGTTTTGATGTAATATATTTAAAAATGTGTATATATAATGAAATACACAAATCGTAAGTATTCATTTGTTAAGTGTTGACACATGCACACACCTCTGTAATCTGTGCAGACCTATCTTTATCACCTTCCAGAAAGGTCCTTGCTATCTCTTGCCAGATAAGCACTGCCCTGAAGCTTCTCCAGCATGGATTAGTTCTGTCCTAAAATTTCACATAAATAGTCATTAATGATTCATATAAAGCTTTTTCTGCATAATGTTTTTGAGTTTTATCTAAGTTGTTGTATGTATCAGTAGTTTGTTCCTCTTTATTGCTGATCAGTATTCTATTGTATACATATATCACCTTTTTAAAAAAATCCATTTCTTTTGCTTTTAAGGTTTAATCTTATTACTTGATTAGCTTAATACTATTTTCAGGTTTGTCTCAGTCTCCCATGTGATTAATTATTTTGCTAAATACATGCAATATTTCTTTTAAGTTCTCTGGTATTAGCATGAGCAGGTAGCAGTGCATGTCAACCAAAAATTTATTTTACAGTCTCCATGGAGATTCCAAAGTTCTTTAATTTGCCTTTGATAATTAAAGAAAGATAAAAGTTGTAGCCAGTTTATTCATCCGGGATTTAGGTCAAATGTCTTAGTAGGTTGTTTTGGTTTTTTTTTTTTTTTTAATTGCTTTAATACTTAAATGGAATTTTAAATTCTAAAGAAGAGAGCTTTGGGAGTTGAACCCACAATGGAAACAGTTATAAAACAATGACACAAAAACCATCTGTTCTTTTTACCATGAAATTAAAATTAGTATACACTGGATATTTGCCGATTTTAACCTTGCTCAGACATTTAGACATTTTAGTTTTAAAAATAGGACTCAACGTTAATGAGAATAAAATTAAGTGTAGGAAAGTATGTATGGTATGCAGTTTTCATGTAAATATATTGTTCCAAAATAAAGCAGCATAGTCTATCGGTTACCTGCCAACTTTTTCTCTTCTCAGAGGACCAGCTAGTAAATATTTTTGGTTCTCTAGGCCAAGAGCAAAACTGAGGATATTATGTGTGTACTTACATAAGCATCTATAATGAAGTAATTTAAAAATGCCAAGATCATTCTTAGCTGCTGGACTATACAAAAACCTGAGGTGGGCCAGATGTTGACATTCCTGGTTTATTCTGCTGAAAATAGGAAATAATTGTAAAGCAAGACTTTTATTCTTATCAAACAGTATTTTTATTCCAGTTTCTGATTCTACTTTTTGTAAAACTTTTGTTAATTTTTTTTTATGGCACATGATGACAAGATGATGCTGTGGGTCTCATTTTATGAGAGCTCTTTTAATCTGAAACAGTCTCCCACCATTTTTACTTTATATAACATCAATTTTTTTTCTGAGAGACCAGGCTCATCATCTTAGAAAATGCCCAATATTCTGGCTTCATCTTACTGTTTTATCATTGATCATTTAACTCAAATCTCTCACCTCTGTTTCTTATAAACTAGAAGGCATGAGTAGATTCATGTCAAACATTTTTGACAAGCTATTTCTCTTATGTGTAGAAGATGAAAATAGTAATAATACATTACTGTTGGCTTCAGGATTGCATGTGATCATCTGTGCAAGGCACTCAGCACAGTGCTTGCTGTAGAGAAAGTGCTTAAAGTTAGCGGCAGCTGCTATTGTTTCCATTATTGCTGTTATTATTATCTATAATTATTGTTATCTGTTATTTAGCTCCATTATGGGATTATGCAATTAAATATCTTAAAAAGCTATGAAGTGACTATATAGAAACATATATGATGATAGAGAATCATTGACCAGCTGCCACACTGGGGTTCAAGCCCATAACCTAGTAGTCATGTGCCCTGACCAGGATATGAACTGTGACCTCCTGGTTCCTAGGTTGACGCTCAGTCACTGAACTACATCAGCTGGGCTATTTTTTTTTTAAACACATTAACTAGATGCACAATTCCTTATTAGTAATTCAAAAAGCCAAAAGTTGTTCCCTCACTCACTTGGCGGCAAAATCTGATCTGACTTGAATTCGTCTGGCAGCAGAGCCTGGACTGAATTGACATAAGACTGAAAGATTAATGTTTCTGAGCGTGGGCATTGCTCCAGGTCACCTCGGGGCTCCACACAGATTTACAGAATATGCCTCAGACTGCTTTTCTCACATCAGAAGTAATTCTGAATTCTGGAACACAGCCCCAGGGGTTTCAGATAGAGAACTATGGACCTTTGATTTCAAATGTTCTTAAAGAACCTACCACTCCCAACAGTTTTCCACTGATGTTTGTACCTAGCAGTAGCAGTAATTAATACCAATAGTAATAGATACCAGTTATTGAGTTCTTACCATGTACTTAGCACTTGGTTCTTTTTTAAGCTTAAGTAATCCTAAACAGAAGATGCCATTATCCTCATTGTACAAACAGGGAAACTGAAGTTCAGAAACGTTAAGTAACTTGTCAGGTGTTACCCCCCTCCTAGAGGAGTTGCAGTTTGAATCAAAGCCTGTTTTACTCCAAAGTCATTCCTGCTTTCAGGTAAACCGGTTAGTTATAACTCTTCATGTTAGTAAATTTTTATTCTTTTACTTATGCTTGGAGATAGGTTATTTAGCTCTTTATTTGGGTTTAGGAGTAAACCCTGGGGTTTCTGATTTCTGTGGTTCAGTATATATCGGAAAAGATTTCATGATGGATATTAGAAAATATTTAATAAAGAGTATATTACTGCCCTGGCCGGTTTGGCTCAGTGATAGAGCGTCAGCCTGCGGACTGAAGGAGCCCAGGTTCGATTCTACTCAAGGGCATGTGCCTTGGTTGTGGGCACATCCCCAGTAGGGGGTGTGCATGAAGCAGCTGATCGATGTTTCTAACTCTCTATCCCTCTCCTTTCCTATGAAAAAATCGATAAAATATATATTTTTAAAAAGTATATTACTGAAGTTAATTTAATCTCTGTATATATAATAGGAGCTCACTAACATTGCTGCTGACTACACATTTGGCCTTAACTTGCTCATGACTAGCCTCTACTCTTTAAACTTGGATAAAAGCTCACATACCTCTCAAAAATGGATTTGAAAAGTATAGGATTGTCATCTTTTACAAGAAAACACCACGGCCTCATCCTTGTGCATTTGTTAGTGCTTTTACAGTTTTTTCCCTAAGCTTTTTATGCTTGTCAAGAGATGACACTATCTAAATAGTGGCATGATTCATTAGGAACAATTTTATAATCATTAAACTCTGGCAATTAAAATCACAGATCTAGTAATGAATAATCATGTAGGCAATAATGTATCACAGCTAGTCCCCTAAAATAGCAGCTGATGCTCATTAACTTTTAAGCTTTTGCTTCTCTCAGTAGGAATAAATTTATTACTTTTCTAGAAAAATGTTGCTAGTTATAAAACTATTGTGACTTTTTAAACATACTGTATGAATTTTTTTATATATTGTCACTTTTTTTTACATTGGTTCTGAAACCATCTTTTAATGCATCCGTTATAGACTACACATATTCATTGCAGGTTTTTTTCTATACATCCCTTATATTATAAATGCCTTCCTGAATCTTTTGGCAAGAGATCTCCCAGAGGTTGTCTGACAAAGTGAGCCAAAGACAACAGTGAGGCCCAGAAGTTGAGTGGGCATTTTTATTACGTCTTGTTAACATGAATCTCGAGTATTTTTCATTTAACCAGTATTTTCCATAGTGCATTATTATGTACGTGTGTATTATCGCGTGTTCCTTAGCACTGTTTATTACTGAAAAAAGATACTGTTATATGTATATGAGAAAAACGGAGTGTGCGACAATAGCCTGCAACTTTTGTTGAGAAAATTATGGCTTACAATTCCTTGAAGTTCTTGTATAATATTACTATTATAATCACTTCTTAACTGTTTGTATATAATAAGCTGGGTGACCATAACACACATTGGAGTGAAGGTTGCAGAAGTGTTTCAGGAAGAGCCTTATTAACCCACTATTTTTGTAACTGGGAAAAGCCATTGTAGTTTTGGTGTTTGCTTCCCCCCTAGACAGTCATTCTGGTTTGCTGTCTGTCGTGACTGTGACAATAGCCGTATCCGGTCTAAATACTCAAGAGACACTCCAATCCACTGTTAAAAGTCACTGAACACTTCACCTCCAAAGAATGCAGCATTCCAAGAGAAACAGGCTTCCTTCTGACCCTGGTAGCATTGCAAAGGCGTGCGACAAACCAGGAACTGGAATGAGAGGCCACCACTTCCTGAAGGTGCTCTGCTGCCTCATTTGAGTCCCACTCCTCTTTTCCAACACAGAAACAGTCATATATTTAGAAATAATAACAAAGCTTTAAAGACACATCTTTAGAAACAATGACAAAATGTGTTCAAATATAGTGTTATAATAAGCTATATAGTTAAGGAGGCTCTTCTAGATTGGAATCAAAGAATAAATAGCTGGAGATGGAACCAAGGTTCAAACCATGTGAAATGTCTCAAACCATTTGAGGGGATTTATTCTGAGAGGAAGGGCAGGACTATTTTGTCCTTAATGCATTGGTTTCTTCCATTTCCTTTCCCTTCCTTTCTCTCTCCCTCTTACTCTTCCCCCTTTCTCCCTCCTTTCCTTCCTTTCTTCCCTCTCTTCATGTGTTTTACACAGATGACACACAACATTATATTTGAGGCCATTGAAACTCAAGAAATCAGTAAAATGAGCCGAAACTGGTTTGGCTCAGTGGATAGAGGGTTGGCCTGCGGACTGAAAGGTCCCAGGTTCGATTCCAGTCAAGGGCATGTACCTTGGTTGCGGGCACATCCCCAGTAGGGGGCGTGCAAGAGGCAGCTGATCGATGATTCTAACTCTCTATCCCTCTTTCTTCCTCTCTGTAATAAATCAATAAAATATATATATTTTAAAAAGAAATTAGTAAAATGGTATTTTCAACTTAGCTATCAATTTTAGTCTTACTTGTCCATTAAGTAAATTAAATCTCTAAAAATATATGATCATGTATTTCTTTTCAACTTTTTACATTTTTTACAAGTAATGCTCAACAAACATTTATCTTAAAGCACTTTACTGATTTCCCCCCCCCCCAAAGGATTAACTCTTAGAAACAGATTGAGTTCAGAAGAGATACGTACTTTTAAGGCTGTTGAGATATGCTGTACAGTATTTTTAACCAGCGGTGTGTGACAATGCCCTTTTCCAAAGCTTTCACCATATATTATATTTAACATTTATCAGTAGTTTGTATTTAATGTAGTGTTTATATAAGTATATAGTTTGTAAATATAATACATATTTGAGTATATGTATAGTTGTGTATACATGTATGTGTGTATTATTTTTAAGTAAATTTGATTCACATAAAATGGTATCTTGTTATTTTCATTTGAATCTAAGGTTAAATATTTTTTAATTGTTACACTTAGAATTTTATGAATTGCCTAGTCATTATAGTCACATATTTTTTATTTAAAGGATTTTACCTTTTCTTTTTAATTTATAATGGTACGTGAAATATCAGTATTATTCCTTTTCATATATTGTAAATGCATTTTTCTCTAGTTCAAGAAAAAATAATTTTTAAAAAATGTTTGGCCAATGGTATAATTTTAAATTTAAGGAGGGCTATATGATCCTTCTATGACAATGACTTTTTTTCTCCATGTTTAGGTTTTCTTTCTACCGTTAAGTAATACCATCCTCAGCTGCTTTAAAGATAATTCCATCTTCGCCTGGGAATGTGATACGCTTTTTTGTAAATACCAATTGCCAGCTCCACCCGAAAGCTCTAGTATGCTATACAAAGTATTTGCTGTGACCAGGTAACGTGCATTTTAAGACATTGAGAATTTTTTAAGAAATTTAACTTTCAGTAAAATTTTATAAATTTTCATTCTGTATCTTACTGTCGTGTGGGGAAAAAAAGTTTCCTTCAAACTTAGATATAGTCTGCAGAACTCGTTTTACTTTATTGTGGAAAATTTCCAATATGCACAAAAATATAAAAAAGTACATGGAGTCCTAATTACAATACTTTCATTTGCTATAATCATCATCAGCTAATAGGCACTTTAAAAAAACAATCTCTAGCTCCACCTACTGCTTCTCGATTGCATTGTCTTAAAGCAAAGCCAAGCTTATCATTTCAGCCATAACTATTGCAGGGTGTATTTTTATTATTTTTTTAAAATACTTTATTGATTTTTCACAGAGAGGAAGGGAGAGGGATAGAGAGCTAGAAACATTGATGAGGGAGATACATCGACCAGCTGCCTCCTGCACACCCCCCAATGGGGATGTGCCCGCAACCAATGTACATGCCCTTGACCGGAATTGAACCCGGGACCTTTCAGTCTGCAGGCCGACGCTCTATCCACTGAGCCAAACCGGTTTCGGCTGCAGGGTGTATTTTTAAAGGATAAGGGCACTTGTTGAGTAACTATAGTCAGGCGCAGCTCTCCTTCTCCGCCAGCTCTGCAAAGCCACTCACTGCATGGTGCTTTGTAGACTTGCGCAGCTGATACCAGGCTCATTTATTTGTTTGTTTGCCTTCTTCTAGACCAGGGGTAGGTAATGTCCAGCCCGCGGGCCATAAAAGGCCCTCAAGATCATTTGGTCCAGCCCTGCCAAGGCGTGAATTAATTAAATGTTTGACCAAATACAGCAGGCTAATTTTTAAGTTGATAATTTTGTGTGGCCCATGAATGATGTTATAAATATCCAAATGGCCCTTGGCAGAAAAAGGTTCCCCACCCTCCTCTCAACTGAAAATCCCTTAAGAGTAGGGTCTTACATGTCTGTGTGCTACTGTGTCCCTGGCCTCTGGCATGAGACCTGGCTGATTGATGGTGGACACTTGACAAGCCTGGTGATGAGCAGCAACCTTGCAAACCAATACAGCTAATTCTTTCTGTACTTTATCAACATAAAGTAGCTTTGTTTGAGCAGGAAAACGTTTGGGGTTTTGGGGGTTTCATATAGAAATGCTGTACCAATTCTGTATAGTCATATGTGAAATGTTGAAAGTGGGAAAGTGGGAACTGACTTTGAGAGTATGAGATAAAATCTGAATGTTACTCCAAAACCCCCAATTAAGTTATCAAACAAGTATCTGTTAAGCTGGTTTCTTAGCACAATAGGTTAAAAAAATGTATACTGTAAACATGAGCTTTCGCTATGGTTGTCACTGGGTGCATGGGACCATTTGAATTAATAAAAATAAAATTAAGAATTAATTTCCTTAGAAGCACTAGCCACATGTAAGTTTTCAATCACATGTGGGTCATAGGGACCATATTGGACGGCAAAGATGCAGAACCTTTCCATCATCACAGTGGATCAAATTGGACGGTGCCACTGTGAACAGTTCAGCTAGTCTCACTTTCTCATCTTTGTATTCCTTTATAGAGATGGCCGAGTGTTGGCCGCTGGAGGCAAATCAAACCATCTTCATTTATGGTGCTTAGAAGCGAAACAGCTCTTTAGAATTATCCAGATGCCTACTAAAGTTCGAGCCATTCGCCATCTAGAGTTTCTTCCTGATAGTTTCGATGCTGGTTCCAACCAGGTTGGTAACATAATACAGGACATTCTCCATGTTGAGAAGGATCATACCGATTTCTGAACTGTAATAGTCCTCTCATTGTTATAAGGATTTGTTATAAGGATTTGAAATTGCTAATATGTTGTTGAGAAGAGTCTAAAATTGAAAAAGAATTTTTTAATCTTAGGTTTTGTATGTTACTAGCAACATACTCTTTTTCTAAGGGACACCTTTTCATTTATTTTTCCTAAGATTGGTGTATTTTTAAAAATATATATTTTATTGATTTTTTACAGAAAGGAAGGGAGAGGGATAGAGAGTTAGAAACATCGACGAGAGAGAAACATCAATCAGCTTCCTCCTGCACACCCCCTACTGGGGATGTGCCTACAACCAAGGCACATGCCCTTGAGCAGAATCGAACCTGGGACCCTTCAGTCCGAAGGCCGATGCTCTATCCACTGAGCCAAACCAGTTTCTGCAGATCAGTGTATTTTAATTTCATGCCCTACCTCATAGTCTACAGGATGCTTTCACGTGTTATTTTTTATTTGAACCTTAAATTCTTTGACCTTGGGCAAGGAAGGTATTCTCACCATTCTACAGATTATGACACTAAAGCATAGGAACTTAATCATTACCCTCCTGTTGGTTGTAATGATTAGAGGTGAGACTAGAGCTACAATTTTCTCACTTTGTTGAACAGTGTTTTTCTGCCATAATTGCTCACCTCAATCCTATGAAACACGTTTCTTTGCATTTTGCCTTAGTATACAAAGTGTATTTCCCACCCCACCCTCAACACACATCTTTTTTTTTCTTTTAATAGTTGAGTATAGTCTGACCTTAACTTTAAAAAAATATTAAAACATTTTTAAATTATAGTTTATATTCTATATTATTTTGTATTAGTTTCAGTTATATAACATACTGGTTAGACAATCACATACTTTACAAAGCATACCCCTGATATTTCTAGCACCCAGTGGGTGTCATAGATGGCTCTTAAATATTATTGACTATATACTTCCTATGCTGTATTTCACATTCCTGTCACTATTTATAACTTCCATTAACTTTTTTGTTTTAAATTGGTTATTTTGGGTCTTACACTTTAACAAATTTTTGTATATGTCCATGATGTGTGTGTGTGTGTGTATGTATATGTATCATGTGCATATGTTTATTATATCTTAAATTTTTTAAATTTTTATTTGTTATTGTTGACAGTATTACAGATGACTCTGTTTTCTCCCTACATCCCTCCTCCACCCAGCTCCACCCTTAAGTTTTTTAACAGGTAGCACAGTCACATGATTGTAAACATAAAAATGTATATAGGCAGACAGTGACATCTCTTACTCCCCCCTCTCTCCCATTTGCCCAGTTATTCACTTTCCATACCACTGTTGTTCTGGTCTCTTGTTTTTCCCACTTTTTCCCACTTTTTTAGAGCTGTGCACCTTGCCTTTCTTCACTTAATTTACCCTGAAGATAAATCTATGTCCCTGCAGAACTTCATATTTTATAGTGTTCCACAATTTTTTAACCAGTCTTATTAGTGGGCACTTCACCTTTTTTTTTTTAGTTTTCTTTTACAAATAATGCTTCACTGAATACCTTTTTGCATGCAACATCCACCCAGCCTGTCTGTAGGACAAAACCCCAGAGTTGAAATAGCGGTATCAGGGTACGTGCTCCGTAATGTGACAGGTGCCCTCTGGAGAGGCTGCCTCAGCTCAGCTGTGAATGAGGGGGTTTCCTACAACCTGACCGACAGGGGACGTGCTTTTTAGAGTGTCCCCTTCACACTGCTTCCGGCCACCTCCAAACTGTGCTCTTCCAGAGTTGCTCATTCATTTCTAGTATGTTTTTTAAAAATATATTTTATTGATATTTTACAGAGAGGAAGGGAGAGAGATAGAGAGCTAGAATCGTCGATGAGAGAGAAACATCGACCAGCTGCCTCTTGCACACCCCCTACCGGGGATGTGCCCGCAGCCAAGGTACATGCCCTTGACCGGAATCGAACCCAGACCTTTCAGTCCGCAGACCGACGCTCTACCACTGAGCCAAACCAGTTTCAGCTCTAGTATGTATTTAATAAATATGAGTTAAAATTTTAGGTTTTGTACGTTACTGGCAATGTACTCTGTTATTACCCAGAGATGGCCGATCTCTAAAAGACTAGTTTCCCTCTTACCTCTCCACTCTTCTTGCAGCTCAGAAACTTTATACGGTCCCCAAATGTTGGTTATAGCAGCTGAAAGCACATAGACCTGGGGAGCCCCACGGAGAGCCCCAGGCGTGTGGGAGCAGCAGGATGGATGTTAGCTGTGATGGAACCGCGGGGACAGCGCAGGAATACACGGGTTCCACCCGCCTCACCTCCCACGGCCAGTGTGGAGACCAAAAGCGAAGGGCTGTCTCATCTCCTCCGTTCCCTTTGGAGGGATTAGTGGCGATCTCATGCCTGCCTGTGGGGAGGGAGGATCCGGCGGTGACCTTTCTGTATAGCTCCCAGGGTGGGCTCGGGCTTGTTCCGAGGAAAGCCAGGCTTCTCTGGACCTGAACGTGTGTGTGTGTGTGTGTGTGTGTGTGTGTGTGTGTGTCTGTCTGTGTGTGTGTAGTTCGGCTTTCAGACTTTTGACTTGACTTGGTTTCTCTCCACTGTTAGGCTCTAGGCGTGCTAAGTCAAGATGGCATTATGAGATTCATCAATATACAGACTTGTAAACTTCTCTTTGAAATCGGGAGCCTTGACGAAGGAATCAGCTCCTCGGTAATTAGCCCACATGGGCGGTACATTGCAAGTGTTATGGAAAACGGAAGTCTGAACATATATTCAGTTCAAGCTTTAACACAAGAAATAAATAAGGTATGTTATCAAGTAAATAATATCAATATTTTTAATATGATTTTTATTGATTTTTGAGAGAGAGATAGATAGAAACAGCGATGAGAGAAAAACTTCATTGATTGGCTGCCTCCTGCACACCCATTACTGGGGATCGAGCCCACAACCCAGGCATGTGTCTTGCCGTGAATGAAACCAGTCACCTCTTGGCTCCTGGGTTGATGCTCAACCACTGAGCTACACTGTCCGGGCAATAACATCAATTAAAAAAAAAAAAACTTACATGTATCATCAAAAATAAAATCTTTATGCTACAACCTTCTAACTTCCTTGGATCCATTTTTCTGGATATATTTTCTTTCACTCCCAAAGCCGTACCTCCAGACTTGATCTCTCACTTATCTCCATTCTTAAATGTCTGCCTTTCTCAAGGGCATCAGTCTGGTGTCCTTGCCCCATGCAGGGTGCCCCACATAGCCTGCTCCCCAAAGGAGGCTTTTAGTTCCAGTCTCTGTTTCTGTCTCACTCTTCCTTCTAGAAACCTTGGAGCACTGTGACTGCTCCTACTCCTTTATTTCCTAACTCTGGTCAGTACTAAGGCATTAATTTCTTAAGTTTGAAATACGTGTATGTATGCTGCCTGTCCTCCACCCATGGTAGCCACCCTTGCATTGGTCTTCATTAATTGCTCTTGAATAACAGTAACTTACGCAGATACACCCACACTCAGAGCCCTCACTGCCTGCCTCTGCCCTCAGTTGCCCTCAGAGAAAATTCACTTGCGCCCAAAGAACATTAGGGGGCTTTTGTCAGCATTGTGGAGGCCAACGTCTAACGCCTTCCTGCTGCAAATGGTCACCATGCTACTAACCCGGGGGTGGGCAAACTTTTTGATTCGAGGGCCACAATGGGTTCTTACACTGGACCGGAGGGCCGGAACAAAAGCAGCCTGACCATGCTGGCACTCTCATCTTGGGCTGCTGGTGAAGGAGCGGAGGGGAGAGCAAGAGAACCCTCCGCTCTTTCGGCTCCGTGGGCCGGATTCAGCCCACGGGCCGTAGTTTGCCCACAGCTGTACTAACCTTATCACAGAATGTAAAACATGGATTGTAGTCTGTGATTTAAGGCCAGCTTTCATATAATTATTAAAATCTACGTGTTGTTGTTAATCATGGGTTTTCATGTATGTTCTTCAAAGGAATTTGGCAGAAATTTGCTTTGATTTGTTTGTCAACAAGAAAACATTTTTGGATATCTTATTTATACCTTTTGTCTGAAAAATAATTATATTAAGACTCATTATTAAATTGATCAAAACAAACGTTTTGTAAATCGTATGTTAACAGGTCTATTTTCCAAGGAGAGCTACTAAATTTTCCCCTCCTTTAGCCACCTCCTCCTTTAGTGAAAGTGATCGAAGACTTGCCTAGACGGAAACCGGCTTCTGGTGATCTTAAGATGAAAGTAACATCAGGAAGAGTACAGCGGCCAGCAAAATCAAAGGACAAGATACAGACCAGAATATTAAAGCAGGACCTGACCGCCCATTGTGAAAATAAAGAGGTAAGAGCATATCATGATTAAACTTCCGTGTGTCGTGACTGCCGTAGACAAGCTCATGCTTTCGAGGCCATCGTCACTCTTCCCTCTCTTAGGAAGTAAAAGAAAATATGAAGAGAAGAACGTTGTATAACAAAAATTAATATGATTAAAATTTTTTAAATATAAAATTAACACATGCTTCTGCTTTTGTAAAAATCAAACCGGATAGAATTGCACCATCAAATATCCTAGCCACTTGTGGCTGATGAGTACTTGAGTCCTGGCTAGTCCACGCTAAGACGTACTGTACACACATCAGGTATTGAAATCTTAGTGTGAACAAAAGAATGTAGCATATCTTAATAATTAATAATGATGATTATATGTTGAAATTATAACATTTTTATTATATTCAGTTAAATAATATATATTATTAAACTTAATTTTACCTGCTTCTTTTTACTTTTCTACTGTGGTTCCTAGAAAGTTTTAGATGACATCTGTGACTTGAGTTACCTGTTAGACAGTGATGGTACAGAAGGTTAGAAAGGGAAAACCAGAAGCACACTTTCTTCCTCCCTGTTCCCTAGCTCCCTCTCGTCTGGCTCCCCAGAGGCCGCTGTTGTTAATAGTTGTTGATGTTCTTTCTGAAGATTTCTGTGCACATATGAACGAATGTCTATCTGCATGTATTATTTTTAAGTTATTTTACAGCACTGTTCTATAACTTGCTTTTATCACTTAAACAGTGTTTCCCAAAGTGTGGTATGCGTACCCCCAGGGGTACAGGAAGAGTTTGGTGGGGGTACGCGTTACCCCGGAGTTTGGTGGGGATATGCACTGCACCGCGCTTAGCTGCGCCTAATTCTACGTTCTCATGAGTCAAGTCAAGACAGTCTTGTGAGGCGTGAGATGGTCCAGTGTGCAAATAAATGTTATTTATAATATAACTTTTATTTATATTTTATTATGAATAATTTTATTTTTCGTTCATTATTATTTTGTGTATGTACCAAAAAAATAAAAAATAAAAATATTTTGATTGTTATTAAAATACATCCTTTTTTTTTGACGAGAGGTACTCAGCGTTAGAAAATTATAGAAGGGGTACACATATGTCAAAAGTTTGGGAAACACTGACTTAACAGATTAAATATCTGTTTATATTAGTACAATTGTGCTACAATGTTTAAAAATGTTTGCATATTACTGCATTATGGATGTACTTTAATTTATCTAAGTAGGACTCTGCTGGCTGGCACTTAGGTTGTATTGTCAGTCTTCTGTTAACACAATCTGTGATGCAGTGAATATCCTTGTACAATATATTTGAACATTTGCACAAATGTATCTGTAGATGTTTTAAAAGTCAGAGTGTTTGCATAAAATTTTTTATATTAATAGCCAAATTATTCTATAAAAAGGATGTACCAATTTGTCTTTTTGTCTTGTTTGAGATGATCTTTTACAGTGTGTGTGTGTGTGTGTGTGTGTGTGTGTGTGTGTGTGTAAGGGAGAGAGAGAAAGTCCAATGACATAAAAATTTTTTTTTACCATGCTTGTGTTGTAAAGCCACTGTGGGTTAGTTTACCTTTTCACTTTTATGATTATGTTGTTTATTGATATTTTTCCTTTATAGAATGAATTGTCAGATGGATTAAATAAAAAACGTTTACAAATCTTATTAAAAGGCTATGGTGAATATCCAACAAAATACAGGTAAAATTGAAACTCTTTCATGTTAAATCGGTTTTACCCCCCAGATTTTTTCATGGTAAATAATTACATTTTCATTTCAGAATGTTCATCTGGCGCTCTCTGCTGCAGTTGCCTGAAAATCATACTGCATTTAGTAGCTTGATGGATAAAGGAGTTCACATGGCATTTCTCAACCTCCAGAGGCAATACCCCATTAAAAGTAGGAAACTCCTCAGGGTATTACAGAGGTATGTTCAGTATATTGCAGCAAAGTGAATCTCCTCCAAAATGTGCATCATATACAAAAGGGAAAATGGTAATTTTATAGTAGAGAAACTAATCAGACACTACCTTAACCAAGCACTTAAGTTTAAAATCGCCAGTGATAAAGCCCATCACTATATTATTATACATTGCTTTTGTGGTATTCTTGCCAAAAATGTATAACCTCTGTCTAATCATGACATTGTCCCCAAGTTGAGGGACAGTCTATGCAATAACTGTCCGGTATTCCTCAAAATGTCGATGTCATAAAAGATGAGAGATGGAGGAACTCACACATTGAAAGAAGTTTTGGTGATGGTAACGGGATGTGAGCTAGACAATAGGGAAAGGGAATTTTCAGCAAATATGCCTTCTGTATCAAATTTGTTATTATATAACTGTATTGTCTATTCAAATACATTTTAAAATATATATATATTTTATTGATTTTTCACAGAGAGGAAGGGAGAGGGATAGAGAGTTAGAAACACCGATGAGAGAGAAACATCGATCAGCTGCCTCTTGCACACCCCCTACTGGGGATGTGCCCGCAACCAAGGTACATGCCCTTGACCAGAATCGAACCTGGGACCTTTCAGTCCACAGACCGACACTAATAATCTGTTTTCTGGCCTTTATTTTCTTATTTTATTCACAGAACCCTATCTGCATTGGCGCACTGGTCTGCCATCTTTAGTGACACCCCATATCTTCCCCTCCTGGCGTTCCCATTTGTGAAATTATTCCAGAATAACCAACTCATCTGTTTTGAAGTTGTTGCTACTCTTATAAGTAAGTAAATTAGCATTAACAAAACCAAGATTGAATTCTCGTACATTTTCCTGATGGCTTTGCACCTTTGCAACATTGAATAAATCTCGTGTGAAGCAATCCCATATAGAGCATAAAATAGTGCAGCCATGTACACATAAACCTCTCATTTACAAGAATATTTGGATAGTTGTATTTTAGAAGACACTGTTGTAGCTAATTGTTGGTAAGAAGGAAGCAGATGGGTTTCCTACTAAAAGTCACTTACTATTCATAGGACACAGTAAGTATGTAAAGCATTTAGCACACAGAGCGGTTGTGGCAAGTGCTGGCTGCTACCTCCTTCTTATCATCCAAAGCTGATATTTGAGAGCTTCCTGTGTGCCTGGTACCATCTCAGTAGTTTGTCTCTATTAACTCCTTTAATCCTACAACAATGTATGAGGTAGGTGGTGTTACTGCCCCCTTTCTGTAGATAAGGAAACTGAGGCACAGAGAGCTTAAGTTCCCAAGGTTAGGCTGATGGCAGAACAAGGATTGGACCAGATAGGCAGAGCCTATGGCAGGGCTGGGCAAACTACGGCCCGTGGGCCGGATCCGGTGAATAAAACTATTGAATTAAAAAACAAAACAAAAAGACCTTACCCTCTTATGTAATGATGTTTACTTTGAATTTATATTAGTTCACACAAACACTCCATCCATGCTTTTGTTCCGGCCCTCCGGTCCAGTTTAAGAACCCATTGTGGCCCTCGAGTCAAAAAGTTTGCCCACCCCTGGCCTATGGCCTATATTCCCAGTCGATGTGTTGACTGCTTTTCATCATCCTCTGACAAGTGAGTCATTGTTTTCATATTGGTTGATCAGATCAGTTGAACAATTGATAAACTGGACTCAAATTATAGGTTGTTTTAACAAACATAACTAATCTTACATGTGTTTTTAAATTACTTAGTGTTTTTCTTATACACAGAGGGAGAAGGTAATTATAACAATAAAATCCAGATGTACATATCGTGAATATTTCTCTTTACATGGTTTTTTGTTCACTTTATGATATTGTATTTGCTTTGATAAGTTTTCACTGATCATTGAAGAAAATATAGGAAAATATACAAAAGAAAAAGCAAGTCTATAATATTCCTTTTCCCCCAAGGATAATCTGGTAATATATAAGTGAATTTCTTATAAGAGCATTTCTCCCAAATCATTATATATTCTTGAAAAACAATTTATTGCCTGCATAATATAGTTCATCTTTAGGTACACTGTAATTTATTCCTCAACTGCTATGCTTCTGGGGGAGATGCTCTTATAATTTTTAGAAAAAATTTTTCCTAATTTTTTCACACTTTTAAGCTGGTTTTTTTTATTTTGATAATCATACTAGTTTTATTTAATGTGCTGTGTACATTTTCCTTATTTTTATAAATTTTATAACCATTTTATTTACTGTAGTATTTCACAGTGTACATGTACTAATTTAATCTATTGTTGGACATTTAGTTTGTTTCTAACTTTTACTTATTATAAGTTAACAATGTTATAATTATATTCACACGCAAATATTTATAATGATTTCTATTGGGTAGATTTCAATAATTGGTATTATGTCATAAAATATGAATTTCCTCATTGATTCCCCAAAAGGATTGTTCTAGTTTGCCCTGCCAGTAACACTAAGAGTTTTATTTTAAAAGGAAAAGAAACAAATCAATGAGGTGTGGGAGGTGGAAGAGGATGGCGGGGTGACTAATGATGATGGAAGGAGACTTGACTTGGGGTGTGACACACAATACAGTATACAGATGATGTGTTATGGAATTCTACATCTGAAACCTATGTAATTGTACTAACCAATGTCACGCCAATAAATTCAATAAATAAAAAATGAAATAAAAACTATTAGAAACAAATCAATAAGAATTTGCAGCTGGAATCAGGAATGTTTTGGGAAGTTTTAATTTTTTGTTTGTTTCTCACTGACTACTCTGAAGAAATTGGCAAATTTCTGTTAACCTAAAATATATTAACATTGCCACAGCCGGCTTGGCTCAGTGGAGAGAGCGTCAGCCTGCGGACTGAAAGGTCTCAGGTTCGATTCCGGCCAAGGGCACATGCCTGGGTTGCAGGCTCCATCCCCAGTAGGGGGGTGTGCAGGAGGCAGCCGATCAATGATTCTCTCTCATCATTGATGTTTCTGTCTCTCTCCTTCTCCCTTCCTCTCTGAAATCAATAAAGAAATATATTTAAAAATAAATAAAATAAAATATATTAACATGATGGAATTTTTAAATTTATTGTCAGAATTTAGAGAGTTATGTTTTTTTTCTTTATTATTAATGGGCATGCAGAGGACATGAAGAGTGGATACATTTAAAAATTGCAAGGTTATTTGATAATACAGAAAGGTAAAGATAACTTTCCTGTCTTTTTTTCTTCATAGCCAATTGGTGTCAGCACTGGTTTGAGTATTTTCCCAACCCTCCTATCAATGTTCTCAGTATGATAGAAAACGTCCTGGCATTTCATGACAAGGAGCTGCTCCAGCACTTCATAGATCATGACGTAACGTCCCAGGTAAGAAGTGTCAGGTTCTTACAAGAGCATATCTTATTTTGGAAACTAGCCTTAGTTCTATCACACATAAAACAGTATTTTCTTGAGAGACTATAATAAAAAACATACTATTGTATTTTTAACAGTATTTCATTCTCTTTCCTCATTTAAACTGCTTTCCTGAAAGTCTGTAAAGAAGGGTCCAAATTAAGGTAGTTCTTTACTTATGTTTTAAAAGTAATCATTTTAATAACTAAGCCAAACGTAAGGCATCGTCAGCAATGACATTACGGCTTTTCCCTAGGAAACGAATACATTTTTTCTTATTCATTTAGGTATATGCATGGCCTCTTCTTGAAACTGTGTTCTCAGAAGTACTGACAAGAGAGGAGTGGCTAAAGTTATTTGATAATGTCTTTTCCAACCATCCTTCATTCCTGCTGATGACCGTTGTAGCCTACAACGTATGTTCTAGAGCTCCTTTGCTCAACTGCAATCGTAAAGACGATTTTGAGGTAAATATTCCTATTCTTAGGTAGCAGTTTTCAAATTTCATTTCTTTACATTGAAAGACCCATTTATTTTTTTATTGAGTACCTATTGTATGTCAGGTCCCGGTTCGAAGGGGTAGGAATATAGTGGAGAGCAAGCTATACCACAGCCATGGTATAGCTTTCAGTTTGTAGACAATTTGGCAGGCAATTGCAGCAGACTGTTAGTCTTATCTCAGCTTCAGAAAAGAATTATGATGATGTGGGAGTTTGTGCTTTTTTGCCTGTATAAAGGATATTTAACAATTGGGTTTATTCTGTACATGATTTTATCACAGTGACCCATCTGGTCTGTGATAATCTGAATGCGTATTACATGTGCTGAATGGTAACTGAGAATTTTGAGGCTTGGCAAGAGAGTGACTTGAAAGAAAGCAGTAGAGATGCTTTTGGGAAGGAGAGGTTTTTTGGTAGACAGGCCGAATTAAATTGGGCTTTGTTTGTTTTTTTTTTTGTTTCTTATTTTGTGATCCCTGTCAAATTAAACTTTATTTTTACTGTATGCTCACAAGATAAATATGTGCATGTGTGGGGGGGGTGGTAGGGGAGCAGTGTGTAAACCTACTTTTACCCCACTTTTAGGTGACTTTGTGAAACAGAGTTTATTCTCGTATTGTTATTTAGTAATTATTGTATTTTCCGTATGAACAACTATAATCCTACTTTTGCCCCATCCTGTATGAATTCAGATCTGCCAACAGAACAAGATAGTGAAAATTTTTCAGATTAAAAAAAAGTCAAACTAATTTATTTTCAAAGGATAATTTCCCCCCAATTTATTTATTTTCCATTTTGAAGGAATAAAATCCAAGTAGAAGCATTTGTTTCATGGTTGAAGTATTCTTCTATTATTTAAGATGCCTTCATTTTGAGTTAAAATTTTAAAGTGTTATTTTGAAAGTGTATAATGTGCTGAAACTGGTTTGGCTCAATGGATAGAGCGTCGGCCTGTGGACTCAAGGGTCCCGGGTTCAGTTCTGGTCAAGGGCATGTACCTTGGTTGCGGGCACATCCCCAGTGGGGGGTGTGCAGGAGGCAGCTGATCGATGTTCCTCTCTCATCAATGTTTCTAACTTTTTATACCTCTCCCTTCTTCTCTGTAAAAAATCAATAAAACATGTTTTTAAAAAAGTGTATAATGTAGTGGTGACATTTTTTTACATTTTGAAAATGTAAAATTGGATCTTCATTTTAGAACTTGGGTTAAGTAAAGCTTCACTGAATTTGAAAAAAAAAGAAACCCTCTTCAAGATAAAGTCACAGTTACATTTTTAAACTCCCGTTTTAATTCTACCTGTAAATGCTCTGTTAGGTAAATCTCAACTGAAACACAAATTTTCCTTACAGTACTTTTTTCACCATCGGAATAACCTGGACATAAGTGTTGTAATTAGAGAAGTTTATCGTCTCATGGATACCACACCTGCTGACATTCATCCGGAGAGAGTGCTCAGTGGCTTTGTGGCCCTGACAAAAGGACAGTACCCAGTATTTAACCAGTTCCCCAAGTTCATTGTGGACTATCAGACACAGGAACGGGAAAGAATCAGGAATGATGAACTGGAGTACTTAAGAGAGAGGTAATCCTGGAAGAGTTGGTCTTCGATAGAAACAAAACCTATTACATAAATGTAAACAAGAAAAGTTTTTATAAACAATCCATGTACATGATTATGTATTTGTGTAAAATTAGCACTTACAGGCTGGAAATCTCTCTAAAGAGATTTAATTCTCACATATAGAAGTGAGACACTTGTATACTACCAGTTATACGTTTTGATTGTTCTTGGACTTAAGTCTTCTTGTTTGCATTTTCATACAATAACAACTATTTCCTACTTAAGGCAGACGGTTAAGAATATGCAAGCTGAAGTGGATCAGCAAAGAGCTGAAGTTGAAGCGTGGTGCCAGAAACAAGAACTGCTTCACAAAGCCGAGGAGGCACGGAGAGAAATGCTCCTACGAGAGGAGGAGAAGATGATACAACAAAGACAGAGGTATGTTTTATCAGCTGGAAGAAATCTGGACTTACAAGTTAGCTGAACAATTTTTCCCCCCCATTTTTCAGTGTAGGAACAGCTCTGCAAGTCGCATTACCCGCTGTGGTATTTCCATGAAGCAAATAGTGAAGTTAATAAAAAGAAATCTGTATACATACCCCTTTTCAAATGTAATAGAATCAAGCGTAATTCTAAAGCTATCCCAACTATGATATAACTGCACCGATAATTCAGGATAACACAAGATCTATGTGCGTGGGAGGACATTGTTAAAAACATTATCCTACAATGGGCAGAAATGCTCTGTGTTACTGTCCTGGGTGAATTTTCTTTGGTGGAGCATAGTTTTTAAAAATATATCTGCGTGACCTGCCAATTGAAACACACAATGATTATCTCCTCGTGCATTTCATACTCTGAAGATAGGGGAAGAAGCATTAAATGCTTAAAGGTAAAATCTTGAAGTTAATTGAGATGACCCTTTTTCTCGGGTATGTCTTTATGAAACAGATTTCTAATGGGTTAAAAGGAGCTACCAAGCAAAGCTATAAAATTCTAAGAGAATAAGTATAATCTTGGGTAACATTGGAGCATTTTTTGGCATACTTCCCTGAGATAGAGGATATCACTTGCAGTGAGAGGATCTGAGGAGTAAAGCTTGAGAAGAACTTGTCCGTAGGAGAAGGAGACTGGTCATGCTCATGAGTGCAGACCTGTAACGGCATCTTTCATTTACACTGTAAACACAGCTGGATGCGGTGTCACCAGAGAAATGGGGGGAGTGGACCAAAGTAGGTGGCAGGCCCGTCCCTGTGAAGTGCAATGCTTTTCCATTTAAATCTATAATGGGAAATGTTTTTATTTTTTCTTGAGATAACCTGTATGACTTTCTATGTGTAACCCTGTTTTTGCGCCCCCGCCCACCTCTGCATTTTGTACTTAGACTAGCTGCTGTGAAAAGGGAGCTGAAAATACAGGAAATGCACTTACAAGAGGCGGCCAGGAGGCGTTTGCTGAAGCTTCAGCAAGAGCAGCAGGAAATGGAACTAAAAAGACTGGATGATGAGATTGAGAGAAAGGTTTATGATTTATTATTCTTAGTACTCTTGTATCTTCTTCATTAAGTCTCATTTAAATGTAATGAACACCTTTAAGTTAAATATTTACCTCTGGAGTTCACAATGAATGCTAAATAACCCCTCTAACTTAATTGACTTTTTCCCTCAACTATTCTCATTCTCTTTCATGTATTTCATCATGGCTAAATGTCTTAGAAATGCCAGGAAAATTAGTCAGGTTGACCAGTGTCTTTGTGATTAAACATTCTATATTTTTATCCACTGCAAATTTAAATTGCTCAAGGTTTACTAACTTGTAATATTGGCTAATGTAATATGGTAAGAACTGTCATCGGTTCTCCCAGTCTGGTAAATAAGCATATGATAATTGTGCTTTCTTTTTTAGAAAGTTAGGCTTAACTTTAACTCTGACATTATCCATAGACTCCACAGTGAATGTTAATATAATATCAATTATTCTGATTTCAAAAACCCAATACCTATTATTTTAAACACTTGTAGTGGGTTGTTTAGATTAAAAGATTACTAAATCTATTAACCAAAAATTATTTTGTAAATTCTTTTTGGTATTCACAGTTTGTCGTTTTCTTTGAACGTAGGTAAATATGAGAGATCGAGAAATTGCTACCACAGCCAAAGACCTAGAAATTAGACATCTGGAACTCGAATCACAAAAAAGACTTTATGCGAAGGTATAAATCAACTATTTCCAATATAAGAAAAGCAGGGTTCATACAAACTCTTTTTAGACTGTATTTTTCATGTTGTTTTTTTTAATGTTCATTTTACTTGTTTTGTTTTGTTTTTAAGAAAAACAGTGTCATCTAGGATTATAAGGTAGCAAAAATGTCTGAATATACAGTTTGTTGTTTTTCTTTTTTGCTTAATCAAATTCTTTTCCTAAATGCTGCATATCTTCGTAGTTATCATTTGTAATAGCTATTAATGAGCCATAACTTAAACTGTTCTTCTGCTGTTGGTAGTTTAAGTGGTTTAGAATTTTTGGCAATAAACTTCTTCAAACATATATCTTCTCTGCATATAATTGAAAAACATTTTTATTTTAAACTAATCATATGGTAATTACACTGCAAACAGGGAGTTAGAAAAGTAGAAAAAACTCTGTTAGAAAATAACTGCTAAATATCATCAATAAGGATAAGTGAGGTTATTTGCTACAAACAACTGGTATTTTGCTTTTTCAACTTAAATCTTCTCGAATACTGTTTACTATCCCATCCCCAAACCCCACACCTGTACCCATTCACTCACTCCCGTTTCCCTCCCTGGTAAACACTAATTTTCTTTGTGTCTCTGTATTTACCTATTCTGTACATTTCATATACTGGTAAATGAAATCTTACAATTTGTGATCTTTTGTGATCAATAAGGATAAGTTTCTTTCAGATATATAATGTTTTCAAGGTTCAGTCATGTTGTAGCTTGAGTCAGCATTTTATTATTTTTATGGCTGAATAATAAATATTCCATTGAATGGACGGATCACATTTTGTTTATTCACTCATCAGTTGGTGGATATTGGGGTTGTTTTCACTGTGATGAGTAGTGCTGCTAAGAACATTCACATACAACTTTTTGTTTGGACATACGTTTCCAATTCTCTTAGATGGGTACCTAGAAGTATAGAGTCCCAATTTCTCCCCATTCTGATGAACAATGGTTGCTGTCTATCCTTTTGATTATAGCCATGTTTAGATGTGAAGTGGTATCTTATTGTGGTTTTGATTTTTATTTCCCTTATGATGACTAGTGATGTCAGCATCTTTTTCATATGTTTACTAGCCGTTGTTAATCTTCTTTGGCAATCGTGTGGTTAATGTCTATTCAAAATATGTAGGACCATATTTTGGGGTTTTAATATGTCATATAATTTTTTTGGTGGGACCCAGGTATTTTAAATAATAAAATGTGGCAAATCAAATTTTCTTCCCTCCCAGAGTTTCTTTGCTTAGTGACTTTTCTGAATTAATTCTGTAAAGTCTCCAGTCTTTGTCATATGTAGCCACCTAGGTCCCCCCTCAGGTAGCTGAGTGATTGGACAGGTATTTCCTTAGATGCTTTGAACCAGGAAGCCTCTAGTCTTTGCCAAGGGACTGTGTGTACGTCATGTTGGTGACTCCTTGAACACTTACATAGTTTACAACTCTGTCTTGATTTCACTTTCTGGTTGTACGAAGCCTCAGTTCACCAGCGTTGACAGCTTAGGACCTTCTCAGGTCCGAGCATTCATATTGCCCTTGCATGGGCACAGCTTGCACTTGCACATGGCCTTCTAGAGTCCCAGGCTCTATCAGAGCTGTTCAAGGCCCCCCTGTGGGCATCAGTTCCCCCGCCTTTCCCTGTAAAGCTTTTTGATTAGCCCGTTTATGCTAACTGGGATCCATTGCCTCAGGCAGCCACTACATGCAACAGTTTCCTCTGTGTTTAGCAAATGCCCTCCAGGAAAAGAGCTGTTCAAAGTATAGTTGAATTCTGAGTCAGGTCAAATGCTAGTAAAGACAGCGTTGGAGTGGGGTCTTTCAGAACCATTGACAGGTCAGACGGTGACAGTTCTCTGGGAATGGGAGTTTGAAGGAGCTCCAGCTTCCATTTGCCCCCTCCATTGGCCACCAGGCTGCTGGTTTTCTAGGCTAATGTAGAGCTTAGGGTTGGGGTGGACATAGGAATAATCAAAGTTAAAGATGCCATAATGCTTGCTATTCTTACCAAGATTCATCCACGAATAAGTGCGTCCCAGATTCCTGTGGGCCTTCAGGTAATTTCCAGAGTTTTGAAAAAGTTGGTTTTGCCAGGGTTCTTGGTGCTTCTGCGGATGAGAGAATTTTCAGAGCTCCTTCCTCTTTAATTTTCACTGATGTCACTGTTTTTTACTTTGAAAATTAGATGGCAGATAAGAGAACAACCGAAGGACTGGTATGCATGAATATAAGTACAACCAGCGAACACAGAACTCTGGGGAGGGAGGGCATCAATGGGAGGGGGTGGGGGCAATGGTAAGCTATGTACACATATAATACCTTAATTTAAAAAAATAAAAAATGGATAAAAAGAAATAAAATTAGATGACTACAGCAAAGAAAACTGGAAAAAAAAGGTCATTTTTGTATTCTAGCATTATTATAGACTAGAGGCCTGGTGCACAAAATTTGTGCAAGAGTAGGCTTTCACAGCCGCGGTGGCCGCCTCCATCCCAGGCTCAGGCCCTGGCTTTGCCCAGTCGATTTACATATTATGCTTTTATTATTATAGGTTGGTGATTTTTATTTTTAACAAATGGTTTTTTAAACAGAATCTTACTAGAAATCAAACTGTTGCCAAAGAAATGAGGGAAGATATAGATGCCTATAGACGGAAAGTGGACCTTGAAGAACGCTCGTTTCATAGACTGATAGAAGCAGACCAATCACGGAACCAAAAAGCCCAAAAGGTAAAAAAGTGTTCAAATTAGTGTGTACATTCAGGGGGAATTTCCGTCCCCCGTCATTGTAAAAGAAAGAGTTCAAAATTGAACTCTGTAAAAGTTGAGTTAATTTATGTCTTTGTCTCAGTAAGCATAGTTTCTACAATCTCACATTATTTTAATTGCAGATATTTCTTTGACAGCCGTATACATGTGTCTTTTGTACTCTGAGAATTTTAAGACTTAGAAAAAATATATAAAGGAAATAAATTTATAAATTGTAGTATCCTGTGTTATGGTCTCAGAAATAGTCCCCGAGTAGATTTTTGTTACAAAATATCAGGTCTCTACCTGACATATAAGCCAGTAGTTTCAAAGTATATTCTCTAAAGTATTAATAACTATTATTAAGTAAAAATGGGAGGTGACAAATTAGTACTGGAAATTCTGTAATATTGGTTTTCATGCCAAATTCGAGGATATAGTACACTGTGATTCTAAGAAAATGTCCCAAACTTATAAAATTTCTTGTGGAGAAATTCTGGCTTCAGTGAATTGAAATAGAATTTGAGACCTTCACAAAAGAATGTTCTCTATTATCCCTTAAACAGAATGCTAAGTGGGTCTGTGGCAGGGCCTGGAAAAGCCAAGAATAGTGTAGGAGTTTCTTACCTTCTGTACTGCAACAGCTCATGGCTAATAACCCGACAATATTCCTACTGTCTTGTTCCTTCAAGATTTTGTCCAGTCTGTAAGAATGGGCTCTCCTGACTCATTTTCAAAGAGTTGAAACATGGAAATGGCTTAATCCCACCTATCTCTTAGCCTAGAAGTTCTCAACCTTAGCTGTATCTTCCAATCGCCTGAAGATATCCCCTCTGCTCCCAAAGACATGATTCTAGAGAGGAAGGCAGAGAGAGAAAAACACATCGATAGGTTGCCTTCTATAAACGACCAGGCATTGAACTCACAATCCTGGTACGTGCCTGACCAGGAATCGAACCGGCAACCTTTCGGCACACTAACTGAGCCACTACGGCCGGGCTGAAGAACTTTCTAAAAGGACCAATGTCCAGCCACCCCAGAGGCTGATTTAGTCGATTTGTGGTGGGTCTTGGACATCCGTTGTTTTAAACACCCAGAGGTGATTGAATATGCACCCAGGTTTACAAGCAGCTGCCCTGGATAAAGTAAATATGCCATAATTATATATAGTCTGACCTTATTTCTGAAATGTACAATTTTTTTTTCTTAGTTAATTGAAGAAAACTTGGCGAAAGCTGAACAAGCCTGTCTAAACACGGACTGGAAAATTCAGGCTTTACAGAAACAAAGAAGGGAAGATCAACAACGAAATGAATCTTACCAGGAAATGGCCAAACTCCTTCGGGAAAACAGAAGGAAAGAAATGGAAGTATTGAATGCAATGATGTGGAATGAAGCTCAAAAGGTAAGAATAATGTTATAATCTTGTTATTAAGTATTTAATATTTGGAATATTACATAACCAAATGACAAAAACATCAAGCCAAGTAATTTTTTTGTTGGGAAATATCTTAAAGATGATCTAAGTTTAATAGGTATTGCTCAGAGAAGTCCAATATTGATGGATGCTATCTAACACTGACTAAGCATTTTCCTCAGTTACATTAGTGTGTCTCAGCTTCTCAGCTTGTGGGACTTGTCCTGGCTGATCGCATAATATTACTACTTTACCTATAATTCTTTATACATACAAAGAGGATTTTGAAGAGTTAAGAATTATATGTAGTTGCTAGTAACAAAGACCAAAATTATAGTGATGATAAACAAGATAGAAGTTTCCTTCTTCACATGAAAGAAGTCTGGAGGTAGGCAGTCCCGTGTTGTATCCTGACTCTCAGGTCATCAGGACACTGCCTCCTCCTGCCTTTCTACACCGCTTCCTGGTATGTGTGTCTCATTGTCAAGGCGAACTTCCCATCCAAGATGATGGGTTTCAGCCTCCCATACACATTCCATTCAGCAAGAAGAAGGTAGGACGGAAGTGCAAGAGGCTCCATCTCCCAGAACTCCTTTCCAGAACTCCCAGATGCATTTCTAGCCACATTTGGCTGCAAAGGATATTGGAAATGAAGTCTTTTTGGCAGGGAGCATTATCATACCAAATAGAATTAGAATTCTATTCCCAAAGAAGAACCGGAGAATGGGTTTTGAGGAGATTACTTAAGAGTATATATATGTTTTGAGTATATATGTTTTGGTTGATTCTCCCTGAACAACTCGGGGACCTGTGCTCTATGGATGTAGCAGACACAATGGCCTCCCCTAAGAACACTGAAGAGCCAGGGAGAGATCAAGAACTAGATAACTGGCTTTCATTCATTCCTCTTTCTGGTGCTAGGTCATAGTTCTATTCTGAAAGCTTTCCATAATGTATTTCCTTCAAGTCACTATTCCAGACTCATCTTCTTCCTACCCAACCCCAGGATATAACCCTTTCATTCATGGATGGGAAGGGGTAGGAGTGATGCTCAGATCACTGAGGTTCTTCTCAGGAAAGTGGGGATGAAATCCCACATCTGCAAGGTAAAGATCGCTGGCACTGGGGCTAGACTGTAAAATTAGGTGTTCCTCTCCGTGGGTAAAATGGTGCGTACACTGAGAATCCTAGCTTTTCGTGGTATGCAGAGATCTGCCTTTGTGTCCAGGGTCCTGGGTTCTAGCTTGACTACTGTGTCTTGGAGGATTATTCATTCTCAGTCTCCTCATCAGTAACCTGAAAGGATGGATCTCTCTGGTCCTCCCTGGCCCTAATGATTCTTCAAAGTTTTTATTTAATGCATATTTAATCATTAGCATTCCTATAAAGACATTTGGCATATCAAAAATTTGTATATAGCCTGGCCGAGGTGGCTCGGAGGTTGAGTGTTGACCTATGAACCAGATCAAGGTTCAATTCTGGTCAGGGCACATGCCCAGGTTGCAGGCTCCAACCTCAGTGGGGGTTGTGTAGGAGGCCACTGATCAATGATTCTCTCTCATCATTGATATTTCTATCCCCCTCTCCCTTCCTCTCTAAAATAAAAAAATATATACATGTATTTTAAAAGTTTGCATGTAAAACCCATACCATTGCTAGAACATAGGTAAACCTTAGGAGTTATCTAGTTTTTCAAATTGATTATTTACGCTTTAAGCTCATTGTAAGATTGTTGTTTTCCCGCTTTAGGAAGAAGAAAATAGGGGCTAATAGTGATTACTTGACTTCCCTATAGTCATTAAGTACACCAGAGCTGGGCAGAGAATTTATTCTCCACAACATGACGACCATGGCTAGCGGCTGCTGTATGATAGGAAAGTTGTTGAGAGAGTGAATCCTAAAAGTTTGCGTCAGAAGAACAACATTTTTTTCGTTTTTCTTTTCTCTTTGTTGTATCCATATGAGAAGATGGATTTAGCTGAACCTGTTGGAATCACTTCACCATATCCGTAAATCTCACCGTCACGCTGAATGGCTTGCTTACACAGGGCATGTGCCGGTTATTTCTCAATGAAACTGAAAGTAAAAAAAACAAAAAAAAAAACAAATTTCCTTTGAATTTTACAGACTTTATTATTAAGGCATAGCATTCCAACTAAATGAAATAGTTGTCAGTTTAAAAAACTAAAACTTGCCGAAACCGGTTGGGCTCAGTGGTAGAGCGTCGGGACTGAAAAGTCCCGGGTTCAATTCCGGCCAAGGGCATGTACATGGGTTGCGGGCACATCCCCAGTAGGGGGTGTGCAGGAGGCAGCTGGTCGATGTTTCTCTCTCATCGACGTTTCTAGCTCTCTATCTCTCTCCCTTCCTCTCTGTAAAATATCAATAAAAAAAAACAAAACAAAAAAAAACCTAAAACTTAACCTTATAAGACTTGAGATTTGAAGTGTGATGAAATGCATCGTTAGCTCAGGGACAGTTGGGACCTGTCTGTGCGCCTGGTACCGAGTGACATCAGAAGGGGCTCAGCTTCCCAGGGTCCTCAGCTGCCCTGGCCACGGCCGGACCCACTCACCCAGCTCCAGACGGGGCCGGTGCCTGGGCAGTGCGAAGGGAGTAGAATGGGGGGAACAGAGGAACAGAGTGGCTTCTTCCCCTGCCGGAACGTGCATTCCCTCAATGTTCATGTGATTCTCCCCCCACCCCTATTTATATTTAGTGGAAGGAAGCTGAAGAAAAAGACTTCCAGCTGAAATCAGAAAAGAAAGCTTCTGCCCTTTCCGATGCATCCAGAAAGTGGTTTCTAGATAAGGAGCTAGATGAGGCGTTGGAACATGCTGAACGTATACACGATAAGGGTGAGTACCGTGAATGCCTCTCTCTCTCTCTCTCCATGGTGTTACAGACTCATTTAAATGATATGGTCTGTTATTGCGGATAAATCCTTGAGGTGTATTTTGGCACTTTTTTTTCATATTATTGCTCAGCTAAAAGGTAATCCTAACTGGTCACCCTAGTCACCATTTTTTTGGTCAGAAGGAGTAGGCTTAGGCAGTGGGGCTGTCAAAGAAACAGCTTCAACAAAGAAACATTTTCTCAGCCATCCCGTGGAATTCTATTTTCTTCCATGGTTCTACGGTCCATGGGCATCCCCTTCATGTTTACAAAGTGCCATTTCTAGTTGTTTTTTTAGTAAAAATGTGTGCTCTATTCCATTTTATGCAGACCTCACCTAAAAGTCTTCCCTTATGTAACACTGACTCTACTTTTCTTACTGAGGGTGTTGTTTTTTAATTCTCTCATGAAGGCCTGTTATTGGGAGCAATGCAGATAGATGGCTTTTCCCACCTCTGCCACATGACAGCCCTCAAAGAGTTGAAGATGACTCTCATTCCATCCCCCACACCAGTTCAAATTAGTCGTTTGGTGATTAGTCAAATTATCTTAATGACTCATTGAGTGCAAGCCGAGTTAAAAACTGTTGCTAAAGCTCTTGGGAGCAGCGAAAAGCAGCAGGCACCTTAATGAGTGTGAGCCACACGTTCTGGGCCTGACTCGTGGAGGCTGCCCTAGGGATGGGAGCAGGAAAGGAGGGGCAGTCATAAGTGACATTCCAATGAAAAGTCAAAAGACTTGGGTGTCTTGTTGGCTGCACAGGGAACTGTAAGCACAGCTGGAGAGTGAGTGTAACTTTTGAAATGAAGGGAGTGATTGATTAAAAATGGGGAGGGGTACCAGCCAGGGGTGGACACTGCTCTGCTCACTACCCAAAAAGGTTTCAGGTAAGACTTGCCTATCGGCGGTTCTGATTCCTGTGTATTTTGTGATTAGGCCCTACCTGGGTAAAGCCAGCAGTGAGAGCTCCCAGTTAGTTCTCGGGGAAAGCTTCCTGATTACATTTCACAATCCCTTCCAATAAATGTTGGCGTCTCTGTCCTAACAGCCATACTTGAGTTGTTTGCAGGCTTCTTGTTTGGGTTCAAGGTGCTTCAGGGTACTTTACCACAACTCCTGCTCAGCCCTTAACTCTGACTGCACTTCCGCCCTTTGATGGTGTCCCCTTCTTCCCAGCATTCTTCTCAGAACACAGAAGGAAGGGGCGTTTCCCCTCGATGATTTTGGTGAACTAGGGACCACTGGGGGTTGATAAAGGCTTCCCCCTCACTCCCAAGCATCCTCTTTTGTAGCGGGAGTGCCCAGATGCCAAAATGAGCGGTTCGCCTCAAGCCGTTTGTCTAGAACCTCACAATTTAATGACATTTCTGAAATGGATTCCTCAACACAGAGTAAGTTGATAAAGATTTCGTCCATTATTTTAAATGTAATAGTATTTAAGCAAGATTGTGACTTAAATTACATTTATGGCATGTGGATGCCATTTTCCCGGGACATTGGGAATGGAAATCTTAAAATGGAGGCAGCAACATTCTCAAATCTCCATCTGGGGAAACAGCGGGATCAGACAAAACCCCGGTAAAGGCAGTCGCCCACATCGGTAAGGCTTCTCCAGTCCCTTAGCTCCAGCGCCGCTCGAAACAACGGAAGTCTGTCGCTAACTGAATCAATGATATTCGGGACTGTTTTATACCTTTGTGAAGAGAAAACCTCAGCATTTGTTTTCAAAGTTATTACGCACTTGAATTTCCTTGCGTCTGTTCTGGGCTGGGCCTCCAACAACCACTGAAAGCCCGTTAGCTGTGGGCCCTGCCGCCAGGACAGCTCTGGTAACGTCCGATGGCCGGAGGCTGGGCTCCACGCTGATGGGTGACGTTTGATCCCCGACCTGACTCACTGGAGGTTTGTTCTTTTTTGGAAGGGTTGAGATGGAAACATCTTAGGGAATTATAGTCACAGCACTAGCCCATAAAGGAACTAAACATTTCCACAGCAAAGTACTTGATTTTTTGTTTGTTTGATTTTATATACTGTATTTGCCGGCGTATAAGACGATTTTTTGGCCCTGAAAAATACGTATTTGCCGGCATATAAGACGACTGGGCGTATAAGACGACCCCCTAACATTTCCACTAAAAATACAGAGTTTGTTATATACTCGCCATATAAGACTACCCCCCACTTGGAGGCATATTTTTCAGGGCCAAAAAATCGTCTTATACGCCGGCAAATACGGTGTGTGTGTGTGTGTGTGTGTGTGTGTGTGTGTGTATATATATATATATATATATATATATATATATATATATTGGGTTACTTTTTTTATTAAATGGGTTTCAAGTGTACAATTCTGTAATATATCATCTGTATATTATATTGGGTGTTCAACACTCCATAGTCTGGTCACCATTTATTTTACCTCCCTTCACCCCACCTTCTACCTCCCTTCACCCCACCTTCCTTCTGGTAATCGCCAGGCTATTGTCTGTGTTTGGGTTTTGTTTTTGTTTTTGTTTTGTTTTTTGCTTAATCACTTCACCTATTTCACCCAGCACCTTCATCCCACCTCAGCTGTCAGTCTATTCTCTGTGTCCGAGTTTTTAAAAAGAGGGGAGGGTGGGGACAGGAAACTGTTAGACTTTAAACTGACTTTTTCAATAAAACTATCATAAAGATCAGTGTTTCCCAAAGTGTGGTACGCGTACCCCCAGGGGTACAGGAAGAGTTTGGTGGGGATATGCGCTGCACCGTGCTTAGCTGCACCTAATTCTACATTCTCACGAGTCAAGTCAAGACAGTCTTGTGAGGTGTGAGATGGTCCGGTGTGCAAATAAATGTTATTTATAATATAATTTTTATTTATATTTTATTATGAATAATTTTATTTTTCGTTTATTATTTTGTGTATGTGCCAAAAAAAAAAGAAAAACAAATATTTTGATTGTTATTAAAATACATCCTTTTTTTGTGATGAGGGGTACTCAGCGTTACAAAAATTATAAAAGGGGTACACATGTCAAAAGTTTGGGAAACACTGATATAGATGAAGCAGAATTTTACAAGGTCTTTTCTTAAAATATATTTTGATGTTTTTACAGAGAGGAAGGGAGAGGGATAGAGTGTTAGAAACATCAATGAGAAAGATGGATCAGCTGCCTCCTGCACACTCCCTACTGAGGATGTGCCCGCAACCAAGGATGTGCCCTTGACGAAATCGAACCTGGGACCTTTCAGGCCACAGGCTGATGCTCTACCCACCAAGCCAAACTGGTCAGGGCTACAAGGTCTTTTGAGTTCTTTTAGAACGGGGGTGGGGAACCCTTTTTTTTTTTTTTTTTTTTTTTTTTGCCCAGGGCCATTTGGATATTTATAACAACATCATTGACAGTGCAAAATTCTCAACTTAAATATTAGCCTGCTCTATTTGGTCAAACATTTAATAAACTCACCCCTAATGCCTTGGCAGGATCAGACCAAATGATTTCAAGTGCCTTATATGGCCCTCGAACCAGACATTCCCCACCCATTTTAGAACAAATTTTTATATATTGTCCACTAAAACCAGCTTTATAAGAAATACACCTAAATAACAAATCATGAGAATCTAGCATTGTGTAAAACATTTTTGCTAATTCATACTCTTATATCACCTATAAGTTCTGTGTTAAAACAGGAATTACACCAAAAGTCTTACATAAGTCAAACAAAAGAGATTCTCAACTCTTGTCTCTTCTGACATGTCAGGACTTTTTAATGAGATAATTCTAAATTCAAAAACTGACTTGGGGACATTTGATAAGTTTGGTTACTTGGCAGCAAAATGAAGCATAAAAGTTATATTGCTTGGAAGGAAAAAAAAAGTTTCAGAAATTGAAGCTGTAACGGGGTTTCAGAAAAATGTATTTTTAAGATATTTTGTGCTGTGCTGGCACAGCCAAGGGTGACCCTAAGTGGGGTTGGTGAAAGGCTTAGAAAAGACAGACGAGACTGAAAGCTGGGTCTCGGTGGGACGCTGCTCCCTGAGAGACCGCTCGAATGCCCACGAGCCGTGTCTTTATTTTGTAGCAGATGCCAGGAGGCAAAGTAAGGGCGTGGTCAAGATGTACACAACATTCTCTGGGTTTCCATCCTACTCAATTACATGCACCTGATCAAGCTTTGTTTACTGGCAGCCTCTATCACTCAGGCACATGGGGCCATGTGCTCGGACCACAGGTTCAAGCTCACAACTACAGCTGTTGGCTATCACTGTGCTGGGAGGGCTCTGCCCTCCAAGCGGGGACTGGGACTTGCACGTGGCCACGAGAGGACTGTGCCCTCTCCTCAGTCTGAGGCTTGAACCTGTCCAAACTCTGTAGCCGCTCTCCACAGGATTTCTTTTTCAAATCCCAGTATTACTGGCCCCTCTAACTCAGTATGAGTGACACTTGGACCCATCGTAATATTTTAATCTTGATTCTGGACTCTCCCTGTGTTAGCCACTATTAAAAACATTTTATTTATTTTTACTTCATCATTGGGAAGTGCTCATGATGTGTACAATATTAATTTGGGCAACCTGGAATGCCCTTTCTTATTACATTAAGCATCATAGTGAGGAAACTTACTGTTGTTACAAAGAACTCAAATTTTCTTTGGACAGACTTTGTTCCTCATTTAAAAGGTTGTATTTCCAAATTGGAAAAAACACTTAACCAAAAGTGGATAAATTGTCCAATAACATTCCTCAGTTAACAAATGTATATTTAGCTTGTGAATGGAACTGCAGAGGGCCAGGTACTATGTCAGGCTTTTATTTAAGAAATATGGTTTTTATTTCTTTACTGATTTTTACAACATGTTTACCTTTAAAATAAATGCTGTCTCATTCCTATCAGAAGACTAAACTGTTCATTTTAAATGTTGTTTTCAAGCTTCTTTGAGCCAAAGAGAAGCACAGTGGGACACCGTGGAACCGGACCTTCTGGGGAGAGTGAGGAACCTTCGCCAGAGACTCACTGCGCAGGCTCGTAGCAGATGTCAAGCACCTCACCTTTTGGCCACGTAGGAGGCTGGTCACCTCGAAGGAGCCAAAGAAATACCTATTTTGCAATCAGTGACACTGATTTTTTTAGATTATTTAAATTCCTGTAAAGATCAACCTTTTGTATAGAAAACTGTAGGAAAATTATGTGTTCTATTTAATTCTTATGCTTTTTGGCTTGTTGATGGCTTCTGGTACTTCTCACAATAAAAATTTTTGAAGATATTTGTGCCGAACCAGCACAGCCAGGCTCGGCGAGCCTGAGCGGGGCGGTGAAGGACTGAGAAAAGACAGACAAGAGAAGAAAGCGGGGTCTCTACTGATGGAGAGCTAGCAACACGATAGCCTGAAAACCGAGTCTATTGTATAGCCAGATTCTACGAGGCAAAGTTGTCGTGGGTTTCGAATCGACTCCACGACATGCACCTGTTCAAGCTTTGTTTACTTGCTGCACCTCCCGCAGCCCATATCACTCAGCCAAGCGGGACCACAGGTTCGGACCAAGAGGTCAAGCTTACAACTATAGCCTTGGCTATCATTGTGCTGGGACTTACTTGTGGCTTTGCCAGAGGAGGATTGTGCTCTCATTGTGGCCTGCCAGGCTTGAACTATTGAAAACCTGTCTCTCACCAAGGCCTGCTCTCTGGAGCAATGCAGATTACACCTACCCAAACGCCATAGCCGCTCTCCACAGATATTAAAACTTGTGTTAGGCTCTTTCAGGTTGTAAGAACCAGCATAAACATTCGCAACTTTAGTTGATGAGGGATGATTTTAAAGCTAAACTGAGATAAAGAGCAGGAACCATCTGTACCCCTGAACAGCCAGGAATGAGAGAAACTAGAGCATCGACTGTGTGGTGTGGCCAAAATTGTTGCCCTCTGACCCCCCCAGCGGTGGGATCTCCGCCTGCAGTGATCCCACTGTGCTCCCAACACCGCAGTCATAACATCTGCTCTGACTGCAGAAATCCGCCCCCTCCCCCGCTCAGCTCCACACCAGGCTGCTGCGTCCTCGTGGGCGAATTACTTCTCTTCACCCATTCCCAAAAAGAGGGGGAAATCGCTCATGGATTTGAATAAAGATAATGTACATAAAGTTCTTGGGCAGTGCTTGACATATAGTGATGTGCAATACATAGTAGGAATTATTTTTTTCTGGTGAATATTATATATTCACAAAATGTAATATTTTCTCTTTAAGAAAAAAAATATATTTTTTTTTACACAGAGGAAGGGAGAGGGATAGAGTTAGAAACATTGATGAGAAACATTGATCAGTTACCTCCTGCACACGCACTACTGGGGATGTGCCCACACCAAGGTACATGCCCTTGACCAGAATCAAACCTGGGACCCTTGAGTCCGCAGGCCAACACTCCATCCACTGAGCCCAATTGGTTAGGACACAAAATATAATCTTAATGGTAAAGTATTCTCAGTAAACAGATTTTTGTCCAATAGTCAAAAGTTCTGAAATATCACCATGCAAGGCATTGGTTTCCTAAGAGCACTTTCCTCCACCCAATGTTTATGTTCAGGTAGTTCCAAACGTGCCTTACTGACTCATGCTGGTATGATTGGCAGCAGGAAGTCACAGAACATAAAGTAAATAGGGTATGATGGGAACTTTGGTGAATTAGAATTTGTCTGCTCACATAAAAGCATTCAAATTCTAAAATAGTGTGATTCTCGTGGATATAAAGTACAGCATAGGGAACATAGTCAATAATCTATAATTAAAGCATAATAATGCTAAGTAGACCAGACAGCTGAACAACCTTCTGGACGAAGCTGGGGCTGCAAGGGCCTAGGCGAGCCGCCGCAGCAGTGAGGGCTGAGCCCCTGTGCAGATTTCGTACACTGGGCCTCTAGTATTGTAATATGGTGCCAGGTGGGTACTAGCCTTATTGGAGGGGATCACTTTGTAAGGTATATAGTTGTCTAGCCACCATGCTGTATACCTAAAACTCTACAGTATTCAATGTCCACTGTAATTGCAAAATGAAATATTGTGATTATGCCAGCCAGAATCAGCTGTATATTGCCGGTTTCTGACCTCTACTTCAGGTGCTCTTTTTGAAACTGCACACATACTTCTTTGTACAGCATTATAATACTATATATATATATTATTTCAGACAGGAAGGGAGAAGGAGAGAAATTTCAGAGAGGAAGAGAGAGAAATATCAGTGATGAGATAAAATCATCACACCCTCTAATGGGTATCAAGCCAGCAACCCAGGCATCTGCCCTAACCTGGAATTGAACCTTAACCTTCAAGTTCACAGGCTAATGCTCAACCACTCTGGCTGGGCAATATTTCATATTTTTAAAGTTTCTGTTCATCCAGTGAAAGTGAGTCATGCATAGTCTCAACCAAATGAAGAGATTCCTTTGATCTTCATTTTCTCCGAGCCTACAGCTCTCCCGGTAATTTTTTTTCTTTCCTTTTTTTAAATATATTTTGATTTTTTACACAGAGGAAGAGAGGGATAGAGAGCTAGAAACATCGATGAGAGAACCATCGATCAGCTGCCTCTTACACACCCTCTCCTGGGGATGTGCCTGCAACCAAGGTACAGGCCCCTGACCGGAATCAAACCTGGGACCTTTCAGTCCACAGGTTGACGCTCTATCCACTGAGCCAAACCGGTTTCAGCCCAGTAACATTCTTGATAAAGTCTCTGCCTTACAGGTACCTGACTAGCTCTCTTTGGTCCTATGTGATTGGTTGGCATTTCAAAAGTTATCACATTTCATGAAATACATTTCTGATGATCTCTCCCTGCTTCTTGACATTATATCCTCAACTTTACCCTAATTTCTTTACTGTGGCCAGGCTGGCACGGCCACGGCACACTCAGCCCCCGAGCGCCTTATGTGCCTCACCAGCTCCGCCAGGATCAGTGAGCCTGAGTGGGGGCGGCTGAAAGACTCAGAAAAGACAGACAAGAGGACGAAAGCTGGGTCTCAGTGAGACGCTGCTTCTCTGAGAGACAACGACAGCACCTACAAGCCGTGTCTTTATTTTATAGCTGATGCCACGAGGCAAAGTGAGGGCGTGGTCAAGATGTTTAGAACATTCTCCTGGGTTTCAACCCAACTCAATTCCATGCACCTGATCAAGCTTTGTTTACTGGCAGCCTATACCACTTAGGCACGTGGTCGGCAAACTCATTAGTCCACAGAGCCAAATATCAACAGTACAACAATTGAAATTTCTTTTGAGAGCCAAGGTTTTTTTAACTGAAACTTTTTCTAACGCCACTTCTTCAAAATAGACTCACCCAGGCCGTGGTATTCTGTGGAAGAGCCACACTCAAGGGGCCAAAGAGCCGCATGTGGCTCGTGAGCTGCAGTTTGCTGACCATGGACTTAGGCACGTGGGGCCACGTGTTCGGACCACAGGTTCAAGCTGACAGCTACAGCTGTTGGCTATCACTGTGCTGGGAGGGCTCTGCCCTCCACGCGGGGACTTGCATGTGGCCACAAGAGGCCTGTGCCCTCTCATCAGTCCGAGGCTTGAACCTGTCCAAACTCTGTAACTGTGCCCCACATTTTACAATCTAAATTTCTGGAAGCTAAATACTAAAGGCTGAGCTTGGCAAAAAAATTTCCATGCTGGCTACCTTCTAATCTAAAAGCTTCTCTCAAGTACTCCTTTGAGTTTGTTAAAGCAAAGAGGTTCGTAAGGGCCTTTTCTCAGTTATTACATTCATAAGGTTTCTCTCTGGTGTGAATTGTACAGGGTGGGATACATCTGGGGCGTTAGCTAAATCCCTGTCCACAGTGACTACATTTAAAAGAGTTTCCAGTGTGAGGTCCATGGTGTTAAGTTATTAAATTGATGAAAGGCCTTTCACGTTACGTTTGTCCACGGTTTTTCCCTGGTATGAATTCTCTGATGTTGAGCGAGATTAGAGCATTTTTGTCAAAGGCTCTTTCACAATGATTGCCTCCATGTTAACCGTTACAGTGGGAGCGATGACACAAAGACTGCTGAAGGCTTAACTTATTGGTGTGGGTGCACTTAGCTACCCCAGATTCTGGACGTAGCGTTTAATCTTGTATCAGTCAAGATCCAATCAGGAGACAAATCACATGATAATCTGAGCAGGGAAAGCTTAATATAAAGAGTCATTGAACTATGATGGGGGAGTAACCAAAGATGTAATGAGAATTCTGAAGGGCGTGCAGGACTGAGGGAGAGTCTAGAAAAGACAGACTTGGAAAGGAGGCCCCAGCCCTCCCCCAGGCTCAGGCTCAGACCTAGTTGGAGAAGGGGTTGCCGGCCACCTGGGTAGGGAGGGGTGGCTGGGTTGCCCACAGAGCCCGCCCACCGTCCCCAGGCCCCAGGAGGGAAGTCTGGAGTGTGGGAAGCCGGCACGGCCATCGCACACTCACCCCATGTTGGGCGCCTTATGTGCCGCGCCAGCTCAGCCCGGCTCGGCGGCCCTGAGAGGGGGCGGTGCAGGATTTGAGGGAAGGCAGAAAACTGGGCCTGGGTGGGACCCTGCCCTCCGATGGAGAGCTAGCGACAGTGTCACGGACGACCAGCCGTGTCTTTATTTTATAGCCAGATTCCACAAGGCAAAAGTAAGGGCAGGGTCAAGATGTTTACAACACTCCGTTACATGCACCTGAACCCTGTCAAGCTCACCTCACTCAGACACGTGGGGCCACGTGTTGGGACCATAGGCTCAAGATGACAACGATAGCTGTCGGCCATGGAGGGCTCTGTCCTCCGAGCTGGGCCAGGCTTGAACCTGTCCAACCACTGTAGTTCAAGCCTCGGATTGATGAGAGGGCACAGTCCTCTCCTGGCCCACGTGAAAGTCCCAGCTTGGAGGGCAGAGCCCACCCCGCACAGTGATAGCCAACAGCTGTGGTATAGCCGCTCTGCACACCGGGGTGCAGGCGATCCAAGGCTGTGGTGGTAAATAAAGCACATGGGGTCAGGGCCTCAGCACCCTGAGCGCTGGGGTGGTGTGCACGCTGGCCAAGTCAGGAGGGCCACGGGAAACCACCCACCGGGGCACAGGCCAACCAATGCTGGAAGGCACAAAGTGCCCAGAGCGTGTCAGGGCGCTGCTGCTGGCCCTAGACCTTGAACATGTCATGCCCAGCTTGGGAGGACCACAGTCAAGAGTCACTGGGCTGGAGCCGGGAAGTCTCTGGGCACAGGGCGAGGGCAGGGCACACCACTAGGTGTCCCCACACACTCACCCCACGGAGGAATCCTGGAACAGGAACAAGGATAGGCCCAAGAGCACTCGGGAGCGGATTGCTCCTATGCCCATTGCTCCCACGTGCCCCGCAGCACCCCCTACTGGCAGCTTACCGCGGTGCACACTGTGAGGAGAGGTGCTGGAACCTAGTCCGTTACTGGGTTGCGGGTCCTGGAGAGTGCATCGGAGCTGACAGGGTAACTGGCACACTCGCTGGAAGGAACTCCAACAGTTAACTGACAGAAACGTGGACCCAGGTTGGCCTCCATTCAGTCAGATTGACACGCCAGCATTTCCCTGGCGTGATGTGAACGAAGGTGGCCCCAAAGGCGTAGGGGGTTGGGATGTAAGAGTGGATCTGTGACAAGTGAACTTCTCGCGAGGTGGTGAGGATGGGGTTCTCCCGCGAGGCTCAGCGGGGGCCCGGTCCACCCAGCGCGGGCCACTTTGGCTCCGATGTCCCTGTCCCCGCGCTGATCGCCTGCTTCTTGGCCTTCGCACTGGCCCTCGGACCCCGGCCCAGAAGCCGGGAGCCCGCGGAGCAGCAGGGCAGTCGAGAGAGATTTCAGACGGTGAAACCTCCCCCGGCACGGGCGCTCGGGAGGGGACAGGCTGAGCCGACGAGCGTCAGCCGACACCAGGGTGACCCCAAAATGGAAAAGTGAAGACGCCCGGTGTCTCCCTAGTCCACAGGGAAACAAATAAAATACCCTTTTTCCCGAAGGAGACGGACCGGGAGCGAACAAAAGTATTGTGCCCCGTGTGAGGATCGAACTCACGACCTTCAGATTATGAGACTGACGCGCTACCTACTGCGCTAACGAGGCACCTACTAGCGTTCTCCCGCGGTATAATAATGAGCTTAACGCGGCGGCGCTGCGCGCATGCGCACAAAGCTCCGGTCTGGTTCTGCCCCGGACGGGGAGGGCGTCCCGGCCGACCGCCCGCCCCGGCTCCGGGCTTCCTCCCCTCGCGGGTCCGTTTGCAAACAGGCTCTTGGGCTGGCCCGACCGCGCTGCGCGGGGAAGGGCGACCCGGAAGAACGGGATTCTTCCAGCAACCGTAGACTCTGATTTTTGGACAGAGTTTGCAAAAGCGTGTGATCGCGGGGAACACTTATTGGGCGCCTACTGTGTTCCCGGCGCGGCGTTCGCGGGGGTCCCGGCCTCGAAGGGTTGGAAGGGAGGGGGCGCAACTGCACAGCCGTTTGAAAACACGCGCACGTCCACGCGCCCACTATGTCGGTCCCACGGCGAACCCCACTCCAGCCGAGCCCCCCAGCCCTCCCGGCGCCCCAGGCCGAGGCCACTGAGAGGCGTCTGCAGCCCCATCTCCACCTCCCTCTCCCTCCCCCACCAAGCTTCCCTCCCGCTCAGCACTGCTCATTTATTTTATATATCTATATATCTATATATCATCTATATATCTATATATCTATATATCATCTATATATCATCTATATATCATCTATATATCTATATATCTATATATCTATATATCTATATATCTATATATCTATATATCTATATATCTATATATCTATATATCATCTATCTATCTATATATCTATATATCTATATATCTACATATAGATATATAGATATATAATATATCTATATATAGATATATAATAAATATATTTATTTATATATATTTAATTTTATTATATATTGTTATGTAAATACATATTTATATATAAATAAAAATAAGTAAAAATAACATATAATTTATTTTTTTATTTTTTATTATTTTATTAAATCTTTATCTGTGTACATATCTCACAGCACAGCTCATTTAAATACACTCCCTGTTCCAGGAAGCTTGGGGTCACTGTCATTAACGGAAAACGTGTGGGTTTCCCCCCCCCCCATTACATGTTAAAATAAATACACGTGCCATCTAAAATCAGCCAGACATGCTTAAGGCTTGCATAGTTCGCTCTATGTAAGTTTTACCTAAAAAAAAATAATAATAAATTAAAAATGATGGACATACTGTTCAATGGACCAAGGGGCCCAGGGACGGAGGCGGAGAGATAGGGAGACAGGCTAGTGGTGAGATGTCAGTGCAGAGTCAGGTGGATGGGTATTCACTGTGCAATCCTTTCAACGTTTCTGTGTCTCTAACATGTTTACTAACAAGCGCCGGGAGAGGAATCTTTAACATCACCCAGAATTTGAGAGAGAAGGTGGGATGTTAAGGGAAGTGAATGGCCATGAGCGTAAGGAGGTGGGGAAAATATTGTGGTAGGAGCAAGCACTGGAATACCTGGGAGTGGGGGAGAGATAATGAGAGGGGGTGGAGAGCGACCCCTAGAGGGGAGGTCCGTGAGATCCAGGGCGGGGAGGCCCCGGGTAGCTAGAAGGGGGTGGTGGTCGCCTTAGGGCATCCTACTGTCTCCTTAGGAGGCAGGGGTGCTGACCTGGAGGACTGGGTGTAACTTCCCACACTCATGGTCCCCACGGGAACCCCAGGACCTCCTGATCCTCCAGAAAACTCCCCCACCCAGCTCCCCAGCCCAGGGGAGGTAGTCTCGGGGTCAGGCTGCTAGGACCCTAGTTCCTGCCCCAGGGCAGGAGGGCAGAGGCCCTGGCAGGGGCCAGAGAAGGAACCCGCATGTGCACACACACTCATAGGAATCTTTGCAGGGTCCCTGGCTCCTGCGGACTGCAAACTTGGGGTGTCACAGCAGTTTCACTCAGACCTCCTGGCCCTAAGGAATGCTGATGGACGTGTGAATTAAATCCCACTGGCCTAGGGATAATACAGAACATTATAAACTGATGAACAAAATGTTTACAGAGACAGTAAAGCAACAAGCAGACTGTCAAATGACAGTGGGGAGGGGAGGGAGATATGGGGGAGATAAGAGATCAACCGAAGGACTTGTATGCATGCTTATAAGCGTAACCAATGGATGCAAAACTCTGGGGAGGAGGGACATGTTATGGGTGTGTGTGTGTGGGGGGGCAATGGTAAGATATGTACACATTGCCGAAACCGGTGTGGCTCAGCGGTAGAGTATCGGTCTGCGGACTGAAAGGTCCCAGGTTCGATTCTGGTCAAGTACATTGGTTGCGGGCACATCCCCATTAGGGGGTGTGCAAGAGGCAGCTGGTCGATGTTTCTCTCTCCTCGACGTTTCTAGCTCTCTATCTCTCTCCCTTCCTCTCTGTAAAATATCAATAAAATATATATATATAAAAAAGATATGTACACATATAATACCTTAATAAAAAATGAAAAAAAATCCCACTGGCCCTGTCTCCCAGGATTACAAACTGGCGGGTCCAGCAGTCCAACAGATAGTTTCGGCCACAGCCACAGCCACGGTTACTCCCTGAAGTCATGTCAGAACCGAAAACAATTGGAAACAGCTAGTGTCCATCCACAGGGAGCCGTACCCACGAATGTCCCCCCCAGCTGTCAACAAGGGCTGGGGCTCTCTCCGCCTGGTTTGGAATGAGGGAGGAAAGCAGTCGATGGAGGGGGTCACCATTTCTGCAGGGAGGAGAGGGGGCAGGTACAGTCACATTTGCTAGTGTTTGCTCACCAAACCTCTGAAAGAATGCACAAAAACGTAAGGCCAGCGGTTCATACGTGGGCGCATACGAGATGACGATGCTCTAAAAATAAACTTTATATTATTCTATGTCTTAGGTTCACAGAGACATTGCCAAGAGAGTAGGGTCCCTACAAAGCCCACACCCCCGGTTTCCCTCATTCTTGACACTGTAGGTGAGTATGGTGTCTTTGCAACAATTTAGTGAACCACTGTTGAGAGGTTATACTGGCTGGTCTCGCTTGATTCAGGTTTCCTCAGTTTCCCTAAATGCCCTTTCTGTGCTCCAGGGTCCACAATACATGCAGTGGGCGTGGGTCCCCGAGGCAGTTCAAGGCTTTCTTTGGTTTGGAAGAACAGGTCCACACGAGGGTGGGCTGGGAGCTGCTCCGGGGAGGGGGGCAGGGGGCCTTGGGTAGTGCCTGGGGGGGGGGTGTCCTGGGCAGTATCCTGAGGCTTGGCCTGCCCTTTGGCCTCAGTGGCCCCCATAGTGCCCTGAGGCTCAGGCTGGGGGGGGAGGGAGGGACCAGAGCTGGAGCGCCTGGTCCTCCAGAATGGACCCTGGGGGGCCTTGCTGTGCCCCCTTCCCGCCCAGCTGCTCCATCCTCTGCTGCTTATCCAGCCTGTGGTTGTGGACGCTCCTCCGGACACCATTGGCCACGCCCTTCTGGTCCTGGGGAGGAGGCCCAGGAAGGCTTTCTCCTCTAATGAGTGCGGGAGCATATGTAGGCACGGTTCACCGGGGTGGGGGGTGGGGGTGGGCCTGGCGGGGGAGGTGTATGCACAGCCCTTGCCCAGAAAGCTGCACAAACGTGTGGCTGGACTCCAGGTTTTTGCTGGTGACAGGGAACTGGACTAACCGTGACTTCCGGATCAAAGGGGCCTGGGTGATCGGCAGCCGCACAGGGATGTGCTGCATGCACAGCTTCTGGGGCCATGCTCCGTTTTCAGGTGCTCGCTGGGGTTCAGGTAGACCCGGCAAAGGCAGTGGCTGCCTTGCTCTGGTCTTGGCATCTTCCAATCCAGGACCCCGCGCCAGGCCAGTTTGTTGGAGACCGACTGCTGCCCACTGGGGGCTGGGGCTCCGAGCTGGGCTGGGGAAGGGCCGCTCACCCCGCCGTGGATGGACGGTGCCCCAGGCTCCTCAGTGGGGCCAGGCCCTGGCCACAGGCCACCACAGACTGGTTCTGTTTTATGGTTTCCATATCCTTTTTTATGGTTTCCGTGTCCTTTTTCATGCTGTTGACGTTCTAAGTTCAACCGCTGTTTCCCTGAGTTCATCGAGCATCCTTATAACCAGTGTTTGGAACCCTGCATCTGGTAGATTGCTTGTCTCCGCTTTGTTTCGTTCCTTTTCCTGGGGTTCTGTTCCGTTCTCTCCTCTGGGACAGGTTTCTTCATCTCCTCCTTGCGGCAGCTTCCCCGTGTTGGTTTCTATTACCGTGTTTTCCCGGAAAACAAGACATCCTCTGAAAATAAGACCCACTTCATGGAAACATAACACATCCCCTGCAAATAAGACCTAGCGCATCTTTGGGAGCAAAAATTAATATAAGACACTGTCTTATTTTGGGGGAAACAGGGTATATTAGATGTTAGGGCAGGCTGAGGAGCCCAGAGACATGCCCCCCCTGCCTAGAATTTCCAAGCAATGCAAAGCCCAGACTTTAATTTTTTTTCTAAATATAATCAAAGAGTCTGGAATGAAAGGTTATCTCCCCCTCCCAAACTGGTGGGCGGAGTTTAACACATGGCCGGTATAAGGTTCTCCCCCCCCTCCCAAACTGGTGGGTGGAGCTAACAACATGACTGGCACCTGCCACAGGGACATCTCCAAGACACTGAACCACCAATCAGCATGGGCCAGAGTGCCCTTGGGGCCCATCCCTTCCTGTTCCACCCTGGGCCCAACCCCCTCCCTTTCCGTCCTTTAAGAAGGACCCCAAGCGAGACACGTGCCGCTTTTTGGAGGTGGACCTCCATCAGCCCGGCTGGGTCCGATTTCCTGCCCCCTCTTCCCCCAATTCTGATCTTTACCTCGGTGATGGGTCCTGCCCATTACCAGGGAATAAACTAAACTCCAGAAAACTCTTTGTTCTGTTTCCTGTTTCCTTTCAAACCTAACATTAGGTAGTGCCGCCCTATCTCCAGGCTCGGCAGAGTGGCCTATAACAGGTGTCCCGTAGGACTCAGTGGCGATAGTAGGTGCCCTGTAGAGTTCAGTGGCAAAGCCTCCCCATCACTGCGCGCACACACACACACACACACACACACACCCGGGCACACAAAGCAGGACTTCCTTCAGCAAAGCTCTAGTGCCTGCTAAGTCCGCCCTTCGCGTATGTCCCCTGTGGATAAGGCTGTTTGGTGCTTGGACGTGGTCTGAAGCTATCCACTGGGTGTGCTGGCTCTGGGGCCCTCGGGGAGGTGCAGGCCACGACCAGACCCTGCCTGTGTGCTGCCCAGAGTTACAAAGCCATCTGCAGATGGCCGGTACTTACGCTGGGCTTGGGGGTGCCCAGGAGAGGCCACGCTGCAAAAACACTGTTGGTTGCCACTTAGCAGGAGGTACGGCTCCTCGAGGCCAGGTGCTGCTTGTTGGAGGGATGTCAGGGAAGTCTGACGTGTGAGCCAGCAAGACCGGTCATTCACATGGAAAAGCCACTGGGAACACCTTGAGTAGGTCTGCAAGTTGGGTGGGGTGCTCCCCTCCGGCTCTGTGGAGGGGAGGGGGGCTGGCTTATCAAAGGAACAATGGCCTCTGCAAGCACTTTTTTTCTGGGTCCAAGAAAGCTGCCCCCTCCCGCAGCTCTTGTCCTGATGCCAGACAGTTCAGTTTCTCCCATACGTCCCTGGTGCCTTTTGAGCTGCTGCCCGGCGCTAGAAATTCCGAGCCAAGGAATCCAATGAAGTCATGCGCAGGCCCTTTAAGAGGAACTTCCTGGGACTTCGGTGGCCTTGGGTCTCACTCAGTGTCAATTCCTGCTGGTCTCCACGGCCAGAAGTTAGGGGGACTTCTCTTCCCAACACGGGAACCCTGGACAGGGGTCCCTGGTGTGGGGCTGGAACCCCTCGCTCCTCTGGGGGGGGGGGACCTCTGCAGCCAAGATATCCCTCCCAATTCCCCCCCCCCCCAATAAGGGTGTGGTGCCAGCTGTTCCTCGGCTACACCCCTCCTGCCAGTCTCCATGTATGTGGCTCCTGCTTTACACCGCTAGTTGTGGAGCTCCTTTTCAGCTCCATTGCAGGCCGTTTCCGGGGGATGGTTGCTCTGCAATGTACTTGTGATTCTGATGTGGCCGGGGGAGCCAGGCTGTGGGAGATCTCAGGCCTCGCAGTTCCTCAGCCACATCAATCCTCTGCTCTCCTTCCTCCTGGGGGCGGGTGTAGGCCCTCGGTCCTCAGGCTCCGGCTGGCTTATCTCAGACCCGCCGGCAGGGGGCAGCGTCAGACCGCCCTTCATTTACAGACAGGCACGCTCAAAGACATGCATGACCTGTCCAAGTTTTAACAGCCGCAGGATCCCATCCGGAGTCAGGCAGCTGAGCGGGCGTGTCACCCCCAGCAGCAGTGCCCAAACGTGCCTCCTCACTTTGGCACCCCTTGAAATGATTCGGAAAAACATCCACCGCACTTCCTTGCATGATGTTCGGTGGAGGATATCTCAGCTTTCTCACACATTCTAAGTTAAAAAGGAAGTAATTTGCAATACATATATGTTGATTTAAAAAAAAATAAAGCTGCATAAGTGACGGTTAATATGCATCTAATGAAACAGAAATATCCCATAGAAACCATCAGCTATTTTAAATATACATGAATTAGCTCATTTTCAACACTTGTTGAATTTACATTTATTCAACACTTGTTGAAATATGACTAAGGCCATATTTCTGGTCTATCCCCCTCCCACATACACACATACATACACACACAGAATTTTATCCTCACATAATATATATTTTATGTTTGATTACTGATTACCCCAATATACCTCTCACAAACAACATTATATACTTAAATTGAAATAAACTTGTTTTCTGCGGACATGTTTCTAGTGTCATATCTTTTCTAAATTGGCATATAATTTTAATACTACACAATTAATTAAAATCATAATCTATGTATAGAATTGAAAAATAATTATTAAATGTAAAAAAATGTAAATGTAATAAAAAACAAATATTCATGAGATAGATGCGTCTTTATTTTTTAACATTATTTAAAAATACCTATTTTTGTTGATTTCAGAGAGGAAGGGAGAGAGAGAGAAATAGAAACATCAGTGATGAGAGAGAAAACAGGAAAGATCAGCTGCCTCCTTAATGTCCCCTGCTGGGGACTGAGCCCGAAACCTGGGCATCAAACCAGTGAACTCCGGTGGATGCTTAAACACTGAGCCACGCTGGCTGGACAGGTGTGTCTCTTTAATTCCACTTAGTTCACGAATCCATGCAGCCTGCTACTTTTTGATAGAATGAGATGGGGCTCAACATTAATTCTTTATTATCCATAAATGAGTGAGGTCATGTGGTGTTTTTCTTTCATTGACTGGCTTATTTCACTCAGCATAATGTTCTCCAGTTCCATCCTCAGCATTAATTCTTTTCAAGTTTTTCATATTTACAGATGCAAGTATTGAGAAACTTTGTTCACCTGAGGGAGTAGAGAAGATGTTTTCCTCTCTGTGCCATTTACCTGCCGACCTTCTTTTCTGCCTTGGATATGAGTGGATTTGTTAATTCTAACGGGTGTATTTTTTAATTTGTATTTTTTATTGTTTTCCTATGAAGTGCATTCCTAGGGTGTGGGTACAGAAGGAGCGACTCCGTTGTTCCATATCCCTCCCTGCACAGCCACCACGGCCTTGCGTCCTGAAACTCCGGTTAGGTTTTGGTCTTTCTTGCTCCACTGGAAAAGCAAAATGAACAAAAATCCTTAAGATATGGGGACAGGGAGGAAAAAAAAAACCTTACAGATAGATCTCTGGGTTTTGAGGAATGGTCTTTCTTCTTGAAGGAGAGAAACCTTTTCTTACTGGTTCATTTAAAGCATGCAACTCTGGGAAGTACCAATTTTGGACACGTCACTGCAAAACAGAATGCTGAGAGAACCTGAATTGTCCAATGCTAGAAATCAGACTTTACAAAAACGATTAAATCCAAAACCTCTGATTGCTTGCTGTTTTTCTGTCATTTTAAGAGACTAAATATAGGGGGAGGGGACACATGAAAAAACCCTCGTACAATTTCAATAAGCCCTAGTTAAACATGAGCTAGTCTCCCTCCCCCTCCTCCCACCACACGAGTAACTAGTTAGCAACATCACCTTTGGTAATGCACTTTGTCTCTGTGCCTCGGCTGCCTCACGTCAATGAAGTAGGTGAACTGATAATATCTAACGTCTCTCTTTGCTTTGAAATTTTCTACCCTTTCCCAGCTATCTGGGCTATTCCAATCAGACAAAACACTTCACATTTAAATTTCAAGGTCTTCCAGTAATGTTCAACAAAGCTAATTTAAATGAAGTAAAATATTGTAAAGGCACATCAAGTCAATGGCTTTGAGATTTCAAGGTCTACTTCACTAGTTGGAAGAAAATGTTAGCAAAAAATAAAGAAAACAGAGATTAAGACTAAAAGTAGAAAAAGTGTAGGTAGCAGAATATATATATATATACATATAATATATATTATTATATATAATATATATAATATATTATATATAATAATATATAATATATACATACATACATATATATACATATATATATAGTTTTATAGAAGTTTAAGAAATATACAGGCTAATATATAGGCCAATGCATAAGTTTAATGTCAAAAGATCAAAGAAAGAGTTTGAAGGGTAATTTTAGGTCAACAGTAAGCCAGAGACACTTTGACTAGAGATGCTGTAACTATACAAAATGGGAAGAAATATAGGAGATGTAACTCTATTTAAATGTTTATTTAAACAGATGAAAGCTATAAACTTGTGATGACTAAAATAAAGAGTTGAGAAACTAATTAGCATTTACTGAAAACCCATTATCTGTCAGGCACTGGGCCAGGTGGCTTACATCTATGCAATTTATGAGTTCATTGAAGCATTAAAAAACACTAACACCATCATGAATAATTATTGTTTATTATGCATTAGCATGGAGGATTCAAGGAAGTCTTTGTTGGTGGTTCTGAAGTCAGTGGGACTTCAGTGTAGGCTTGTCATCTGTATGCTGAATGTTTCTCAGGTGATGGTGTCACATAGCCAAGCCTGAAAAATCCCTGATCCAATGCACATCCTTTACATTGGGAGAGCTGGGAAAATGTGGGAAGACCCTTGAAAAAGCTGGAAAATAGGAAGAGGTGGGGGACATGAGAGCAGTTCTGGGTTGGACCAGACCTAGCTTGCTCAGGAAGTCAGCCGTAGTGTGAAATTTAATTAGGACAAATGGCATAATTTTCTGGTCATAACTACTGGTCAGACTGGCAGAGTGGGACTGGAGAGCTAAAGGTTCCTTAGAAGAGTTATTGTTAAGTACAAATTAGAATAGACTAGAAGTTCCCCTCAGGTTTATACTCAAGACTCTGCGGTATAAAAGCAGGTACTCAGATAGGTCCCAGGGTTGCGATCTAACAGCAGTTGAACAGCATACAAGCCATTCTTCATTGTGTGTCCTGGGAAGACAGGACGGAAGTAACAAAAATTAGGCCGGCCAATGGGGTCCCAGACATGGGGGCGGGGCTCAGAACTCTGTGGCTCTTATGGTTACCAGGAACTGGAGTACACGTGATGCGGGGGCCCCTTCTGCTAAATGGAACGGCATTGTGAGATCAAGGGGCAAAACTAAAGTGTTGGTATACACACCTAGAATTCTACTCTCTGGTGTGGGCGACAAGCCCAAGTGTTTCAGAGACAGATGACCTATTCTAAATCTCTTTGCCACTTACGCTTGTGTAAACTTGGCCAGTTGTATGGCCTCCATGAGATTTAACTTTCTACCTGTAAGATGGGAATCAATCTAATAGTATCTACATCATAGGGTCTTTGTTAGGATGAACTGAAGTAAGATATGTATACCTCACGATAAAGAGCCACTCAAAAGGGTTAACTGTTGTTACCCTGACCTGATGAAGAAGACTATCCTGGCAGTGGCTGTAGGATTTTTTTTGCGGGGGGGGGGGGGGGGGAAAGAAGGAGAGAACAGTAGAAACCTAAGGATGAGAAAACAAACAGGAAGTAAGCATTTGAACTACAGGAAGGTGGGAAAGAAGAGAAGATTTTTTAAAGTCACACAATAAAGAACAGGCTAATAGGTCTTGGTGATTGCCTGTGGAAGAGCAGCGGCCCGGTCAAGGCCGCCATGAATTGTTCAAGCCTTAGTCACTGGGGCAATTACGGTAAGTGGGACAGAAACAGGAGTTTTCCGGGGAGAGGGTGTTTCGGAAGAAGAGAAGACTGAGTTTGAGGTAGTGGAGTTTGAAATTAAAATGTAAAGACTACTAGGTCAAAGCCCCAGCAGACTTTTGGGACCCATCCAAAAAGAGCTGAGAGCCCTGGCTGGGTGACTGAGTTGGCCGAAGTGTGGGTTCCATGCACCAAAGAATTGTGGGTTTAATTCTCTGTCAGGGCACACAACTAGGTTTCAGGTTCAATCCTCTGGTCAGGCATGTGCAGGAGGCAATCGATTGATGTTTTTCTCACACGAATCAATTCTCTAATCAATGTTTCTCTTCTCTCTCTCTCTCTCTCTCTCTCTCTCTCTCTCTCTCTCTCTCTCATCAACAAAAGCATATTCTAGGATGAGGATTTTAAAAAAGCTTAGAGAGATAAAAAGGTAAAAAGGGTTATGGAGACACAAAGAAGCAGCCCTGAGAGGAAGGCCCATAGAAAGAGAAACAGTAGCATGTAAGCATGTAAAGAAGCTGAGAAGGGACCGGTTTGGCTCAGTGGATAGAGCATCGGTCTGCGGACTGAAAGGTCCCGGGTTCGATCCCGGTCAAGGGCATGTACATTGGTTGCGGGCACATCCGGGGGTGTGCAAGAGGCAGCTTGATGTTTCTCTCTCATCGACGTTTCTGGCTCTCTATTCTCTCCCTTCCTCTTGGGCCGCCCAATGGGATTGCAGATGGCCAGGTTTTGGTAACACACCTCGAGTGTGTGCAGAAGAAAAGCCCTCATCAGGCCTTCCCTTCCCTCCCTCTTTGGTGCACGGGAGGTAACAGGCCATCTCTCAGTTCCCTGCGGCCTGTGAAATGCTGTGCAGAACCCACGTTGTGGGGCAGAAGCCAGGCTGTGTGAAATGAAAGACACAGTGCTTTAAAAAAGCAGGCAGTGAGTGAACACAGACTTCTCCGAATTTTGAAGGCGAAAGGAAGTTGTACGATAGCTTTCCTTTGACTGTGAAGTCAAAGAAAGGTGGTTTGTAACCAGAGGTGCAGAGTACCGCCCTGTGCTCCAGTGGGGAAACAGTAGGCTCAAGGAATAGGCACAATGGAGTAAAATCAACAAAGGAATCTTATGAGATGCCCTTTCTCCCGGTCTCTGTGAAGCATTCCGGTCTTACAAGCTGACTTCACGCCACCAAAGCCAGCAGAGGCAGGAGAGCTGGGACCACGGAGTGCCGTGGAAACGAAGCGGTCCTTTCTGGAGGTATACATGCACAGCACTAAGTTCGCTCCTTGCCACCAAATGAGTTCAGTGTGCCACTGTTTCTATATGTAAAGTGTGCTTGAGACTTCATGGAGGTGTTTTGGTTTTTTTCTTTAATATTTTTATTGATTTCAGAGAGGGAGGAAGAGGGAGAGAGAGAGAGAAACATCAATGATGAGAGAGAATCGTCAATCTGCTGCATCCTTCACACTCCACATTGGCAATCGAGCCTGCCACCCGGGCATGTGCCCTTGACCAGAATCAAACCCTGGACCCTTCAGTCCTCAGGCTGATGCTCTATCCCTTGAGCCAAACCAGCTAGGGCTTTTGATTGTTTTTAAAAATATATTTTTATTGATTTCAGAGACAAAGGGAGAGGGTGAGAGAGATTTAAAAAACCATCAATGATGAGAGAGAATCATTTATTAGCTGCCTCTTGCATGCCTCCTACTAGGAACTGAGCCTGCTACTTGGGCATGTACCCTGATGCAGACCCAAACCTGGTCTTTCTTGTTCATAGGTTAACACTCAACCATTGAACCACACTGGCTGGGGCGAGACTTCATGAAGTTTAAGGTAAAATTAAGCTTAATTGAACTGAAAAAGCCTAGAATTGCTGTGGTTTGTTGGCAATGCCAAAACTAACAGTTTGCGGGGGGTTTTTGTAGTGATTTACTTCATTAAAAATTTCTGGGTAAAACCATCTTTGTCTAAGGGCTCTATAATACATAAAAGCACATTTAAAGGAAAACCATTTGGGAAGAAATCTCTCAGCAGATAATCATTTAAACATTTAGTGGGCTTAGGCTTTTAACAACAAACAGAAGATTTCTCCCAAAAATGTTTTTTCTCAGAAAAAGAAGATTGCTTTCTCATGGAGATGTTATTAAGAGAATGTTTTGTGTCCAACAATGCAAACCTTGGTCTCAAGAAAAACCCTTTGAATTCTAGCCCAAGCAATCTCTCTGGATTTTGATTGAACAATCACCAAGTTATCTGAATACACATCTAACCAGATATTGCCAAACATAACTCAATACTGTGAGATTAGAGTTTCTGAATTTAATTCTTCCCTTAGGTCATACAGACTTTAGTTGAAGCAAAGTTTCCAAAAGGCAATAATTGGCTCTAGTCACACTTCTTAATTCACAATAAGACAAAGACACTAGGGAATCCTAATTTTGGTTTCCAGAAAAGTTTCTGAATCATCATTCGGCAGGTTAATAATAACATTGTTGTATAGAGGTTGATTGTTTATAAATCATTTGAATATAAATTATATTATCATCACTTTATAATCATCCTAAAAGGTAGTTATTACTTGTACTTTCTAGGTGAAAAGAACATAACTAACATAAGGATATTCAATTTGGAAATGGTTCAGAATATGTCTACTGCCATAGCACCATGAATTTTCTATTTCACATAATTTATTCATTTGTTCATTTGTATATTCAGAGAGAGAGAGAGAGAGAGAGAGAGAGAGAGAGAGAGAGAGAGAGAGAGAGAGAGAGAAATATTGATGTGAATCTAGACACATTGATTGTTGCCAGCACATGCCCTAACCAGGACCAGGGATCAAGACTGCAACCAACGTTTGTGCCCTTGACCGGAATTGAACCCAAGGTACTTCAGCTCAAAGGCCAATGCTCTGACCACTGGGCAACCATCTAGGGCTAACAACAGAAGTTTTAGTTCAAGAGATTTATTTTTTATTTTTTATTTTTTTATTTTTTATTTTTTATTTTATTAAGGTATTTTCTGTGTACATAGTTTACCATTGCCCCCCCACATCCCATTTATGCCCTCCCTCCCCAGAGTTCTGTGTTCATTGGTTGTACTTATGTTCATGCATACCAGTCCCTCGGTTGTTCTCCTATCTCCCCCCAGGTCTCCTTCCCCTCCCCGCTGTCATTTGACAATCTGCTTGTTTTATGGTGACCATCTCAGGACCCCATGAATAACATCTGCTCCTCATTTGGCAGTCTGCTTGTTTTATGGTGACTATCTCAGGACCTTATGAATAGAGTCCGCTCCTCCTCTGGTTCTCACCGCCCCTTCCCCTAGGTCCCACTGCTTCCCCTGGGACACTCGGCTCACCCGGGACACCCTTCCCCTTTGGGGGGTAGGGCTTACCCGGGGCACATGGCCCCCTGGGACACTCGGCTCACCCGGGGCACTCGGCCCCCTGGGACACACGGCTCACCCGGGACACCCTTCCCCTTTGGGGGGTAGGGCTTACCCGGGGCACATGGCCCCCTGGGACACTCGGCTCACCCGGGGCACTCGGCCCCCTGGGACACTCGGCTCACCCGGGGCACTCGGCCCCATGGGACACTCGGCTCACCCGGGGCACTCGGCCCCATGGGACACTCGGCTCACCCGGGGCACTCGGCCCCCTGGGACACTCGGCTCACCCGGGGCACTCGGCCCCCTGGGACACTCGGCTCACCCGGGGCACTCGGCCCCCTAGGACACATGGCTCACCCGGGACACCCTTCCCCTTTGGGGGGTAGGGCTTACCCGGGGCACATGGCCCCCTGGGACACTCGGCTCACCCGGGGCACTCGGCCCCCTGGGACACTCGGCTCACCCGGGGCACTCGGCCCCCTGGGACACTCGGCTCACCCGGGGCACTCGGCCCCATGGGACACTCGGCTCACCCGGGGCACTCGGCCCCATGGGACACTCGGCTCACCCGGGGCACTCGGCCCCCTGGGACACTCGGCTCACCCGGGGCACTCGGCCCCCTGGGACACTCGGCTCACCCGGGGCACTCGGCCCCCTAGGACACATGGCTCACCCGGGACACCCTTCCCCTTTGGGGGGTAGGGCTTACCCGGGGCACATGGCCCCCTGGGACACTCGGCTCACCCGGGGCACTCGGCCCCCTGGGACACTCGGCTCACCCGGGGCACTCGGCCCCCTGGGACACTCGGCTCACCCGGAGCACTTGGCCCCATGGGACACTCGGCTCACCCGGGGCACTCGGCCCCCTGGGACACTCGGCTCACCCGGGGGAGATTTTTTTTTTAAATGGGCGCAGAAAGGGAACGAAATAGGGACATTGATACAACACTAGCTGTGACTACTCTCTTCCTAACACATTTATTTATTTAAATTTTTAATCTTATTTTTCAATTACAGTGACTATCCAATATTATTTTATATTAGTTTTAGGGGTACAGCATAGTGCTTAGACAATTATAGAATTTGCCAAGTGATCCTGTGGTAATTCAAGAATCCACCTGACACCCTACAGTTATTACAATATTGCTGTACTTTACATCCCCATGGCTACTTTGTAATTACCAATTTGTACTTCTTAAGCTGTTTAATTTTTTTTATGCAGCCTCCCATCTTTTAAGGTCCTCCCATAGGGCAAATGTCAGGTTATTCTCTGCATCTGTGAGTCTGTGCCTGCTTTATTTTGTTCTTTAAGTGGAATCATATGGCATTTGTCTTTCTCTGACATATTTAATGTAGCTTAATCACCTCTAGGTCCATCCACATTGTCTCAAGTGGTAAGAGTTCATTTTTATGGCGGAGTAATATTCCAGGATATACATGTTCCACCTCGCCTTTATCCCATCGATAATGATAGGCACTTGGGTTTCTTCCACAACTTGGTTATTGTCAAAAATGCTGCAACAAACTTATGGCTGCATATATCTTAAAAACCAGGAGGACGTTGGTTGTTACATTGCTCTTTGTGTACACAAATTCCACGGGGCTTAGAAAAAGGCCATTCACAACAGCGACATGGCTAAATTGTACTGAGAGCAGGGGCAGAAGGCTGCTTGTGTTTCAAGGCTGAGTTGAGGTTGACTGGCAGGACAGTCTGATTTTAAATTTTGCCTGTTTTCCTAGCGGACATGTGGTTTTTTTCATCGGAAAGGTAGCATAGAACATTGCTTCTGGGATCTTGGCAGCCTTGCTGTGAAAACAGGTAAAATTTCCTAAGCAAATTATAGGTTTAAGAATTTCAGGTCATCGCTTAGATTCCTGCATCTTTTGGTCCTTCTATTGACCATCCACAGAACTGCCGTGAATGGGAAGTTAAAGACGTGGTACACAGTTTAAAGTAACAATTGACATTGTTCTTGCTTCAGTGCACCATCGTTTCAGGTATTAAAGAACAAATTATTTCGCACAGAAATGCTCTGCTGTGAATTTTAGCAGCACAATTTTTATTTTATTGCAAGATACACAATCATATATACAATGCATAATTATCATCTTAAAAGTAACAAGATGTGAATAATCAACATCATAGTAAAGGATATATGAGTATACTTTCCTTGCAGAGAATAAAATCGCCTTAGGGATGAGATCTCCATATTTATGCTGAATCTTCCAAACGGCTCTTGGTTAGAAAATAAATCTTACTGGATGGACATACAAACTTGTCACAGTTTGCTCCTTAAACAGTGCTAATGTAAAGCCAGCCAATATATTTTTTTATTTCAGTAGTTCGTCTTACTGCGTCCCAACACTAGAAGCAACACGTATAGATTGTCTGATAATGGTTTACAAATTTAAGAACTTTTTTATCTTATTGATTTTTTTACAGAGAGGAAGGGAGAGGGATAGAGTTAGAAACATCGATGGGAGAGAAACATCGATCAGCTGCCTCCTGCACACCCCCTACTGGGGATGTGCCCGCAACCAAGGTACATGTTCTTGATCAGAATCGAACCTGGGACCCTTCAGTCTGCAGGCTGACTCTCTTATCCACTGAGCCAAACTGGTCAGGGCAAATTTAAGAACTTTTATTTCTCAGTAACACATCATAGAATGGAGCCATTTCCTTAAAATTTATGTGAAGAGTTCTTTTTTCCCCCTCAAAACTATTGTTTTTAAAAATTATGCTTCCTTTTTTTAGCATAAAGCCTAAAGTTTTTAAACTCTCCGCCTCGGGGATGCTCCTAGGTTCCTAAGAGTAGTCTGAGACACACTCTCCTCCCAGTTAGGATTATGGGGTTTTTCACCCGGACGCCTCTTGCATATCTGTTTCGTTCTCTGAATGTTTTCTGACCCCTTACTAGATTCTGTCTCCCAGAAGCTGTTCCCCAGGTTGGAAGATGGAGGTCATGTAGAGTTAACTTGAGGATACATGCGGCTCTAGTCTCAAAGAGAAAGGGAGCAGTGCCCTCCTCGCTGTGGTTGGGGAACAGGAGCATGAAGAGATGGGACATAGCTGGGCTTGGACAAATGTATTGCATGACAGTACACACACACACATAGACATGTACACACACTTTCACCCATTCATGCACGCACGTACCCACTTTGAATGGAGAAATACATTTGTATTTTATTTTCCCTCACACACGATTCACTTTATCATTCTTTAATGCAGTGCCCTTAAATGACATAGCCATCCTCCCTCCTCTTTCATTTTGTGGAGATGGGTGTTAACTGTAATGGAGAGGCATCTAACACCCCGCAGGGTCACTTAGAGCTGCTTCCTTCTCCTTGGGCTGCAGACTTAGAGATAAGAGATGGAGAATGCCCAGGCTAAAGCTGAGGCTCTAATAATGGCAGCTGGTGCTATGAAGGCATGTGTGGTGCTAAGTTAAAGAGAACGCATTGCTATAAGCTTGTTCCATGATTTTATCCCTGTTAGAGTTTTGAATTTATCATTGTAAAGAGGTTTCTATATTTCCTACATCAGTAGGGTTTACTTCTGAAAGTATTTGCTGTACAGATCTCCTTCCTGCACGATATCCAAGATTTTTAACCATGGGATGAATGTCAACCAATATTTAACCCATTTCCATCTACTTTTATTTATAGGACTATACAAGAAAACTCAAGAAAAATCAATACAATTTAAGAAATGTTCAAAGGAGCTCTATGTTTTTTAAACATTTTTTATTGATTGCAGAGAGGAAGGGGAGGGGGGAGAGAAAGAGAGAGAGAGAGAGAGAGAGAGAGAGAGAGAGAGAGAAAGAGAGAGAGACATCAATGATGAGAGAGTCATTCATTGATCAACTGCCTCCTGCACACCCCACACTGGGGATTGAGCCCACAACCCAGGCATGTGCCCTGACCAGGAATTGAACCATGACCTCCTGGTTCACAGGTCAATGCTCAACCACTGAGCCATTCCAGCTGGGCAGAGCTCTATGTTTTTATCATGAAAAACCTCACCTTGCTGCCATGGATTAGATGCCATGAGAACCTGGAATTGACTAATTGACAAACATCATATTAAAATTCTGAAGCTACATATAAAACCTCCAATCTAAAAAATATACACAAGAGAGAGAGAGCACACACAATGAACAGAACTTACAGAAGTAGTGATGTGTATAGTTCTATAAGTCCATATCTTTGATTTTCCAATTGAATTTCATTTTTTAAAATATATTTTATTGATTTTTTTACAGAGAGGAAGAGAGAGGGATAGAGAGTTAGAAACATCAATGAGAGAGAAATATCCATTAGCTTCTCTGGCACTCCCCCTACTGAGGATGTGCCCGCAACCAAGGTACATGCCCTTGACCGGAATCGAACCTGGGACCCTTCAGTCCACAGGCCGACGCTCTATCCACTGAGCCAAACTGGTCTCGGCTCCAATTGAATTTCAAAGGGTCCTGTCCTAATAACATAACATATAGGCTAAAGAAAAGATGAGTGTTATTTTTAAATTACCCCCTTTTCTGCCCAGGCAAATGACAGGAAAAAGCCATTTCTTCTGAAACCACAATTTTCAGGAAAAGGGAGGAGAATTTATATGTCATCTGAAGGTTTCAGCAAAATTACCCTAAATGTGAGGCTCATGGCATTATCCTCTCAGGCATGCTCTTCAGAACCCAGTGCAAGGGGTGCCCAGGCACCATGCGTGACATAATGTCCTCATTCAGCTCACAGTTAGGACCAATTCCACTTTCCTCCGAAAGCCACAGAAGAATAGCTTGAGATTTACATGAGCAAAATGCCTTCCCTTCACGGATACCGAAAATGTGGTAATAGGTGTATATTCATAAAGAGAGGTTGCATATAAACTAGATTCGGCAAAGGCTACCACCCGGCGGTGAGTTAAATATTCCAAGGAGTTAGGGACACTATAAAGGGCTAATTGGTGTTCGGGGAGTCGCAGAGACATGCGCCGTTGACTTGGTTCTCAGAGAGAAGCTGATGTTGCAGCAGAATGTCTCAGCATCACGCTCAATAACTCGGGGACGTTATTAACATGCTCTCCAGCAACTGCCTGGCTTTATGGCAAACCCGCTCCTTGTTTGCACAGGTACTATTATTTACAGGTGGAACTGCATACACGTTTTGGTGATAGTTAGACCAATTTACGTTTCTTAGCCTTATTAGGAGATTATCTATCTGAATAGCATGCTAAAAATATAGTTCTCTGGAGAATTAAACTATGTCGCAACCCATCTTTTATATGTTTAAATATCGAGATAATTTTCTACTGTATATGGACAACAGACTTCTCAGGTGTGGGTCCAACTTAAACTTCAGGTAGCATCCTCCCCACACAACGTGTGTCCGTGTAGCATAAACTGAGCTGGGCAAGGCCCCTGGAAGTGGTTGCCGTTGCTATGGTCAATGGTAAGCATCGGGATTGGATGCCCACTAGGCCCTGGAACCAGCATTTTGTTTGGCTTCGTTTTTCTATACAGAGCTCTGGAAACCACATTGTAATAGGAAGCCCACAGCAGCTGAGTCCTGACGTCAGTCTAGGAAACCAGAAGAAAAAGGCTTGTTTCTTGTTCATCAGAGGAACTGGAAACCAGCCTAGCTTCCCTACCCTTCTGAGGGGCTGTATTTGCTCCCTCGGTGGTACTCAATCCCTACGGCCTTGATGCTTCCATTGACCTGGGTCACACTACTAGAGCCTCAGGCCGTGAGATTGCCAGGAGTTTGTAAGAATTTCTCCTTCTCCGCCTTAGACCGCAGTAGTAATCTGAGTGGAACCCAGGTCGTTGAACTCGTCTCCTCTTCCCGGAGGACAGTAAGAGGACATCTCCACGACTAGTCATACCGGCTTGTTTATCCCGTCCACATCCCTGGCGTAAGCGGGATCCTGAACCGTATTCCTGACCCTGCTGGTGCTCTGCCGCTCCATCCTCACCTTCATGGGAAAGCAGAAGTCCCGGAAACACCGCTTGAAGTTCTCGTCCAGGAAGGCGTAGAGGATGGGGTTGAGGCTGCTGTTGGTGTAGCCCAGGGCGATGCAGAAGTAGAAGCTGGAGAGGGCCGCGGTGCTGTGCGAGGTGCTGCCCAGCGCCTCCACCAGGATGAAGATGTGGATGGGCGTCCAGCAGACGATGAAGACGGCCACCACCACCAGGACCAGCCGGGTGATCCGCCGCAGGTTGCGGTCTTTCTCCCGGGAGCCCGAGAGGAGCCGGACGCTCTTCAAGCGCAGGATCATCAGGGTGTAGCAGATGATGATGATGACCACGGGGATCACGAAGGCGAAGACGAAGACGCAGATCTTCATGAAGAGGTCCCACCACGCGTAGTCGTCATCCGGGAACTGCAGGGTGCACTCGATGACGTCGAAGTCTGCAAGAACAACACCAGGATACAGACAGCACCACGGGAAGGAAGGGTACCGTTCGTTACCGTGGCTGCCACGTGTTTCCCGTGTGGGTTTGAGTACGTTTGGTGGCAAAGGTCCGACCACAGCGAGATGGCATGCCCTGAAGCAAATCACCTCGTCGGGAAGGAAGGCCACGTGTATGTCCTATCTGTGTGCCTGGAGCAATGAACCCAGAGAGTCCCCATTTCTTGGTATAACACACACTGAACTACAGGCTAAACTAAACCAGCTATCAATACGAATTATCTAGTTGTGGAAGCTGATTGGACATCAATGACTTTCAGAACAGCTAAATTGTTAATTCACAGCACAAGCACTTATTTGCATCATTAATAACTCTCCCAGACCCAAGGCTCTGGCAATAAAAGCTAGTATTTATTTGTAATAAATGACTAGCTATTGCAAGTCTAACCATTTAATTTAATAAAAGCCAAGTTGTCCTAAAATATTAGCTGGTGTACAAGAAACCATTATGTAGGTAAGTAAAAATTTATATGAAATCTGTCTAAATATGACCCAGGTACTGTGATTTAATGGAACCAGTGGTGATCCTTGTGATTAAGGACATTGTTGAAACATGAATAAATTTATAGAGGAGAAGAAGAAGGTGGAAGAGAAGAAAAACTAGAAGAAGGAAGAGAAAGAGAAGAAAATTATCATCGTTATCAAGGAAATTCATATATCAGACACATTTTTTTAATTTTTAGCAACATTGACTATGTAATAGATAAAAACAAATATTTTATATGATTACTTAGAAAACTACTTTATTTGTTCTGCTTCTCTTTGATGGAGAGTATACTTTGGAGTGGCCAGGAAGAGCAGAGACCCAGGATAAGTACCTTTTGCAATACTTTCATTGGAAATCTGCTCACCCCTCCAGGGCTCCCTTCTTCCCCAAGCATCAACCAAGCCCACACTTTTTCTTCTTGCCTCTGAGCAGTCGTTGAGCACAGAACAGGCAAAACTCTCTGTCCTGATCCTTCCTTGTAGATAAAGTAATTGTGGGCAATATTGAGTGTAATTTTTATAATGAAAATATTTTCACACTGGCTAGTTTGGCTCAATGGATAGAGCATTGGCTCACGGACTAGAGGGTCCCAGGAAAGGGCCCGTATCTCGGTTGCAGGCTGGATCCCCCTCCTGGTCTGGGCTCCTGCCAATCAATGTGTCTCTATGATAAGGATATTTCTCTCTCCCCCTCCCTTCCACTCTCTCTCAAAATCAATGGAAAAATACCCTCAGGAGAGGATTAAAAATATGTAAACATATATTTTCTTCTGATGTTGGAAAACTCTGCTTCAAAAATACCATGAGTATGTTTAAATAAGGGAAACAGTTCTATTAGTAATGTTTTCTAAAACATTTGAATGTGATCTCAATCAAATATCCCTCAATAACACAAAATGTCTTTTTATAATTTCAATTACATATACTTTAAAATACAAAGAAAATCAAATAAATATCAGCAAGCCTCTCAGTAATAAAATCTCCTGGAATAACTTGTAATTTTTGAGTCTCTACAAAAATCATTGTCCAAAATACTGTTACTATGAGAAATGAACAAGAATCTCTTTTAACTTTTGTTTTAGTATTTGTAGGACTAAGAAGAGTTAAAATAATTTTTAAAAAATCATCACTATTATCATAGAAAAAAAATGTAGCTATTAAGCAAATTTTGATGGGTCGCACATTGCAAAAACCTGAGTTTAAAAAATATTTTACCTTGATATGATTGTCTAATCACCATACTGTATACTTGAAACAAGTCCCAGGAAGGGGGTCCCTAGCATATTAGGTCTGCAGACCGATGCTCTATCCATTGAGCCAAACCAGTTTTGGCTATTTTTAAAAAAATCTTTATTGAAGAGAGCATTACAGATGTCTTCCATATTTTCACCATTGACCTCCTCCACCTGGTTCCTACTCCACTTCAGGCCTTCACCACATCATCTGTGTCCATCCTAATATATAAAAACCCTGGGTCTATCACATCCGCAACGACCAAAGACTCGACCTAACGCCCAGGTTGTGCATGCAGCAGAGACAGGGATGGGGGAGGTAGGGCTGGCACTCACACTCACTCACAACTGCACACAGGAACAGACACACACAGTCCCCACCAGCTCACAGCCTTTTCTCCCTTTCTTTTCCTCCCTTCCAGCTCACTCGTGGAGGCTCTCTCAGAATGAGGAAACAAAACAGACTGGGCCTGAAGATCCCTGGATAGAAGGGAGGATGGGCAGAGGGTGGAGCAACCCCCACTGGCCCTGTCCCCTCCCAGCAGGGAAAGAGGAAGAGGGATACAGGGAAGCAGGAAGACCTGGAGGGCTCCTGAGAAAAACAAAGAGAGACAGACTGGGTGAGATTAGACTGGCAAGGAAGGGCAGTTGGGGCGATCAAGCAGGCAGGCAGAGAAGTTAGGGGCAATCAGGCAGGTAGACAGAGGCAGTTAGGGGCTATCAGGCAGGCAGGCATGTGAGTGGTTAGAAGCCAGCAGTCTCAGATTGCAGGAAGGATGTCTGATCTCACAGGGTGCAGGCTGAGCTGAGGATCCCCCCCACCCCCGTGCATGAATTTCGTGCACCAAGCCACTAGCATGCGTATAAATTCCTTGCTTAATCTCTGCCCTTTCTCTCCGAGATCCATCAGTTTGTAGTATGCTTCCTTGCTTCTGGATCTATTTTGTTCATTGGTTGATTAGATCCCACATATAAGTGAGATCATGTGATACTTCACTGTCTCTGAACAGTTTATTTTTCTTAGCATAATGCTCTCTATGTCCCTCCATGCTGTCTAAAAGGGTAAGAGATCCTTCTTTTTTATAGCTGCATAATATTCCATTGTTTTTATCCTCAACCAAGGATTTGCTTTTAATGATTTGTCTTTTTAGAAAGAGAGGAAGGGGGAGGGAGGAGGAGAGAAGGAAGAGAGAGAGAGAAAGAGAGAGAGAGAGAGAGAGAGAGAGAGAGAGAGAGAGAGAAAATGACATCAGTTGTCCCCCTACAATTTCTGGCTGGAGATTGAACCCCCAACCTAGGTATGTGCCTGATCAGGAATCGAACCTGCCACCTTTTGGTGTATGTGACTATGCAAGGGCTCTTTTTTAGGGAGAAAGAAGAGGAGCAAGGAGGTATCTAAAAATTGCCAGAATACAGTGGAATTGTATTTCACAAATCCACTTGCCTGTCATTCCTTACCTTCAGCCCCATCTCTCCAGATTCTGATAGCACTTCTGAAACGGGAGATCTGTGTTCAGGTAATGTCATTATCTCAGCTTGTGTTTAAATATGAAAAGGGGCACAAAATTGTTTTATTTCTCATCTTGCATGGTTTTGGGCATTATATTTCCATTGTCTTTTGCCTTTTCCACTAGATGTGTGTTCTGATCACTCCCAAATTAAGATTTTGTCACATTAGAAGTATGTTTTAAAAATTAAATGAAAATGCCTGCAGGAGGGAAAAAGGGAGGGAGAAGGGAATGGACATACTGTTGGAGAAAAATGAGAAATATTTGGTACCTGATAAATAGGTGTCATGGGTTTAAATATAATCGCAAAATTCTGTGACATTTTTCTCATCAACAGGCGGGATCCTATCCTTTGACCTTGAATCTGGACAGTCTTGTGACAAACAGAATGCAGTGAGAATGGCGGTGTGTGATTTTCAAGGCTGGTATGCTCACTCTGGGAGAATTCAGCTACTCTGTACTGCCTTGGGACCACCAGACTGGAAAGGTCGCCATGATGGACAAGCCAGGTGCAGGTGTTTCAGTCCACAGACTGAGCTCATCTTTACCAAGAAATGTGACTAAGGTTGTCTTGAACCCTCCAGACCATCTTATCTGCCAGCTGAGCACCTTTGAGTGGCCTTAGTAATTGCCTCTGGAAGTAAAACAATTGGCCAGCTGAGCCCTGCCCGGATATCTAACCCATCAATAGGATCTGTTTGCACAATAAAATGGTTGTTGTTTCATGTCAAAAAAAAAAAAAAAAAAAAAAAAAAGAAAGAAAACGCCTGCCCTTACCTTCCCTGACTTTGGTTCCTCCAAGGACAATCGCGGATATGCCAACAGAGGAAGACAGGAGCCAAATACAGATATTGATGATCTTTGCCTTCAAGGGTGTGCGAAAGTCCAGCGCCTTGACAGGGTGGCACACAGCAATGTATCGGTCCACACTCATCATGGTCAAGGTGAAAATGCTGGTAAACATGTTGTAGTAGTCAATGGAAATGACTATCTTGCACAGCACATCCCCAAAGGGCCAGGAATTCATCAGGTAAACTGTGCTCTGGAAGGGCATGGTGGTAGTAACTAAAGCATCAGCCAAAGCCAGGTTAAATATATAAATGTTGGTCGCCGTCTTCATCTTAGTGTATCTAAAAAGACAAGAAACGAGATCATTTCCTTCCATCTTTATGCCCAATCCATGAGGTAAAAATGCTTGTGAAAGGCTGTGGATTACTGAATTTGCCTCCATTCCTTTATTCTTCACATATTTATTGATTATTTAATATCAGTGAAAGAACTATTCTAGACTTTAGGAGTAAATATAAAAATGGACCCAAATTTCTGATTTTTGCTTTTATTCTACTGCTTTGTGCAAAATTAATTTAAATAAAAAAATTAACAGGTAAAGAAAACAGCATAGATAAATGAAATATATATAGTATAGAGCTTCTCAACAGACTTGCATATAATACAGGTCTTTTCAAATTCACTGGCTAAACTACAACTAAGTTTGTTGGTTTTTATTTGCCGTTGTGCACTGGTTTTTCATTTTCAATGCATTCTGTAAACAAAGTGGGCCGAGTCCTTCCTTTATACATGTCAAAGCAGTCATAGCACTGAATGTAATCTGGTACAGCTGGCGAGAAAGAATTCTGTTTTGCTTCACTCCCATCTTGAGTGAGTTTTCAAGCACATAATTTGTTTCATCTTCCAAATGTGGGAAGAGTAATTTAAAAGTAGGTCAGAAAGATTGCCTTTAAGCCCAAATTATTCTTTTCATTACAACATGGAGTTTAGAACAATTGCATTTTCAACTAAAACCAAATTAAGAAAATTCTCTCACTTAGAGCGATTCCTTGGGGATCTATAGGGCATGGAATGTTCCAAACTATATCAGCAGGCTTTCAGAGGCCAAATGCCAACATATGTTTGGAAAATCCATAAGTTATTACTTTCTACACACTTCAGATTTGTAGATTTCGTCATAATTAATTCAGCCATGCCCACTGAGCCTTCAAAGAGCCAGGCTTTCTCAAGGGTATGGTCATGACTTTTATTTATTAAAGGTCATTTAAAAGGTCATTTAAAAGAAAACCACTTCTGCTTTGGCTATAAAATCAATATCAATGACACTCATCGATCACTGTGTTGGTGTCATTCAAGACATAAATTTGCCACATGAAAAATTTCTTCTACCATGAAATGATAGAACAGCCTTGGCTCCCCTTGGAAACAACGTGGACTAATGTGAAGTCAAACAGTCCTGAGTCTGAACTCAGTATAAGACTTTTCTGGGTTTCGTTTCCTGTGAAATAGGGTTAACAAAACCGAACTGGCAACACATGAGATAAAGGCAGTGGATGGCCTCATCCAAAATATCTGACACCGAGGATCACATTTCACTCTGTCTCCTAACTCCACCCTCTATCCTTTCCCCACTCCCAATCTTCCTGTCCCCTCTTCCATTCTTAAGAAACGTATTTGTTTGTGTTTGAATAAAAGCAACAGAAGGACTGGTACAGCAGTTAATATAGTCTGTTTTCCGTTGTGGTGCTCTGTTGGCTAAGCAGTGCGTTGATCTGGAGAGTGGGGAGTTCATTTTAAAATATGCTTTGTCTTACAGTTTTTACTCAAATATTTTTAAATGTCCCATGAGCTTTAGAAAGCGATTCCATGTGCAAGGCCAATGCTCAGAGCATAGGTTTTATAAAGGCGTAGATAATTAAGCAAGTACATTTTTCTGAGGCAGAGCCAAATATTTCTAATGAGCACGCTGAAATGCTATCGGTTCAGACATTGTCTTCTTAAAAACATGGTTTTATGCTTGAAAAACGGATCTTACAAGTTGACCTCTTACTCTTTCAACGTTCTCCCCCCCCCAAATCCCTAATACTAGCCAAGATTCGGGCAGGCAATATTTTTGACTTCTCTCACATCGTTTCCCTGATATTCTCTTCTTTCTCTATAAAGTTAAACTGATCTCTCTGCCTTACACGATTAGGCAGGCCTGTGATGTAGTCATGTTGCCTCCCAACTGACAGACTCTGGAGAGGTCGTTAGGAACCCTGCGCTGCAGCTTCCCAACTATAAAGTGGGAAGTAGAATGCCCGCTTCATAAAGATCCTGGAATAATTAGTCGCATGCACCTGGCCTGGAGAATATGTCTAATTTATTTCACGTTCCCCAACTCCTCTTTCCTCTCTGATGTGCTGGAAGCCTCTGTAAAATTCCCTATTCTGTAGATTTCTCCAAGTAATGTAATTGCGAATGGCATGGCAAGAATTCACACCCAGAGGTTGGATCCCAGCTCCTGCATTCTTACCTCTCCCCGGCACCAAACTCAATATTGTTGACTTCCATGTAGCCTATTTCTCACAACTGCCCTTCAGGTTTACCCTGGAGATTGATGTCTTTTCCTCCAGTGGAGGTGAAGCAGGTTAGACTCTAGTAAGTAATGTGTCCAGCGTTAGCAGGGGCAGAGACACAGTGGGAGGATCTGGAGGGGCAGGAGAGCAAGGCCTCTCTCCCACGTTTCTGAAAGACAGATGCTTATAGCCCTGCAGCACCAAAAAGGGAGGACTGGACGGGTATGATTAAAAGTAATAAATAAGCCACGACTTCAACAAATATTTATTGACAGCCCTACATCCTACCCTGGCCTGGATCCATAAGACAAAACCCTCACCCTCCACGACAGTCTGGTCGAGCTGTTGGGTATTGTTTGTACTTAGCCAAAATGAAACAGTAGTTAGTTCTCTGGTCACTGTATGTCCACTGGTGAAAAAAAAAACACAAGTAAGCTTGCCCTAACCAGTATGGCTCAGTGGATAGAGCGTCGGCCTGTGGACTAAAGGGTCCCAGGTTTGATTCTGGTCGAGGGCATGTACCTTGGTTGTGGGCACATCCTCAGTAGGGGGTGTGCAGGAGAAGCTGATAGATGTTTCTCTCTCATTGATGTTTTTAACTATCACTCTACCTTCCTCTCTGTAAAAAATAAATATTTTTTTTAAAAAACAAGTAAGTTTTCTTACTCTGAGAGGACACAAAATTATTTTCCATCTCATCCACACTGTTTTACTAAAACTCACAGGTGTTTCATGTAAAAGGGCATCATCTGGGTGGGCATTTGGGGATTATGTGGAGGCTGGAGGTGGGCTGGCAGCGAGTGGTGGCACTTTTCAGCACACACCCCACAGGAGCATATGGCACTGAAAGAGCAAAGTCCGTGGGCTGTCCACACTAAACCTGGCAATGTGACAAACCTGAAAGCAACAGCATGGTGTACCAGCAGAGGTGGGGGACAAAAGAGGGGTCAACCAGGGAATTGGGAGCCAGCCCCGAGGCAACATGGCGAAGGGTTTCTCCAGGAGTAACAAATGCTCCCCAGGATATTTTAACTCAAGACCTTCCCAGTGAAATGCTCGTTACAGAGAATCAAGGTATGGCTCTTAGATTGGCAACCATACACGCTTGTGTGATGGCAAAGGGAACCAAGTTACCTGCTGAGGCATCGGGAACCAATGTCACCAGGCCATGTTTCCGGGAAAGTGTGACACTAGCAACCCAAGAAACGAGGTTCCCCGTGGGCGCAGTGTTCTGACACCGTGGTCTCAGGGCTTCTGGCCCTTTCCTTGCACCTGCTGTTCTCAGACAACATGCAGGGGGAAGGTCATTCCTGGATTATTAGAATGTCTTGCTATTGAGGTGTATTGTCCAAGTGTTTTGTTTTTTCATTTAAATCCTGATTCATTAATCAGAAGCTCCTTTTTAGCTTTATGACAGCATGATAAGTCCACAATCTTGATGGCTAAGTGAAGTAAGGTAGCAACCATACTTGGGTAAAAAATTGCTGTTTAATATTTTAACCTTGCTGTTTTGGGTTCTGTACTCATTTAAAAGTAATTTTGATGTTCTGAACTTATGTATGCTTGAATTTCTCCCTTGATGGCGGTTTGAATGTCCCACTGATTGTGATCTCACTGGTCATCGAAGCATTCCTCTAGGACCCAAGTTCAATTATCCTAAATTGTCTCAGTAACTACAGATAACTGAATTTCGGTTGACTCAGTGGTCCCAGAATCAGAAGAGCACAAAGTATCCTAAATTGCCTCAGTAGCTACAGAGAGTGCATTCCTGTGGACTCAGGGATCCCAGAATCTGAACAGCACAATTATTCTAAATTTCCCCGGTGGTCCCAGATAATGTGTTTCTGTTGATTCAGTGATTCGTAGATAACTAAGTTGCTCAAATTCTGCTTCTGTAAAAATGCTTTTTCGAGAAACAGGTTCCTCATTCCAGACCCAAAGATGTAATCGATACTTTTGTGATATTCTGCCAATATGAGCCAGGCGTGGCAAGCTGCTCGGGGCTGCGAGTTCTGGAGTGCTTTTGCTCCCTCGTATGCACCGGCTTTTAATAAATGTCTCTATAATCCGACTTTCTGAGGCGTCCTTTGTACGATGGGGGCACATCACAACATAAGCACCAAGTACTTAGCACAGGACTTGGTACTTGATGATTACTCAGTGAATGCCAGCCCTCATTGTCATATTGCTGCTCCCGCTGCTGCTATCGTTGCTACTGTTATTATTAGTTATCTACTACCATCTAAATAACCCGTATCACAATCCCATAAGATACTAATGCCCCAATTTTTTTCCCCCTGAAGATGATTTTCATTGATTCTCAGACTCCATATCTAATAAATAAAGGAATTCAGGAATGTCATTCCAGGCTTCTTAAGGAGTCAGGAATTTCATCAGAGAGATAATGTGATTCTGAGACTAATGCCACCTCCATCAGCTAAAGATCGAACAACATTCCGATTAGTGTGGTCACCTATGTGTCATGAGGGTAGACACGTGACATGAGGTAAGAGGGCATAGTCTAGAACAGGGGTGGGCAAATTTTTTGACTCGAGGGCCACAATGAGTTCTTAAACTGGACCGGAGGGCCAGAACAAAAGCAACCTGACCATGCTGGCACTCTCATCTTGGGCGGCTGGTGAAGGAGCTGAGGGGAGAGCAAGAGAACCCTCCGCTCTTTCGGCTCCGCAGACTGGATAGAACAGCCCAATGGGCCAGATCCGGGCTACGGGCCATAGTTTGCCCACGGCTGGTCTAGAAGGTAACACTGGTGTAAAACATTAGCATGTTGCCCCTCAATGGACAGAGGCTGCCACATACGTTATGCTGTTGGAGTTTTTCCAAAGGCACTACCCATTTTTCAGGTGCGGAAACTGAATAAAGAGGAAGTAAGTGAATTGCCCGAAACCACACATTTGAGTGACAGTGGGGAAGTACAGGTCAGTGGTTGGCAAACTCATTAGTCAACAGAGCCAAATATCAACAGTACAACGATTGAAATTTCTTTTGAGAGCCAAATTTTTAAACATAAACTTCTAACACCCCACTTCTTCAAAACAGACTCTCCCAGGCCGTGATATTTGGTGGAAGAGCCACACTTAAGGGGCCAAAGAGCCGCATGTGGCTCGAGAGACCATGGTACTAAAATCTGAGCCTTCTGAGTAGCCATCAAACTACAGCTTCAACATAGTGAAAACAACAAACACCTACAAGCCGGCCTTTAACTTGTCATACGAGGGCTGCATTAGGAATCCAAAGACCCCAAACACCAAACTTAGGAGGAGGAAAATCCTGCAGCCCCTGAGAAAGGCAGGCCTGTTAGCCAGGAGTGGAAGACTGGCTTAGTGAGAGACAGGTTCCGGCACTCTTTTCTCTGCATTGCTAGCAATATGACTTACTCCTTTTCCTGTGTGTGTTTTCCAGACACATAGGCTTCTACATTTTGTGTTTAAAGTGATAAAAAAGAAATGATAGGTACACTGATGTGAATTCTCAGAAGAATTAATTTGAAAACATCATGAGTTTGCTTCATTAAATCCTGCCCATACCTTCAGTTTATCTCGATGAAATTAATTTGCTATCTGTCCTTTGGGACTCCTTACTATTGAAATCATGGCTCTTTCCTAAAGGGAAGTAGCTTATTAATTTCAGAAGAAGAAGGGAAGTTCAGTTATTATTTTTCCAATGATCTGACTTTGAAATTGCCCCGGCCTGTAGTATTCTAAAGGAGTCCTATTCCCATAGGCATCAGGCCCCTTCCGTTCTCCAGATTTATTCCCCCATGCAAAAAGCAAACACTATAAAGAGAACTGAGGGGAAGTGGAGTGTGTCCCTGAGTCCCATGACTGTGGAGACTGCAGTCACCAGGCTGGTAGTGACACAGGCAGGTAGCCAGAATGGCAGACTTGCATCACCGCACACCCCTGCAGGGCAGTGGCAGGGAGAGAACAAGGGGAATGTCAAAGCAATGGTTTCCCTGGAAGAGTCAGCACCCTAGCAACTGCTCATCCTGTCTGCAATCAGGGCCCCGACTCCCAGAACAATGTTCGAGTACATGCAACTGTGTGCTAAGCGTGTTTATAATGGCCAAGAACACCTAGTAGAAAACTACAAATCTCAAATGATTGAAGTTTCCTAGTGTACAGCTATCTGGATATGTATTAGACATCTTAAATTACTTTCCTTTTTTTTAAAAAACAACATGTTTATTGATATCAGAGAGGAAAGGAGAGGGAGAGAGAGAGAAACATCATTGATGAGAGAGAATCATTCCTTGACTACCTCCTGCAAGCCCCACACTGGGGATCAGTCGCACAACAGAGAATATGCCCTGACTGGAATTAGACTGTGGCCTCCTGGTTCATAGGTCGACACTCAATCACTGAGCCACGCTGGCTGGGCTAAATTATTTTTCCATTTTTGTATGGAAAACTGACTTAGCTAAAGTAGGCTAATGAGTCCTGGCAGAAAGGAGACACAGTTACCCTCCTGGCTCTCTCTTCTGTCCAGAGGAAGTGAGCCATTCACTAGGTGAAAAGCAGCATTGCAAAGCACAGAGTTTTGTTGTGCAGTTAAATGAGTTAATAATGAGTTAACGAGCTCCATGGGAGCTCAGAAAATTGTTCCTATTGTTATAGCTGATCTCTAAATGCTCATAAATCTAGCCTTTCTTACTCTGATGGCTTCCTTGCCCACCTGTAAGCCAATTTCCTTTGCAATCTCTCAATTCCTCACATGTTTTCTGTTTTCTTATCTTTTATGTGAAGTCTGACTGGCTTGATCAGCAAGCATTTTACAATATTATCCCCACTCCTACAATTTATTCTTCTCACATAGGGTTTTCTTATCTAAGTCATAAGCCAGCACCTCCTCCAAAGAAAGAAACAAACAAACAAAAAGTCATTGGTTGATTTTCAGTTGAGGAGTAAATAAATATTATTCTGAAGCCATCTTTTGTTAATACAGGCCCAAGCCTGTCTTGCAGCCATACAATGTTAGGTTTTTAGCTGAGCACAGAGCCACCAGGGGTGACATTTGAGTGTATCCACAAATTAATACAGAGAAAAGGAGTGAGGACTGCATAGTTCACATAAAGATACTGTTCTCCCTTGAATGATTAGTGGAGAGGAGCTGTCATCCCCAAGGAGAGAGAAGTTCCTCCTGGAACTAATGAGAAGACAGGCACCAGGAAAAACTGTCATCTTACAAAGTCAACATAATTCAAGAAGTAACCGTGGAGACTACAATTTTGCCTGGAATCTGTTAGACTTCAGGGGCTCTACACTGATCACCGGGTTATTATTTTTGCCTTTTTTCTTAGTGTGTATTTAATTATTCCTCTCTGAAACAGTTCCACAAAGATTTGGACTTTATCTGCAATCACGTGTCTCAGAGGAGAAAATAATTCCATTTGGCTAATCAATATAAACACTTGCAATAGAATCAACTCTTTTTAGAGGTTGCCAAATGATGGAATTACTTTGAGAAATGCAAGATAGGCCCTTTGTAAATAATTTCTGAAGTTATCTTTGCTATTCTTGTTTTAAGGAAATATTTAGTATTGAATCCAAAAGAGAATTTAGGGTAAAGTAGGACACATTTTTTTTTAAACCAAAGTCTAAGGTAAAGACTAATGTTAGGTAATAGGGAGTGGCACGTGGCTAATTATACAACATCCCTCTGTCTTTTCTCTAACGCCTCTGTAGGTATGGTTCGGCAATGTTATCTAAGGTGGGCTATGTTGACATTTGAGAGAATATGGAATAAACTACGATAATTACAATGAGCACTTTGAGGAGGAATAAAGCAGCTGGGAAGGAAAAGAGGCAGGCACGGTAGCAGACACTCTGATTGGATCACTCCACTCTTTCCATACCACTCCAATTTGATTATAGCCACACAGTTGTCAGACTGGCACAAGTTCAACCATGAAGCCTAGACTGAGTTAGATAAAGCTTTTCTTTAAATTAAAAAAAAACATATATCCGTAATTATCATGCATATTGAAGCTTGAGGTGAGTGTTTCCTTAAGTTGAACAGGAAGGGAACAGATCGAGTTTAGGGCTGAATTATGTCCCTTGACCCAAATTCATGTGTCCAAGTCGTAATGCTGAGTCTTCAGGACTGCATTGGAAGACAAGGCCTTTATGGAGGTGAAATGGAGTCTTAAGATGAGCCATAATTCAGTATGGCTGGCATCCTAAGAAGAGACTGTTAGGACACAGACAGAAGACAATGTGAAGATACAGGAAGAAAAAAAAAACAGCCATCTGTAAGCCAAGGAGAGAGGCCTCAGAAAAAAACCAAGCTTGATCTTGAACTTCTAGCCTCCAGGAGTATGAAAAATATATGTCTGTTGTTAAAGTCACCTAATCTGTGGTACTTTGTTATATCAGCCATTGCAAATTAATACAGGCAGATTCTCTAGAAACAAGATAATCATAGAGAGCCATCAGGAAGGAAAGAGGCCAAATGAGTCTGCAGCTAGATAGTAACACCTGGGAGAGAGATTCATGGATTTAGGATTGGTCAGAATTTGCCTGAATATTTTGGCCAGAGGAATGGATAATACCATTGAGAGTGGGATGATCAATTTGATATGCCATATTGGCCAGGCTACCCTCCCCAAATATTCAAACACTCGCGTAGGTGTTGCAATAAAGGTGCTTTGTAGATGTGGTTAAAGTCCATGATCAGCTTACTTTAAACAATGGGCATTAGCCTATCAGTGGTCGGCAAACTCATTAGTCAACAGGGCCAAATATCAACAGCACAATGCTTGAAATTTCTTTGGAGAGCCAAATTTTTAAAACTTAAACTTTTAATGCCACTTCTTCAAAACAGACTTGCCCAGGCCATGGCATTTTGTGTAAGAGCCACATTCAAGGGGCCAAAGAGCTTCATGTGAGTAGAGAGAGCAGCGGTTTGCCAGCCACTGCCCTAGGTAATCTGGTGGGCCTCATCCAAACAGTTGAAAGGCCTTAAGAGCAGAGCTGAGGCTTCCCTGAGAAAGACAAAATTCTCCCTGCATGCACCTGCTTTCCTTGATGCCTGCTCTACGGGTTCCAGACTTGCCTCGCCAGGCCCACATGACATGTCAATTCCTTGCTCTTACTCTGTACATTCCTTACTGGTTCTGCTTCCCTAGTGCAGTGGTCAACAAATGGTGGCTCACAAGCCGCGGTTTGCCGCTCTGTTGACTGAGTTTGCTGACCATTGCCTTAGGTAAAAACACTTTAAAAAAACACATTTTAATAATGTACTAATGTTTTTAACCTGAAGTCAAAACTTCTGGGTAAGGATAATGCCTTATGCAGTGGTCGGCAAACTCATTAATCAATTTCAATCCTACTCAATTACATGCACCTGATCAGCGGCCTGTGGCTCTAGAGCTGTAGTTTGCCGACCACTGCACTAGTGAAAGCTTGACTAATACAGAGAGTATGCCAAGTAAAAACCAAAGAGAGCTAAGAAGGATCTGGAAAATGTGACCATTTAAGAAACTTAAGAGGAAGAGGAGTCTGTGATGGAGACTAAAGAGAACTCCCAAGGACGTGGAAGGAAGCCAAGAGCAGGATGCTGGTGTAGAAAGGGAGGAATGTCAGACTGGCCAAGAATGGCAAATGTCCATGGAAAATAAGTGAAAACCAGCCTCACAGGAGCCTCTGGAATGTGAGCGCTATCACTTTGGTGAAGCAGCACCAGGAAAAGAACCCAAGGGCACCGAGCAAGGCAATAGGAGGAAGACAAGGAAATGAAGAGGAGGGGTTATTCCTCCGAGAAGCTGACCTGTGACAAACAAGAGGATGAAGAGTCATTAGCTAAGGGAACTCAGAAAAAATGGAAGCGTTGTGGATGTTGATTATTTCTAAGATGAGAAATACTTGAGTGTGTCCAGGTGATTACGGCACCAAGGCAGAAGGGGAGAGATTATGGATAGAGTAGAAAGGAGATAACTGATATGGCAAAGAAACTTCTGGCTGTGAAACTTCAAAACACAGGAGCAGGAATTTGCCTTGGATGGAAGGAAGGGAACTCTTTGAGGTGAAAGGGAATGACGGGAGGGTGGCTACCTGTACCAGTAGTAAGAGAAGGAGTGTTCTAGCAGCTGGATGATATGGTCAGATAGAGGGCTTGGGGATTGGTACCATTTAAATTAGGTTTTTCAAATGGGAAAGAGTAAAAGGAATGGGATCCTTTAAGAAAATAGGAGACACAGGAACAGTAGGCAGAATTTTAGCTGGATACACTTGGAAGCAAATGGTGTTATCTTTGCCCTGACAAAGATAAAATTGATTTTATTCTGTAGCATTAAACTAGCTGGGTATAGGAACAAGTTACTGGCTTGAGCCAGAATTAAGGTGTAGCTGGCATAGCCATGGCACACTCAGCCCCAGGGCGCCTTATGTGCCTCGCCAGCTCAGCCAGGTTCAGTGAGCCTGAGTGGGGGCGGCTGAAAAGCTTAGAAAAGACAGACAAGAGGATGAAAGCTGGGTCGCGGCGGGACGCTGCTTCCTCATGGAGAGACAACATCCGGACTACAAGCCGTGTCTTTATTTTATAGCTGATGCCACGAGGCAAAGTAAGGGTGTGGTCAAGATGTTTACAACATTCTTGTGGGTTTCGATCCTACTCAACTACATGCACCTGATCAAGCTTTGTTTACTTGCAGCCTATAGCACTCAGGCACGTGGGGCCACGTGTTCGGACCACAGGTTCAAGCTTATAACTACAACTATTGGCTATAACTGTGCTGGGAGGGCTCTGCCCTCCAAGCTGGGACTTGCACGTGGCCATGAGAGGGCGGTGCCCTCTCATTGGCCCAAGGCTTGAACCTGTCCAAACTCTGTAGCTGCACCCCACATTAAGGTTTGATGAGCTAGAGTGGCAAAGGGCCAGGAAAGCATGGCAGTTGAGTGTATGATCAAAGAGGCTGAGGTTACGGCTTCTGGGGTCTAGGCTGGGTAAGAAAAGAAGAAATAGTGTGGGAGGAAATGAAGGAGTGCGAGTTAAGAAGGTAGCCCCATGTCTGTAGAAGTGGCATAGAGCAAAATGAATAGCAGAATGGATCACGCCTCAGGATCTGGGATCAAGCTGGTGGGATCATTCTAGTCCCACAAGTTAGCAAGTGGTGGCATTGGTCAGTTTGTTTAATCTTTCTTTGCCTTACTTTCAACATCTGTTAAGTGGTCATGGTAATATACCTATGGCTGCGAAGATTAAATAAAATAATTCACTCCAAGTAGGTAGCTTTACCAGCCTGGCTTAGAGTACGTGTTCATTAAATTTTAATTGTTTTTTGCTAAGGGAGGAGACAGTTGTAATGAGATCGGGAGAATGGATGCTTAAGATGTTAGAGGTGAGGCTACCGGGCAAGGTCTGGGGTGTGGGCTGGGTTGCAGGTGAAGAGAACACGAGTGCCACACCCCTAGCCACACAGGCTTGGTAGGCCCCCAGGATGTGGGTCAAAAGCTAAAGAAGAACTTCCCACCCCAAGGCTACAAACCCCAAAGCCTGGAGGGAGGGGGTTGCTGATATGCACAAACTTTAAGGTTTTCATAGTGAAAAGTTAATGTGCCCTCATGTAAGGGGAATCGCATTAAATGATGAAAACAACTGAAACTGTAATGTGTAAGGCAGGCTCTCAAGCAATCAATGCTTGTTCCACAACCCCAACTTCCTCCTCAGTTCTTGGCTGGCCATTAGCCTGGCACCTGTCCCACCATTCAAGCACCCAAATTTCACCTCCGGGATGAGTCCCTAGTTGACTGAATTCCACCAGGACCCCTTTGCATGTGTATTGACATTGGGTTCTTCTCCAAAGCGAGCCTCCATCTTCCCATGCTCAGCCCTCGGCATCGATGACAAAAGCTGCCTTTGAATCCAGGCCCAGTTCTGATGAGCATCCTAACCCTCTCCAATCTCCACCCTTTCTCCACCTGAGACAACCAAATCCAAGTCCCCTCATTTTTCTTCTGGGGTTTTACTTTTCGGTTCTTTGACTACGTATCATTCTGAACAAATTCGAAGTACTCTACAATTCTCTTAGCTATAGATTTATGAGCGCCCTCATTTCAATAGGCTGGCATTCCAGGATGGCAGTATAATTCTTCACTTTTCATTTATTACCCGACACAATCGCCAAGTAACGGAGAAGGAGGTGGAAGGATGGAAGGATGTATTGATGGGAACACTCTAACTGCAGCTGAGAAGCTCTCCTCAAGCAAAAACTTCAGGTGCTCATTCAAATGCGGAGAAGCGGTATCTGTTTTTACGGAAGCGTGTGGACACAGTCTGAGCGGGAGCAGAGTTGGGCATTTTCGTAGTGTCCTCTTTTTGTGCGGCCATCTTTTATTACAAGACAACAGCCTCTGTATCAGAAGATCTTTTAAAGATTTTAATTACGACATAAAATACAGCTGTCCTTTCTTTTCTTTTAGTTACTGCAATCTCTCCAATGGAGAACAGCCCTGAAACTACTAATGACTTGGAGAAACAATTTGCTTTTAAAATAATCCCCCTTCTGTAGCTTTTACTCATCACGGATAGAATTCCTGTAAAATGCAATGAGCCATTATGGAAACCAAGGATACTAAGCTACAGGCACTAATTGTAGGTATAATGAGCTTTGTAATGTATTTGGAGGTCTAAATAATGGTTTTTAGTTTTGGAGCATGGGTGAGGATAAAAGACCTGACATTCCCAAGCCACGAGAGAGAGAGAGAGAGAGAGAGAGAGAGAGAGAGAGAGAGAGAGAAAAGGCATTCACATGACAATGATTTCCCAAGAGGATCAGACTCCTGTTACTGTAGATACTATTCTTCAAGTTCATAATAAGTAAAAAGCCTGTTTTAAAACTGAAGTCAGGATAAAAAGGAGAAATTAGTCCCTCGCTTTTTAATGCCCCTAAAGAGAGTGACTTGCACATTTTATTTCACAGGATATTCTCAAAGCAACGTAAGCTTTTTACTCCCTCTCAAAGGTGCATCGTTGGGGCATTAAGTCTCCCCAAAAGTGAACCACATATCTCTTAAGGGGCAACCAGAACAAAGTTGGATTTTCCTTTTTCTTTGTTGAAAGAGGCCAAAATAAGAGTAACTTCACTTACCAGAACATTAGCTTCACGTGGATAGCTGGATACTTATTATTGGAAGTTGAAATCAACAGAATCCCACAAAAGAACAATAAAGTAAGACCTTTGATTTCTCACAGTGGAAAATAAAACACAAAGTGATTAAAAAAAAAAAAAACTTCCACCCCCCATACATGCTTTAGAGACAACTATTAGCTGGCTTCTTTACAGAAGTCACTGATAGTCTAACAGATAGCATTTCAGTACTAAAAACAAAGGCTCGCTGAAACCGGTTTGGCTCAGTGGATAGAGCCTGCGGACTGAAAGGTCCCGGGTTCGATTCCGGTCAAGGGCATGTACCTTGGTTGCGGGCACATCCCCAGTGGGGGATGTGCAAGAGGCAGCTGGTCGATGTCATCGATGTTTCCAACTCTCTAGCCCTCTCAATTCCTCTCTGTGTAAAATCAATAAAATAAAATAAAAAGGCTCATGCATGAATATCAAACAACCTTACATAGTATATTGGTTTTTGCTTCATAAAACTTAATACTAGCGTGGTGAAGCAAGGAAATTCTGATTTATATACAGTGTACTCGGTGGGTCTGAATTTTTTTAAAAAGCTTTTTTACGTTATTTTATTGATTTTTTCTTTCTTTTTTTTCTTTCTTTCTTTCTTTTTTTTTACAGAGAGGAAGGGAGAGAGATAGTTAGAAACATCGATGAGAGAGTCATGGATCAGCTGCCTCTTGCCTCCTGCATGCCCCCAAGGTACATGCTCTTAGAAGGAATCGAACCTGGGACCCTTCGCTCTATCCACTGAACCAAACCGGGTTCGGCTCTGAATTTTATCTTAAAAATATTTTCAGGGAGCAAAACAAGAGTGCTCCAAGCTGGCCCAGGCAACCCCAAGCAAAGGGGCAAAGCAAATGGACTGGTCTTCTCTGCAGGAGACACTGGCCTTGTTCCACCCCCTGGTCCTTAACTGGACCCTGACCAGCGTTTACAGGAGTGGTTGGGGAAGTGAGGAAACGCATCCTCAAGAATCTCTGGCCCCTGGGATTCGCCCTGCGTGAACCTCACAGTCCCCACAAGCAACTCTCTCTCTGGAAATCGTTCATGCCTAAGAGCCCACCCACCCTCTGAGACCCTCCCTGCACAGACAGACGGTATAGAGCCCCCCGCCCCCTGGCGGGCTCGCCATCCCAGGTCTTGGCGGCGGGGCCCCCCTCGCCCTCCCTCCCCGTCTCTGCCCACGGACCCGCCCGGACCCCGCGCTCGCTCGCTCGCTCACCGGATGATCACGAACATGACCAGGGAGTTGCCCACCAAGCCCACGACGAACACCAGGGAGTAGACGGCCGTGATGATGACCGGGATGGCGGGGGAGATGTACGCGGGCTCCAGCGGCGAGTCCTCGGAGCCCGCGCTGCCGTTGCTGTCGGGCTCGGCCCAGCCCGGGGCGCCGCCGCCGCCGCTGCCGTTGGCGTTGGGGAGCAGGCAGGTGCTGTGCGCGCAGGTGGGGCCCGGGTCCCCGCGGAAGATCTGGACCGGGGGCTCCATGGCCGGCTGCACCTTCGGGGCTGCGGGAGCGAGAGAACCGGCTGGACCAGGGGGGGAGGCAAACTTTGCCCGCGCCAGGCTTAGCGCACAGAGGCCGGCGGGGCTGGGGGTCCAGGGCCCGCGCCGTTTGCCCCCCGGGGCTGGGGGACCAGGAGAAGGACGTCTAGCTGTCACCCTTGGGGACAGGCGCGCTGCTGGGTGCCGGGTGGGATGGAGAGCTTTACCCCCGCCCCCCGCTAGCTCCTGAGAAGCCCCCCTTTCCTAGGCATCATCCCCTGGTGGACAGGTCCTCAGACCGCCGCTCTGAACCCCCGGGGACAAGAGTCCTCGCGTCCTAGCTCCCAAGGACTGCGCCCCCCGAGCCCCCAGCTCACCTCTGGCTCCCGGAGGCGCGCGGGGAGGTCCAGAGGTCGCCCTGGCGGGGGATGAGCGGCGCGCCCCCGGCTCGGGCTGGGCTCTCGGGGTCGCCGCGCACCCGCAGCACTGCGCAGGCTCTGGGACCCCGCTCCCCGCGCTGCCCCGGGGCCCTCGGCGGCTCGGCGCGGGGCTCCCGGGAACGGCGGCGCCCAGCCAGGCGGGACGCGGGCGGGACGCGCGGGTGCGCGGCGGGCGGAGGGCGCGCGGGCGGGCGGGGAGCTCGGGTGGCGCGCTCGCCCCTCCCGGGGGCCGCGCCCCGTCCTGCCCACTCACAGCCTGCCGGGGGGTGGGGGCTCCAGCCCCGCGCCCCAAACTTGCCCTGCAGGGTCACCGTTCTATGAAGTTCTCAGATCCTCCCGGCAGACAGCCTCGTTTGGATGCCTCTGCAGTCTTCCCACCATCCCAGTCCAGTGAATGCTGAGTCTTGTTTGCATGGAGTAGTAAGGAAGCAGGTGCCTAGTTAGTGTGAGTATTCACTTAGATTATTCTTTTTAAAAAATATATTTTATTTATTTTTTACAGAGAGGAAGAGAGAGGGATAGAGAGTTAGAAACACTGATGAGAGAGAATCATCCATCAGCTGCCTCTTGCACACCCCCCACTGGGGATGTGCCCGCAACCAAGGTACATGCCCTTGACCGGAATCCAACCTGGGACCTTTCAGTCTGCAGGCCGACGCTCTATCCACTGAGCCAAACCGGTTTCGGCAACTTAGATTATTCTTGATATGCCCAGATTCTGTCGTAGGCCTAGTTCCCAGCACACATCTTTCAGGGGTGGAGAAACAACATCGTTTTTTGTATTTGAATGACCCATCGAGATGCAGTTAGCAAAACCATCCAATTAAAATAAGGCAGGCCATGAAACAGTAATGATTTAATATACACAAACAGAATATGTCTGTTCCTTTGAGAAGCTTCTCCTTGGGACAGCCCACAGGCTGAGTCTTGAAGGTAGTCCCTGCACTGTGCGGAATTACCCGCAGAACCAAACACTCTCCTTGGGGCTCAGTGCTGATCCGCGCAGGTGGGAGAATGCCTTTCTCTTATATTCACCGGGGCGGCCTCACATCCTGACTATAGCGCCTTCTCTATGATGCCTCTGAGAACCTGACCCCCCCCCCCCCCCGAGAAATCCAGTCACTATCGTTTCATTGGGTGACTCTGCCAGTTCCCCGACCACTGTCAGATTCTGCTGGGTGCGAGAGGCCCTCGGGCCAAGGCACCCATGAGACCATGGCTAAAGGGAGGGCAGCAAAGGTGGGCTGGAGGAGGGGAGCCAGGAATCAGCCGCCGAGGTGGGGATCCTGAGAAGAGTGGGGACCTCCTCCTCTTGTCTAATTGGGTACTGGAGGCTGGATGCCAGGAGAGGAAGGCGCCTGATTTGCTCAGGTGGATTCCTGTGTGAGACTGACTTCTTTTTTTTTTTTTAAATATATTTTATTGATATTTTACAGAGAGGAAGGGAGAGAGATAGAGAGCTAGAAACGTCGATGAGAGAGAAACATTGACCAGCTGCCTCCTGCACACCTCCTACTGGGGATGTGCCCGCAACCAGTGTACATGCCCCTGACCGGAATCAAACCTGGGACCTTTCAGTCCGCAGGCCGACGCTCTATCCACTGAGCCAAACCGGTTTTGGCAGAGACTGACTTCTTGAGACAAATACAGCCCCCACCGCGTCCCACAGCGCACCTCCATGCCCAGACGTGGACATCACAATGGCTGATACAGTAATTCCACCCATCGGCTAACAGCAGAAGAGGGCTCCTCTCTCCCAAAGAAGGATTGGAGCCTCCGGAGTCTTACCACAGCCTCGAAATGCGCAGTTCTCTTGAGCGGTGTGATACCAAGAACAAGAGCGCTTCCCTTTGCCCATCAATCTCCTTCAACCCTGGACACCTTATCATCAAATCTTATATTTCTTTTAAGTCTGACTGCAGACATTAGCTTTCACAAAACATTGCACCTGCTGAGATCCCCATGTGTCTGAGAGCCCGCTCTCCGATGGGAAGATGGCAGAGGAATCTTCTCCAGACGTCTGGGGGCTCACTTCCTGCTGCTGAGATCCTAGGCTGCCTCCAAACCAGCCCCGCAAGATGCTTTGTTTGAAGTTCACAAAAAGTAGGAGGTATCTAAGTCAGAAAGAAAGTAAGCCAAAACCGGTTTGGCTCAGTGGATAGAGCATCGGCCTGCGGACTGAAAGGTCCCAGGTTTGATTCCGGTCACGGGCATGTACCTTGGTTGCGGGCACATCCCCAGTAGGGGGTGTGTAGGAGACAGCTGATTGATGTCTCTCATCCATGTTTCTAACTCTCTATCCCTCTCCCTTTTTCTCTGTAAAAAAAAAAAAAAAAATCAATAAAATATATATTTTTTAAAAAGAAAGTAAAAATAACATTTTAGGAAAATAGCTGGGAAGAGCAAAACGATCCATTTATCTTTCTGCAAATCTGTGACCTATTTGGCTCTTTATTTACTTACTAGAGGCCCGGTGCATAAATTCATACATGGGTGGGAGTCCCTCAGCCTGGCTGGCGATTCGGGTCAATTGGGGCCATGGGAAGTTGGCTGGGGGGAGGGGTCGTGGGAGGTTGGTTGTGGGAGCACACTGATCACTAGAGGGCAGCTCCTGCATTGAGTGTCTGCCTCCTGGTGGTCAGTGTATGTAATAGTGACCGGTTGTTTGATCACTTAGGCTTTTATATATATATATATGATTCTAGGCATTGAAAATACAACTGGTCTGTGCTATACACTTTTGAAAGTGTGCTTATAATATTTGTCCTCCCTTTGCAATCATTTGCCACGTGGGTTAGTTTCAGAGTTGGGTTTTTGTTTTGTTTCATTTTGCACTTCGGTGGCTCACACAGCTGTTAACATTAGAGTTGGGTTCAAACACAGATTTTTCTGGCTCTTGACATATGCTGATTGAACGGAATGATTTCATGTAACAGAAGAAATGCAGAACCACTCTTTTCCAAATGACAACAAATACCAGAGGGGTATTTTAGCAAGATTCTTCTTAAGTGGTAAGGTGTCTGCGCATTTTTTCATCAGCTTGATTCCTCCCCCCATTTTCACCTTGTTATCCTTATCCCCTTGCATGCCCCTAACTGCCCTCTATCTCTCCAACACTGGCTCTCTCCAGCAGGAGATGGTCCCACACCGTGTACATAATTAAATGCCTCACAGGCACCGCTAACACAGCCTTAAGAACCCGGGGCTCATTATGTTCCCCTCAAGCTTCTTGTGATTCCTCTTATATTTTGTTTCAGTTAATGACACCATCATTCACTTGGTCACCCAAGCATAACCCCACAGTAATTCTAGGCTCTTCTTAACTTCCATATACATTCAAACCACAACTTGTACCAACTTGATTTCCTAAATGGTTCTCAAAACTCTCATCTCCTCTCTATTTTCTCAGCAGTTGTTTTGGGGCTGAATCATCTCTCACCCAGACCATTACAATAGCTTTACCACAGTTCTTTTTTTCAAATTCACCCTCCTCAGATCCATGAAGTATCACTCTTCCCCCGAGCAATCCACCCACAACCCCAGCACAGCCTCTCGGTCAGTCTGTGCAGCGCTTGACTTTGTGACTCCCCTCTCTCATCTCCTCCATTCTCCACCTGTTTTCACCTTAGCACCCTTGGTGCTGGTGACACTGCAAACACACAACTATGTGTCAGGCTTTCTCGCCTTTGTATGTGTGCTTCCAGGCCTTTTCTTCCTGATAAATTCTTGCTCACTAATGGCACAGTAAGATGCCTTTGTGTTATAACAGTGCCCTTGCAAGACATTTGGCCCTCTCCAAAAAGGTCCGCTGAGACAACTGGACTACACCAAAAGGTCCTTGATGTTTGGTCCTTGATACTGGATCCTGTCCAAAATGTCCATAAAGACAATAGTCATCTACCTAACCCCATGTGTCATTACCAAATAGCTACCAAGGTGAGAAGGGTTATTGTTTGGCAATTTAACCACAACACATTGGACCAATAAACCGTGATAGTTTTTTTTTAATGTATTAATTCTGTAAACCCAAAGTATAGGTAAACCATATGGGTTATTTGAATTCAGGGATTCTCTGTAAGCATGGATGTTTTGAACAGGACCATTTGACATGGAGCAAATATGCTCATGTAGGTTTTCGACAGGATCAAATTTCAAGGACATTTTGGTCTCCATGAATGTTTTGGACGGGACCAAGTAGCCACTGTTCCAACAGTGCATGATATTCAGTATGGAATTTCTCACACCTGCTCTTGCCCCTCCAATACATTCTTACAATTAAAGGTAAGTGATGTCTCAGATATCCCAAATCTGAGCCTACCACTCTCTTGCCTACGTTCTTTCAATGGTGCTCTTTTAGTCTTAGGCTGAAATCCAAAATCTTAAACAATTTGTTAGGCCCAGAGTGATCTGAGCCTTGACTGCCATCTTGTCTGTCATACTTCCACTGGCTATGAGGTTCAGGTACCTTTGCTTCCCCACAGTTACACAAATGTGCCCTACTCCTGTGCGTCCATGTCCTTCACATATGTTTCCTGCCTGGAATTGTCCCTTTCTGTCCTTTACCTGGAGAGCTGCCACATACTCTCTATATGTCAGCTTCAATGCCACTTGCCAAGAACTTCCCTAATGCTTTTGTACACCTGGTCTACATGGTCCCTACAAACACATGCAGGTTGCACACCTGCAATAACAAACTCTAGACCTTTGCCAAAGACATGAAGGGGATTGAATATTAATTATGGCAATTTGCTAACAGATACTAGTAAAGTGTCTTGAGAGAAAAAAAAGAGCCATTTGGGCTACTCTGTTTCATTCAACATCTTTCCTGCATAACACCAGAGTTAATTGTATTTGTTAATAATATTTTTTTAAAATATATTTTATTGATTTTTTTTTACAGAGAGGAAGGGAGAAGGATAGAAAGTTAGAAACATCGATGAGAGAGAAACATCGATCAGCTGCCTCCTACACACCCCCCACTGGGGATGTGCCCACAACCAAGGTACATGCCCTTGACCGGAATCGAACCCGGGACCCTTGAGTCCGCAGGCTGACACTCTATTCACTGAGACAAACCGGTTTCGGCAATAATAATTTTGTAAAAAATGTAGTCAGCTTCTCACACCAGATTATACATCCCCTTGGGAAAGAGATTGCTTTTGCCATGTCTTCTGTTGCCCTCTCATCGGCCACCGGGGGACGTTAGTGGTACCTGGTGAGTGAAGTGATGGGGAGCCGGCTGCATTCTGGCTTTCCTCCAGGCTGTGTGGGCTGCCCCCGGAGTCGTAATCAAACACATAACTGCTTCTTTCAGCTATAAACTCATTGCAGGCTGATCTCTGTTGCTAGATCCACAAGAAAGTGAGTTGATCACAATTTGCCAATGTGTTTTCAAGTCCATCTGACAGAAATGCCCAAGTACCCACCACTCAAGATGCTTTGTAGCATTAATTAACCAATAAAATAAAATAAAATCACTGAAAACACACTTCTCAGCTTGAAATGTGCTTTTTCCTTTCTATTTTATAAGCTTTCCTCCAATATTATGATAAAATCTCATACTCCTGATGACCTACCTCCACACAAGCAGCTTTCCTCACTGTGCTCAGAGACACAGGCCAGGTTCCCCTGGCAACCAGAGTGGCCTGGAAGCCCTGTTAATGCTCTGCCCATTTTGGCTTCATTTTACCATTAATTTGGTTAAAAAGGAGTATTCAAATGAAACCAAACTGCTTTTGTCATAATTAGTACTTTTTTTTTTTGCCTTTGAAAGACTGTCTAATTAATGGAGGTATCCCAGCAATGATCAAAATTAGAATATCACCTTGTACTTTAAAAGTCTCAGGCAGAGTTCTCCGTTTTGTTTTCATTACAGAAATATTTTCCCAGCAACCCCCTCTGCACACATTATACAGGGGTGGGAAAAGGTAGGCTTACAGCTGTGAGTACAGGAAATAAGAGTTTATTATTGTATTATCATTAAGCACTGTATTATTTATTTGTATTACTATTATTATTATTTTGTATCCTTACTTATGACATCATTTAGGTAATAATGGCTGGTAGTTTAACCTACGTTTTCCCACCCTTGTGTATTTGTAAGAAAGGAAGGTCTAGAGTTTGAATTATTGTAATTGTACTAACTTGGAAACTCCTTTGAAGTTTTTCACCTCTTTAAAACTTTACCTAATCTTTTCAAGGAATACCTTTTTCATTCTTTATTTTTGTCCTTGCATAATACCAGCTCCTATATCTGATAAGAGGTGTAAATGAAGGAGGAGAAAGAGAAACAGACTCAGAGCAGTCAAGAGAGCAGATAATTTTAGGAAGTAGAGGTAATCAAGTGTCACATGACAGAGATGTAAATGAGGTATTTGACAAAGAGAAAACCACTGGGGTCCGAGCATAATACATAATTAAAATTATTATTTGCATTCGAGCAGTAGAATGGAAATGAATTGACAATAAAACAATAAAAGTCTGAAGACCCACTTGGTATTAGAGTTCCCTGTTGAAGAAATTCTTACATTGGCAGGGAGGGTTTTGTCAGGGGGGTAGTGTGAAAGACACTTGCCTTTTCTGCCTTGCCTTGAGGCCCTTTCTCGCTTTACATTACACTGTAGGAACAGAAAAGCCCACACATTTGGGTTGATTGCTGAGTGAGAGACCCATGAACTCCAGGGGTGGAGGTTCCCTCTGGGCAGTAGACAAGGTCCCAGGCTTTCTGCCCGTGAGATGTTTGGGAGTCCAGGACTTAGCCCTGAGTCATGAAGACAGCAGCATTTGTTTTCTCCACAGCCATGTGGATATTCTTTATTTTCCACTCTGTATCCACTCTCTGTTGTCTACATTCTGCCCTGTAGCTAAAAGGTTCTGGTTGGGTCCCGGTATGGGAACACTCTGGCAAAAGATCAGAGGGCAGACAGAGTGAAGTCCTATTTTTGTCCCAATGCCCTCCCATCCAGGGCTCTGCATCCCCTGCTGAAGGCCAGAGCTCCTGCCTAGTAGCCCACCCTGTCTGGTTAACCTCTCAAAACCAAGAGTTCTTCCTACCTCTTGCCCATTTAGGCCAAGGAGTGGAAGAACTCCCTCCCAATTCTCTCCCGGGGGTACTGAATTCATCCTTTCCTTGTTTCCTTCAGCTTTCCCCACACCTTATAAATATCCCTTTATTAAATGTGCCGCACCAGCACGGCCGAGGGTGAACCTGAGAGGGGGCGGTGAAGGATTGAGAAAAGACAGACAAGAGAATGAAAGCTGGGTCTCAGTGGGACTCTGCCTCGCTGATGGAGAGACAGCGACAGTGCCCACAAGCCGTGTCTTTATTTTATAGTCAGATTTCCACGAGGCAAAGTAAGGCTGTGGTCAAGATGTTTACAACATTCTCGTGGGTTTTGATCCTACTCAGTTACATGCACCTGAATTCTACCAAGCCCACATCACTCAGGCACATGGGGCCACGTATTCAAACCATAGGTTCAAGCTTACACTGTACCTGGGACTTGCACGTGGCCACGAGAGGACTGTGCCCTCTCATTAGTCTGATGCTTGAACCTGTCCAAGCTCTGTAGCCGCTCTCTACAATGAAAGGTGTTGGTCTGTCTCCTTTTAGGACCCACATTCCATGATTTGTGTGGGATCTTTGCTTGGTTGTACTCACCCTGCTGCATCAAGGAAGCTGGAGAGTAGCAATGCATTTGTTACCCTGTTCATGCTTGACCCACATCATACAGCAGGAAGTTGGTTCTGACTTTCTTTTTTTTTTTTTAATATATTTTATTGATATTTTACAGAGAGGAAGGGAGAGAGATAGAGAGCTAGAAATGTCAATGAGAGAGAAACATCGACCAGCTGCCTCTTGCACACCCCCCACTGGGGATGTGTCCGCAACCAAGGTACATGCCTTTGACCGGAATCGAACCCGGGACCTTTCAGTCCGCAGACTGACGCTCTACCACTGAGCCAAACCGACTTCGGCGGTTCTGACTTTCTTCAGGCCCGGGCAAACTGCCGCTCATGAGCCACATGCGGCTCTTTGGCCCCTTGAGTGTGGCTCTTCCACAAAATACCACAGCCTGAGGGAGTCTATTTTGAAGAAGTGGCGTTAGAAGAGGTTTAAGTTTAAAAAAAATTTGGCTCACAAAAGAAATTTCAACAGTTGTACTGTTGATATTTGGCTCTGTTGACTAATGAGTGTGCTGATCGCTGCTTTAGGCTCATTTCGAAAGGTTACACTCCTGCATTTGATTATCTGTCTTCCCAAATGTCCTAATTGAACATGAAAAGATGCTCTCTTGCCCAGCTTTCATTTTTTTTTGGGGGGGGGGGTTGAATTGGCTTGCAATATGACAAAAAACATTAGTGACACAAAACAGTATCAACACAGAGATGGCCCAAGCAGATGTTTCCTTGCTCTTTTAATCATCAGCATTAAGTATGTTTCCACTGTGGTTAAAACATAGTCACACCCACACATAGTAGTAGGTCATGATTAGACCACATACTGACCAAAGGATGTCCTCCTTGGCTATTGTGGAGAGATAATGGCAACCTGATTCAATCCTGCCAGGCCAAGGGTTCACACATGTCGAAGCCACATTGAGTCTCAGCTGATTAGATATTACATTATTTGTAGAAAGTCAAAATATTTCATGTGATTCCTAGTGATACCATATCTCTCTCATAATTTTATTTGCATAACACTTTTCAGAAACGTATTAGAACTATAAGTGATTCTTTTATTATTTTCTCTTTGTTTTCTATCATAACAATAGGATTCCCTATCCTTAAGCTCAGCCCTAAGTGGGTACATCATTCATTACTAAAACTGCAATTCTGGGAATTACCCTCTCTTTCCCAGTGTTTGTATGCAACTCATGTGGCTTAGAAAAGATAGTAAGAAGAGATTCACCCTGGGGATATTTTTCATAAAGATTTCCTGAACCCCTCCTTCCTCCACCAGTACAGTCCACCCCTAATAGGTCTGGAGCAGAGGAGGATGCCTCTCCATTTCCATCTTTATTGTCCCCACTCTACTTGCAAACACTGGTTTGGGGCACAGCTGAAGGCACTTCAGATCTTCATCTTCTGAGAACTGAATCAGAAAAGCCATTTAAAAACCACAAGCACATTATTTAAGTATTGCTCATAGTTCTTATGATTGTCTCATGATTTCACTTTATGTATAAAACCATGCATTTCGAGAAAGAGCAAGAAGGTCAGGAGCTTTTCATCTTTGGGGATAACCCAAACTACTGACTCACAACCCGGCGAACATGGATACTGAGGTCAGGCTCACAAACGCACTGAGCACTGAGGAATTGACCCATTGCTCTTTTGGAGGATGACTGGTTTTCTAAGAACCGAGGCACTCCTCAGTCCCTGGAAAGTGCTTTCTGCCTTGCCCTCGACAGCCCCAGGAGAAATAGTGCAGAATCCCCAGAATGTATCCAGGGACTCCCACAGAAACAGCTCCCCCTCCCCCCAACTCACTTGGTTCGCTTGACCTCACTAATCCCCCCCGTTCTGAATGCAAAGGCTGAAAAACATTTTGATTTAATAAATATTCATAATGATATCACTACTGATATACCCCCAATACTATATCTGGCATCCACAAACCATATATTCACTGAGTGGATTAAGAAAATGGCAGGTTACATTTCATAGTAAAGAAGCAAAAGAATGGGTGAATGAGTTTGAAATCAGAGAAGGTATTGATAGAAAGTTAGCATGTGTTTGAAAGGAAGCATTAATTTGAGACAGGGGTTATATTTGATTTACCACCTTTGTTTCTTATCCTTTTGATTTACCAAAAGTATTTCCTTATCCATTTTCTTATATACTCCTTTTTTATTTTATTTTTCAATTGCATTTTTAATTATATATTACTTTGCATTAGTTTCAGGTGTACAGCATAGTGGTTGGCCAATCATACACTTTACAAAGTACTCCTCCCAATATTTCCAGTACCTATCTGGTACCATACATAGCTATTATAATACTAGAGGCCCTGTGCACAAAATTTGTGCACAGGTAGGATCCCTAGGACTGGCTAGCAATCAGGGCAGATCAGGGCCTTCTGGCTGCCAGCTGGGGCTTCCCTTCCCCAGCTGCTGACTGCTGGCCGGGGCTCCCTTCCCCAGCTGCCAGCCAGGGCCTTCCTTTGTTTTGAGCCACCCTCTGGTGATCAGCGCACATCATAGGAAGCAATCGAACTCCCGATCTCCCAGTTGAACTCCCAAGGGGACACTTTGCATATTAGGCTTTTATATAGAGACTAGAGGCCCATTCCAGGAAGATTCCTGCAATAGGGCTTCCTGCTGAGGTCGCCACCCTGTCTGCTTCCCTCCCTTCTCCCCCACCCCGCTTGCTTGCTTCTTGGCAGCTTCACTCCCTTCTGCAGTGCTTGGCTTCTTTCTACGCTGTCTTCAGTCTTCACTCTGGCCTGGATATGCAAATTAACCACCATCTTGGTGGTGTTAATTTGCATACTCACTTTATTGTCTGGTGGGCATAGCGAAGGTATGGTCAATTTGCATGTTTCTCTTTTATTAGTTAGCATTATTGGTTAAATTTCCTATGCTGTACTGTACATCCCCATGACTGTTTTGTAACTACCCATTTGTACTTCTTAGTTCCTTCACTTTTTGAACCCAGTCTCCCCTCCCTATATGAGTCTGTTTCAATTTTGTTTATTTTGTTCTTTAGATTTCACTTATAAGTAAAATCATGTGGTATTTGTCTTTCTCTGAGGTATTTCGCTTAGCATAATAGTGTGTTGTCCCAAATGGTAATATTTCATTCTTTCTTTTATGGCTGAGTAATATTACATTGTATAATTAGTACCATAATTCCTCTATCAATGGACACTTGGGTTGCTTTCATATCGTACATACTTATGAGCAAAGTGATAGAACTCAAGAGATAATAAATCTACTGAAAACAAGCTTGTGGATTCTTTTGAATCCTTGTGGCATCCTGTACTTTTAAGATTAATAAGCTCAGTGAGTTTAACAAAATTTAGGAGTTCATAAGTTCAGAGTTCAGACTCAGAATAAGATTTGAAGGCAGTGCTTGCCAAAAATGTTACTTGCTTTGCAATAAATTTCACAATTATTCAGTTACCACTTAGAGTCTAGAAACAAAATCCCCTGAGTGCAGAAGCCACAATAGCTCCTGACATCTAATAACACCATCTCTGACTGACTCCTTTGTCTAATAAGATAAAAAAGATCTTCAATTTCTAGCATTTTTGCAACATATGCCATTAAAATTAAAAGCTTTAGACTGCACCGATCAAAGACTAGTTCTCAAAAAGAAAGTTTGAATAATCTACATTAAGACATAAAGAGGTAATTACAAGAGTATTTCGGATAATACAGAGGTGAATTCTGTTTCATTTTATTCCTGAGTTCTGCCCCCCTCCAACCTCTTAGTTTAAAAACATGTGAAAACAAGGACATTTGAACACCAGAGGGAGTAGCTGCCATAAAAGATTACTTTGGGTAAAAAAGATAGAAGCAAATTAAAATAGAACTCACATGTAAAAGATCATTATTTTCAATGATACAGCAAAATGTGAACCCCATTTTACTTCCAAGTTACTGTTTTATTTGGATTTCAGAATCTGTACAGTATATTAAAACATCTCTTTGTGTTGAAGGCAATCCTATCTAAAAAAGAGGAATATGCTAATTGACCACCACCCCTCACAAAGATGGTGACACCCACAGCCAATAAGGAGGGAATATGCTAATTGACTGCCACCCCCTCAAAATGGCGGTGCCCACAGCCACAAGATGGCGGCACCCAGTCCCTCAGCCCCACTAGGTCAGTAGGCACACAGCATGGCCGGGCCCACCCCCAAGTGGGTCCTGCCACTCTGTGCACCTGCCTCCAGAGTCCCCTAGTCTCCTCAGTACCCCAGCTGCCCAGGGTCAGCCTGAGGCGCAGGCAAGCCTCAGATGGCAACTACCCAACCACCCAGTGTTGGCCCTAGGCACAGGCAAGCTTCAGATGTCGGCTGCCCAGTCACCTAGAGCTGGCTCGAGGCACAGGCAAGCCTTGGATTGCAGCTGCCCAGACACCCAGGGCCGCCTGAGGCTCAGGTAACTAGGGCCGGGTGAGGCTGGGCAGTGGCAGCAGCAGAGATGTGATGGAGACATCACCTTCCCCTGATCACTGGATTACCTCCTGTCCCTGAGTGCTCTCCCTCCGTGAGAGGGGGCAGGCCAGACTGAAGGACCCCCCAGCCCCCACCCCAGTGAATTTTCATGCACTGGGCCTCTAGTAATATAAAGTTGTACAAGTCTGCTTTTGTTAAAGTATTTCATACGATAATATCTCATTTGGTCATGATAGCTTCTTTGTGCTTTATGCAGAATAACCGTGATTATATCTTTGTTATAATTTAAAACAGTCTCCAAGGGGTTATGCCACATAACCATGATCATTTAATCAGTGAAGGAACTAGGAATAGAATCATTCTTTGGAGCTCACCCGGTGATATTTTCACCTTCCCAGGCTGAATGAAAGCAGAGATGAGTCAAAAGGGTAAAACTGAAGTGTGAGAAGAATGTCAAGTGTTTGCTTTAACTTTGAAACATGAACTGCAGCTCCATTGTCTCTTGTGCAAGAGCTAGTTAATGGACTTTATGAACAACAACAAATGGTCACAGTGGAAATCATTGTGGAAAAAAACACATGTCAATGTTAGTGTATTAAACTCCCTTATAAAAGGGGTATATTTAGACAACTAAAGCAAGTAGAAGGAAAAACTGGTCAATTCCACAGCCAATGCAAAGAAAGATATTGAATAAGTGAATACTGCAAATATGTTTATTTGAAGAAAATAATTGATATGAACAGGATTATATAGCAAATATAAAAGTAACACTCACAACTATAAATCATTAAATTTATCAAGTTTAGTTGGTAAATATTGAGAAAATATCATTTATAATTCAAAATAGAAAAAGATTTAAAAAGATCATTACTTTCCTTGGTAATGATCCAAAAATCAGAAATGTTTACAAAAGTATTGACAACTTTAAAATATATATATATGATTGATTTCAGAGAGGCAGGGAGAGGAAGAGAGAGAGAGAAAGAGAGAGAGAGAGAGAGAGAGAGAGAGAGAGAGAGAAACATCAATGATGAGAGATAATCTTTGATTGGCTGACCCCTGCACAACCTACATTGGGAATCAAACCAGACCTGGGCATGTGCCCTGACAGAATAAAACCACGACTTCCTGGTTCATAGGTCAACGCTCAACCACTTAGCCATGCTGGCCAGGCTGTACCACCACATTTTTTTATACACTCAGCTATTGATGGGCATTTGGATTGCATCCATAGCGTACTCACAATTCTAAATCTACTTTTGCCCACCCCCAATATGCCCAAACTCTTCATCATAAAGAGCAATATAAAAACTTTAACACTTCATATGAAATGTCTTTAGATCAAAATGGAAAAAACACTTAGACTTCTTAGATTGTAGTTCAATAGTTCCCAAGATGTTCATCATATTTGCTCAAATGTGACAGATTATTCCTGGTGTTAATACATGTGGCAAAATATAACTGAACATAAAGCTAATAAATATTGATCCCCAGTTATGAGTTTGCCAAATAAGCAAGAAAGACTGGCAATCTTCTAGCAGGTAGTTATTAAGAATAGAAAAGGCAGTACTAATACGATGTCCTCTCTATCTGATATCATTTTGGCCCACTGTTTTGCTCTGGCCCCAGCTCTGGCAGCCAGTTGCCATCAGGTGTAATCTAAGAGCACTTCATCTCTGTGGCACCATGTAGCTCTTACTTTCTGCCATAATGTTTTAGCCGTTGTTATGTGGGAGTCCTACAGGAATCTGCTTGCACCCAGCATGCACCCCGACCAGGGCATGCAACCAAGGTATGTGCCCTTGACCAGAATCGAACCGCAGACTTCAGTTTGCGGGCCAATGCTCTATCCACTGAGCCAAACCTAGGGCTATTCTAACACAAACATATATCTAGGAGTGTGAGGGAGTTAACAGCCCTGGAATAATCCTTTCCACTGAGGATTAAAGCCATTTGATAAATGCTTCCATTTGCCATGTTTCAGATGGGTGTTTCTGTGCTTTCTGCCAAGTTCTTTAGAGAATTCTCAATGGAGCCCCAGTTGCCCACAGCAATGACCAACTCAATTATGCACTAATGCCTCACGTTGACTTACTCCTGCTCCTCTCTATTTTGTTTTTCCCTGCCTTCCACTCTCATCTTTTTTTCTTTTTTTCTTTTTTGACCACCTTCCAAAATATTTAGCCTTCATGCAAGCTTAATGGATGCTGTGGTGTTTCATCCAGCACTTCTCTGAGGATGACAGCACTCATGTCTCAGGGATGAGAAATATTGCTTGTTGATGGCTCTCTAAAAATTTGCTTTTGACTGAAGATGCTGCATGACCCAGGGCTGCACTACTTTCCTAAGACTAGGTAATACCCAGTGACTCATCCGTATTGGGACATACAGGCCTACACCCCTTGCCCCAATATGGAACAACTCTACGAAGCTATCTCAGATTGAAAACTTGCTGTGGGATTTGATGAGGCCTCCATTGCAACTGCATCACATTTCAACTTCCCCATTGGTCCAAATCCACTTCTCTCACTCCTTTATGGATGTTGACACACTTACTGATAAACATACTCAACACAAAGCTACCTCACAAGGCCATTTCCATGTTTCCGGAGATGTAAGCCCTTATTCTAAGCTTTGTTTGGGAGAAGTCACCTAAGCAAAGACAGTTGCCCTGAGTTCCTTCGTGTTCTTTCTCTCTCTCTCTCTCTCTCTCTCTCTCTCTCTCTCTCTCTCTCTCTCTCTCTCCCTTCCTTCCTTCTTCCCTCCCTCTCTCCCTCCCTCTCTTCCTCCTTCCCTGTATTTGAGGGTTTTTGATGATTACTTAATTTCAACAATATTTTCTTAAGAAAGGTTAATTACTTTTTAAAATAAAATTCAGGACTAATAACCAAGGCATCCCAACTATTTTTTGGTGGATGAGGAGCAGTAGAAAAAACATGCATCTCAATATGCGTTTTTATGTCTTATGGAAAAAATCTACATTTTTCATTATCTTGAAACATTGCAGCCAATGTTCTTATATTGTTTTCTTCAATTTTTTTCTTATCAGTGGTGATTTATAATTACTTTTCAGCTAAAAATTCTTGGCACTTTTGCATTTTAGTTGCTTTCAGTTCTCTTACTCCATTGCCAAGTGACTATCTTTTGCAATTAAAATTTTAAATTTAGCAGGTCATATACCACTTCTTAAGATAACTAATAAATTGGCAGGGATTTAAATTCAAGTCTAAAGCTTATTCATGCAGGACCATTTATCCTCGGCACAGCACCACCTGCCTGAGCAGGAAATTAAGTACTGTCCTTTCTTTGAACTATTTTTTCGTAATGGGGAGGGAAACACAGTAATTACAAAGAAATAGAAAATCGTAAAGAGAAGAGAAACAAGTCTAAATATGTAGTTGTTTGTGACTATGCTGCTTCTCCAATCAGACGCGATGAAAGGAAGAACTGAGCAATAATGTAATGATTTCTACCAGTATGGACGATCAATCTAGGGGCACTCGGGTTTCTGAGGCAATGCATTGTCTTTTTTTTTAATAAATCTTTATTGTTCATATTATTACAAATGTTCCTCATCCCCCCCCATTGCTCCCCTACACCAAGTGTCCATTCAATTCTCTGCCCTTTCCCCATCCCCCATTGTCCTCATCCATAGGTGCAGTTTATGTTCAGTCTCTTCCCGACCCGCCCCACTCCCCATTTCCCCAAGAATCATCAGTCCACTCCCCTTCCATACCTCTGATTCTATTATATTCACCAGTTACTATTGTTCATCATGATTTTTACTTCCCTTGGTTTTTAGACTCACTTGTTGATAGTTACGTGTTTGTTCATAATTTTTATCTTTATTTTCTTCCTCTTCCTAAAGAACCCCTTTTAGCAATTCATATAATTCTGGCTTGGCAGTGATGAATTCCTTTAGCTTAAATTTATTTGTGAAGCTCTTTATCTGGCCTTCGATTCTGAGTGATAGCTTTGCTGGGTAGAGTATTTTTGGCTGTAGGTTCTTGTTATTCATCACCTTGAATATTTCTTGCCATTCCCGTCTGGCCTGCATGGTTTCTGTTGAGAAATCAGCTGACAGTCGTATGGGTGCCCCTTTATAGGTAACTATCTGCTTTTGTCTTGCTGCTTTTAATATTTTCTCTTTGTCTTTAGCTCTTGGCATTTTAATTATGATGTGTCTTGGTGTGGTTCTTTTTGGATTCCTTTTGTTTGGGGTTCTGTGTGCTTCCTGGACGTGTAAGTCTATTTCTTTCCCCAGGTGGGGGAAGTTTTCTGTCACTATTTTTTTCAATATGTTTTCGGTATCTTGCTCTCTGTCATCTTCTGGGATGCCCATAATTCTGATGTTGGTTCGCTTGAAGTTGTCCCAGAGGTTTCTTACATTATCTTCAACTTTCTGGATTCTCTTGTCTTCTTGCTTCTGTGGAGGAGTGTCCTCTGGCTCTTTGTGTTCCAAATCTTGGACTTGATTCTTGCAATCTTCCAATCTGTTTTTAGGACTCTGTATAATATTATTTATTTCAGAGATTGTATTCTTTATTTCTAGTTGACCCTTCATTATTTCTTGTTGATCCCTTATCATATCCTCATAGGTCTCATTTATTTTATCAGCCTTTTCTAAGAGATTGTTGAACAACCTTATAAGCGTGGCTTTGAACTCTATATCCAGTCGCTTTTTGTCCTCCATTTCTTTCGTTTGTGATCTGTTTTCTCGTTTCGGCATTTTCGCTGCTTCCTTGAGTTGGTAGGTTGGGAGGATCAGCTGTGTCTATGCCAGGAGACAACCTAATTCCACTAGACTTGGAAACCTGCAAAAGCCTCTGTGTTCAGCTTGGATGGGGCAGTTTCAGGGTGGAGCCTACAGCCTTGGCTTCCGGTTAGCCCCGCCCTCTGAGGTTCCTGAGTCTCAGTGTACCTCAGTGTCCTTTGGTACTCGCTGTAAGCACCTCTGAGAGAAAGGCACCCTAGAGTTTCACCCGCTACCAGACAGTGTAGTCTCTCCCCCAACAAGCCCACAACTGGGGTTCAGAGCAGTTGGAAGTAGGGTTAAGCACAGTCCGGAGCTTATGTCTCCTTCCCGCTAGGGCGATCTCGCGGCCCAAACAACAGTCTGTCCTCTGTGCGCGCAATGTGCGCGACTCCGGAGCTCTGCTTTTCGTCGCCGCTCCCCTGAGCTTCTGTCTTACAGCCCAGATTCCCTCTGTATGAGGCTGGAGCCCGAGGGTCTTGCCCAGGACTGGGGTTCAGTGCAGTCAGAACTGGGGCTCAGTACCGTCCTGAGCTTTTGAGTCCTTCCCGCTGGGGCAATTCAGCAGCTCAGTGAACAGTCCCTCCTCTGCGCGCAATGTGCGCGACTCCGGGGCTCTGCCTTTTCGCGGCTCCGCTGAGCTTCCGCCTTACAGCCCAGTTTCCCTCTGTATGAGCCTGGGACCCCCGGGGTCTCGCCCAGAACTGGGGTTCAGTGCAGTCGGAGTTGGGGTTCAGCACAGTCCGGAGCTTTTATCTCCTTCCCGCTGGGGAACGCCAGCCAGGCACTCCGCCGCCCCTCCTCTCAGGCTCCGTCCTCTCCCCGCGCGCACACCGTGCCTCCGTACCTCAGGCTTTTACAGCTCCTCTGGTTTTCCTTCTGGTTTTCTCTTTCCTTCTAGTTGTAGAATTCCTAGTCAGCCAACTTTCCTGTAGTTCTGGATAGTGTCCACTCTATATTTTAGTTGTATTTTTTGAAATTGTTGAGTGCGGCTGCAGTTAGGCTTTTACCTCTGCCGCCATCTTGTTGTCCTCGGTATTTTTTTTTTTTTCTCCTCGGTATTTTTTTTTTTCCAATGCATTGTCTTTAATGGCAATAAATTTAAATTGCATAATTTATGACGTACAATGTTCATTTTATTTTGCTTACATTAATCTGGTTGGTGTCAAAGAAACTACTGTTTGGCTTTTATTTCCCTTTGGGGCCTTTTATAATTCATGTAAAACATTAATATCACATTCATGGCCAGGTGGCTCAGTTGATTGGAGCATCATCCCAGGTACCAAAAAGTTGTGTGTTGGAATTCTGGTCAGGACACCTACCTAGGTTGTGGTTCTGATCCCCTGTCAAGTGTGATTGATGTTTCTCTTTCACACCAATGTTTGTTTGTTTTTCTCTCTCCCCACCCCACTTCTTCTCTCTAAAAAAATCAATAAAAAACATATCCTCAGCTGAGAATTAAATTTTTTAATATTTTTTATTGATTTCATAAAGGGAGAGAGAAATGGAAACATCAGTGATGAGAGAGAATCATTGGTTGGCTGCCTCCTGTGCCCCACCACTGGAGATCAAACTCACAACCCGAGCATGTACCCTTGACAGAATCAAACCCAGCACCCTTGAGTCCACAGGCTGACACTATCCACTGAGCCAAACCAGGGAGGGCAACATAATTTTTATTTATTTTTATTTTTTTAAAATATATTTTATTGATATTTTACAGAGAGGAAGGGAGAGAGATAGAGAGCCAGAAACGTCGATGAGAGAGAAGCATCGACCAGCTGCCTCTTGCACACCCCCTACCAGGGATGTGCCCGCAACCAATGTACATGCCCTTGACCGGAATCGAACCCCGGACCTTTCAGTCCGCAGACCGACGCTCTACCACTGAGCCAAACCGACCTTGGCTAATTTTTAAATAAAATTAAAAAAAATTTAATATGACACTCCTTAGTTATAGATACCATGTTGATATTGTTGTATTTAACCCTGTTATTAATTAACTGGAAAGGAGCATAGGGAAGGCTGAGTATTATAGGCATACCCAGTAAAGTCTGGGTGGCGTAGAGAAGGCACCTGACTATCAGTCACACCTGGGACCAGGACACTGGCCAGATTGGGCATGGCTACTGCAGGGGCGTGGGACCTGAGAAACACAAGCTCCTGAACAAAGGAGTTCCCTCTCTGGCTGCTCACATCTGCCTCCTGGCTCGTGGGGCTGTCATGCTCTGCACTCGCCCACATGGCCCACAGCCATGTGGATCCCACACACAACGGGCTGATGGACTGGAACTAGTCTGACGCTGTGCCAGTCCCAGCTCCGCTGTGGAAGGGAAACTCTGGACACTGGCTTTGCTTTCAGCGCAGCTGGATCCCCAGCTACACATTTTCCAGGACTGGTTTAAGGGAAACGGGACCCTGGGATATAATTCCACACAAATAAAGCTTTCTACCACATCCCATCCTCCCATAGGAGCCTCCGGAAATTCTTATTCCGGTGGTGCCCCGGGAACCCTACTCCCACTAGCAAAGGAGAAGGGCAGTGCACGCAATGCTCTGATAACAATGCCATTTAAATGATGTCTCTGGATTGAAGCCTCGGTGTTAACAACCTGGGGTTTTTTCAGGACACAAACACACATGGAGCTTGCTGGCAAGCTAGCAGCTAGTTTGCCGCTATATTTCTCCAATGTGCAGAGATGATCATTTTTGGTACATGTGATCACAACAGAACAAGGTAAGACCCAATATAAATTGGGAAGTCCTTCTTCTCATATGTTCTTCCTCTCCCCTTCCCAGGGGGACGTCCCAGAGCTGATCTAAAGATACATATGTAGCCTGACCGGTTTGGCTCAGTGGGCAGAGCGTCAGCCTATGGACTGAGGGGTCCCGGGTTCAATTCCGGTCAAGGGCATGTACCTTGGGTAAGGGCACATCCCCAGTGGAGGATGTGCAGGAGTCAGCTAATCAATGTTTCTCTCTCATCCATGTTTCTAAATCTCCATTCCTCTCCCTTACTCTCTGTAAAAAAATCAATAAAATATATTTTAAAAATAATAAAGGTGCATGTGTAAATTGAGCCACTTTAAAGGGGAGCTAGCCTTGCCACCCCAGAGGAACTGCCTTGCAGGTCCTACTCCTCAAACCTCTGGGATGTTAAATCGGAACAAGATAACCTTTTGGACTGGGCCTAAAGTGACACTGTGTCCCAAAGAACTGTTTGCAAAGATAGCAAGGAAGCAGGTATTATGATATGGCTCTAAAACATTGTTTAGAATTTGTGTGGCTACGTTAGCTTTTTTGCACCAATAGAAACGCCTTCCTTCCATGTACATAATTACCTCCCTTCCCTTTCTCATCAACACCCCTTGCCTTTGTCTCCTGATCTGAAAATGAATTGGGTTTCAGAATCAGTGCTTTTCCCAAATAGCTTTTTTAAAAAAAAAAAAAAAATCTCAAATAAATGCTTATTGCCTCCCACGTTAGCTCCCCTTTATTTTCAGGTTAACAAGCTCTTTGTGGTCTAATTATCCTGCTCGTTTCTTTCTCTTTTACTCAACTTATCTTGCTTCCAAGCACTCAGCCAAAGCTTATCTCAAAAGGAAATGAATGGCCAAGTCTATATGACTTAACTGAATAGGCAGCTGCTTCCAGATACTGAGTTTTCATAGTGAGGAACATTTTACTGTTAAGATTTTATTCTTTTTAATTGTGTATTTCTTTTCTTTTCTTTTCTTTTTTTAATGTGTCACTCCTGGGAGAGGCATCTCTATCCCCTGACCTTTTTATTTTAAAAAATATATATTTATTGATTTTTTACAGAGAGGAAGAGAGAGGGATAGAGAGTTAGAAACATCGATGAGAGAGAATCATCCATCAGCTGCCTCCTGCACACCCCCAACTGGGGATGTGCCTGCAACCCAGGTACATGCCCTTGACCGGAATTGAACCGGGGACCTTTCAGTCCACAGGTCAACACTCTATCCACTGAGCCAAACCAGTTTCGGCTAGTTGTGTGTTTCTGATAAGCATTCATATACCTCTGAGATGGTAACAACAAATAAATCATCACCAGCACTTGACCAGAATGGAGAATGGCCCTCGAAGCGAATCTCGGAGATGTCATAAATAAAACCTAAGTGTGTAACTGAGTGCACAGTGCGTGGTAAGTACTTAGTAGAGCGTGAATAGAATTGTAGATTGCCTCATGAAGGGACAGGTGCCTAAATCATGCTAGACTGAGTTCACCATTTGCTATGAGTTTGCATGCTTTGCGTATGGTTGGATAACCAGCAAATCAAACTCATTTTTTTTAAATGCAACTTAACATAATATGTTAATAAAAATTCCAGAAATACTCTTACACACACACACACACACACACACTCACACACACACACCATGCCCTACAGCTCCATGTAATTGCATCTGTCATCGCCTTTCTTTTAAAAAAAATATTTTATCGATTTTTTTACAGAGAGGAAGGGAGAGAGATAGAGAGCTAGAAACATCGATGAGAGAGAAACATCGACCAGCTACCTCTTGCACACCCCCTACTGGGGATGTGCCCGCAATTGATCAGAATCGAACCCAGGACCTTTCAGTCCACAGACCGACGCTCTACCACTGAACCAAACCGGTTTCGGCCTACCATCGTCTTTCTTATGCCATGGAATTACCAGCTGGATCTACTTTTTTCTACTTCCCCTTGGCCACATGTCTTGTGCTTACAAGGTGCCACACGCAGCAGGAATGTGTAGAGGAGGTAGAAGTAGGTGGGGGTCTGCACCTTCTAAAGAAGGAGCAATGTCCAGCTGGTGGTGGTCATGTATAACCTGAGCTCGGTGCTGCTGTATAGCCTGATTTTTTTTTAAGGCTGAAAAAACATATTAGCTTATATGAAAAAAACATTTGCCACTAAGTTAACATTTTGGAGTCTAACCGTGTATGAGCTAACTATAATGCTCATCTTCAGGCCAAATTAAACCACAGGCTGCTAATTTTATGGCCTTTGCTGTTCTGAAAGGAGCACCTAGGTCTTGCTCCTCTATCTTTAGCGCTTAGCACAATGTCTCATATGTAGTAAGAGCTGAGTCTGTGCGGGGTTGGGTATGAACATATTGCTAAATGTCCCCAGGTGAGTCTAAGGCTGAGAGCAATTAGAGCATTCAATCTAGGAAGCACGCGGTAGCCCAGGGAAATGAGTATCTCCAGATTTTCTTTTCTCCCCTAAGACATAAAAGCCAGTCAAGGCAATATTATCATATACTCAAAAGATCGTATAGTGAAAAGCATTGTTAAAATAAAATAAAAAACCCTGTAACATTTTGTTATGTAAGACTTAACTATGAAAACAAAATCTAATCAATTATGTCTGGATAATGCCGTATCCCCTTGACCCTATCCATCTGTCCACAAAAGATGCTTTGGATGATTGTCATGCATAGATTCTCACCCGCATTTATGTGTGCAAGTACCCTATGTGCTCATAAAGTTGCTGCCCAGAAAACTGTCAGCAAGAAAAATCTGGCCCAGGCAAAGTATCCTGAAGAGAATAAAGAATCACTCAATTACAGGAGCTGGCTCTTTGCCAAGAGAATTAATATGAATTTTAAAGCAGCTCTCTAACTTTATCTATACCTTTGAAGTGCAGTAGAGGGTTGAAGAAATTACACTTACCTCAGACTAAAAGAAGAGTTTACCCCAAAGGATTAAAAAAAAAAAAACACATACCAAAAAACAATAACGTGTTTGGTTTGAATTGATCTGCTACCATGGGTTTCTTGCTTGCTCAGGCAGCCTAAGTTTAATTTCCTTATTTTTTTCACTAACGCTGGTTCCCTCTGTGGGAAGAAGCCTTGCATTGCTCAGCAGTGCATCTAAGTCTCTGAACCTGTGGTGCACACATGAGCTTCAGGGGTTTCATAAAAATCCCTTCCCTTAAACTGTGTGCAAAATGCAACTTACATCTACAATAGAAAGAACTCAAAAGTCACATGAAAAAGAGCATGAATACAGATAGGTAAAGAGGACTGAGACCATTAATTTGATCTAGCGTGATTATACTTTTAAAGAGTTCAGACACTCTTAAACTAAAAGTCTTGCAAAGCATCTTAAACAAACAGTCCTTTTATCAGAAATGTCAAGATGGAAGTAAGCATCATACATACTCAAAATGATTAAAAATAAAACATAAAATGATTTTTAAAAAACCAAACAATTCAATTAATGGAAACTATTTGTCCATCCCTCCAAATAAACAATGAAGTATCAGAGAAATACTTAACAGTCATATTATCCCCACATAAGAATTCGAACAGCCGAAACCAGTTTGGCTCAGTGGATAGAGCGTCGGCCTGTGGACCGAAAGGTCTCAGGTTTGATTCCGGTCAAGGGCATGTACATTGGTTGTGGGCACGTCCCCAGTTGGGGGTGTGCAGGAGGCAGCTGGTCGATGTATCTCTCTCATCGATGTTTCTAGCTCTCTATCTCTCTCCCTTGCTCTCTGTGAAATATATACATAAAGAATTCGAACATATGAGAAACACCTCTAATCTAAAATTGAGAAAGCAAAAGTAGAAATGGACAAAATACGAAAAGAAAGTTATTTGAACTAGAACATAAATAGAAAGAAAGGTAAAATCATATCAATAATGAGGGCCAAATGAGATGGTGAAAAATAAATAATTATGAGTGAAAACTTAATGAAGGGCATTAAAGAGAAGAAGGACCATATACAAAATAAAATGAAAAGGAGAAAAAAAATAAGTAACATGTGTCCAAAGGAAAGTGGTTAAATTGAAGACACAATTTATGTAAATTAGAATCCCCGCAAAAGATGAATCAATGGAACAGAACTTATACTTTAAATTATAACATAAAATTTAATCTAAAAATACTTTCTAAGAGTAAAAAAATCATTAAACTATAAATTGAAAGGGCTGGCTCTGTAGGAAGAAAAACTAACTTGCCACAATCAGCTCTGAGATCTATCTTAGTAATATGTTCAAAATTCGAAGAGAAGAAAAACCTCAGGGCCTCCAGGAGAAAAAGAGGAAATTACTTAGAAAGGCAGGGAGAGTTAACCTGGCATAAGACTTTTCAAAATAAATATCTAGACTATCTTTTAACTACTGAGTTTACAGGAAAGAATTTTAAACATGCATAAGTTTAGGGGATTCTGTACCCAAGAGCCATTTGGAACAACATAATTTAGGATGAGTTTCATCAAATCAAGGGTGTACTGGAGAAACCTCAACAAAAGACTAGTTCTGAGCAGCTCATGCATTTGATTATAGATGTAAGATTTTTAAAAATGGGCATAAGGATAGAAGAATATGTTATATGTTGTTTAATATGGGCTATGTTTTATGTGCTATATGTTCTCACAAAGTAGCAATATTGTAACTAACTTCAGGAGAAGAAAAAAGAAAGTAAAATAAGCTTATTGATAGTTTCATAGGCAATAATTGGGAGTTAACATATATAATTATAAATTGACAAGCCAGATGACCAAAGGTTAAATAAGAAAATAGGGCCTAAGTATATTCAAAAGGAATAAGAACAAAGTGAAAATGAATAGAACAAAAATAAAAATGCGCCTACTAATATATACCAAAATAATTTTTTAAATGAAGAGCAAAGAAAACATAATGCAGATAAAGAAATATAGCAAGTTCAATAATACTCATTAAAATTATAATATAAAATAGATAACAAAACTAAGAACAAACTTATCCGTCATATCTGTTAATATTAATAAACCTTAGCTCACCTGTCTAAAAAAAAGATTTCTTATTTGGATCACAAATCAAGATCTCAGTAAATACCATATGAAGGAAATTATAGAAAATTAGAGGATTTTTGAAAGCCTAAAAATATAATAATAGCAAGCAGGGTATAGTAGGAAAAGGGAAACATTTAGAAAGCAGAATTGTGATACCAATGATCAGACAAAAATAGAATGCAAATGAAAGCATACTGAATGAGACAAATGACAAATTTCCATGCAAAAGCCCCAATTTGCAATGAAGATAAAAGAGTTATAAATATCTATTACCAAATAACACGCCAATTTCCTTTAAAAAGTAAAAACTGCAAGAGAAGCAGAGATAAAGATTAAAAGAAAAGATAAAATATACTAATGATTGGAGCCCTTACCATTCCTGGTCAAGTAGGTAAAAGTAAGTAAGACTAAAAAATATACATAGTATAATCAATACAGCAGTCCTTAAAATATACTAAAGGCCCTGCATGCACAGGTGGGGTCCAGGAGGAAGGGATGTGGGAGGTTGGCTGGCCTGACCCACCCCTAATCAGGGTGGGTGGGCTGATTGGGGGCCAGGCTGGCTGGGGGAAGGGACCACGGGAGGTTGGCTGGCCAGCCCAGTCCCCACTGGGCTGGTTGGCTGCCGCAGCGCACATCTTAGTGACTGGCTGTTCTGGTCACGTGGCTCTTATATATCTAGATATCACTCTTTACATCTGACAGTAGGAAAGATATCATCTTACATGCATTTGGAATGTTCACAAAATTTTGATCATATATTTGGTTACAAGGGACATACTGGTAAATTTAGAGGAATACATATATTACAAACATGCTCTTTGGTCACAATGCAATACAACTAGACGTTATTAACAAATTCAAAAACCTAAAAAGACCTTCTTCCTAGAACTTTAAGAATTGCACATTAATTAATTCTTAGGTGAAGAGAGGAATAAAGACCGAAATAAAAGAGTATCTGAAAAAGTAATAACGAAAAAATAAAGCAGAATTTATGATACATAAAAAGCAGTGATCAGAAGAAAATTTACAATAAACACTCATTAAAAATTTTTTTAAATCCCCAATGAACCAAATTACCAATTTAAGGAAACAACAACAAAGTAAACAGAAAAGAAATTGCAAAGGATATAATTAAAAAAAAGAAGTTAATGAGGTAAAAAAGAAAAATTAATACACTTAATAAGTTAATCAAAATAAAAATCAAGTTTTCTTTTTAATAAATAGACATACACTAACTAAGAAATAAAGACACACACACACACACACACACACACACACACACAGAAATGACAAGGGTAAGATAATTTTAAAATTCACCCTAACCATAGTAGACTTTATTAGTAGGTCCTGATGAAACTACATCCCACTCTTCCTGGTTATTTAGACATGGTTAAAATTCCCCGTATCCGGGAGAGGCATTGGAAAGTTCTCTTTCACATAATGAAAGATCCCCTATCTCATCGATTCTTAGGCTCACAGAAAAAACATTTTTTCATGGCACCTATTTCTTATCCTCAATTTTATACTTAGGGGACCAGAATCATTGGAAAATTTTAAATGCCCTTGTTGTATGTCTTTAAATTGAATATGTCTTTTCCTTCAACACATCTGTTGAGTGTTTACTGTGACTCAGGCTCTGGTCCTCCTTGAGGGCAAAGATAGTGCCATGGAATTCTTCTATCAAGAGTCCAACACCGGGTGAGTCCACTATTGGTAGAAAGTGGTAAAGCCAAGCTAACATAGAAAGTTAGCCAAGGATGTTCAAAATACCCAGAAAATGAAGAATGGTTCATTGAGAGGGCAGTTTTTATAGGACCGTCAGATAACAGAATTTTTAAGGAACGTGACCTTCATTGCGGTTGTTAAACTCTGCCTGTGGATAAAACCTCTACATGCGTGGCCTCAGGAAAGTGCTCACACATTGCCTGTGGCTTGGTCCACTTGGCTCGGCAGCCTGTTGGCATATAAAATGCCACAACGGACTTCTCAGGGCTCAGCATTTCTTCCCTTATAGGAAACAATGTCTCTGGAAATATGGCATAATCTTTAGGAGAAAGTAAAAATTATCAACCATCCGTTACTTAAAAACAAAACAAACAAATAAACAAACAAAAAACACCTAAAAATAAGGAAGTTGACTTTATCCAAGTTCTTGGGTAAGTAAAATCTATTATAATATAGGAATTTTTAAATTCATAGTACCATAAATTCAAGCATTTTAAAGAGATAATTTTTAAAGTGGAATTTTAAAATTGTGTAGAATCTTCTTTAGAATATTTTTGGAGCCATTTCATATTAATGCATCTCTATAGAGAACAACCTTAGGAAAAAAGTATAGGATTAGAATATGAATTACTTTGAAATGAAAGTAAACTTGACAAGCTAACATTTTACCCCAAATAACCACAGTAATTATAGTTTATCCAGTTCTGCATTAAAATGTGCTTGAACACACACACACACAAATATTCTTTCTTATGATGTACTGCACACCAGGATATTTTTTAAACTTTTTCTCCCACTTGCCCCTTTTCATTTTTACTTTGTTTGGAATAACCTGACACTCTTATAAATTGACATTCCCCAGCCTGATTTCCCGTTTGTTCTTTGGGTTTTATTTTTAGTGTCTCCCATATTTGCCCCAATGGAATAACATTTCTAAGTTGTTTTCTTTGATAGAACTGATCACTGATAGAAGCGGAAGCCAATGGAGATAAAGCTGATATAAAATCAAAGGGGAGTTTTCATTTTATTATCACTACCTTCCAAGAGCCCTCATTCTACACACCTTTCCCCACATCTCTCTACACATCCTACAGGAATCGGTGAAACCTCGCTATTATTTGTGATTTTCTTTCCTTTAACGATTCAACTGTTCATTAAATTGACTTTTATAGTCCCGAAAAAGAACATTTCGTTACACTTGAAACAATCTCGGGGTAATGAAAACCAAATGACTTTCTAGAGCCAAGGCACTCAGAGCCAAAGGTGACAAAAATCCTTTAGCATTGTATCAAATGGCACCAGGCCATTGGAATGTAAAGGCAATGCTCTACAGTTTGCCCCTTCCACTTTTGGAAATAAATGTATTGTTGGAAATGAGTCCATGGGAAAATGTAATGACGTGAGATATTAATGACATAGAAATCCCAAGTACAGTTTGCTTTTAATGACTAGAAAGTATGTCTCCCCAGTGCAAAACAGCAAGGACGAGAAGCAGCAAGAGCATTTTTCATCAAGTAATTTCAAGACTGACCAAATAAATCAACTGGTATGCCTGTCCTAGTCAGAGGAGAGACAGAGGAAAAAGAAGCCTGGTGGTAATCTTGGATGGAGGAGACAGAAAAAAGGACCTGGAGATGTTGTTGATCCCATCCACGCCCCTACGCTCTGGTTCCCTCACATTTTTGGCCAATAATAAAAGTCCGTGTTTGTTAGAATGTATGGATGAATATAAAATGAGCTATCAAACTTACTCTAAGTTTTGTAATTGTGGCATCAGAATAAAAGATAAGCATGAATGTGTGTGACAGGGTTTCTCTAAAAAATTTTAAAACAATCTACCTTGAAAAAATCTTTTAAAAAATATATCTTATTGATATTTTACAGAGAGGAAGGGAGAGAGATAGAGAGCTAGAAATGTTGATGAGAGAGAAACATCAACCAGCCGCCTCCTGCACACCCCCAACAGGGGATGTGCCCACAACCAGTGTATATGCCCTTGACCGGAATCGAACCCGGGACCTTCCAGTCCGCAGACCGACGCTCTACCACTGAGCCAAACCGGTTTCGGCAACCTTGAAAAAACCTTACCATGTTCACCCAAATCACAAATGCAGTGTGGTGTGTGTGTGTGTGTGTGTGTGTGTGTGTGTACACAAAGATTTCCATGAGTATAGATGAGGAAGTGAAAGGCCCGGGATAGGGAGAAGTTGGGTCTTCTCAATGGACTGTTGAGTTTAATTCTTTAAATTCCAAGTAAACCTCAATGAGATTTTAAAAAATAATAACAGCTTTGGCTACCATGAAGACTAATAGGGAGTATGGAACATAAATTATAATATTCTTTGATTTTCATATCTTCATATTATAGAACACCATAGATCAATGGCTATGTTTGAAGATAGAGTCTATTTTTAAGGATGTATTCACTCTCTTTGAGTCAATTCCCAACGCGGCATTTATTAGCCTGAATTGTCTGACCTGACTGCTTAAAACTCTAAAGTCTGACTTCAACCCTATTTTAATTTCAGACTGAACCTTCATTATGGATTCCAAATTACTCTTTGACTCTAGATATTGATCAAGTTAAATGAATAATATAGTCACACTTCTTTTCCCTGCCCATTTAAGTAATTCACAATATGAAGGTCATACAGTGTGTGTTGGAGAGCCATAAGAAATGATATTTGAAATGCAAATACTACAAGATCTTGGGTATTTTTCCTTCATTTCTAGACTCTAACCATAGATATTGTGCATCCAGTTTACCTTTATACTAAAGTATATGATCAAAGAACAAGAAGAGTATAATATTTTTGAAAAAAGATAAAATATAGTGTACCAAAATGATATCATCTGCAAGTTCTGTCATGTTTTTCAAACCATGATAAAATATAACACTTTTTGAGGAAAATTAATATAGGTGATTTAGATAACAAATAGAGCAGTAAAATCCTCAATATTCTCAAGACAAATCTTCATGGTCATCTGTGCTAATTGACTAGCCAGGTCAAAGTTGGCCTGGTCTCATCCTGGTTGTCAAAGCAAACTGGATGTCAAAAGTATAAAAAGCCCTCTTATCCGTGTGCCCCGGGTGAGCCGTGTGTTCCAGGGGGCTGTGTGCCCCCGGGCGAGCCGTGTGTCCCAGGGGAAGCAGTGGGACCCGGGGGGAGGGGCAGTGTGAACCAGAGGAGGAGCGGACTCTATTCCTGTGGTCCTGAGATAGTCACCATAAAACAAGCAGGCTGCCAAATGAGGAGCAGATTCTATTCATGTGGTCCTGAGATAGCCACCATAAAACAAGCAGATTGTCAAATGACAGCGGGGAGGGGAAGGAGACCTGGGGGGAGATAAGAGAACAACCGAAGGACTGGTGTGCATGAATATAAGTACAACCAACGAACACAGAACTTTGGGGAGGGAGGGCATGAATGGGAGGTGGGGGAGAGGGGGCAATGGTAAGCTATGTACACATATAATACCTTAATAAAAATTAATAAAAATTTAAAAAGCCCTCTGATTGATTAGTTAAGTCCTGAGCAGTTCCTACTTGCCAGGCCCGGGGCTGAAAGCTGAGGATATAAAATATGAATAACTTATTGTCTCTATTTTTAAATCAGTGCTCAGAGAAGTGAGGGACTCAACGGTGTGAATTTGAAAGAGCTTTAAAACATAGTGTGAACAATAGGCTATGGGTACGCAAAAGAGGGTAGTAGAATTTACCAGGGCATCAGAGACTAAGCGACCTGTTTGAGCTGGTCCTTGAAAGAAAAAAAGGGGATCTCTAGGCAACATCTTCAAGACAAACTGTGAGCGTGAGGGGTGGTCAGGGGAAGGTTCACGCTGCTCAGTATCCGGGTAATCCTCCTTACCCCTTTGCTGGTCACCTCAGAGAGCACCAATGGGCATCCTGAAGCTGGGTCAGGATCTTTTGGGACCAATTGATTATTATTCAAGAACCATTTCTATTAGAGTCTGACTTGCTTAGCATTTGGGAATGATCAGCTCAGTGACAATGCTGTAGAGTTGTAAAAACTGCTTTTACTACAAATCCATGTTTATATCCAGCGACTCATTTGAGTTTCTGGGCTTAATCTACTGAAACAAATGAAGTAGAGCAGTGTTTCCCAAAGTGTGGTATGCGTACCCGCAGGGGTACTGGAAGAGTTTGGTGGGGGTATGCGTTGCACCGGAGTTTGGTGGGGATATGCACTGCACCGTGCTTAGCTGCGCCTAATTCTACGTTCTCATGAGTCAAGTCAAGACAGTCTTGTGAGGCGTGAGATGGTCCGGTGTGCAAATAAATGTTATTTATAATATAACTTGTATTTATATTTTATTATGAATAATTTTATTTTTCGTTTATTATTATTTTGTGTATGTACCTATATATATATATATATATATATATATATATATATTGATTGATTGTTATTAAAATACATCCATTTATTTTTGATGAGGGGTACTCAGTGTTATAAAAATTATAGAAGGGATACACATATGTTAAAAGTTTGGGAAACACTGAAGTAGAGAAAAGGCAAATTATCTATATTTCTTGAACAACAACAAAAAAATCTTTCTTTATGCCATCTTCCCCCACCCCCCAAAAAAATGTAGGCAAGAGAGTTTAAATTGCTCTATTTATTACTCTTTGAAAATCATCTCTAGATTCTATTGACCTCCTCTTGATAGATCTGCTTTCCACCTCCTCACAAGTTCTCTCACACATTTTTGTGTTCCCTAGGGAATGGACAAAACTTTTTAAATAAACCTTTGCCCATTTTAGCATGTATGAAAATAAGTATTTTCTCTAAGTCTCTATGAAGTGTGTGTGTGTGTGTGTGTGTGTGTGTGTGTTTTAAATGCCTTAAGAACTCCTATAATGCAATAAATGCAAAGCTTTGATACTTGAAAACAACTAGATCACAGCTGGCAGCACTAAGGGCAACCAAAATCTTCATCTTTCTTCAAGACAGTGAAATCTGATTATTAAAAAAAAAAAACCCTTAATAAATATTTTTTCTCAGCACTATAGCATGGCTCTTATGAAAGAGATGGTATCTTCCTCCATCATGTTTGTGATTTCTACTGTATTTTCCAATTCAGCAAAACTGATACACCCTGCCCCCTGCTACTTTCTAAGTGGGAGAAAGCATTTTTTTCCAATTGTATTGCCATTTCTAACTTGGCACACACAGAATATCCCCCCACCATTCATGTGCCAGCTAACTCCCACAGTTTACCCATGAACACCTACAGTTCATATTATAATATGAAATATTTTAAAGGCGCAAGGTTTTTTGTGTGCATGCTTCCACCTAAAACATCTAGCAGGATTTCATGTCCACACCACATGTCTCTAGCCCTCATTTCTTCTCCCCTTTGTTCCCAGCCACTTCCCTCCTACATGCTGCACACCCAGTGTTCTTTTTTAAAAAATATATATTTTATTGATATTTTACAGAGAGGAAGGGAGAGAGCTAGAGAGCTAGAAACGTCGATGAGAGAGAAACATCAACCAGCTGCCTCTTGCACACCCCCCCCTCCGGGGATGTGCCCGCAACCAATGTACATGCCCTTGACCGGAATCGAACCTGGGACCTTTCAGTTCGCAGACCGATGCTCTACCACTGAGCCAAACCAGCTTAGGCCACACCCAGTGTTCTGCCAGTTAACGCTCCCAGGGCACTGACTTGACCATCACTTTGCCCCTTGGAGGAATGTAGCTTAAAGGGATGTAGCCTTGGATGCTATCAGGAAGTCAGTATATCCTCTCATTAATCAGCTAAAACTCTTATTGCTTTCTAGAGTCCTCTAAATCCTCTCAATTGTGCTCTTCGGTTTCTCAAGCTTGTTTTATTTTTGATACACTTATCGATCGCTGCTGTGTCCTCGCACTACAGGCCCCTGAAATCTCACTTAATTCTTGTGGGTGTCTGGCTAGTCTTGCCTCACTGTCCATATCCCCCCGGTGAGTAGATCTCAGTTCTCAATCGCAACCCAAGAGAATAATAAACAAGGATCAGATCCCGAGAGAAATTTGGCAAGAATGATGGCAGCACGGGGGGGAAAAAAAGACGACTTCAAACAAATTGAAAGTCAAAATTGTCTTATTCTAATGATATCGCTTACTTTATAAGGCAACAGAGCAGAAGGCATTTCCATTGCTGTCTTGGTAACGAGGGTCTGAGAGAATATTCTATTGCTCGTTAGCCGGAGAGAAGAAAAAACAATTTAAGGGTACAAAACAAAAGCATGTTCAGAGCTCTCACGATCTGTACACAGCCCAGATATGCAAGAATGTTGATTTATTCGGAGCATGCTAGCCAGAGCATTTAATACATGCCCCTGTGCCTCACAGCCAACTCCTTTGCCTCAGAGAAGCCAGATTTTAAATGGGGACACAGTTGGGGAAAGACCAGTGCTCCACAACGCGCCCTTAGGCAACAGCGCATTGCACAGTTTATGGGACCACAGAGACAACTCGAGGTTATCTTCAAGTCATCACTGCTAGGATTTCTGAAGTTCCTTTCTTCCAGGGATTTGAGGCTCCGCTGAGTACACGGCAAACACTCCATTCTGCCCTGGAAAAGCAGTGTTTAATGCTGATGTCTCTCCAATGCTCTCTAGCATCATCGATTCCCCCCCCCCCCCCATTATTTATTCCCAAGACTGTTAATTCCAAGCATTCACCTGCAATGCACCAGACGCTCTGCTTCCTCCGGGCTAAGGATCAGAACGTGGTGGAGAAATGAGCACGTTAACTAATGGAGACAGTACATCAGAATGCAGGCGCATACAAGGCTCCGGAAGGCCTACGGGGAGGAATTCATTCTGCTGTGCAGGGAGGGGCGTGGGGGGGGGCAGAGGCACAGAGGCCTGAGGGCGTTGTTGATATTTAGGCTGCATGGGAAAGGGTGAGGGGAGAGTTTTGCCAGTGAACCGTCAGGAGAAAGAATTACAGGGAGACCATGCACTGTGGCAGGTTCTGGGAATGAGTGAAGCGCGGAAAGGGAAGCAGGACTTTACTTGTGTGGGGAAGGCAGTGGGGGCGGGGAGGGGGGAGGAGTAGGAGAGCGAGGGGTAGTGAGAGGCAGCGAGGAGAATGGTTGTGAATGGTTGCGAACAGGCTCTGCAGCCAGACAGACTGGGGTTTGAATCCTACCCAGCTTCACCCACCAACTGTGTAACCTCCATGCCTCGGTTTGTTCATCTTAAAAGCAAGGGTGGTAACGGCCTTTATTAATAGCAGGTCTGTAGCACCCTGAGCTACACGGCTCAGTGTATGTTAGCTCTGGCTAGATGTTCCGTGGGTGCCAAGGAATTCCTTCTGTGTGTTCTTCCTGAATAGCTTGTTTGTTTGATTTGCATTTTGTTTTTAGGTTATATGGATCCCATTTAAACAAAACGGGGGCGGGGGAAGGGGGAATGGTGGCAACAAAAGAGGGGACTTATTAGGGGAAGGTCAGAAGGTAAAGCTGAGTCACCGGCTATGAGATGTGGGACTGGATCTTAGTGGACATCTTCATCAGAAACCAAGGCCTCCCTGCCTGCTCCCTTTATCTATTTCTCATTTTCTCCTCTACATTTTCCCTGTCAACCCAACGCTTCTGGCCCCTCAAATCCTTCCTCCACAAAGCCGAAGAACCCTTCAGAAGCCTCTCTGTCTATCAGATTGAATCCAACCTATATTTCCCCATCAAAACCCTGCTAAGGTGTCACCTTCCCCGTGTGTATTTTCACCTTCCTCTTCTCCACTGCTACCATCACTCTTAATGCAGTTAGTCACTCAACCTTGCACACCACTTCTGTACCTCACACGCACAGGGAACCCCTGACTTACGAGGATTAAACTTACAATGTTTACTTTAAAATGGAGCAAAAGGTATACACACGAGTTTGATCTCTTCCCTGGCTGCGATATGCCGTGTGATATACTCTCTCATGATGTTGGCAAGGGGCTTCCAGCCTGAGCTCCCAGTCAGGCAGGGGATCACGAGTGTAAGCAACTGAGACAGGGTACTGTGTTGCCAGCATTTTTTGGATACTGTGTTTTGTGTTTTTGCATCCCATCATGTCTGCAAAACAGCCATCTGTGTCTCCTGCTTCTGGTAAAAAAAAAAAAAAAAATAAGAAGAAGAGGAAAGCAATTACTGTGGAGATGAAACTCAAGATAATTGCCCAATTTTAAGCTATTGGAAGTGTTCTGAGCACACCAAGGTAGACTGGCCTAAGCTATGAGGTCTGGTAGATGAGGTGGAGTAAATGCATTTTCAGCTTGGGATATTTCCATTGACAATGGGTTTATCAGACATAACCACCTCATAGCTCGCGGAGCCTCTGTGCCATTTTCATTGTGCGTTGCTTATGGGTCTGTATCCCTTACTATTTCAAATGCTGATTAAAAGGCATAATCATCTCTGTATGCTTAGTGACAAGTTCGTGAATGGCACAGGTACCTCTTAAGTAAACATCCTAAAGACTTGGGGCTACTATAAGAAATAGGGGAAAACATGGGCATATTTATGGGGGATAATACTGTAATTTTGGCCATAAAGAAGATAATGAATTAAAATAAGACAGCATAGCACAGAAGGTCCGTTAGAAGGCTCTCAATACGGTCTAATTTCTGCTGAGAGATAATAAGTGCTAAATTAAGGTGAACAGTAATAGAATAATAGACAACATGCTCTGGGCCTGTGCCTAGCAGGGTACGCTGCACTCTTCACATATTATCTCAGTTCATCCTCACAAGAATGTTATAACCCATTACAGTATAACACACAAGAACGTAAAATAACCCGTTTTTATTTCCATTCTAGATATGGAACTAGAGTTTTGAGCAGTAAGACAACTTGCCCAAAATCAAGAGCTAATGTGGGATAGGAAGCAAGTTGGAGAGAAAGTAAACAATTTAAACTAAGCATGTCAAGCTCATGGCCCTCGGGCTGCATGCCTGGTTTATTTGGCCCATGTTAGCCTTTGAGTTTGACATGCTTGATTTAGTTGTTTTAAAGAAGAAAATAGCTTAGTTATTAAATTCTGGGGATAAATAAGAGAAAGAAGTTAAGGTGTCTAGTTTATATGGTTGGATGATAAAATATTTGTCTCTTTTAAAAAAAATTTTTAATTGAATTTATTTAACTGACATTGGTTAACGAAAATGCAAAGATTTCAAGTGTACAATTCTATAAATACATCATCTGTATATTCTATTGTATGTTCACCTCCCAAAGTCAAGTCTCTTTGTGTCAACATTTATCACCATTTATCTCCCCTTTACCACCTCTTAACCTCCCTCGATTCCCCTTTTTCCTCTGGTAATCATCATACTGTTGTCTTTGTCTCTGAGGGTTTTTTGTTTTAATCCCTTCACATTTATGAACCATCCCACCCATCCTGCTCCCCTCCAACAGCTGTCAATCTGTTTTCTGTATCTATAAGGCTGTTTCTATGTTGTGTGTTTGTTTATATTGCTCACTAGATATCACACATGAGTGAAATAATATTGTATTTTTCTTTCTCTGACTGGCTTATTTCACTTAGCAAAATACTCTCCAGGTACATCCATACTGGCACAAAAGGTAAGATTTCCTTCTTGTTTACAGTTGAGTAGTATTCCATTGTGCAAATGTACCACTTCTTTTTTATCTGAACATCTACTAATGGGTTCTTGAACTGTTTCCAGACCTTGGTTATTATAAACAATGCTGCTATGAACATAGAGGTGCATATATTCTTTCTGACTGGTATTTCAGGACTCTTAGGATATATTCTCAGAAGTGAGATCGATGGGTCAAACAGTTCTATTTTTAATTTTTTGAGGAGATTCCAGACTGTTTTTCACAGTGAGTGCACCAGTCTGCATTCCCACCAACAGTGCCCGAGGGTTCCCTCTCCTCCACATCCTCTCCAGCTCTTGTTGTTTATTGATTTATTGATAGTAGCCATTCTGACAGGTGTGAGGTGATACCTCACTGTTGTTTTAATTTGCATCTCCATGATAATTAGTGATGATGAACTTTTCAAATGTCTATTGGCCATCTGTATGTCCTCTTTGGAGAAGTGTTTATTTAGGTCTTTTGTCCACTTTTTAATTGGATTGCTTATATTTTGGGAGGTTGAGTTTTATACATTTTGGATATTAACTCCTTCTCAGATGTATCATTGGTGAATATATTCTCCCATTCAGTGGGTTGTCTTTTCATTTTGTTGATGGTTTTCTTTGCTGTGCAAAAACTTTTTAGTTTGATGTAGTCCCATTTGCTTATTTTTTTCTTTGCCCGAGGAGACATATCAGAAAAAATATTGCTTCAATAAATGTCCAAGATTTTACTGCCTATATATTTTTTTATGGTTTTGATCATTACATTTAAAACTCTAATTAATTTTTAATTTATTCTTCTGTATAGTGCAAGAAGGTAGTCTAATCTCATTTTTTTGGCATATATTTGTCCAAATTTCCCAACACCATTTATTGAAGAGGTCTTTACCTCATTGTATGTTCTTGCCTCCTTTGTCAAATATTAATTGACCATAAAGACAAGGGTTTATTTCTGTGCTTTCTATTCTGTTTTTATGCCAGTACCATGCTGTTTTGATTACTATGGTCTTGTAGTATAGTTTGATATCTGATAGCATAAGTACTCCAATTTTGTTCTTCTAGTCTAAGATTGATGTTGCTATTCGGAGTCCTTTATGGTTCCAAATATGCTTCCACTTTTTTTTGCATTTTTCTCAGTTTCTTTCTTCAGTGTTTTATAATTTTCTGAGTTCAGGTCTTTTACATCATTGATTAAATTTATTCTTTGGTAATTTATTCCTCTTGAATTGATTAACAATAGCATTGTTTTCTTAGTTTTCTTTTCTGATAGTTAGTTTTCCAGATATACATATATTATTTCTAGATATTTCTTTACTATACTACTACTTTACTGAATTCATTTATCAGTTCTAATTTTTTTTTGAGTGGAATCTTTAGTGTTATCTGTATACAGTATCATAGCATCTGCAATTAATTATGACAGTTTTACTTCTTATTGTCCAAATTGGATGCCTTTTATTTCTTCTTGTCTGGTTGTTGTGCCTATAATTTCCAGTACTATGTTCAATAAGAGTGATAAAAATGAAGATACCTGTCTTATTTCTAATCCCAAGAAAAATGCTTATAGTTTTTGCCCATTGAGTATGGTGTTGGCTATGGATTTGTCATATATGGCCTTCATTAGGTTGAGATATGTTCCCTCTATTCCCATTTAGCTGAGAGTTTTTATCACAAATGACTGTTGGAGTTTATCAAATGGTTTTTCTGATTTTTTTATATGGTCATGAGGTTTTTATCCTTAACTTTGTTCATGTGGTGTATCATATGAATTTATTTTCTAATATTGTATCAACCTTGCATCCCCAGAGTAAATCCCACTTGGTCATTCTTCTCTTGCTTTTGTACAAAAAAAATGTCAATCTTCATGTTTGCAAGTTTTTTTTTCAATAATTGAAAATAGCTTAGAATTTTAAAACTTAAGTTCTTTCTGCTCCATGCATTGAATATGTTGATTAAAAATTCCCTACCATTTTGAAAAATATTGTAACCATAATTTAGAAGACTCATCAGTTCACTTTCACTGTAGGGCACATTGCAGCACACATGCTCACAAATTTACAAAGTAGTTTTTCAGTGACTCAAACTTTCCTAAACTATGATGGATCAAGGGCAACAAAGATGAAATCCCACCTCCAACTGAAGCATTAGCTGCTTCCAACATTAGCTGTATCTCTTCAGTAGATACCCAAGAGTGAAGTTGCTGGGTCATATGGTAACTCTATACAGTATTTAACTTTTGAAGAACTGTCCAACTTTTTCCCACAGTGGCTGCACCATTTTACATTCCCACCAACAATCTGTAATGGTTCCAATTTCTCTACATCCTCACCAGCCAGCACTTGCTAATTATACCCATCTTAATGGCTGATTGCTTCTTGCCATCCCACTGGCTGTGAAGTGGCATCTCATAGTGTTTTTTTAAATATGAATTTCCCTAATGATTAATGATTATGTTAATGTGTTTTTTAGCGATTTGTATATCTTCTTGAAAAAATGTCTATTCAAATTTTTCCCACTTAAAAATTATTTTTATTGATTTCAGAGAAGGTGGAAGAGGGGGAGAGAGAGAGAGAGAGAGAGAAACATTAATGGTGAGAGAGAATCATTGATTGGCTACCTGTATGACCTAGTCCACAAACCTGGCATGTGCCCTGACCAGGAATCAAACATGACCTCCTGGTTCATAGGTCGATGCTCAACCACTGAACAATCGGCAAGGAAAATATTTTTTCCATTTTTAATTTGGGTTGTGCAAGATTTATTGTTAAGTTAAATTTTTTACTCTAACTTCACTTTCATGTGTTTACACTCTGAAGCTTGCTATGCATATGTTTATAGAAAAGTTACAGAATTCTTGTACCTTTGGCTTCTTCACCCATCAAAATGAGATAACATTACCAACATCACATAATTTGTGAGACTTAGGTACATACAAAACATTTATTACAGTGACTGAACCATTATAGGTGTTCAGGAAATGAGACTCAAATCTGAAAGGACTCATTGATGGTGGAAAGTAACTGTAGTTATTGTATTTGGGGATTTGAGATAAGTGTTCACAGAAATAAAAGATAATACTAATTGTGCTTAAACTCCTTTCAAAAAGAGTTAAGCATTATTTTAAATTGAGATAGTATTAAATATTGCTAGAAGACCTATCGAGTTGTGATATAATTACATAAATTCAAAAAATATAGTACTGTAACCAGATAAAAAGGTTTACAAAAGGAAACAAGATTACAAAACCAGACATGTTTAAATGGTATTAAAACTAATTATTTGCTTTGTATGATTATATGGTTTTATATGTTCTTATGTGCCTTATTTTTATGGGTTGTTTTTCATCAACAACAGTGCCTGGAAAAAAATGTTTGCGTCATTAGAATCAAACTATTTTCTCTGTAAAGATTTTGTTTACTTCTTTGTAAACCAGGAAAGGATTTTGATGCCAAAACCTCTATCTGAGGTACAAGGGATTAAACCAATCCTGCAAATATATATCAGTTGTAACAGTGAACAACTGTGTGCCCAAAGGGTGTCACAGAATATCTATTAATCTGTATCGTTTCTGTTTCAGTTTCCTATTCAATTGCAAGGTTGCTAGACTAGGCAGATTGAATTGCCTAATTGACTTGTATTTCAAGAGACAACCTATGGAGAAGATACAGTCACATGTGCTTTTTTCAAGTTCTATTGGACCAGATCACCTCACTCAGTGAATGAACTTATATCTAAGACATAGTCACTGTAGGAAGCTCCCCAATGGGGTGGTGGTAGCATTTGCTAAGACACGGTTGAACCTCGATAAAAATTATATTTTTATTACGAGGTTGGTATATGTTGACCCTCTTAGTCTCACATGTAAAATTTAAAAAGAGCATTTTACAAGTTATGAGACTGTCCAAATATAAAGCAGGAAATAAAATCGACTTAAATTTAGAGCATGTCTATGCCATAATTTTCCTTTTCTCTCTTCCCGCCTCAAAAGAATTAGAGGGCACATTTACAACAGAGGCCCTGACATTCTTCCTTCTGAAGAACCTCACATGACAAGATTACACGACAGCACAGATCAAATCAGGCCTCTCAGCTATTAACTAAAAACAGCGAAGGTAAGAGATGGCTTAATCAGCTTCTAGACTAGATGCAAATTATGCTCTTCCTCTTCTCTGTCAGCATTATACAGAGATAATAATACTGTGACTCATTTAGCCTTATGCTACCTCTATCATTGAGGAAGGGAGAAAACATAATTATGCTCATTTTCCAGGTTAAAAATGAGACACAAACAAATTCAATGCCTGACCTTGTGTCATGAAATGAACCGATGTGGCAAACCTTTACATATTCTGATGCTCAAACCAGAATTCTATTCAATACCTCACATTCTGTTTTCGAAAATGTTTTGTCTGGAGCTGAGTTGTTTTTAAACACTTGGTTGAAAAAGGAGAATTGAAGATTAATTTTTTGGGATTTTTTCTACTGCCATCTCTTGATTTCAGCATGTAAAGTACTATAAGTGGATTAGGAATAGAACTTGTCTTTAAGCTGCTCATAGTTTTAGCTCTGTCTCTAACTAGCTGCTAGCCACATCACTTGAATGTTAGCCCTACCCTCACAATTCTCATTTATACCATGACTAGAGACCTGGTGCACCAATTTGTGCACATGTGGGGTCCCTTGGCGTGGCTGGTGATGGGGGCTGAATGAGGCCGTCTTGTCTAGTGCAGAGGGAGGGACCATGGGAGATTGGCCAACCACGCCAGGGAGATCAGGGCTGACTGGCTGGGGGAAGGGGCCACAAGAGGTTGGTTGTGAGAGTGCACTGACCACGAGGGGGACTTTTATGCCCTTATACCTCTGAAGTGTATCTATTACAACTAAACTTTGGAAATTTTGCCAAAGGATTGAATTATAACTGAGACCATTTTTTTCCATAGATGCAAACCTAGACATTCCCAGCATGGCTATGCTTCAGACTAGTCAAGGTCACACTGACAGTGACAGATGGACAGCAAGGGCATCCTTCAAGACACCTTTCATAAGCATAGATTTAGCCTAATTATTCCGTTATCCCTTGTATGGAAGGGATAATCCTTTAATAATCATAAAGTGAATTAATGCCCATAGATTGGGGGGAAATTGTGGGTGAAATTCCCATTTCAACAGTTTTTAAAGAGGCAGCTTGCTTTTATACAGTCATTAATGGCTACACACACACACACACACACACACACACACACACACACACATACTAGAGGCCTGATGCATAAAGATTTGTGCAAGAATGGGCCTTCCTTCCCCTTCATTCCAGCCTGGAGCCACCTTTCTGCCTTCCCACACTGCCCAGAGGCCCGGAGCAGCTGGGGTGGTACAGAACGCCTTCATCATTGCCATGGTGACAATGCAAGCATCCAGCCCTGCCCGTGGCCACTTGATGCCTGTGTATGAAAATTAACCCACCATATTTGTTGTGTTGATTTGCATACTCACTCCTGATTGGCTGGTGGGCATTGTGAATGTACAGTCAATTTGCATATATATATATATATATATATATATATATATATATATATATATAGCTTTAATGTTCCAGGTATTTTACTAGTACATCAGAAAGTTCATTGTCAGCCCAACTCCATGTCAATGATGTGTATCACTATGCTTTCACATTTATTAAAAAATGAATAACATTGGAAATGGGAAAGTAATTGGGACCTTTAATGGTCTGCTAATTGTTCCTCTTTTATGTGGTCATTTGTGTGTATGTGTGTTTGTATGTAGGACTATGTGTGTGTGAACATTGGCCTCGGTGTACACACACAGCACTGCTCCCCCACCAGGAGGGTAGTGCTCTGAGTTATGCTTCCAGGGACAAAGAATGTATGCTAATACTGTATATCCATTCCACTAATCCCTTGGATAATTAAGAGACATGCATTTTCCCAACAGTTGACCCGGGTCAGGTTGTAACTTGTGACCACTGAAAAACTTAAAACTAATGGACCCTGGGGTCCAAGTCCTTGACTTCAGCCAAGAATGGCATATATCCCATCAGCAATGCTATTTAGACAGGCAGCCGTGGGCCACCCGATGAAACCTTGGTCTTGCTTACTTTATATCTTCCACTTAATTTAGTTGTACACGTTTTTGAAAGTTTAATCACCTCCCCTTTAGAAAAGAGCCCTGTTAACACCTGCAATCATCCCTTTCCATTATCATGTGTGGCCTTCAAAAGGAGGTCATTTCAATTTCATGGCCAACACAGGATGCAATTTTACACTCGAAAAGAAAAGCAAGCAGGATCTATAATGGTACCTGAAGACAGACAGCATTTTAGCACCGAGGACTCATTACTTTACTGGCTGGGGTTGGGGGAAGGAGAGGGGAGGAGGCACTGGTGATGTCCTGCAGAATTTCTAGAAAATTTTGGAACAGGATCTTGAAGATTAATATATTTTAAATAATTATTATGTTTTGTCTGACAGATGCAGCAATTAGTGCATGGACTTAGATGCTAAAGAAAGGTATCTGCCAAGTATCTGAGCAGCATTTGATTTTCAGTGCTTGGCTAGTGCTATTGATAGTCATAATTAAAATAGAAATCAATGCTGCTGAGTTGGCCATCACTCTTCATTCTTCCTAAAGCTCTAATAAAACACATCCTTTTTTCTTTTACAGGACTAATATTGTTATTGATGGAACAGAGATCTTGAAGTTGAATTAATATCCGTGTGTGTATACTGACCACTGGCATTCTGTCTCCTAAAAAGTATAAAGTTTTAACAGCAAAGTAGATATGAGACACATTGAAATTAAAGTTTGTGCTTTTAAAAACTGAAATGTAAGATTTTTGAGAGCTCAAGTCTTTAAAGAATGATTAAGAGCGGTCCTTATTCTTAAACTGCCTCTTAAAGACTGACTGTCCCTAGTCTGATGGTAAAAAGGGGCTTTGGTAAGACCCAGAAGCCTTTGCCCCTCAGCCATGAACTCTACCACAGGTACAGCACCTCATGTTTTAAAGGTAGGTTAGCTTGCTGCTGGGGTCCAGCTGATCAGGACTGGGGGAGATGAATCATTGACTGGCTACCTCCTGTGGTTCCTTTCTGGCCCCAATCATGCACCGATGGGGTCCTTCAGCCTGCCCTGCACCCTCTTACAATCCAGGACCCCCTGGGGGATATTGGAGAGTTGGTTTCAGCCTGATCCCTGCAGGCTAGGACAAGGGACCCCACCGGTGCATGAATCCATGCACTGGGCCTCTAGTGTTGTATATAAAAAAATGAATGTCCCTTATATCTCAATATTTAAAAAGTGATGAGCAATCCCTCCCTGTAGGAAGTGATTTCACCCGTTTGAAGAGGGCAAGATTTTCATGATTGATTTTCACATTCCCAATACACACTCTGTATCCCCAATACTTAAAAAAGTTCTACACATCACAGCAAGTTTTAAATACATATTTTTAATCTGACTAGGTAATGAGATGATTGACTACAGGGTCTCACTTTCTCTTTAATGGCACAGTCCAAAATGTCTTGGTTTTGAAAGGCCACAGACCCCATTATGTTTGTTGGTTTCCAAACTGTTATACAAAGAATAACCCCCCCCCCCCCCAATTTAAGTCCAAAGCACCTAGAAGCACTTTGTAAAGCATCCACGTGAGCACAGAACCATGCAGAGAGCAGTACAAAGCTGGTTGAAAGCCAAAATTGAAGCACAATGACCTACCTGATCCCATTCCATCCAATTGTGTGAACAGCTCTCCCCACACCGTCCTTCTCAAACAGGCTTGGATGGTAAAGAAAGGTATCTGCTAAATTTCTAAGTGACATTTGATTTTCAGTGCTCAGCTAATGGAGTGATATAGCAGACAGCAAGCTATGCACCCAGAATTATTAAAATCAGGGTAATGGCTACAGAATGACTTGAAATCTGGAGGAAAGCCATCTCGATAATACAAAGCACTTTAACAAACAGATTGTGTTCCTTCTCATATATCTTTTCAAATTTACATGTTTATTTCTTAATGCTGTATTTTTATTAGAGAAAAATGTATCATTTTGTTGGTCTACTTTATTAATTTTTGCTTCTGGTTAATACTTTAGGTATCCTTACTGCAAAATCTACCTACCTAAAGTTATTCACTTCTGTGCTATTCCAGACCTTATCTGGCTTTATATTCAGACTTTAGGTTTATGCAGATTTTATATTTATATCTATGGTACATCTCAAATTAATATTTCTAGGTGGATGGTAGTCAGGGTTCACAGCTTTTCTATAAGGATATCGAGTTTTTCTATCACCATTTAGATTGACTTGGCATGTTGACTGAAAAATCAAGTGACTTCATACTCTGTATCTACTCTTAGTCTCTCAACTCTATACCACTGATTCATGTCTATTCCCATGACAATATCACACAGTCCCAACTACTGTAGCTTCAAAATAAAATTTTAAATCATGTAGTAAAGTTCTCTAATTTTTGTTTTTTAGAACCATTTTGCCTTGTTTGGGCCCTTAGCATTTCCATACAAAAAAATGTAAGCATGAGCTTGCCAATTTCTTCCTAAATGCCAGCTGTGATTTATTTGGACTGGGTTGAATCTATTTGGAAGGATAAACATGAAAAATATTGATTCTTCTAATAATAAATACAGTAGTATATCTCTCTATTTGTTTAAACCTTTCATTTCTCTTTACAATGTTTTACAATGATAAGAATAGAGATCTAGCAGGATTTTAATTAAATTTATTTATAAATATTTGCTTTTTACTCTTTTACAAATGAATTTTACTTTCCATATGCAGTTTTCCTTTGTTAGTACCAATACATTTGTTTTTATATTGTCTTTGTAATCTTTTCCCCTGTGGAGTTTCTACACTCACTCATTAGTTCTTGTCATTGTCATAGAGTTCACGCTGTTTTCCACATACAGAATCATGTTCTCTTTAAATAACAAGAGTTTTACTTTTCCACATGTTTATGCCTTTTGTCATACCATGTTTCACTGGCGAGGACTCTCAGTTGAACAAAATGGTGAGAGCAAGCAACTTTGCCATGCTCTTGATTCTAGTGTGATAGTCTAATATTTCATTATTAACAAGGGTAGTCCACTTAGTCAGCTAATTGTTAATGTTAATCCTTCTACCATATATCTTCACAGCAACATTTAATGTTTGGCCCCAAAAACTGGGTACCACAGCCCACGCAAGTCGACATAAAATTAACCACTAGAGTTATAAGTACAAAGAAAAAATTGAAAATGAAAAAACATTTTAACATTTACAAAATGATATGTATAATATGATCCCATTGAAAAATTGTGTATATACATATGCACATAATTTTAGTAGAAAACACTGCAAATGTATCTGCTTACCACCATTTGTCTTATATTGGTAGGATAAAAAGGTATTTTTTTTGGTCTTTGTGTTTTTCTGTGTTCTTAATTATATGTATAGCATTTGTATTTGTTTTATAATTGCCAACAAAAGTTAGTTTTAGCCGAAACCGGTTTGGCTCAGTGGTAGAACATCAGTCTTCGGACTGAGGGGCCCCGGGTTCGATTCCGGTCAAGGGCATGTACCTTGGTTGCGGGCACATCCCTGGTAGGGGGTGTGCAGGAGGCAGCTGGTCGATGTTTCTCTCTCATCGACGTTTCTAGCTCTCTATCTCTCTCCCTTCCTCTGTAAAATATCGATAAGATATATATATATATATATATATATATATATATATATATATATATATATATATTTTAAAGTTAGTTTTAAAGGTTTGGATAGCAGCATAGAATCATTATCATGTCACACTGAGTGAACAAAGTAGAATAATCTGGTTGTGTTTGAGTGATGGATGCAAAAGAAGTAATTCCCCTATTTCTTTGTCATCCAAGTCTGTATTATCAAAATATCTTATTTGTTATACATTCAAAAATTTTGAAATAATGTGGAAAATGTTCATGATATAATTAAAGCGAGATTCAAAATTGTGCATATAAGATTATAGCCACATTAAAAGCAGGTCCATACGAAGGTATTGTGAAAGAAAGCACATTAAAATACTAACAGAGATTATGTTAAGATAGTGGGGTTGTTGGAAAGTGTGTTTTCCTATTAAAATTTCTCTCTCGTGTGAATAATACTAATACAATAAAACATTTTGGGAGAAGAAGGGCACCGAGACCCTCAGCACGCTTGGCTTTCCCAATTGGCCACCTCATTTTCCTGTCCACAGCAGCTGCTCTTTGAGGGTGAGCTCGACTGAATGATGTCGTGAAGTTTTAGAAATCAAGGCCCACATGGGGAATCCAAGGCTGCACTTGCCATGCAGAGAGGTGATCAGTGGCTGTCGGTTAATTCAATTCAACTGCATTTTAGTCATGTCAATGGCTGCAACTACATCTATGGGTCACTAAAATGAGAACTCTACCAGTATTAAGAAAAGAAATTATATAATTTATTTTATTAACACATTATAGACCTAACTGCCCAGCCATGAAGACAGTACCCAACAGTAGCCATTCTTCATCCCATCACCTAGGTCTGTCAATGTTACGTGAACTTCGCCGGCACCATCTTTGCAGACAACGCTTTTCACCTGGGTGGAGTTTAATGGAAGTGAAGCTACTGGCACCCTTTGTAAACGACGTGGTGCCATTGCACTGACCCCAAAATGGTTAAAATGGTCAATGTTGTGCTATGTATAGTTTGCCACAATAAAAAAAAGAAAGTGTCATCAAACTGTGGACCCGCAGAAAGCTGTCTGCCACATCTCCTTAGCACGTTGCACTTTCCTGGTCTCATCAATCTGAAAGCACAGGAGGAGGAGGATTGCCTTACTCATCACTCTTCTAAAGCACAGATGTGATGCTGAGTGGATGCCTGCTTGTCTTGAGTGGAGCAATGCCCGTTTTCTTTAGGGACTCGTGTGAACACTAAAGAATGTTTCCTTTTTTTTTTTATTATTCCTATTAAGTTTGTAGTCATCCAATTGTACAAAACAACAAAAGGAAACCATGTAAATCCAATTAAACATATCATTGATATTCACAGGAGAAAAATATCTGACAGCTATGGCTTACAAACTACTTACAAACTTAAAGCATCAGAGTGAAACTCTCAAATGCTTTTCCCCTTGGGAATTGGTATTTTTTTAAATTAAAAAAATACAATTTAAGGAGCAAATTGAAGTCAAATAACAAACTCTTCCTATTTTATTAGAAATCATCCATGCCTGACAAGACATTGAGACTTCTGTATATGAGTCATGCAATGAAATCATAGCTAGCATCAAAATCAGCTTTTTAAAAAAATATACATTTTTATTGATTTCAGAGAGGAAGGAAGAGGGGGAGAGAGATATAGAAACATCAATGATGAAAGGGAATTATTGACTGACTGCCTCCTGCACACCCTGCCCCCCTGGGGATCAAGCCAACAAGCCATGCATATGCCCTGACCCAGAATCAAACTGTGACCTCCTGGTTCATAGGTCAATGCTAAACCATTGAGCCACACTGGCCAGGCAAAATCAGTTTTTATATGAATAGTTAACCAATCAATAAATACATGTTTATTGATTCAAATTTATTTCTTCATTTGGCATTCTACTTTCTCGAATTTAAATCATTTATTTACATCAGGAGACAGAGCAAGCTAAAAGGATGACTGTTAAAGTCATCTATCACTTACTCACATTTCTTCTGTGGGTGGGATGAAGGATCCTGTTCTCTCCTAGGTCTTTGAATATCTTGCTTGCCTTCTTTCTTCTGTTTCAATAGCAAAGATTATGAGACCTGCAAGAAAATAAAAGTAAACAATATCACTACTAATGTGAAAGTGATAAAAGGTGTGAGCCAGACTTGGAGTAAGAAGGCCACTTCCAGGGGCAGAAACCTGGCCCAGGGTCATCTGACTCAAAACTAATAATTCACAAACGTCTTCAAAACAAACACTGGGATTCACTGAAGGTTAGCCGGTATACAGGGGAATGCATCTCATTCCCTTCCTGCTGCCCCTCTAAAAGCCACAGTCTGAGTGCCTCCATGTGGAGTGGGAGACCTCGGGGACAATCCCTGAGCTTCAGCTTTTCAAGCTCAGAGCCACTTCTCCACAGGTCACCTGGAGGCGACGGTCAGGCTGGGAGAAGCAGAAACGGAAGGCGGCTCAGGGGGCAAGAAAAAATATTCCCTTGGAACAGACTAAGAAATGTCCTTATTTTTTAAAAATGATTTCTAAAGCCTCTTTTCACTCACTTCAATATTATGATAAATGATTTTAATAACAACTCAACAAAAATAATAAAAAAAAACTAACACGCTAAAAGCAGGTCTGAAAAAACTCCCACTCACCACTCCCACATCAAAAATAGACAAACAGGCATAAAAGCATAATAATTGAAACTCAGACATCACACGGGAAATTTTCAAATTATGTGATTCCTTCTTAAAACGATGTGCTATTAGGCTAATTCATAACCAAATGGTTATAACATCTAAAATAGTCACCATAAAAGACAAATACAGCTGATTTATGACTGCTTATCCATTGGTTAGATACGTATGGTTTTCCACCGTTTAAATATAACCTCTGGAAGACAGAATTCAATTATATTATTTTCCATTTACATTATCAGGCTAGAGGCCTGCTGCATGAAATGTGTGCATGGAGGAAGATGGACACAATCCAACAGCCGGGAGCTCCGATGGCTCCTGCTGGGCTGGCAGGGTGAACTGGAAACCACTCTTCTATTCATAAAAGAATAGACCCCTTTCAAGCAAGGGGGTAAGCGGCTGTTAACCAAGAAGAAGAATCATGCAGATGGTAAACCCTAGCTTTTTAAAGTAAAGAAGCCACTGATTAAAAAAAATGAAATATAGATCTAATAAAAAGCTGCTCCAATGATATGAAAACCAGTCTTTTGCAGGAAGCAAGTGCCTATTTATATCTGTGAGCCGGTTATCAAACGTCCTTTAGGAAATCAAAACACTCATTCTGCAGGCTGGATTTCGCCACCAGAGCCAGTTTACTCTCAGGTATTTGTGTGTACAGCCGGCTCACAATCATAGAACGCTCATTTATTTCCAGGGTCTCCTAAGGCCCTGCGTGACCGTCGGAGGCCTAATGACCTCTGATGTCCACTCGGGATTTCAAGTAGAATCTGGAACCCTAAATACCACCCGATTTAGAGCAGAAGTAAGTAGGCTGTAGAGAGCCGTCAGGGAAAGCACGTGGATGCTCTTTTAATCAGCTGAGCCCAAGGGCACTGGCAGAATCCAGTTATCAGTACAGATTTCTTATCTTTATCCATGTGCTTGGAATGAGGAACAAAAAGAACCTTGACCCTCCCAGGTCTTGTTATGCTAAATCTTGTACCAAAAAAAAAAAAAAAAAAAATAAGGAGCTTACCCAGATCCTGATGAATAGGATCTGGGCACACCCGAAAATCCTTTTGATCATAAAATCCCTCTTGGAAACCAATAAATATGCTGTGTTGTCTGAGGTGGGGGTGACTGTCAGAGGACCGGAAGCCACCCGGCACCCAGCTTGAATCTATTGCTGTCTCTTGTCTCTTTCTTTCTCTAATTTCTTAATCCCCAGCTCCTCCCCTCAGGAACCTGTTGCAGGATGTGGAAAAGGAAGAAACTCCACACCACAGTAGGCCATACTTAGCAAAAATTGAGTGAACTTGGAAACGCCCAGCAGTTCTGGTTGTGGTCTGACTTGGGTCCTGACTTGGACCCAAGGGGTTTCAGCAGGAAGCAAATATTGCATACGTATGTTCCATGAACCATCTCAATATGCAAACTGATCTTTAAGCATGATTCATTATGGCCAACTTGGGGTAAATAGCTAGCCCAGGCCACGCCGGGGTAGAGCTGGGCCGTCGGGCCATATGGTTCCTTCCTGGGCCCACGTGGCCTCCCCATCTCTCCCTGCCAAGTCTGTGGGCATTCTGGAGAGCATTTCCTTCTCGTTTCAGCGTGACCTTTGCAAAACTAGATATGTAGTTACCGGCTGTTAGGAATTACTCCAGGAAAGTCTTGCCTTTTTCACGGTAATCAAATAAACAGATGGTGCAAGAGGATCCTTCTCCTTCCTCTGGTAAACGTCAGCCAGCTGATCCCATCGCTCCCTGGGCGGCTGCAGAGGCTTCCGGGAACTCATTCCTCTAGGACCAGCTGCCGGGGGCGGCTCTCTGGGATGCTGCCAGAGCCAATTTCCTCGGCGCTCTGTCTGCTCTCAAGTGCCTCCAACTTTGCAGAGGTTGCTCATGTCATGGCGTCTTAGCTCTCCATCCTTTTCCCTCCCCGTGGCCAAGTCTCCGTGATTTCCAATTACTTTCGAAAGAAAAACTCCGCGTGGAAAAATAAAGCAATTTTTCTCAAGGTGATATTTGAGCCAGCTGTCACTTTCAGTACTGCCATAAAAGTGTAAATGATATATTCTTTCTCCCACGTCCCCCAAAGTCTACAGAACATGCCAGTTCCCAAGCAGACCTGCCCAGGATCCCTAATAAAGGTTTAAAAACCTCCCGTGGGTTCTTCAGGAACCCCACTGAATCTCTGAATTGACTCATAATGATCTTAATTGCCTGCAAATCTCTGAATTATTTCTGCGCTACAGTGCGCTCCCGTATTTTTCTCCTTGCTCTTAATAGAAACTGTTTTCCCCAGTGCACTTCAGTGCCTCTAGTCTAGCTGGGAAAAGTCAGTAAAATTGATCTTTTAAAAACCATCCCTTGTACGGCAGCAAATAAGATATTAAAGCAATGTTAAGCTCACTAGTTTTTATGTTGCCGTGTTTATACACAAATGGCTTGAAATTTGTTTGCACAATAAATCGTTATTTGAAACGGCCCCCAAATTAGTATAATGCCCATCTGTATTCAGCTCTGTTTCCCCACATTTACTAATATTCTAAAATGAGATTTGTATAGTTTATTTATCAAGACAGCCAAGTACATGTGCAAATGTCACCCTAGAATTACCAAAAAAATTGGTTTCAAAAGGTTAAACAATTCACCATCGGTATCAGTAAATACAGCTGCTAGGTGAGAGGAAAATATCTAGACAAAGGAAGGGGTATTGAATTATGTGGCATCAGGAGGCTTTTAATAATAAAGAATTTGAAATTACTATTATAATAAACCCTAGATAACCATAATATGAAGCCTTTCAATAACTGCAGACCTGTGCCAACTCTACCATCCTTAGAGAAATAACGTTTTTAATTTAATTTATTGGGATGACCTTAGTTCATAAAATTATATGTTTCAAGTGCACAATTCTATGATGTATTGTCTGTATATTGCATGGGTGCTCACCACCCCAAATCTGATCTTCTTCCATCACCATATATGTGAGCCCCTAAATGCATGAGTACCTACCCCCCAACTGCCTCCTCTCTGGGAACCACCATACTGTTGTCTGTGACTATGAGTTTTTGGTTGTTTTTGTTTATTTGTTCCTTTCAGTTTGATACCCCACATATTAGCGAAATCATATGGTTCTTGACTTTTTTCTGTCTGACTTATTTTGCTTAGCATAATATTCTTAAAGTCCATCCATGTTGTTGCTTAAGTCCATCCCAGCCCAATGTTGGAATTGGAGTTAGAACACTGAGGCTGTCAGAAGAAAAGAGGAACAAGAATTAATGCTGGGAAGACGACAAGCAGATGTCTACTGCAACAGAAAATAAGGAACTATCAAACTTCCAAAACAAAAGAAAGCTACTGAGGTCAGAAGATGGAAATGAGAGCAGCGTTAACCAAGCCATCAGCAGTCAAGTTTTACAACTGATTAAACCTGGCTAATTCATTATGCCATAGCTTACCAGGCACTCTAGATGGGAAGTACCCAGATGCTTAAAGACTGAGTGGTAGAAAGACTACATAGAAATCATTTAAAATTTACATTTAAAATAATTTTTTAAATTACTAATATTCAAAGCCCCAGGAGTTTAATAACCATGTAAATAACTATGCTCACTAAAATGTCAATTCAGGCTTTTAAGACAGACAGATCTGGATTTGCCTCAAAAACACAATACTTATTAGCTATGTGATTTATGACAGGTTATTTTTCCCTCCTTGATGTTCAGGTTTTGTTTTTTTCAACTGAATAATAGAGATAATAAGCCTTTTAATAATACTTATTTCATACAGTTTGTGAGAATTAAAATGAGATCTTGTAGAAAAGCATCTAAATGCCTGGTACCGAGTAAATAGGTACCCAGTACATGCTATGATTGAGTCTAGATTTTGGCCATTACCACCACAGGTATTCCAATGAGTGATGGCACACTGTCTCTTCCCAACCACCACAGCAGACAAAGCAGTGTCTCTTAGGGTTCTTGGGAGAAACTAGTCTTTCCAAAAGGTCTCTGTTTTTGTTTTCTTATTACTTTTTCTGATCTTGCTCCTTTATGAACTCTTAAATGGCAAGTTTCTCATGTACAGGAACATGTTTAGGATCATTGCTGTGTCTAAAATAGACACACCCGGCTGCTGGGAGCCTGTGTATGCAAATTAACCTGCCACCTTTGTTGGGTTAATTTGCATACTCACTCCTGATTGGCTGGTGGGCATCACGAAGGTACAGTCAATTTTCATTTTTCTCTTTTATTAGTGTAGGTAAGCTGTAGACACCGACAATAGTGTGGTGATGGCCAGAGCCAAGGGAGGTCAGGGGCTGGGTAGGAGTGGTCAAAGGGAGGTAATGGGGGCATCTGTAATAGTGTCAATAATAAAAATAAATAATAAATAGACAAATTGGTTAATTTTATGTTATGTAAATTTTGTTCAATTGCCTTAAAAAAAAAAAAAAAGATGTCCTAAATGACATTTCTCAATATAGAAAGATTTGAAGAAAATACTTTGGTTTTGCTTTGGCAGCAAATTTCTTTCCTTTTTTCTTTTCTATCTTTTTCTTCCATATTCTTTAGAATATCTTACCATTTATTATCCAATGAATTTGCCTAGAACCCATTCCCATCTCACATAATCTTGAACTTTTCCATCAGTTCTCTCTCCTTTCTGTTTTATTCATTTGTCTCTTTCTACCAGATGATTACCATCAGCATTACAACTTACTTTGATATCTTCCATCTAAACATAAACAAAGCAAGAATACCCCTCCTCTCTGACAGCTGTCAATCTGTTCTAATAATTTGTTTCTTTATATTCCAAAGTAGTTTTTTCTATTGTATGACTATACCATAATATGTATATGCACATCTAAGTTACAATCACTTTGGAGCTGTTATGAATAAAAGCCACTATGAATATTCATATACAGATAAGTAGACACTGTTTTCATTTCTTTGGCAAGTAACCAGTAGTGGAATTTCTAGATGAAATATAGAAATTCCCAACAGAGCAGTTATTTTATTTACCAACTTATCCTAAAGTAATTAGAGAAGATTCTGGCCTAAGTAGACCCGCAATAAATGTTTATTGAATAAATAAATGAAGCCTATTTCTTTGCCAAGCATTAACTGTATTTTCATTAGGAAACAAACTCTGCCCCAAGTATACTATCTCCTTCAATTTTTCTAACAATTCTAAAATTTAACTATAACTATCATCATTCTATTGATGAGGTTCGGAGAGATTAGGGGCTAGTTTAAAGTTACATAGCATGTCAATGATAGAATTGGATTCCAATCTTTTAATTTCAAGCTTTTTATCTCCATTATAACTGTTCTAAGTAATATTGGATACATTGGGTAACCACTGAATAGAATTCACAGTGGCAAGATTAAAAGCCAGATACCAGTGAGGACCATTTTAAGTAGCTGTTAGCATCTAGTTTTATAATCTTTTGTCCAATTACAATGGCCCGTACTTGGACTAGAATATTGAACTTTTGCAGGAAATGTTATTTTTCTATCTCATTTAGCCTTTTCATCAGAGAAACAGGCTGACAATCACTCTGAGCACCTGGGATTGCCACACGGTTTTTCCCCCCCACATTTATTGGAATAACATATTTAAAGACTGGCTTTAAAGCAAAATTATTGGTGCCAAAAACAACAACAACAACAACAACAACAACAACAACAACAACAACAACTGTGTATAGACATTCACATGATTTGTCCTAACTGTGCATTTTTAAATTAAGAAACAAACATGTACAGAAAAGCCACAGATATGATTTGTTCATTCCCTTTAGTTCTTAATTTGGCAGCTAGTCTTTCAGAATAAACAAAGAGAATATATTGCTCTAAGGCAAGGTATTTTCTTACACTGTATACATGCATGTCTTAAATAATCTATTCATAGTGTAAAATTTTGCCAGAATGTATCTTCTTGTTACTTTAGCTTAAAGGTTTTCTAAGAAAAGGACTGGTGAGTGTAGAATAGAAAGTTAAACAATATGGGAAATTGTCAATTCTCCCTCATTTTAGGGCCCAGAATAGAAAACCAAGTTCATAATTAGCCAGGTGTTAGAACACCCGTAACTTTAATGTAAACCATGGCAAATGTTCTTAATTGCATGTTCTTAAAGGAGATAATAAACCATGTTCTGTTCTTGTTATTAAAAGCATGCCTGTTTCTGAACGTGTTTTCGGTACAGAAGACCACAGTGCTTTTAAAAGCAGTTTAGGAAGACAATCCATTAAAAGTAGAAAAACCAGCAGACATCCGGCAGAATTGCAGGCACATAAAGCAGCATGCCTAGTACTTTTATTTAGTGAGCATCTGTAAAGATCTGGGGAAAGCAACCCTATAAATGAAATGTGTGACATTTGCTTAACCAGGAGTGGCTTAAATTGGGGAAGATTGAAGTTTAAACAAGATTTTGTTTAATCTCATAATAATGAAGTAAAGAAAATATAATAAAGATTAAGGATAAGTTCTCATCTCTGATTATTAAGGATATGTTTGTGCTCATATTACTTTCCTATATAGTAAAAGTAAAATTTAACTAAGTTTATTGCTTATCGATTGGTTACGATTGGCTTGGAGTTATCAAGTTTCATTTCATGAGCTCATTTTTCATTTGCTGAAGAAATTTTGCTTCTCATAAACCCTAAAATAACTTATTAATCTTGCATGAATTATAGTAGGGTAAATTATACAAATTATAGATAAAACGAATTAAATCAAACTAGTCCATAATTAGACATATATAAAATATTTTTATATTTTTTATTGATTCTTTTACAGAGCGGAAGAGAGAGGGATAGACAGCTAGAAACATCGATGAGAGAGAAACACTGATCAGCTGCCTCTTGCACACCCTCTACTGGGATGTGCCCACAACCAAAGTACATGCCCTTGACCAGAATAGAACCTGGGACCTTTTAGTCTGCAGGCTGATGCTCTATCCGCTGAGCCAAACCAGTTTCAGTGATAAAAATATTTTTTGGGGAAAAAAAGCAAGAAGAAAATTTATAGAAAGATTAAGAAACAACTGAAATCTGCTAGAAACATACCCAATATAAGCATTTGCCCTTGTTAAAATGTCACAGATAATCTTTGCTAATAAATGAAATAAATATAAATTGTTTGTCTCATATTGACTTCTTCTCACACCTTGTATGGAGTTTCATTCCCCAGCTCCAGACCCCAAAGATAAAGCCTTTTACAGAAAACAAAAACAAAAACAAAAACAAAACAGAATAATCTCACTTATCCTTATGTATTCTATTGCTACTTCCTTTTATTCCTTCATTCACAGACTTTTGCATTATTGTATGGAAGAGTTCGGTACACAAAATATTTTAAACTAAATTATAGGGTAAATGACAAAGAAAAATATCTGCAACATATATAATGCTAATATCCTAACTAATAAAAGAGTAATATGCAAATTAACCATCACTCCGTTACACTAACAAGTCATGCCCACCAGCCAATCAGGAGTGAGTATGCAAATTAATCCAACCAAGATGGCTGCGGCCTCAGAGAGAGCAGGAGGCTTGGGTTTCCCTGGCAATAGAGGAAGCCAATCTTCCCACACACCCTGGCTAGCCCAGGCCTCCACTCAAAGGCTACAAAGTTTCAGCTATAGAAGATAAATAAATCCAAGATACCAGGGCCTCTCCTTGGGTCACTGGGGGATGAGGCTGGCCTGAAAACCACCACAGGCCTCTCACCCAGGCTGCCCACACCCCAATGGAACCCCCACCCTAATCCAGGACACCCTTCAGGGCAAACCAGCTGGCCCCTATCCATGCACCAGTTCTCTATCCTATATAATAAAAGAGTAATATGCAAATTGACTGTCACTCCAACACACAAGATGGCTGCCCCATGTGGATACAAGATGGCCACCACAAGATGGCCAGCAAGGGAGGGCAGTGGGAGGACCAGGCCTGCAAGGGAGGGCAGTTGGGGGTGATCAAACCTGCAGGGGAAGGCAGTTAGGGGTGACCAGGCCAGCAGAAAAGGGAAGTTGGGGGCGACTGGGCCTTCAGGAAAGGGCAATTAAGGGGACCCAGGCCTGCAAGGGAGAGCAGTTTGGGGGTACCAGGCCTGCAGGGAGGGCAGTTAGGGGCGACCAGGCCTATAGGGGAATGCAGTTAGGGGCAAACAGGCTGGCAGGGTAACAGTTAGGCATCAATCAGGCTGGCAGTGGAGTGGTTAGGGGGTGATCAGGCTGGAAGGCAGAAACCGTTAGGGGCAATCAGGAAGGCAGGAAGGCGAGAAGTTGGGAGCCAGCAGTCCTGGATTGTGAGAGGGATGTCTGACTGCCCGTTTAGGACCAATTGGGTGCATGATTGGAGAGGGTGCAGGCTGGGCTGAGGGACATACATACCCATGCAACAATTACGTGCACTGTGACTCTAGTCTTTAATAGTTAAAGAACTTTTACAGAACAATAAAAAGGTGAACAAAAGCCAGGCAATTTTATTTTCCATCCTACATTTTAGCCCTCTGTAATATCATTCATTTGTAAAGCTTCAGTTATCTCCTATATGCAAATACATCAAAATCTAAATCACCATCTTCTCCAATAAACTTGCTTCACTTCATAGTCTTTTGCCCAATGACTATCACACCCTCTCATCGGGTATCTTAGCCAGAAACCTAGGAGGCACTTACTCACATCACTCTTCCTACTAATAATGTTTCTACATATAACATTGATAAAAAAGGTTATCAAAGAAATTAATTCTATTTGTGTAGAAGACATATGCATGCATTGGTCATCTATGTAAGTTTGTGAGGCACAGGCTGACTTCCCTAGGGAATTCCAGAAAGGCTAAACAATGCTTTTGTGGATATTCTGAAATAGCAAGTTCCCACAGGAGCTAAGAGGGAAAAAGCAAGCTAGGTTCAGATTGGAGACCTTTTAGACACCAACTGAGTGGGCATAAAAAGTGTCCTTCAGGCTTCAGAATTAGAAATAAATCTACCCTGACCTCCCTTGTCAGGGGAAAAGAGTTAGTTATTCTCTAGGTGGAAGATGGTTAACCTCTGCTAGATTTGTCCCCTTTGCAGACACTGGAGAAAGCCTAGACACAGAGTATAGGCTGAAGACTGCAATAAGACCAAATGATAAACTAGAAACTCATTTTTTTCTGGTAAAGGAAATATCCCAGAAAAGAAGTTTCCACAGAATTCTATATTTAAAAAGAATGTACTAACATAGCCGAAACTGCTCTGGCTCAGTAGATAGAGCATCAGCCTGCGGACTTAAAGGTCCTGGGTTTGATTCCAGTCAAGGGCAGGTACCTTGGTTGTGGGCACATCCCCAGTGGGGGGTGTGCAAGAGGCAGCTGATCAGTGTTTCTCTCTCATCGATGTTTCTAACTCTCTATCCTTCTCTCTTCCTCTCTGTAAAAAAAAAATAATAAAAATATATTTTTAAAAAATTAAAAGAATATAACATAGCAAAGTTACGTTAGTAATTTTCACTAACTTATAACACATTGGCATTATACCTCTCAAAGCCATATTTCTTTGTCAAATTTTATATTCCAAATAATCTGTGTGATCCAATTGTATTGTTTAAAATACATGTTCTATCTTCTTGACTTCCAGCTTGTTATGTAAAATATGACATAATTTAAGTTATGCCTCCTCGATTGCAGCACCTCCTCCTGTTCTGTGGTGTCATCTTCCTTTGCCTCTTTCATAGACTGGATTTAGGGCTCCCCAAATAATCCAGGATAATATTACTCCATCTCAAGCTTCTTTAACTCAACCACATCTGCAATGTGAAATCAGATCTTTTTTTGCCATATAATATTTGCAGGTTCCAAGGATTCAAATGTGGATAGCTTTGGGGGACACCATGATTCAGCCTACTATAGAGACCCATGAAGTTCTTTATCCCAACTTTCATAAGCTTTTAGATGGGTCTAGAAATCTGGTTTAATAGCTGATGACTCATATATTTATCTGTTCAAACAATACTGAACCAGTACCGACTCTGTGTGAGCCATGCTGAGCCTAGGAATACAGCTGTGACACAGACAGACTAAGCCCAGCATGTGGGGAGTGAAGTTGAGTGAAGTCAAACACTTTCAAAGTCATGGCAGTCGTATAGGGCAGATCAACGGTGAGGACTCTGCATAATTTGGAAATGAGGAAATGCGATATATTTTCTTATACATCAAGGCTTTCAACTGCAAGTATCAGAAATGAGCAAAGGAAGGACTGGAATTTCCCAAGCGAGATCGGTAGGCAAGAACAGCCTGAGCAATGCCCAAGGCACATCCGTATTCTCCCAATTAGATTTTATTTCCTCATTTCACCCAGCATCCCACTAGAATATCAAGCAGGGACAAAGTCCAGAGCTAGAAAGATAGAAAAATCCGTGCAGGGGAGTTAGAGCCAACTCGCAGTGTGCAGGCATCAGATCCCAGCCTCTTTTAGACTACTTACCCTGTGTGTCAAGAGGTTTTATTGTGATCTAGGTGTGGTAAGGCGAACAAATAGGAGACAGGTGCCATTGGAAAGATAGTGCGTTATGTTTCCAGATTCCAAGAGCAGGAGTATGTATCATGCCACAGGGGCCACACAGGGAATCTCCAAGGTCAGCTAAGGAGGCAGACTGAGGAACTGTGTGCCGAAGCCTTTATTGTGGTTTCCATGGGAGGGAGGGAGTGAAGAAGGTAAGTAGGTTTAGAACTAACTGGTGTGAATACTTTTAGCAGGTGTTAGGACACAGGGACTGTCGGGTTGTCTGACATGTGGAGGGGGATTACTGGGGGTGCACATATCCACATATCGTTGCCTGGAGTGTCAGTGTTGGGGATTTAGACTCTGGATTGAGTTGTAATTCTCTCTTCATAGGGGAGAGGGGTGATGGGAGAGAGATAGGGGCCAAGGCAAGGGGCCTCAGGCATTTTACTGAATTATCTAGAACAAGTCATGTTTGATATAGCCACGAAGGGCAGGTGTTAAAGCATCAAGTTTACAGAAGTTAGAAATATGGTTAATATGCCTGCCTACCAATTCCAGGGACCATGAGGAATAGTCCTGAAAGGGCTTCAAAAAAATTAGAACTGCTGCCCTAGCCAGTTTGGCTTGATTTCGGACAAGGGCACATATCTCTGTTCCAGGTTTGTCCCCAACCTGGGCCTGGTCAGGATGCATGCCGAAGGCAACTAATCAGTGTGTTTCTCTCACATCGATATTCCTCTCTGTCTTTCCCTCTCTCTTCCACACTCTCTGAAAAATCAATGGAAAAATATCCTCAGGTGAGGATTAAAAAAAAAAAATTGGAACCGCTATGCAAATTTCAAATGTGTTTGGTTTTAAGAAAGACAAGTAAGCAGTTGGCCTGAGCAAGGCGAATCACGCCCTTGCATTCCTTCTGAAACGGACCGCCAGGAAACCTGAAGGGAAGCAGCCCGTGTTCCCTCTACCACAGTATCTGCTTCCGTTCAAAGAACTTCCGCCTTTTCAAAGCTATCTTGCAAAGAGTATTCAGCCATCTCAGGGGCTAACATTTAAATTATTTAAAAATATGAATCCTCAAAGTAGTGGCATCTTATTTGATCGATGACTTGGCCATTGTTTTTCATTATTGTTTGGTTTGGGGTTTATCGTGAGCAATATCGGAGCTCCCCTTCCTTCCAGAGTTCTTTTTGATCTTACTTGTTGTGTTTTAGTCAAGCTGACACAATGACAAACAACGAGGGCAACTCATCCTCTCTGAGCTTTTAATTTGTCCTTTGGGTAAACATATTGCTCTTTAAGATGGTGACATAATTCAAATAAAAACCTCTCCCTGGTCTGCAGAGGTAAAATAAGAAAGTGTTCTGCAGCCCCACATAGCACCAAGGAGCATGTGTGGTTTTCACCATCATTTAAAGTGCTGCTGATATGACATTTCTCATGAAGAGCATAATGTGAAACTGACACCTGTTAACCCTGCCTAAGAAGCTGACCTGACAGCTCCCTCCACAACACTGTTCGTGGATGTTCCAAAAGGGTGAATGGCATGGGAGGAGAGCCTCCTGTTAACTGACATAAACATTTATTTTTCATCCCAATCCAACAAATACCAACTCTGCTTTCTCAAGTGAAACAACTACAAACAGCTGCTTCCTCGGACTTTATCTTCATCCCCCACTCCCTTCAAAGTCCCTACTTCTGTTTCCAATGCCTAGATGTTCCCAAGGTACTCCTCACATATACCTAAGCTTCCCATGATTCCTCTGCCCCAGGAATCTACCTGCTTTCATTCTGCTTCTAATCCTTACCCCCAACCTCTCTTCCTCACGCCCTACTACTGCCTTTCTCCCAAACTTTGCCATCTCTTTTGGGTCTTTCAGCATCTTTCCTCGTCCTCTTCCCACCACCAGTTCTTCTCTGCCTAATCCATCTCTCTCACTACTTCCAGGAAGATTTTTTCAAAACCAAATTTTGATTATTTTTACACCTCTGCTTGAAATCTTTCAATGGCTAACCATTGCCTAGAAGATAAAAATCCAAATCCAAGCTTGGCATTCACTGAGTGGCCAGATTATTATGATCTCTGAATGCATAATAATCTGGCCTCTCTCTCTCTCTCTCTCTCTCAATATATATATATATTTAGAGGCCCAGTGCATCAATTCATGCATGGATGGAGTCCAGCGAGCCTGGCCAGGGGGAAGAGGATATGGCCTGGTCGAGGGGACAATTTGCATATTAGCCTTTTATTATATAGGCTATACACTGAGTGGCCATATTATTATGCATTCAGAGATCATAATAATCTGGCCACTCGGTATATAAGGAATTTCTCATCTCAACCCACCTACTTGTATCTCTGGTCTCATTCTCTATCATGACTTTCAAAGTTTTAGTTTTCCCAAGACCTCCATGCTTCACCTCCATGTGAAGCCACATGAACCTATGCTAATTATACTGTATTAATTAGGTGCCATTCTCACCACCAAATTCTTAACTTCTTGTGTAGCACTTTATGTTACTTATATTTGTACCCCCAAGGCTTATGCAAGGCAGCTACTAATTTTAACATATTTAGCCTAGAAATAGTCAAGGTTTCACTGTCTCTGCCAGATTTAAGTACCACATTTCCCCCGATTAACATAAAATAGATAAACTTCTCCCAATGTACCAGATACTGCCAGAGCATGATTATTGAGATGCTTTAGGAATGGTATCTGGTTCTTCAGTCTGCTAAGGTATTATTTAGTACTTTTATATTGCTCAGTGTTTCTCAGCACCTGAGAAAAATAATGCTGCTTCAAAAGACACTTTCTTTGGGGTTAATCTGTGAACTGGGATAACCTGGTTTATTATATACAATCAACCAGAACAACTTGGTCTTTAAATTTTTCATCACTGGGTGAATTTGCTCTGTTCACGTTGACCTCAAAGTTTACTTTAATTCAGATTGCTTGGAAATGATGTATTGACTAGCTAGGTATTCCATTAGGCATAGCTCACCCAGGTGACCTCCTGTAAGTCTGGAACTGTCTATAGCAGATTATGATTAATTGAACACCATTTATCAAATGGGAAGAACTTGAATGTGAAATCAAATCAATGTTGCTTCTTTCTGAAGACAGAAGCACAAATCCTCCAAGTGAATATGTCTGCACACCATGTATAGTCATTTAATTCAAAGGCTCGGGTTTGCCAAACAAAGTCAACAAGCAGAACACACAGCACATCAATCTTAGCATGACTCAAATAGCTAAATTGATCCTAAGGGATATCATGTTCAGACCAAAGACACAAGCACAATCACACGGCATTTTTTCAAAAGCGCTGCAAACACCTCCAATTAAACAAACAAAAAAAAAATTAAAGAAGAAAATCAAGTTGAAAGAGCTGATCTAAAATGAGATTTGAGGAGTGTATTTTTTTTTAAGTGAAAAGGGCTCATCCTATTATAAATCCCGTTGGGTTGAACTACTTTAGAAAAGTGTCAAAGCAGTAACCAGATGATATGATAGCTCTGTTTGGTGACAGTGGGCAAAACTCCGGGGGACCAGATGGTCAGAACACTGGGGAATCGTTCTGAAGATTCTTTAGTAAGTTGAGAACAAGACATAAAATAGGCTCAAAATATCAAAAATGGACGTGTATTTGCCATCACGGCCCCTCACCTCCCTAACCCTGCTCTCTGTCCTTCCAGAGCTCTTCCCTTGTAGCACACTCTTTACCTGTTGTGCGGATTTGTTGTCTGAGAAGGCTTCCAAGAAGGTAGAGAGGGAGGGGTGAAACGGTGTCTAGGAGCACAACTGGCAAGCAATATTTACAAATTCAACTGTACACCCTTGGAAGAAGGAGCAACTGTAAACAGTATGGAAGAAGAGTCTGCCTGTTTCGTCCAACGAACATGGAGCCCCACCTCTAGTTCCAGACCCAACCGACAGCCTCACTGGGTGAGGGGAGAAGTCGTTCTGCAGGTAAGGTCTTCTCCAGGGGTCTTGTTTCCCAGACCCTAAGCTTTTCGACTGTGCTTCTGCTGTTTGAAGATAGTTAATTTCTGCCAACATTCTCTTTAAACCTGAGAGAGTTCCATCACATGCTCAATGAAAACAGGATAGGAAAACCCACAGGACTGGAGCAGCTGAGAAACAGCCTCAGTCCTTGGCTTGGCCCTTCCTAAGGGACTAGAGCAGTCCGGCTGACATGAGATGTTCACTAACTTGAGGTGCTGATTTTTAGAACCTAACCCCCCAGTGAGAAAGATGACACCTCTGTGATTACACTCAAGTCTCCCTTTGTCTGTCGCTTCAGTGGACAGAAATAGCCAGATGGGTTTTTGGATTTTGGTGTTCTTTTTAAACTGAACTTGGAGGGTTTCCTTGCATCAGGTAGGCACGGAAGAGGCATCTGAGAGACTATTCCCTACAGGGCAGCATAAGATGGCACAATTGGAGGCTCATGTCTGCCAATTACGAGGAACATGGCATGTGTATTAAAAGCTATAGCTATAGCCGAAACCGGTTTGGCTCAGTGGATAGAGCGCCGGCCTGCGGACTGAGGGGTCCCGGGTTTGATTCCGGTCAAGGGCATGTACCTTGGTTGCGGACATATCCCCCGTAGCGGGGTGTGCAAGAGGCAGCTGATCAATGATTCTCTCTCATCGGTGTTTCTCTCTATCCTTCTCCCTTCCTCTCTGACTCTGTAAAAAATCAATAAAAATATATATATTTTTAAAAAGCTATAGCTAGAGAAAAACCACAGTGGCTTTAAATACAAAGCTCAAATCAAAGTCACAAGAGCTGATGATATAAATTGCAAGTGTTGACTTGTCAGGCAGCTTTCACCATAGCAACCACACAGTGGCATGTGTCTATGTGTAGACAGCTCATGATACTCTTTGCAACCCAGACAGGACAGCCACCATGGCCATGTCATGCAAGGATCACATAGCTGTTGCTGAAAACCTGAAAATTAGCATTTGCACTGCGTTTTACAGTTTATAAATTATTGCATGTTCCATTAAGCTCCACGAAGGCAGAAATTTTTGTCTATTTTTCCCCATATTGTATCCCCAGTGCTTAGAAAAGAAACCAACATCAGAGTCAATGCTCCATAAATATGTGTTGAGTGGATTCTCACCATAATCCTTTGGGAGTGTGTCCCGATATTAAAGTTTGGAACATGGAGATTTGGAACTTGCCTAAGGGGACTGTTGCAGTGGGGGACAAGTTTGAAGGGATGTTGGGGTGGCACTTTGGATCATGTAGAACTTGAGGTACTTGAGACATGTCCAGTTGGAGATGTCAGCCTGCCACCTACTCATAAAGTACATTTTTATACCATTTTCTTATTTTGGGTAATTATCACATACTGCCTGGTTTTATAATGATCTCTGTGTGGGCCTTATTCTTCTAGCTAGTTTGTAACTTGGCAACAGGAGTAATAGTAGTATAAAATTCTTTTTGTAACCCTATGGGACCTACCTGACCTTAAGGCTATCACAGGTAGCAGATGCTTAATCCATGCAATTTATCCAAGATTCCTCTAGCGATAATTCTTCAAGATGTCCACCGGCCTGCCTTCTTTCCTTCCTGAACAACACAGCAAATGTATTTGCTAATATTATTTGAAGGTTGGTGTGACCATGTAACTGAGTTCTGGGTAGAATGATGGTAGAAGAGACCTTGTGCTCTCCAAGTTGGCCCGTGAAACTCCCGCTTAATCCTCTACACAGGCTTCTCCCTTACTTTCTCCCACCAGAATCAGGGGTGAACTTCAAGGCCTTAGAGGATGGCAGAGCCTGAATAAGCACAGACCATAGATACCACTGACCCTCCCTGAACTATTATGTGCACACACAAAAAATAAATTTCAAAACTGGTGAGATTTTAGGGGGATTATTTTTCATAGCAGCTAACCTTTCCTGACTCATACTAAAAAGTTCTGAGTGCTTGCTTTGTGATTCCTGGACAAGTGTTCTTTCCTATCCGTTATCATGGGACTTACATGAAGACCACGTTGATTGTGCATGCAATTAGAGCAAGAAGGACTTGAAGTTAGAAGCGGGACCAGGTCCGCATGCAGCTTTTCCTATAATAACCTTTTAAACTCATATTAGATGCTAAAAGTCTCACTACAGCAATTATTCCTTGTTTCTCCTTGTAACTTTACTCTAGCCCAATGGAGTCAGTAAATAAATGGTGGATCAATTAACACCCACATACTTATTGTGCTCCAATTCTATCTATTATTTGAAATATTTCAGAGTTTAAGCATTTGGAGAAAAGTGTCTTTTCTTCTAGGCAGCAGTAAGTCTTACAACACAAAAGCTTCTGGAAATCAGCCCTTCACTTTTTCAAGAATCTTAGCTGACAGAGGATCGAGTCCCCTTTCCATTTGCTATTATTCCCTAATCAGCCTAGAATCTCCAACCATGTATGAGAGCACCATGTCTGATTTGCACTCCACTGTGCAAATCCAAGGGTAGTTTTGGTCCCCAGTGAAGCCAGGCAATTAAGACTTAAGAATAAAATCAGTCAGCTAGTGTCCATGTCCATTAGTTTGATTATCAGGAAAAACCAGAAATGTGTGTGAAAAAGAAAACATCAGTAAAAACCAGAAATGTGTGTGAAAAAGAAAACATCTCAATCATTAAGACCATAAAAAGAATTCTAATTTGCTACTTGATAGCTCTATCAGGAAATGAGGCAGTGAGAGCTCAACTGGGAAGATCAATGTCACTTGAGTAACTGGCTTTTGATCTCAGCTACCTCTGGGACTGCCATGAAAGCAAGGCACCAGAAGTGCCACTTCTTGTCTGCTGCCACATTTTTAGTCTGAAAAAGTCAAGACAATTCTGGTTGGATCAGAAAAGTTTCATCTTTCCCTTAAAGCAAAGGAAACACCCAAAGTTGCCACACTCTACTCCATCATTTCCACAAGTCCATAGCCCTAGAGCTCATCTTTACAGTTAGGAGTGCCTTCTTCCAGAGATAGTCATCAGCTCCAACCTTTTCCAGAAGAGTGGTTCTCTACATTTTGATTTAAACTTCTTCACATATTTGTCGCATCACCCATCTACAGATGTCAAAACCCAGAGACCAAATGGCGGACAACCAAAACGACTGGTTGACCAGTTGCTATGACATGCACTGACCATCAGGGGATAGATGCTCAACGCAGGAGCTGCCCCCTGGTGGTCAGTGCTCCCCCACGGTGGGAGCAGCCTCTCAGAGGGCAGGTCCACAGCCACTCGGCTGACCAGGATGGGCGGTGCTCCCACAGTGGGCTGATCCCCACAGGCCATGCCCCTCACTAGTGAGACAATCCATCCACCGTGTCCTAGTTGGAAAATAAGATTTGTGAGACAAAGGTCTTTACCTCATTATCACAATAACTATATATTGAGTGAATCAATTTATACATAAGTGAATTTGCTTCATCAGCCATCCATACTCTGGCTCTGTGCTGAAATGGCCCGACTTTTTATTACAACGTCTGCACTCTTTGTTTTTATTCCATAACTTTGTTATTCCACAATAACTTAAGCCAGGGATTTTCAACCAGTGTGCCACAAGAATTTTAAAATATTTAATACCTGACTATTTAGTCATGGACATTAACCTCTTTTCATTTAGATTATCAAATTTTTAAAAATGACAACAGCCAATGCATCAATAGCTATCTGGTGTGTGCCCTGACTAGTTTGCTCATTTGATTGGAGCATTGTCCATACACCGAAAGGTTGTGGGTTTGATTACCAATCAGGGCTCATACGGGAGGGCAACAGATCAACATTTTTCACATTAATGTCTCTCTCCCTTCCTCTCTCTCTCAAACAAGGATTAAAAGAAAATTTAATTATTCCTGTTTTTTTGTCAAACTGACAAAAAAGTATACATTTTTTTTGGTGTGCTACAGAATTTTAGTAGTTTGTGTGTCCAATGTGATAAAAAAAAAAAGTTGAAAATCACTGACTTAAGAACTGTCAAAATCCATGATATCATAAAACAATTGAAATTCACCATGCTATTTCAATATACTGTCAAACTTTGCCATCACCAAAAGATGTTGACAGTTCCAAGGAGTGGGAAACCAGAAATCAACAGGTCCTTGTTATTTATAGCATGTGAGATTGTTTGTGAAACTACACATTATAAATTGATTTCAGAGGAGCCCAACTCATTTTGGTAGAGCCATAAGGGAAATTATCACCCTAAACCTCCAAAACTGGTATTTATTTAGGACAGGAACACAAGCCTGAGTTAGGCTGATAATATAATGGCTTTGGGGTTGCTATTTTTTAAAAAAAATAAAGAAGTGGAAATGCAAGGTACATCTTGAATTTTAGTACATACCAAACTGCCCTTTATGGAGGTGGGACTTCTTTATACCCCCCACCATTTTATTTTCTTATATTCTCTTAGCTATTTTAGGATAAGATTTAACTACTCAACAGCGTGTCCCAGTAGTAAAAATAGTAAAATGTATTTTGTGACCTTGATTAGTAAACCTTCCACCTTTTTCATTTAGTGGTAACATGGCCTTAAGTTTGTTTTCCTAATCTCATGTTCACATCCCAGGCTCTGTCCCTTTTTGTCCCACCTCCTTAAGTTTCTTCTGCAACACTTGCATTCTGTCCTCATTGAGCTTTATTATTTAGCTTTTTAATAACAATTATAAAGGTATTTCTAACAAATTTGTACATATAGATCAAAGATAAAAATAATTAAACTTTTCTAAACTATTGACTATTTAGTAGACTATCTAGACAAATGTATAATGAAAGAGTAAAAGGTGAAATATGACAATATAAGATGATTAAAATAATATTTACTGTGTTATCTTTCAGCAAAAATGTTAGGTATGTTGCAAATGAAATAAACTTGGAAATGTTTAGATGTTTTGAAATTTTGAATGGAGATGAGTTAGGAAACAATAGTTTCTTATGGAAACTATAGTGACTTCCAGAAAGAGGAATCAGAGCAAAAAAGGGAATTGATAATGTTACTTCTATTTTATATTGTGGGAAAGATCACAATTGTTGCCCAAGAAGGTCCTGTGAGACTTTGGATGAAGAGACTCCAAGGGACCCAACCAGAAGTCACACCCAGGCCCAAGAGAAAGGACAAAGAAGGCAAAGTTGGTCTAGCTCACCATGCCCACATTTGCTAATTGTCACCTTCAGGGTCCTTCAGTGCCTCCCTACAAATATATGTTAACATGAGCTGAAAGTGCCTGGGAACTTTGTTAGAATTTGAATGATAATCAAGGCCTTATTCTAGGAGATACAGAACTCTAATTATATTTTGATTACTTTGATTACATGCCTTCACGAAATGTACCACAAAAAGCTGGACTCATAAAAAAAATCAGAAAATAGACTCCTAGCCTCATTATTCGCAGATATTGAACTAGCAAATTCACCTACTTGATAATATTTATTCATTAATATTCAAGCCTTATTCATGACTCCAAAATCAATACTTGCAGAGCTTTCATGGTCATTTGCAGACATGCTCAGAGATGAAAAATTCGAGTAATCCCAAGCACACACTCCCAGCTGAGGCTGAACAACACAATGATGTCTTGTTTCTCATAATGTGTTCTTCCCACACTCTATTTAGTGTCACATTTTTCTAATTAGCATCTTTTTTTGTTGGTGATTTCGACAAGAAATGGCCATCAAGAGTAGTGCTAAAGTGCTGTCTCATGTTCCTAAGCTCAGACAGCTGTAATGGGCCTTAGCAGTCTATAATAAAGTGTCCTTAAACTGTTGCCTATTAAGTATGAGATATCTAGATAGAATTTTCTGCCTCTATCCAGAAGCGATTTTTTTTTCTCCCAACAACATTTTACACATGTACTCTACTGGCAGTTACCAAAAACTTTCTTATATACATAATGTATATGTGTGTCTTACTTCTATTGGTAGATTGGAAACTTGATAATAAGAGGTAGAGTGTATAATTCATTTTCAAAAGCCTTAGAGTGCCTATCTAGCACAAACCCTTGTGTGTAGGTGCTTAATTTATGTAATGCATTAAAGGATGGATGGCCAAAATCGGTTTGGCTCAGTGGATAGAGCGTCGGCCTGCGGACTGAGGGGTCCCGGGTTCAATTCCGGTCAAGGGCATGTACTTTGGTTGCGGGCACATCCCCTATAGGGGGGTGTGCAAGAGGCAGCTGATTGATGATTCTTTCTCATCGATGTATCTAACTCTCTATCCCTCTCTCTTCCTCTCTGTAAAAAAAATCAATAAAATATATTTTAAAAATAAAATAAAGGATGGATGGATGGATGGATTGGATGTCTTCAAGCAATCTCAGAGATTTAAGATGGAAAAAAAAAGAAATATAATAACAAAATCCAAGAAGTAGAATTCTGATGCGATATTTGCTACCAGGAAACATTAGTTCTGTTGTATAGTTTAAATGTATAAACTGAGTGCCTTTCAAGGGAATTTACTTTATCAAAGACATGGGGGGAAAAGAGCCTTAAATTATGAAGTAATACAGATTTATGTAGCTGCTAGGATACATTTTTACTTGTGAAACACATTTAGGGTAATGCAACATCATTAGCAGAGTTAATGGCACTGACGGCGATTTCTATGGTAACTCGGTACGTGAATTCTGTGCCCATTAATAATTCAGGAGATCATGTTTCAAGCTGAAAACTCATAGCTTGTAAAAGTTAAAATATCTATGGAACAATTGAGCTATTTATGCTATTTAACTGGCAGCTAGGTTTCTGTGAAGGATTAATGCTTAGTTTATTCTTCTTGATGATTCCCCCCTTGCACTTCACCCTCCTAGCAGCTTCAGATCCCACTCCTAACAAGCCCCTTTCCAGTATGGATATACATGTCATAATAATTATTACTAAAGACTGTGGGTTTTATTTGACTGGTCACCAGGAAATAAACTGCTCACCTTTTAAAATCAATAGCCATTTAATAACATCAGAAAACCAATTAGTTAAATAGCAGCCGAGTGGACAACTATCATCCACCCCTAAAAGGTAATTTATCCTCTTTTAACTAGTGAAGTGAGCTCTGAGGTTAATGCTAAGTATTATTTACAGAAAGAAACCCTTAACTTCCCAGCAATTAAATACAACTGTTTCTCTTTAGTGTCAAAAGTAATATTTCAAATTAAAGTATGACCCACCCTCCTCAACTCCTTTACCTCCTTCCCAACTTTTTACTTACCTTGAACAAGTTACATAACTTCTCAGGAGCCTCTAGTCTTATCAGTACAAAAATTTTACAAGGTTATTGTGTGTTAATTAGATAATATGTGCAAAGGTCAACACACAGAGGTTATCAATAAATATTACTTTGAGTGACTGATTGTGGGACTAGAGCTATGCCATTGGCTGATGTGATCACAAAATTGTCTATATATATAAAAAGCTAATGTGCCAAGTGTCCAACTGTCCAACTGGTCACTGACATGCATTGACCACCAGAGGGTAGACGCTCAACGCAGGAGCTGCTGTGATACCCACTGGCATCACAGACCTGGTCCTCACAAAGCAACACTCGGCTTCCCCCAAGTGGGACACAGGAATTTCCACCACCCCAGAGGAACACCCCACCAAATTGGTATTCTTTAAGAAGAGGAAGAATAAAAAGGTAAAGAAAGAAATTATGAACAACAAATACATAGCTATCAAGAAGTGAATCTAAAAAATCAAGTGAATAAAAAATCTGATGAACAGAATAAAATGGTGAATATAATAGAATCTGGGGTATAGAAAGGAAGTGGACTAACAATTCTCAGGGGGAAAGAGGTGTGGGGGGTACGAGAAAAATCGCACACCTATGGATGAGGACAGTGGGGGATGGGGGTAGGGACAGAAGGTGGGGTGGGAACTGGGTAGAGAGGAGCTATGGTGGAGGAGGAACAATTGTAATAATCTGAACAATAAAGATTTATTTAAAAAAAATAAGAAATGGTAAGAGAGGGAAAGAGAGATAGAATCATCAATGATCAGAGAGCATCATTGATCGACTCCCTCTTGCACGCCCTACACTGGGAATTGAGCCTACAACCCAGGCATGTGCCCTGACTGGGAATTGAATTGTGACCATGGGTTGACAATATTATTATTTTTTAAATAATATCTTTAATAAATAAATCAGAAAAATGAGAAAAAGAATATTATGGAGGCCTGCTTCTTATGAGGACATTTACAAATTATTCTGGACTTAAACAAATTAAGAATTTGCCTCATGAAGTCAGGCTATTACAGAAACATCAAATTAAATTTTGGATGGATTTGTAGCTCAATCATTCAGGGTGGTTTTCATAACACTTAATTTCTCTGTGTTTGTTTAATTATGAATTTCTAATACAGTTATAATTACCATAAATCTTAACTTAGCAATTGCACATATGCTGTTTTCTTAAATCACCACAAGACTATAGCAGACATTTTCCTAAATATCCATGCTTCCTGGCCCTGGGCCAGGTGGCTCAGTTGGTTGGAACGTTGTCCCTTACACCAAAAGTTGGCGGGCTTTATTCCCAGACAGGGCACATATGTAAGTTGTGGGTTTGATTCCTGGTAGGGGCACGTATGGGAGCCAACCATTCTCTCCCATTGATATTTCTCTCTATCTCTCTCTAAACATCAATAAAAACATGGGTGTCCACAGTTATGGCTCACTTCTCTCACTGTGACATTCCAAGGTCAGGAAGAAAAACCTTACATCACTGCTCAGCACTGATAAACATCCCTTCATCACGTGTCAGTGGCTGCCTCAAGGGAAGAAGTAATAGGTTTTACTCCCTTCAAACAAGGTGCTATCAAAAGAGGTGTAGATGTCAACAGAGTCTGAATGGAGAACCTGGATTTTCACCTCCATTTGGTGGTAGTAGCAAGGCAATCCTGCACCCCTTTAACCATGGAGCAGGGGCAGAGGAGACCTCCTAGAACACAAGATTTAAATAACATCAGAACCTTATAACATAATATCCATCATTTCCAGAATTCAAGGGAAAATAACCCACCATACCAAGAACTAGAAATTTCTTAATTAATAAGAATATAAAAACAAAAGAGGATGACAATAAGATGGCATTGACATTAGAAGTATTTTTTAAACTTTTTTAAATTATTGATTTTTAGACAGAGAGAAAGGGAGAGGGAGAGAGAGAGAAACATCTATTGGTTGCCTTCAATACACAATGCGACCCAACCGGGGATCAAACCTGCAACCTGGGTATGTGCCTGTCCTGGAATTGAACCTGTGACTTTTCAGTGTATCTGAATTAATAAAATAAAAAATGAATGTATTCATAGAAGAATGGAGATGGTAGAGGAAAGAACCAGTGAATGGGAAGACAAAATAAAAATTAATTAATCTTAACAGCAGAGAGGAAATAGAATTAAAAAACAAAACAAAAACAAAACAATGAGCAGAGCTTCAGTGTATGATAAAATGACACAATATATCACGATTTTATCATGAAAGTGTCAGAAATAGAAAAAAAAGAAGGTGAATTGAAAAAGTGCCTCAAAGAATTAATTCTGAAACTTCCCAAACTTGGAAAAAATAGACCAATAGATTGAATAATCTGATTAAAACTCAAACAGTATAAATACTTCTCCCATAAGATCAGGAACAAGACAAGGCTGTTAATTACAACCACTGTTATTCAATATAGTGGAAGTCCTAGCCAGAGCAATATGGCAAAAAAAGGTGGAGGGGTGGGGGGGCGGGTAACCAAAGGTATACAGGCTGGAAAGAAAGAAAGAAACTGTCCTTATTTGCAGGTGACATAATGGTCTGCATAGACAATCCCAAGGAATCTGAAAACAGACATACACACACACACACACACACACACACACACACACACAATCTAATAATAAGTTCAGTGTGGTCTCAGGACACAAGATCAATATACAGGAACTGCATTTCTATATACTGACAATGATCATATGGAAACCGACGTTAAAAGCACAATACCATTTTCAATAAATAAAAAAAAAACACATCTGAATAAATGTAGATGCATGCCATGTTTATTAATTGAAAGACTTGACAAAGTAAAGGTGTCAATTTCCCCCCAAATGATATAATGGTTTAAACAATCTCTATCAGAATGGCAGTGATATTTGTAGAGAGATATAGATAAGATTATTCTAAATTTTATATAGAAAGGCAAATGAACTAGAATAGTAAGGAAAACTCTGAAAATTAAAAAAGTGGGAAGAATTATTCTTCTCAATTTCAAGACTTGTATAGTCACAGCAATTAAACAGTGTGCTATTGGCTGAGAAGTACACACAAAGATCAATGGAACAAAATAGAAACTTGAGAAATAAATCCACACACAAGTACAACTATCTGATTTTTTACAAAGGTGTAAAAGCAATTCAGTGAAGGAAGGATAGCCTTTTTAATAAATGGAGCTAGAGCTATTTGGCTCGCTCTCTTTCTCTCTCTCTCTCTCTCTCTCTCTCTCTCTCTCTCTCTCTCTCTCGTGCATATACACACACACACAGGAACTTATACAAAAATTGACTCAAACTTGATCATAAATTTAAATGTAGAACTATAAAATTAAAAAAAATACAAAGGAGAAAATCAGGGCTAGAGCTTTGTTAAGAATTTTTAGACATAATACCAAAAGCATGACCCCTGCAACAAAATCTTGATAAAATGGACTTAAATGGAAAATAGTTGCTCTATGAGAGATCCTGTTACTGTTAGGGGCAAAAATGAAATACTGGGGACCAGCTATAATTATAAGAAATATTAATCATGTTCTGTTAACCATGATTGTTTTGTTCTAATTAAAGAAACCACATACTGACCCGGCTGGGAGTTGCACCTGGGATCTGGGAGGTGCACATGGGACCTGGGAGCTCACCTGAACATGGGACCCATTCTCTACGTCCGGGAGCTGCCTAGTGTCATGGAAAGATTAACAACCTTGGGGCAGAAACCAGAGGTACTGGCCCTTGGAAAACCCCCAGCCCTTTGCATGCCCGCAGGCCTTTGCAAATCCCCAGCCCGCATTACCTATAAACTGTTCTTCGGCATAACCTTTTGCCTACTTCCCCATATAATCTTCATCCCAATATCAGCAGCTGGTTTATGGTGGGGGGAGAGCAGATTTTTGGGGATGACCAGCTGCTTTCCCAGTCTACCGGCATTTTTGGCATAAACGCTCATGTCTGCTGAATTGGCTCAAGGCAGCCCAGACCCATTGATTATCCGGTTCCATTATGAGCTGGAAAGACAAGCTAGATACTGAGAGAAAATATTTGGAAACAAGGGACTCATATCTTTCCCTTCAAACCCCAACAGTAAAACCACAGCTCCATTAGAAAATGGGCAAAGGATGTAAAAATACGTCTTTCAGAAAATGGTACACACATGGCAAATCAGCACATAAAAAGATGTGCAACATCACTAGCCACTACGGAAATAAAAATGAACGCCACAGTGACATGTCACTACACACTTCCTAGGACAGTTAAAGAGAACGTGACCGTGCCAAATGCTGGTGAGGATGCAGAGTAACTGGGTCTCTCATAGATTGCTGGTGAAAAATGTAAAATGGTACAGCCACTGTGTAAAAACAGTTTTGCAATTTCTTTAAAAACTAAAATCAATGCTTGCCTTACAGCCTAGCAATTGCACTCTTGGGTAGTCATCCCACAGAAATGAAAACTTATGTCACAAACACCTGTGCATGATCATTTATGGCAGCTTCATTCAAACTGACCAAAAGCTGAAAACAACCACAATGTTCCGTAGATGAATGGTTAGACAGACTGAGGACTATCTATACCATGGAACAGCACTCAGCAGTAAAAAAGAAACTCACTACTGATACACAGAACTTGGATGTATTTCATGAACATTGGGCTGTTTTTTTTTAAGCCAATACAAAAGCTCGGATAAGGTATAATTCCATTTGTACAACGTATTTCAAAATGAAAAATTTATAGAGGTTGAAAGCAGATTACTGATTGTCAGGGATCAGCATGGTTGGGAGAGGAGGTGAGAATTATTGTGAAGAAATAGTGTGGGAGAGACCTCTGTGGATGGACTATCTGGATTATGGTTGTGGGTATACAAACCTGCCCATGTCATAAAATACCATTGAACTATACACATACATTTTATCAATGTCATATTCCTGGTTTTGATACTGTACTATGATTATATAATGTGAAATCATCGGAAGAAACTGGGTGACAGATATATGCAAACTCTCTATACTATATACCGTATTTGCCGGCGTATAAGACGATTTTTTGGCCCTGAAAAATATGCCTCCAAGTGGGGGGTAGTCTTATACGGCAAGTATATAACAAACTCTGTATTTTGAGTGGAAATGTTAGGGGGTCGTCTTATACACCCAGTCTCTTATATGCCGGCAAATACGGTATTTTTCAGGACCAAAAAATCGTCTTATACGCCGGCAAATACGGTATGTAAATTCCTGTGAATGTATACTTATTTCAAAATATAAAGTTTTTTAGTTAAAAGGAAAAGGTAATTCCTAAAATCTTAGAGCCAAATTAAGTAAAATGAACCTAAATGTACAGCAACTTAGTGGCATATTCACACATAGAGATATTATTTCAAAAAACTTTACAACTAGTAATTTGACTGTGTATCCTTAGAGGAATATATCCTAAAGATAAAAGATCAGCCAAACAAAGTCTGCAGCTGTTTCCAATAATCATATGGTTGGTGATAAGTTGTTATTTTTCTGAGACAGTTGTATGTGTATTGTGGGAACACACAAATGTGTTATTGCATTAGTGTCATTGGAAATTTATATTCTTGGCATGGGAACAGAGAAAAAGGCATTTTACATAGATGAGGTTGAATTAAAATCTTTAGTTCTAAATTTAGTTCTAAAATCTTTAGTTGAAAATATAATATAAACTCAAGAAAAGTTTTATCTTTGTCATTATGTTCAGTCAAAAAGGCAAGTCAGCAGCTATGATCACCTCTAGAAGCCAAATCTCCATGGTAATATCTTCCCATCAGAAGGCAAGAAAGCATGTAGGACTATTGGTGTCATGTCAGAAGGACTCAAAAATGGCTCCAAAAAGGGCCAATTTGAGTCTTGATCGTGATGATGACAATGGTGATGATGACATTGATGATGATGGTGATTGAAATGGATTGAAACATGCCAAAAATGTTAAATTCAAGAATTATTAATGATACCAATAAAAATCATTGTTCTACCTGATGAAAGCACATACCACCTAGGAAGAATTCATTTTGGGGCGTGGAAGGGATAGCTGAGTACAGAAGACAGAAAAGTATTTTTACTTGGGCATGCAAATAGCAAAATTCAGGCAAAAGGAATCTCTATAGCACAAATGATAAAGGATTAGCAACAAATAAATTATGAAGGGAAGAGGGAACCTATAGAATAAAGAAATTTGCCCTAGCTGGTTTAGCTCAGTGGATAGAGTGTTGGCCTGCAAACTGAAGGGTTCTGGGTTCAATTACAGTTAAGGGCACATGCCAGGGTTGCAGACTTGATCCCCAGTACGGGGTGTGCAAGAGGCAGCCAATCAATGATTCTCTCTCATCACTGATGTTTCTCTCTTTCTCTCCCTCTTCCTTTCTTTCTGAAATCAATAAAAAATATTAAAAAAATAATAATAAGGAAATTTTATGAAACATATCGACCAATTGCAACATACAGACTTTTTTGGATTTATATTTTAAAAGACTGCAGAAACTACTTATGACTATTTGAACACTGATAGAAAACTTAATATTATTGAATATTATGAAATTACTGTTAATTTTTGTTTCATGATTTGATGATGCTATTCTGATTATAAATTTTTAAAGATACCACTTCTTTTATAGATATAACCTTATATTATAACCTAATTACTTATGGATCAAATAATATGATGTCTGGAATTTACTTCAAAAGAATACAGAGGAAGGAGGGATATGAAGGTAGAAGCGGACAGAAATATGGGAGAAATGGAGTTGACCATGAGTTACTGGTTGTTGAAGTTTGGTTCTGGGTAAACAGGCTTCATTATACTCTTTTTCCTACTGTTATATGATCTTTTAAATTTCCTAGGTGAAAAATTAAAAATCAGTTGGGTCCACTTAAAAACTATTTGGTCATCATAGTACACATGGTATCCAGTTATAACAAAAATCACGAAGGTGGGCTAAACCTAACAGGCTTGCGAAACTGCTGTAGACAGTTATAATGTCACCCTAATATCCTTGTCACTGTTAAGCTACTCAGGCAATTATCCCAGCCCTGATTTGTATTTATATAGCAATCTTCCTTTCAAAGAGCTCATCTCATTAATGCTCCTCACATTCCCACCAGGCAGGTAAGCAATTTCATCTCCTCCCACAGTGGCATGTAAAATGTAAGGTTCCTCTGAGTCATTGCTTTACAAAGAAGCCGGCACTATGTGCTCCCAACTCCTTATAAACCCACAGACTGTGGGATTTGGTGACTGATGGGAGAACACAAGAAGTCTCAGCCCCAAATTGAGGCTTGGGAAATGCAGACAGGAGGGCCACTGTGCCAAAACCGGAAAATAAATATATAGCAAGTGTGAGCAGCATACCTTGTTTTTGCATCTGCTGACATCTTCCGGAACTCCTGTCACAGGGTGTTCATCGGGTGCTCAACCTGATTGGACAGAGTGACTAACAGCGTCTTCCTAATCCCATTCATTACTTCCCAGCTCAACTACTTGTCCAATCACATCACCTGTATTTCCAGCACACTGAAATGACTACCTCCTTTGCACAACTGTCAGTGTTCCCAAGCATGCATCCACTTTCTCTGGACTCAGATTTCCCCCAGATGCAGGCTAATTTACCACAGGTCGCAATATTGATACACCTTAGAACTCATTGGAGGATACATTTTGGTAATATTAATATGCTACTGGCGCCTACCTCATGCAGAGCACTTCATAGTGTTCGAAGTTCTTGTGGGAATTCAGGCTGCTGTAGCAGAAGACCATAAACTGGATGGCTTAAACCATAGACATTTAGTTTATTTCTCACAGCTCTGGGAACCGGGAAGTCCACGCTCAAGGCACCAGAAAGGGCTGGTTTTTGTTCTTCTAAGAATGCTACTCCCATCATGTGGGTGGAGGGACTTCCATTCTCATAGCCTAACTACCTCCCAAAGGCCCACTTCCCAATAGCATCACCTTGGGGCTTCGACATCTGAATTTGGGGGTAACACAAATATTCAGTCTGTAGCAAATTGTTTCATTGCAGGAAGAGCACCATGTGTGTGACTGGTAGGGGTCAGACCAAACCTGGGCTCAGCAACCTGGGTGTTTCGGTTCTGGCTGGGAAGTAATTCCAAGTCCAGACCCAAACTGTAAGACAAGCTTGTCAGACTCAGAGGCTGACACAGGTGGGGTAAACAAACAAGGTTGAAGTTTATGTGGGCTGCAAAAAAAACACACACACACACAAAAGCTTCAGTTTTCATAGAAACACTGGCTTATTTCAATAGAGACATGCTGAATGCAAAGGGCTGAAGCAAATGAGTAATCATTAGCATAAAATAATAGAACATTTTAATAACAATTAATATTTTTGCTTGAACATTAACTTACCAAGTCCAGACCCAAACTGTAAGACAAGTTTGTCAAACTCAGAGGCTAACTTACCAGACTGAGTAACTGCACACATTAGTAAGCATAATATTTCCGAAAGCGAAATTGTTTCCTGTTGCGCACACCAAACAAGTCAGTCCAAGGTGAATGACGTGGATAAAATACGTGCTGCTGGTATTAGTGGAGAAACATGGTGCGCCTGCGTGTGCGTAAGGCACGTAAGGGCACGTAAGGGGAAATAAATGCCACACGATTATAGTAATCAGTCATTAGCCAACATTGTAGCTCGTTATTACTAATTATGTATAACTGGGTATTGTAAAAATTAAGTTAGGAGATTTTTATTAAAACGTTTCTTACATACCGTTATATTGGCTGGGCCGCAAAAATATTCATTGTGGGCTGCATGCGGCCCAAGGGCTGCGAGTTTGGCATGCTTGCTGTAAGAGAACTTTTATTGGGTAAATTACAGAGTATATAAAAGTCATTTTCTAAACCCACTTCCTAGAAGAAGTGGTTTTAGGAAATGAGTTATGGAGGTAAAGGAAGGGGTCTTAGAGCTTGGAAGTAAGGAAGCTAATGGTAGTGAGCCTGGGGGAGGAGGGGAGGGGAGGGGGGAGGGAAAGACTCGGGCATGCTCTAAGAGGGAGAGCGCACTGGAGAGGGTTTTAAGGGCAGAGAGTTTAGGGGAGTTTCCAGGGAACGATCTTAATAGAATATTCAGTAGCTTTCCAGGTGTCTCCGTTCAGGGTCGTGGTCTGCACTGATTGGTTGGCGGGCACCAGGGCAGGGGGTGGTCATTACTCCATACAGCTGGTTCTGTTGTCAGCAGTGGCTGATTTTGCTGCTTTTCTGGGCCTGGGGCTTGAATACAATTGAGGCCGAGAGGTTATCTCTAGGGAGGGAAGGTCAGGGGGTCCAAAACTGCTGGACCAGCCATATGCTAGGGGAGGAAAAGTCAGCCTGGGGCAAGGTCCCACCCTCCCACTGGTGGTCCATTGCTAGGCACCTGCGGGCTTTTCACCCTGGTGACCTTCTGTACCAGGCCCACCGTCCTTACTCTGCGCATGTCTGTCTAACTGCCCGCAACACTGTTATTACGATGATTATGGTATATGCACACATAAAGAAGTACATTCCTATTAAGCATTATTTAATTCCTAAAAATGTGAACTGGAAGCTTGCTATCGCTTCCACTATGTAAAGAGTCTAAACCGCCACCTTGGACTGAGTCCCTCACTGATGCACGTCATTGATCAAGCAGATACTGACACGGAGGAAACAGCAGTGCGTGGGGCCTACACAGTGCTGCTCTCCACCCCGGTGTATTCCGGTGGCAAGAATAGAGACAATCATGTTAAACTCCATATGGGCAACATACGATTGTACAATCGAGTGCATTTGAACCTTAGTTCACACCCTAAAGTATGTGAGAAGCATTATACAGGGTAATTTTTTTTTAAGAAATGCATGTACCGTAATTACTATTTTGAGTCCCCACCCCCTTCAAATAGGCGAAAGAAATGGACCTCAGTCATGGGGGCAGCTTCCTGCCATCCTCCTGCATGCTCCAGTCAGGGTTCCCAGGGGCCATGAGGTATCAGCCCATGGCAGGGGCCCTAATGATTCATCTGTCCATATAAGTCAACACTGGAGTGCTCATTATCTTATTTCTTTGCATTAATTTTCATTTTTTTAAAAATATTGAGCCCTGGCCGGTTTGGCTCAGGGGATAGAGCGTCGGCCTGCGGACTGAAAGGTCCCGGGTTCGATTCCGGTCAAGGGCATGTGCCTTGGTTGCGGGCACCTCCCCAGTAGGGGGTGTGCAGGAGGCAGCTGGTCGATGTTTCTCTCTCATGGATGTTTAACTCTCTATCCCTCTTCCTTTCTCTCTGTAAAAAATCAATAAAATATATATTTTTTAAAAAATTGAAATAAAATAGGATTTATCTTGATGATAGCACTTTCGGCAGCCTCCTTGGGTTTCACTCGCCGGGTCAGCGCCTCACCCTAGTCCTGGCCCTGCCAGCCGACAAGGAGGCCCTCTGGTTTGGGAGTGGCTGGCTCTCCCCCAGGCTCGCCAAGGCTCCGGTCAGAGAGCCTGAACTCCGGTACACTTCTGAGAGTTGCTATTTCTTTCCTTCCAGAGAAGCAGTATAGGGTTGTATTTTTCTCACATCTGTGAGGGCAACTTGCAACATTACTCCTCCAGAGAAAGTGTTTGCTACAGTAATTTGGGGTTTATATGATTAGGTATCTGGCTGGAGCCAGGCCTCCCAGCTTCTGGAGGAATTATCTGTGCCCTGAGGATACAGGCTCTGCCCATGCCCAGCCCCCTCCCTGGATGGCTGCTGGGTCTCTAGGCTGGAGGGCAGTGTTCATCCTTTACTGGCCTATGGCTATGGAGGCCAGGAAAGAGCTCAGAGCCAGAGCCAGTTGGCTATGAATGACAATTTATTTTCACTCCTAATAAACTGCTAACTTCCCAATTAGCTTCTTTATCCAGAAAATGATTTCTCCTCAAGGAAGCCAGCGGCCTATTTACAGAAGTAAAATTGTGAGAGCCCATCAGCTACCATGGCCGACACTCGAGGTCAGTGTTACCGGAAGTTCACATTTTAAAAGGCTCAGGGGGGGATCATTCAAAAAGCAGTTAGCCCATCAAATGTGTACAAGTGCGAGTGACATATTTAATATGGTTCAAGTCCAAGAGGTCGCTGCATTGTAATTACCCTGGCAACTGCTTTGCAAATTAAAACTTCTTACAAAGAAGAAAAGAGAATGGACAACAGCTCCTGCCAAAGAGATGAAGTGAAAGAAAGTATACGCTTAAAGCAAGGTGTTTTAAAATATTGCTTACCTCAAAGAAGGAATAATCTTAAAGCAGCAAGCTTCTTAAACGAAATATCTCTTTTTTCCTCCAAGTGACTTAGAAAGAGCATTCTAAAGCCATAAATCCCTCTTTCAGGGACATAAATATCCATAGCAGTGACAGTGCGTATCTGTACAAATAAAATTAGCTTCAGAAACAGAGGAAATAGAGGACATTCAAGCACAGAGAAATTAAGTAATCATTCAAGACACTGTGATTATATATAAATATATCTTTTCATTATTCCCTGCCTTGTCCCAGAAAGGATTTAAAATAGCCTAAATGGACATATACAGTCTAACCAAATAACATAAATCAAAACAGGAGGCATTAAAAAAAAAAACATTCCAGACATAAAATCAAGGCAAAAAAAAAAAAAAAGAAGCTAAAATAGTCCCGAGGAATAAATAACCATGAGCGCAATCATATCCCACATGTGCTGGCTTCGCCACCGGCAGAAATATTAGAACAGACTACTGAAAGCGGGGTCTGGAAAGATCCTTGGGGGCAGCATCTGTTACTAAATCCTCAAAGCACAGAAATGGAAACCCCGAGAAAGGCACACAGGTGACCCCACTGGATAAGGCTGACCTTCCTACTTGTGCCGCAGCAACCTCAGACCTTGTCTCTTCTTTTCTCTCTGGGCAAAGGCTCTGATGATAGCCAATGAGGTGGAGCTAAAGGGCGGGAATGAAAAGGAAATATGTAGGTATTAACTGAAGCTGGTTAACATCAATTAATTAATAAATGTGTTAAAACACTGCTGCGCTAGCCATCAGTGTGATAGCCAAGGTAATACAAAGGAGTATAAAAAAGATGTGAGGCCCTGGCCAGTGTGGCTCAGTTGGTTGGGTGTAGTCCTCTGTATCAAAAGGTTGCCAGTTCGATTCCTAGTCAGGGCACATATCCAGGTTGTGGGCTCCAGCTCCCTTAGGAAGTAGGCAGAAGGCAGCCATTCACATTGATGTTTCTCTCTTCTCCCTTCCTTTCTCTAAAGATCAATAAATTATCCTTTAAAAAAAATGTTGAGCATGAAAGTTAGTAAGAGCATCATTTTGCTGCTGATTTCTCTCATTGAACAGGCAAAATTCTAAGTCCTTAAAGGATCTATTGTTTAAAGGGCTTAAATGTCGGTAAATTTTTATTGTATAATATTAGAAGAAAAATAAAATGCTCAATCTGAGCACTAAAACTTTATAATTACAGCCTACATATTCTTGGCACATTTAATAAGAGAAATGCTAGATGTGGGAAAGAAATTCAGATGTTATCATAATTTCCTGAAGCACACCAGCTGACTGTATCACATGATCCCCATCTGAAAGGGGGGGTGGGGTGATGAAATGTATTGTTCAAAGTTTCTTACCTTTTCCTTTCAATACATATTCCAAAAATGTGGAAGACCATACATAATTTTGTGGGTTATAGAAGCAGCAATCACCTAGAAAAAAAAAGAGTCCCACTGTTGCAATAGTAATCATGAATTATGGAGCTCTTTCACCCACAAATGGCATTCACTTGAAAACTGAAGTCCCCAAGTGACACTAACCTGAGAAAATTATTATCAGATGGAATGAAGAAAATGTGGCAAAGTCTAGGATAAAGCAAAGCACCTGGACAAGAATTGGGTGCCTCAATTCGCTTCACCTCAAGACACACGCAGGATGGACGCACCCACAGGAATACAGTCATAAAGACTAGATAACTCCTATGGCTGAAAAATACATCTGCTACTCAAAAAACAAAAACAAAAAATAAACGTCTAGGGAAGTGAAGACAAGACATGCTGTCAAGATAATGGAGTTGATCTCCCATAGAACAGATCTGCTTAATTAAATGGCATTACTTCAAAAAGTGCAAGTGACATATTTAATAAGGTTAAATTGTTGTGGGATATTGATTTAAATACATACTGACTTCAAATAAAGAAGTGAGTATTCCCATTCAGGAGGCCATTTCAGACCATGTCAACAATGCGCTTGGAAGAATGTAGCGTGAAGGCCCTTTCTACCCAGTGGAGCTCCTCTAAGACTTGAGGTTGGTGCCTTGCTGACATATTTTTTAATCAATTTTAAACTATTAAAAAATATTTTTTATTGATTTCAGGGAGGAAGAAAGAGGGAGAGATAAATAGAAACAATAATGATGACAGAAAACCATTGATTGGCTGCCTCCTGCACACCTCCTACTGGGGCTCAAGCCTGAAACCTGGGCACATGCCTTTGACCAGAATTGAACCCAGGACCTTTCAGTCCACAGGCTGACACTCTATCCACTGAGCCAGGGATAGAGCTCTATCCAGAGCCCTTGCTGACATATTGATATCACACGATTCCCACTCCCTTGGCCAGTGAAGAGTGCCTGTGAGTGAGGCTAAAAGTGTGACGTCACCAGTCATCATTTCTTCTTCTTCCTTTGCCCTTGAAGAAGTTCCATCAACATCAGCATTTTCTATTACCTCTCAGATGCCTGCCTAACAGAATACATAACGTTTCCCTTAGGTGTTAATTTGGTCTAGTTAACATAGACCAACATAACATCTAATGTTATGGTGGCTGGCTGTCCACATCAACTCTGTGGACAACTTAGATTTTGAGCACTTACTATGTGTCCACACACTGCTCCAAGTACTTATAATTATTCACTCATTCAACTAGTCCTCACAGTAATCCTGTTGGATAGGGAACATAATATACCCATTTTGCAGCTGTGGAAAATCAATCAGTTAAGCCATTTCCCAAGGTTATGTCGTGAGTAAGTTACGGAGCAGGTATTTGATTCCGGGCAGTCCAGCTCCAGAGCCAAGCCTACAAACACCAGCCAACACAGCCTACCCAGCAAATTCACGTTTCCTTGTACACAGAAAGGCCACCAGCAATGTCACCCAGGAGATGCCATATTTTGAAGAGTGTTCCTAGCTTTTGAAATGGCATTTTAGGCGGTTTCAACTATCTTCAGCGGTACACATGCACACATACAACACACATATACAAACACATATGCACACACAGGCATACACACACATGTGCACACATGCATACACACTTTGACTCATGGCTGAAATTTAACTCGGCTTCAGGAGACATTAAAGGTTTGAGTTTGGAGGCCAATTAAACTCAATCTGGACAAAGTGCATCACTAGGATCAGCCAGCTAGCACCAGGCAGTTTAAGCCCCATTAATCTTTACTTGAACCACTTACAAGTGCACTAATGAACCTTGTAGAAGCAATAAGATTTCCACCGGTGGTTTTGTTTTGTTTTGTTTTCATTTTACTTTTGGTTTTTAAAAATTGATTTTAGAGAGAGACGAACAGAGAGAAACATCCATGTGAGAGAGAAACAGACCAGTTGCCTCCAATACCCACCCTGACCGGGAATTGAACCCATGACCTCTTGGTGTACTGGATGATGCTCTAACTAGCTGAGCCACACCAGCCAGGGATATTTTTTTGTTTTGTTTTTAACAGAGGACCCAGAAAAGCCTCCTGCTTTTATGTCCATTGATGTGCTTATATGCATGCATACATGTCCTTTGGTTGATCTAAGCCTACTGCTTTTAGATCAGAGTTGCCAGTATTTGAGCTTCATTCCCATGGAAGGTCAAGGCAGTCTCCCATAAACTGCATGTGCGTGCACATATGTGAAGATGCCCACAAAAGCAGTTCATAACTACAAAGGTAAATGTACTGGGTTTCAGGCATATGAGGTCTATAGAAATCATAAGCCCATTCCCCCCCCCCCCAAAAAAAAATGAAGTTTGCAACCAGAAATATAAAATGTGTAGGGAGAAAATTGAGTTCCTTACAAAAAAAAAGTGATATATTTTCCCCTTACAATGTTGGAAATAAACAGCTCCACATCTAATATAGCCTCTCCATTATAGAAATACCTCCAATTTTTCTTTCTTGTTAAAGCTGTTGACATGCTTGTACAGTCTTGAAAATAGGAGCAAAATTATCTTGTCTCCCTGGACCTATATACAGCATTACTGAAATGAAGTAAACACAAGGTGTTACTCATCCCCAACTTTACTGTTCCTAATTGATACACTTTAAAGTATTAAAGAGGCAATGAAGCAGTAGTGTGTAAAAAATGTGGACTTTGGGTTTGAGTCTAATGTTTAAAATTTCATGTGAGCTAGAAAGCAATTTCACCACCGTGCGCCTCAGTTTCCCTTATTTGGAGTAATAGGCTTGGATTTGATTGTCTCAGAGGTTTTGCAACACTGGAATCCAGTGATTATTTCCCCGAATATCAATTGACCTTTCTTGCGAGAGAGAAAGGCCATGGGGTTTGGAGTTCCCGAGAATTCTGCTCTTCTGCTTAGCACTTTATTATTTTGAGTTCCCTGGCCTTAAATTCTTGCTCAATAAGGTGAAGATGACAATGTAAGCCATTTAGTACCTGTGAGAAGAGGTCTGGAGGATGGTAAAACACATATTCCAATTCCAGGCCAATGGTTGTCACACAGCAGGAATGAAACAAAATAGAGAGGTAAGTAGTGAATGTTTGAAAATTGGCGTTTTGCAGAGAAATGGGGGAAGCAAAAGAAAGTCCTTGGAGACTGAGCTCAGGAAGGGAAGGAGGCAGGAGTGCCACAGAGTGGAAAACCAGCAGCTGAACTTAAATTTGACTAAACTCATTTCAGTATAACTCAATCCTATCTAATAAAAGAGAAACATACAAATTGACTGTACCTCTGCTACACCCACAAGCCACGTCCACTGGCCAATCAGGAGCGAACATGCAAATTAACCCAACCAAGATGGCAGCAACCATGGAGCTGGAGCAAGCAGGAAGCTTGGGTTGCCCCCAGCGATAGAGGAAGCCAAGCTTCCCCTGCCCTGGCCTAGCCTGGCCTCTGCTCAAGGCTATAAAGTTTCAATTATAGAAGATAAATAAATTCCAGATACCTGCTTCCAGCCTATTCTTGGGCCGATGGGGCCATGGCCGTCCTGCAAACCACCATAAGACCCTCACCCAGACCACCCCACACCCCAAGGGAACCTCAACCCTAGGATACAACTTTAGGGCAAACCAGCTGGCCCCCACCTGTGCACCAGGCCTCTATCCTAACTAATAAAAGAGTAATATGCAAATTGTCTGTTACTCCAACACACAAGATGGCTGCCCCCATGTGGTCAAAGATGGCTGTCCCAATGTGGACACAAGATGGCCACCCCAAGATGACCAACAGGGGAGGGCAGTTAGGTGGGACCAGGCCTGCAAGGGAGGGCAGTTGGGAGGTAGGGGGACCAGACCAGCAGGGGAAAGCAGTTAGGGGCAATGAGGCTGGCAGGGGAGGGAAGTTAGGGGGGGAACCAGGCCTGCAGGGGAGGGAAGTTAGGCATCAATCAGGCTGGCAGGAGAGTGGTTAGGGGATGATCAGTCTCACAGGCAGAAGCGGTTGGGGCAATCAGGAAGGCAGGCAGGCGAGCAGTTGGGGACCAGCAGTCCTGGATTATGAGAGGGATGTCCAACTGCCTAAACATCCCTTGAGGGGTCCCAGATTGGAGAGGGTGCAGGCTGGGCTAAGGGACATACCCCCACCCCCACCCCGTGCATGAATTTTGTGCATGAGGCCTCTTGTATATAAATGTAAAGCTATTCTAGAAAATCTGAAAACCCCTAAAGCATGAGCCACTGCTTCATGTCTAGATATTTGGTACATGGTTCTCTAGACCCATGTTTTCTACAGGGTGGCCTTCAGAAGGCTTGCTGCAGAAACATCTGGAGTGTCTGTTACATGTGCAGAGTCCCAGGTTGCACCCAGATCTCAGGACTCAGATTTCTAGGGTGAGCACAGGACTGTGCGTTCTAAACAGCTTCCCAATGCTGTGTGCACTCCACTTTGAGAACCACTGCTCTCAACTGCAAGACAGGATTAGCGAGCCCCTAATGCCAAACAAACATTTCCAATAGTCCTTGTTGCCTTCCCTGATTCCTGTCACCTTAAGTACAGGGATAATCAAGGATTTTCCCGAGTCTGTTTCCAAGTGTGCAATGCCACAAAGGCTTTCTATCTCTGGAAGTTTTATCTGTGAGCTGGACCACAAGGATTTGAACAGTTTCTAGACATTAAAAGCTTAGGTTTTGTTTTGGTTTTTTTCCTTTCTCCCAGCTTAACAAATGTGGGAAAATAGGAATAAATTCCGAGCAGAAAATCCAGAAATGCTAAATAATAGAAAACGCTGTTTAAAAATTAACTCTAAACACATGAAAATAGAGATTTCTTCAAGTCTGTTGTTCTCACAGAGATAACCACACATGGAATTTTCTGCTGGAAACCGGGAGGCACCCATAGATCAGAGCGCACAGCGCCGGCTCAGCCATCAGGACAGAAAGTAAATGCTGCACAGCGGGCGGCAGCGGAAGCAGCAGGGTCCCCAGGGAATGATGAGTAATCTTCCTCTGAGAAGAGGCTGACAGCAACCACTTGAAAAGCCTACTCTAAATGGATGAGCCCTCACCCTTTGCCTGTTCTCTGAACGGTGGTTCTAAAAGACGTGCCCCAGAAAAGATGTGTAGCTATGGAGGTCCCTGGAGAGCGGGTGTGAGAAGGTCAAAGTATTTAAGGCAGAAAAATAGCTCTTGTGATAAAGCCGGCTTAGAAGTCACATGTGGGCCCTGGGCGTTCTTTCTCTTTTGCCAAATGAAAACTCCTAGAATGTGCAGCCTCACCTGGCTTCTCGTTCTAAGCCCCACTTAATATTTACTAGCCTCCAAGAGGTCTTTGGGGAGTTATTCAAAGGCATCTACCAAGCATATTCCCCTACTGGTGAATGGGAAGATCATTCCAGAAGAACCACAGAAGGGAGTTTGCAAAAACTGAAGGTAGGTTTAGAAATAAGGTACTAAAAATTCAGACCTGATAATCATTCCTAATCAACCATGGGTAGCAACTGATTGCGCAAAACTACCCAGGGGAGCAGTTGGCGTGTCTGTCTTCCTCTCTCAAGTTCACATATAGACTTCTCATGTGTAGATAGGATGTGAACTAGTCGTAATTTCTACTATATTTTATATCACATCAATGTAATTCTCCCTCCAAGATTTAAGGTGAAAAAAAAAATAAACATGTCTAGAGTCACTAAGTCATTTCAAGTTCATAAATCCAAAATTCCAAATCAATGTTTCTTAAAGAGGAATAAAACTAATTTCTGATGTGAAATGTGATATTAGTAATTATCATTGTGATGCCTGTTCATTTACATGATGTCATCCTTTATCCTAATTTTATAGGAGATTAAAAACACACACATCATTTTCAGGTGTAGAGAAATGACTTCAAATTAATCATCAATAACACAAATAATTGGGCTATAGGTAGTGACTTGGAAAATCCAAAATAGCATATATTTCTTTAAATTTATGTACCTTTGTATTTCATTGGGATTGATTATTTTATCCCTGCACATAACACATGAAATATGGTATCACCATTTCAATTGCACTTTAAATCCCTCAGTGCCTACTGGCTAGTTAGTAGGGCAGCATGAATAATTAAACGAAGAAGGAAATAAAATTTTCTCAACTTCGAAGGAAGCCACATTGAAAAGTTTTTCCTTGTATTATTGAAAAAACTATCTTGGAGAGCTGACCGTTGCGGACTGTGGAGAGATTGACCATTAACAACCCAATAGCTATTAGCAAATACTGAGGGCACCATTTTCAGAATTTTAGCAAAAAGAGAAAAAAATGGATGAGCATAGGAAAAGTACATTATTTGTAACTTAGGAAATGAATACTAATGTACTTTGCTTAAATAGCATAGGACATCACAGCCTACACAGCCATACTGAGCTAGAGGCAGACCTAGAGCAGTCACCTTCGGAGACAGAGTGACTGCTGTTTGGCTACAAGCACAGAGCTGGAAGTGCCCAGGCCAGGACTCACCACCGACGCCGAGGACTCTGGGTCTGGTGCTAGGATGTTTGCATTTTCAGGAAGCCAAGAATAATCTCCTTCTCAACCAAGACCTCCTCATGAGAACATCAAAAGACCGTAGGAAAGTTATGTACCCCAATACTCACTGCTTTTATCTTTGTCCTGACTCTGCTTTTTTTTTTTTTAATTGAAGTTCTATATTCCTGGCAATAAAAATAAATCAAGGGAAGTAGCTTTCACCAAAATGGCAGTGAGAAATGGCATGTCTACAAGCCATCAAACATTGCTTTCAGTTTAGGAGCATTGCTGGAAGCCTTTAGGAGGTAGAAGGAGAATTGCAAAGTTCTTACTTCAGTTCTCCAAGTTACTGACAAGCTGTCAACACGATTCTCTATCCCCAACGGGTTTTATTTGTCCTCACACCCATCTCCCTCTGCTGGAACCATCAGTTTCAGACTTCTGATTCCAATGTGCTTTCACCCTTGGGTGGTAAGAGACGGAACAAAAGACTCACCAAGCAGATGACACAGATTCCCAAGATGCCACAGCAAAATACATGGCAGGAACCTCCCTCTCCCTCTCCACCCCCACAGTGGGTGAAATGTGCAGTTGTCACTCGCCACAGGCCACCAAGTAAAACTCTTCTTTCTACCAAGTTGGCCAACCCTGCACGGACATGAAGGAAACACAGACAAGTCCTTCAAGACAGCCGGTGGGCAGGACCTCTCGTGTCCCCAAGTGGAAATGCCACGCCCGGGGGAGCTGACTGAGGTTTGTCTGAAATCAACTTGAAGACATACAGTGAGATTTTTCTTCTGGTTGACTGAATGAGGCTAGATTTTAATTCATTCTCAAATGCCACTCCTTGCCTGAGTTGAGCACAAGCCCTACACTCACTAGTATAACACAAAACCTTTAAAGCGGGAGGAAAAGAAGGGATAGTGAGAGATCATTTATTTCGGTTGGAAAAATTAGGGAGCAACATGGCTGGTTGCCCTCATCTCCACTAACAGAGGTGGAATCTGCTCCTTTCCCTCCCCGTCAAACTCTGTTAATACACAGGTAGCGTATGGAAGTTGACATTTTCGAATGGCAGATGGCTGTGCACCCAAGAACATGTCTTCTCATGCACATGGGCCTAGGTTCATGGCCTCCACCTCTGGGTCATCTACTGGTTCAGAAAACCATTTCTCAGCTTGTGAGAAGGGGTACTGACTTCAGGGATGCATCCAGATAGCTCTCTTTGCCACCTGGGGGCTTTGTGATCTGGGCCAACCCTGTGTTTGGTCCTCATCCATTCTATCCAGAAAGCAGTTTTCAACAGCTAATCTCTATTATAGGAAAACTAGAGGCCCCTTGCAGGAAGATTCCTGCAATAGGGCTTCCTGCTGCTGTCGCCGCCCTGCCTGCTCCCTCCCTTCTTCCCCCACTTGCTTCTCCTCTGCTGCACTCCCTTCTGCAGTGCTTGGCTTCTTTCTACGCTTCCTTCAGTCTTCACTCTGGCCTGGATATGCAAGTTAACCACCATCCTGGTTGGGTTAATTTGCATATTCTCCCTGATTGGCTGGTGGGGGTGGCTTGTGGGCATAGCAAAGGTAAGGTCAATTTGCATGCTTCTCTTTTATTAGAGAGGAGGATTCTACTATTTTTTAATTGCTTTAAAAGGGAAGAATGTCAGCAAACAGTAAGTTAGAAATAATTTTCAGTTTCGCATTATAGATAGTTTTGCACTCAGAGTCATCAGGGAAGAAGAGCAACAGGGCCAAGGAGTAGATGTGCTGGGAAGGATTTTTACTAGTCGACTCCTTCAAGCCCATTGTTTATTAAACTAACGCCCAACTCTCTTCGGGGTGCTGCTGCCGAAAGCGCATGGCAGCCGCTTCAAGAAATCAAGCACTTTAATGTGAGGTGGGAATTTCAAGATGGCCCAATCCAATCCCTCATTTTACTGGAAGGGAGACTGAGGCCCAGATGGGTAAAGGGACTTGTCCAAAGTCACAGAATTAATTAGAAGAGACCACGAACAATAACTCATCCTACAGCATTCTCATCCTTAGCAGAGGAGTTGGAGGAACCACCCAGGCATCTAAATTTGCCAACTGAAATTAATGTCAGTCGAGCCTCAGCTCAGCTAGAGCTTCTAGCAGGCCTTGGGATCACCTGGGAGAAGCAGAGAGAGCCTGGCAGATGGGAGCAAGAGCGACTGTCAGAGATTCTGCTCACACCCCTGCCTGCCTGCCTGAGGCAGCCAATTTCTCAGAAAGCCACAGATGAACAGACCCAGAAGATTGATTGCACCTACTGTTCCATTTTTTTCAGACGCCCACTGTTTGACCTAATATTTCTCTGAAATGTACTGTCTTTTCCCTCGATCCTTCCTGATTCTCAGCAGTGGAAGCTGTCAACTGATGAAGCATCTTTGGTTGAACTCTTTGGGGGGGAATGAGGCAATGGTGTTTGGGACACTGAGACACCCTGGTGTGTTGAGCAGAGTCCTGACTCCGGAATCCAGGAGTGAGCAAAACTGGGAGATGTGATGTAGCCCGAGGAGAGGGCCAACCATGGCTGGAAGGAAATGGGCCCACTGAAAACAATCCAGGAATAAGGGGTGCTCTGTGCTTTACGAAAATGTGGGTGCTGAGGAGACCCCAATAAATATCTCCAAGACGTTCTATGGATGGTAATGGGAAGCTATTTCTCCCTCTACTGAGAGAAAAAAATAGGAATATAGCAGTTTTGAAACTATTACCCTGATTTTTAAAACTTTGGGGTCCTCCGGTTGCCTGATGATGGTGTCTCAGAGGTGCACACCATTCCTTGGTGAAAAAAACTACTGGATAAGTGCATTGAAGATTCTCAAGTAAGTAATGTTTTGTAAATATGAGTAAAACATGGAATTATTAGTAAGAACTCTTATCTCCAATGTGGTGATATTTGCAGGTGGGGCCTTTGGGATATGATTAGGTTAGGAGGATGGTGCCCTCATATGGAGATAAAAGGACCTGAGCCATCTTACACATCAAGTGACAGTGGGTGCCTTGGCATTTTTCTGGACCCTCTGTTCTGAAAATTTTTAAAATATATTTTGTTGATTTTTTTACAGAGAGGAAGGGAGAGGGATAGAGAGCTAGAAACATCTCTGAGAAAGAAACATCAGCCAGCTGCCTCTTGCACACCCTCCACCAGGGATGTGCCCACAACCAAGGCACATGCCCTTGACAGGAACCGAACCTGGGACCTTTCAGTCCATAGGCCGATGCTCTAGCCACTGAGCCAAATCGGTTTCGGCTGTTCAGATCATTTAAAAATATATATATTTTATTGATTTTTTTTACAGAGAGGAAGAGAGAGGGATAGAAAGTTAGAAACATCGATGAGAGAGAATCATCGATCAGCTGCCTCCTACACCATCTGCCCGCCCCCCCCCCCCCACTGGGGATGTGCCCGCAACCAAGGTACATGCCCTTGACCACAATCGAACCTGGGACCCTTCAGTCCACAGGCTGACGCTCTATCCACTGAGCCAAACTGGTTTTGGCTGTTCTGAATTTTTAATTCAAGTTTATCTCTGTACTAGCCGCTCCCTTATTACTAATTATACCCGTTTCCTAGTACCTCATAGGACCAGTATTCTACCTCCTCTGCTTCTACAAGTTTGTCTTGGCTGTTCTTAGTCTTTTGTATTTCCATATATATCTTAGAATCAGTCTGTCAAAGGTTTTTTTTAATGTTCTGATAGTTTTTTATTAGAATTATACAGAGTCTATATCAACATTGAGTCCTCTAACTCAAGAGTATAGTAATCTCTCCATTGATGTAAATAAATTAGAGTTGTTGTCTAGTTTGCTACACAGACACCCATCTTTTGCTATTTCTATCCCTAGATTCTTTATCCTCTTTGACACATTAATAAATAGAACCCTTTTTTATTTTTTCAAACATTTCAATCTGATAAAGAGAAAAACAATTGATTTTCTATAAGTTTAATATATCAGGAACCTTCAGGACATTTTTTATTATTCTAGTGATTCATACTTGGTTAAAACATTTTTTTCACACAAATATTCAAGACTTCAATAAATGTGCATGAATGTCAATATATGTAATTTAAAATATATATATATATTGGGCCCTGGCCAGTGTTCTAAGTGGTTAGAGCTGTTGTCCCATGCACTTAAGAGTAGCACGTTCAATTCCTGGTCAGGGTACATACCCAGATTGCGGGTTGGATCACCAGTTGGGGCATGTATAGGAGAAAACCAATCAATGTTTCTCTCTCACATTGATGTTTTTCTCTCTCCCTTCCTCTCTCTCTAGAATCAATGAAAAAAAAATATTCTCAGTTGAGGAGTAAAAAATATATATGCATACATTGGTGAGATGTGCTCATTGCAACTAACAAATAGCCTAATGGTCTAGCTCTACATCATGACTAATATGCTACAATGAAAACTATCTTCACAAAAATGCCAGATTACACAAACGTAGTATGTAGCATACAGTTTCACTTTTGTATATATATAAGAATGTGGCCTGCTAATCAACATTTCGTGATTTTACACTTACATCTTTCCCTGGGACACCGTAGTTCATTCTGAGGGTTGGCAGAACAAGCATTGATTGAGAGCATACAAGATTCCAGGCACATTACACCCCTCCTTTCATTTAATTTGTACGATGATAACCTAAGGAAGTAATTACCTACATTTAGAGATGAATAAATTAAGACTCCAATATTGGTACACAATTTGCCGGAGGTTCCACCGCTGGAGTGGTGGAGTTAGGGTTTCATTCCTAATAGTCCAACCCCCTCCACCGCCGTGCCTCAGAGCCGAGGGTCTCCCACAGCTCCTCGGCAGACAGGAGAACCGCAGCCTCCTGCTCCCCCACCGAGCCCTCTGCACAGACCACGGTCTGCCATTGGTCTTTCTGTAAGAGTAAGGTGACCGGACGTCCCGCTTCTGGCGGGACGGTCCCGATTTTTAACATTTTGTCCCGCCAAAAGTTAAAACAAAATGTTGGAAATCGGGACTGTCCCGCCAAAAGCGGGACCTCTGGTCACCTTACTAAGAGGCCTTTTTTAAGGGTATGCTAGCTCTGAATTAATATATACCATTAATATGATATATCTCTACACCTATCTCTATGTCTAGAGAGGTTTTTTTTATCGGTCTTTGTGCAGAAAACAGTTACGACAGCAGGCCTGGCTGCTAATTTTTGAAAGACCTGCTCACAAGGCTGAAAGACCCCTTCCACTATAAAAATAGGTTTTTATTTCTCTGGAACACAAGCCCAGGAGTGCGGTTGCTGGGTCAGATGGTGGCTGTATGTTTAGTTTGTTAGAAGCTACCAAACTGTTTGCCAGGGTGGCTGTCCCATTTTACATTCCCACCAGTTGGTCCTGCCATTGATTTTTTTTTTTATTTCCCCAGGCTCCCATTTTGACCGAGTGATAGAGGCAGTTACAAAACACCTCCAAACCATGTTAAATATCTTGAAAGCTGGTTAGAAGTCTACTTCTGGATGAGTTTAAAAAATATATGGAACACAGCCGAGACAGGTTTGGCTCAGTGGATAGAGCATTGGCCTGTGGACTGAAGGGTCCTGAGTTTGATTCTGGTCAAGGGCATGTGCCTTGGCTGCGGGCACATCCCCGGTGGGGGGTGTGCAAGAGGCAGCTGGTCGATGTTTCTCTCTCATTGGCATTCCTGGCTCTCTGTCCCTCTTCCTTCCTCTCTGTAAAAATCAATAAAATATATTTTAAAAAATATATATGGAGCTCAATGTATCACTGCTCCTCCCCTGCTCAGTACAAACATCACCAGTCCATTTCCTCTTCACCCCCACAAGTCTTCAACCATTGCTTTCTACAAGGAGCTATCCAAGACACCACCAGCCCAGACCAGGTGGGATGCTTTACACCTGTACTGCTATGACAGTGGTCGGCAAACTCATTAGTCAACTGAGCCAAATATCAACAGTGCAACGATTGGAATTTCTTTTGAGAGCCAAATTTTTAAAACTTAAACTTCTTCTAGCGACACTTCTTTAAAACAGACTTGCCCAGGCCGTGGTATTTTGTGGAAGAGCCACACTCAAGGGGCCAAAGAGCTGCATGTGGCTCGCAAGCCACAGTTTGCCAACCATGGTGCTGTGGCATATTCTAGTTATTAGAGTAACTAGATCAATTGCTTTCCTTACTAGATTCTCGGTTCTCTGAGGACAGACACTGGGATGATGCCATCCTGTCCTCAATATCTAATGTACTACCTGCACGTTGTAGGTGCTCGATTAAATGTGTGTGGTTACATGGGTAGACCCAATCTCAAAAGCCCATTTATTACAGCACTCCAGGCAGCCTTTACTAACCAATTCGAGTTGACGCAGGAGTTGAAACAGCTTTACCACCAGGCAATTAGTAACACCTTCTGGTTCCACTCCAAAGACACGTGGCTCAGAACCTCCTCTCCATCCCCGTCTATCATCCTGGGTGTTCTGTGTGCGCAGGAGGCCAGCCGGCCAACAAGCTGGCCTCTCCGTTCCCTCACCTCTAACTTCATGTGCCCTTTGCTCTTCTTCCTCATTCTCCTTCCCACCATGGAGACACCTGAGAATGGTCACCACTTAGAACTGCTCCCCTTTAGGACTATAACTTGAATCCTGGGTCCCTCTGAGTGTGTTGACTTTACCTGCAGTGCCATCCCTCTATTATTTCCACTACACCTATTTTATTGCCTCCTGACAGTGTCCAGGCTGCTGACCCCTCTGACTTAGCCCGGTCTATGAATCCCCTCCCAGCTTTACCTCCTTTGTCCAGCTCTGTCCATTCTTCAACGCTTCCGCTATGACTCCTCCCTCCCCTTCCTTCCCTGTGCTATCCTCACCACGGCTTACTAAAAGCACAGCGCCACCCTCCTCACCTGTGGGGACAAGGCCACCACAGGGATGCCCCTTTGCCTCACCTAAACACCGCCTGACGAGGCTGCTGTGTTTCCCCCGTTTTCCTAGTAACTGGCTCAAACGCTTTCCTCTGGCTCGGTTATCCATCTGCAAAGATTGCTTGTTGATATAATGTTTTTTAACTCCCATTTTTCTCATTTTTAACAGTTTTGATTTATCCAGTTATTACTGTTTATTGTTTCTGGAGATTTATCATGTCTAACAGAAGCGAGCTGAATTCTTCCCGGGTCAATTATCTATTCTATGTGAGAGATGAAGAATCACCTGCCAAGCGCAGGGTTGACCACTTGTTATTTTAACACATTGTTATGCTAATCATGTAGGCTTGGGCATCTAGCACTTTCTCTGGTTGATTCCATGTGTGGGGGGAAAAAAGTTCACTGCAGAAATTGGGAGGAAGAGCAAGTAAAAAGTCACATGAACCTACAAAAGGCTGAGTCATTCAAAGGATTACAGTTCATTCTGCTGCTGTTGTCTCACTTTGTCCTCTCTGTGGTATCTGGACAAGTAATTAATCCTGAGAACCCTGGTAAACTCACAAAAGATGGAAAAACTCATAGTTTTTTGTATCAGAGTCACGTGAGTATTTGAAGATCAGTATTGTACCCAGAGCAATATATCTGCAGGAAGAAATAATTTTATATTGTATGCTTCAGGGGCATTGAAAATATGGCTAACCTATTTTAAGGAAGTCCTCTTTCTCTAGATGTTTCAGCCAGGAATCACATCTGCTTTGTGCAGAAGCCGGTACCTTATGAACTTCTACATGCTGGAATATCCTTTCACTCTTTCTGTTGAAATGGGTGCAAAATTTACGCTAATGTAGAAGGTAGTCTGTCCGAAATCAAGAGCCTGTTCCCTGCTTCTGGATCTATAGATCCAAATGCAAAGAAGCACGGAGCAGACTGACGAATCTCAGAAGGAAGGTGTACTGGGGGTAGGTGGGGAGAGATTAACTGGGGAACTCGTATGCATATATGAATAGCCCATGGACACAGACAAAGTGGGGTGAAGGCTGGGAGGGGTCAGGGGATGGGAGGGTCAATGGGAAAAAAGGGGGTCATCTCTAACACTTTCAACAATAAATATATGTGTTTTTTTTTTTTTTAAAAAAAAGAGGATATATAATTCTCATGTGTTAGGCTAATTGGAGATCAGACTTCTGCCTTTGCATTGCTATCATAAATCACTCCCAGTGGCCTGGACTCTTTCCCTATGACCTCATTCATCCCCTCTACATGGCTCCCTCGGTTGCATTTCCATCAGCTCATATTTCTATCTCTGTCTGAGTTCTTCCCACCCCCCCTAAAATGACTCTCTTATCCAATTCACCAGACATCTATATGCAGTCTCAAGATAGATATTCCGTAGAAGCAAATTCAAAATATCACAATTTTCAGGCCCAGTTTCTTATGACCTCCTGAATCAGTTGGAAATTATAGAAATAAAATTTGACTCATTCAGAGAAATTTAGGAAATGATACTGAGTTGCTCAAAGTATCTCTCAGGGGCTGGAGAACCAGTGAGTGTGTAAGTTTACACGCCCAAGGAAATAGGCCAGAATTATGCCACAAACTGTCCCTGTGAATACCTCCCCACTTCCATTACTTTCCCAGCTGCCACCCCCAACACCAGGCCCCTGACCCTCTCTACCGGAACCTCCCCCCACCCCACCCCCCGCCCCGCCCAACACACCCAACTATTATCCTTGGACGTGGACATTTCCCATGCTGCTGTCCTTACTAGGAAGAAATCCCTGTGACCCCTGATTCTTTTGGACACCGTATCCTGATCCAAAGACTAGCCCAAGTGCTTGTGATAGAGAAGTCTAGATCATGGTGATGGTTAACTTTATATGTCAATTTGGCTAGGCTACACTAACAACTTGTTTGGTCAAACACCAATATAGTTGTTGCACTGAAGGTATTTTGTGAGAAAAGATGTTACCCTCCATAATGTAGGTTCACCTCATGCAATCATTGAAGGTCTTAAGAGAAAAGAATAAGGTGTCCAAGGAAGAGAGAGATGAATATTTGTCTTGAGACTGCATATAGAAATTTTGCCAAAATGTATAGCCTTTGGACTCAAGATTACAAGATCAGCTCTTACCTGAATCTCTAGCTAGCCTGTGGATTTGCCAATCCCCACAATCATGTGAACTAATTTTTTAAAATAATACTCTTTTCAACCTGTGTGTGTGTGTCTCTCAAGTCTCTCTCTCTCTCTCTCTCTCTCTCTCTCCATTCTCTGTACATGTATACATATGCATGTATTCTTCCTAAAGATCCTGAGAAGAATGTGCTAAGCATCCAGAAAAAAATAGCAAATTATACTACTTTTATTCTTATATACGTTTTATATGCAAAAAAACTAAGTCTTTTACTTTGCAAGGTTTTCCACTCTAATATTAACAAAGTTTCTTGAGTAACCAAAAATGGAGAATTTCATATTTCTTAAAGCATGGTTTTAAATTGCCAGGGGGTTGTAGGATTCACTCAGCTGGTGGGGTGCATGTACCTGGTTGATAAGTACACCTCAATATTGACTCATTGTTCTTCGAAAATCACCAGGTTTAGCAACTCTTGTCAAGGGAGATTTAGTTTCCTTCTAAAAAAGCCTCCAAACTTTTGGGTTGTTGATGGAAAAGATGAGGTTTATTAATAAGATGATTCATATTAAAGAGCCAGAAAGTGCAAGTTGGAGGTAAACAAAATCAAACTGACATTGATCCATGGCTTACATTTCTCCCCTAAAGTCACCACGTGCTTTATAAAGAAAATAGAACAGAATTATTGAAACTGGCTCAAGAAGTTCTCAAGCCAAGGAAAACCTGTCTAGTACATGAAAGATGAAAACTGTAGTGAAACTTGAAAAGGTCTTCCATTTTTTAAAATATATTTTATTGATTTTTTACAGAGAGGAAGAGAGAGGGATAGAGAGTTAGAAACATCGATGAGAGAGAATCATCGATCAGCTGCCTCCTGCACACCCCCCACTGAGGATGTGCCCGCAACCATGGTACATGCCCTTGACCGGAATCGAACCTGGGACCCTTCAGTCCAAAAGCCAACGCTCTATCCACTGAGCCAAACCAGTTTCGGTGAAAAGATCTTCAATTGATGACATAAGGAAGCTCATGACTATCAACTAAAATGTATTTCTGAAGCAAGTCAAGGGTCACATGTTCTGAAATGTGGGATTAACATGTGTCCAGATGTATTATGATATGAATTATATTCCAGACACTGTGTAGTGGATTTTATCTCTATAAACTTCCCAACAAATATGGGACAGATATCACTATCATTAACATTATTGTCATTATCATCACCATCAACATCATTTCTAATGAAGGATCTGAAGCTCAGAGAAACTGAGTCTATTTTCCAAGCTTGCAAAGCTAATCAATAATAAAGCCTAGATTTAAATACAGTCTTTATTCTTATCTCCACGCTATACTACCTCTTTTAACACAATTTCATTTATATCTAGTAAATATCAATAGTTAGCTTTCTGGTTCATATCCTGTTTGTTTCATTTGATGTAATTATTAAATCGTTACTATTTTATATCTAAAACTAATATAAAAGCATCAAACAGACTGTTAAATTACAGCAGGAAGGTTAGGGAGAGGTGGGGAGATAAGAGATCAACTGAAGGACTTATATGCATGCATATAAGCATAACCAATGGATGTAAAACTCTGGGGGGTGAGGGCATGTACAGGAGTGGGTAGGAGGGGCAATGGTAAAATATGTACACATATAATACCTTAATTTAAAAAATAGAAAATAAAATAAAATAAAATAAAAATAAACAAATATAATGTCATATGTCAATGATACCTCAATAAAAAAATCAAAACAACAACAAAAATGATGGACTGTATTTCTCAACCTTGAATCTGAGCTGACTTCATAACTTTGGGGCAATAGGAGTGACACTGCCAGTTCTGAGCCTACCCCTCAAGAACCCTTACGTGTTTTCACTCTCTCTCTTGGAACCCAGCCCAGACACGCTGTGAACGAGCGTGGGCTAGCCTGCTAGATGATGGGACACATCTCACATTGACCCAGCTGACAGACTGCCAATGCCAGACATGAAGTGGGGTCATCCCAGATCATCCCATGACCATCCACTGGATCATTTGAGATTGGCCATCATCCCTACCTACTTACCAGCTGACATAGGCATGTGAATAAACCCAGATGAGACCAGCCAAGCCTGGCTCAGATAAGCAGAATTCCTAAGCTGACTCAAAGACTGTAAGACTTACCATTAGCAATGGTAAGTGGTTGTTTATAACCACTTTCTTTTTGGGTGATTTGTCACAGGGCAATAGGTAACTGATATAGAAATAAAATTAAAACTATTAAAACTGGGTCAAGAATAAGAACTCCACCTGTAGTGCCTCCTTCCTTCCTCCTTTTCCAGTTTTGGTTCCCCCTCCTTGAGTATGGACTAGGGATTTCCAGTAATCTTGCCACGTGGCATACACTAAGGATGATGGAAACAGGGGGTAGGGAGGATGTTGAGTTCTCTCACTGCTTTAAACTGCCCACCTCTGAACATTACATGAGACAAATAAAACCTTTTATTTATTCAAAATATATCACTAACTGTCCAAGTTTACTTCACTGTAAACTATGTAAGTTTCTAAGTTTTTATCCCAAGTCATTTATAGTTTATGCAACACTCCTCGGTATGTGCAAAAGGTACACTCCACAACTCCAATAGTGGATATTGGCCACTGCAATCAAAGATTTCTACCACTATAGATATATCCTTACTACATATGTATATAGACATGCCTCCATTAGGTGGACAGAGAGGGAGGGAGGCAGGTAGGTAGGTAAGTAGGTAGGTTGGTAGATTGATCTATCAATCAATAGATTGATAACTTCCAACATGGGCTATTTGTAAAAATCCAGTTATTTTTGCATCCAGGCTAGAAGCTGAAATTTATCTCGGGGGGGGGGGGGCTTCATTTTGTCCTGGGAGGAGCCATTTTTACGAGCAATTTTGCTCATACAGGTATAAGCTGGTCTTGAACTTTGGTAAAGTAATCTAACTGCAGACACTTCTGATGATGTTCCTTTTTATTAGAGTTTTTAAAAATTTTTTAAGTAAGGGTGATTATGAGGTAAGAGATTTAGGGTTTCCACTGACAGACCCATAAACAGGGAGTTTGGGGTCCTGGTGTTTTGTGGGGAGGAAAGACATGAGTAGAAGGCACACCACCCATCCTACTACCCCTGAGGAAGCATTTGAGGGGGGGGGAACATCAGAAAGGGAGGATTCTAAGGGTGCAGGCAGCAATCATGAGGCTAGAGAGGTGTAACTATCTCCTTTTCTGGACTACAATTCTCCACACCAGCCTGTGCTCACTCGCTCCATTTTGTGGACTAAGGAATAGGACCAGATCAGTATTTGGGACAGAGATTAAATGAAGAGATACACAGATATAGCGACATCACACGAGGCCAGGACTGGAAGGCAAACGACTGGAAGTCACTTGAAGAAAGAACAAGTAACAACCAGAAAAAAACCCTAACCACAACCCGGGACATTCAGAGACACTCTTTGGGAAGGGACCAGATTTGCTGTAGTCATGTAAGATCAGGGATGGATTACTTTGCTTAGATAGTAAAGGGGAAGTTGACTCCTAGAGGAGCCATTTTTACGAGCAATTTTGCTCATACAGGTATAAGCTGGTCTTGAACTTTGGTAAAGTAATCTAACTACAGACACTTCTGACAATGTTCCTTTTTATTAGAGTTTTTAAAATTTTAAGTAAAAGGGCAGGAGCATTCAAGGACAGAGGCACCGAGGTACGTACTAGCATAAAGCACATGGTTTTAGGAATAAGACTAATAAGGGTTAATAATTAAAAGTTCATAACCAAATTTGAGAACAGAAGTAATAAGCCTAAACACATTTTCAGATGTGTGGATGAGAGGTAAGATTTTTAGAATTAAATTTGCTCTAAAGCAATAATCCTACACCAAAATTTATTGAAATCATGAAATTCTCCCAAGCTATTGCTTTATTAAAGCATAATGTACATCCCTGAGGAACTCAACAATGGAATTATGGCTAAAATGTCCATTTAGCCCTCATTTTCACTTGGCACTAATGACTACCGCTGTGACATATATACATTATAACTTGAAAAGATTATTAGTCATTCAGGATTGTTTTATTAACATGTCAAGGAACTGTATGGGAAAAAAAAGAAATTGAATTACTTTATCTCCCCAACTTGACCCAGAATAACTCAGACACAGGGTTTTGCCTTGGAGAGGATAATTTAAGTAATGGGCAGTTCACCCAATAATCTTTAAAACTGAGAGGCTGTGAGTGTGAACGCACCAAGAATAATCATAAAAACACAAAGGAGAAAAATGAAACAATTACAAACAAAAACTTTGCATTTTCAGAAGCAGCATGAACACCTAAGTAAATATTCATTGCACTGTTATTGTGCAATCCCTTGAAACACTCCATATGGCTTTTAGAAAAGTGATAAAGCAACATTTGGAAAGGTCTTGGAAGTGAGGACATGACAAGGTATGGGAGGATGAGTGATCTCAGATTGAAATGTAAGAAGTCAACCACCATTTTTCCACATTGTCTCTGAGTCTGCTCTCCTAGTCTCTGGCTCCATGGCTGGCCTGTTTAATATGATCAGGACCCCTCGGTCCAAGTTCTTGCTTCGGATAAGAGGACAACGAACTGAGGGGGAGAGTGGAAATAGTGATGCAAAGGGTTGTTTTGACCTATATTTTAAAAAGTTTCATCTGATAATTATCAGTAACCCCAATAGACAACTCCTTAAAAAAAAAAAAAGATTTACTACTACTTCTGAGATAAAATAAAATCCTCCAAATTGAGCTCCCTCAGATCACCGAGTCCTGTTCCTCCAAATCAACATCCTTCTTGCTCAATGTGGCGGCCAAGAGTTGAGACAGGAGAAGAGGGAGTCCCAGCCCACATGGTGTCTCAGGAGTATCTCTGTGACTTCCATTGGCCACCTCCTGGCCTGCTCAGACCTATGCGTTGATCAGGCACGGCACAAGAACCAGTTGGGACAGAACCAGAAGTGAAATGACTGCCTTGCAGCAGCGATGGAGTTGAGGCCATAACAGTGCCTGGCCTCAAAGCGTTCCTACAAACTCATGGCATAGCCTTGTTATCACATCCTACCACACAAATTCCAGGGCCAGGGACCCGCCCTGTCCCGTCCCCCCTGCTCACACAAGGCGGGGGACAGGAGAGGAGATGCGTAGAGAAGATGGGGTGCAAGGCTAAGGCTGTGCTCAGCATCGCCACCGCGACGGTGCAGCTGGTCATGGGCTGCGCTTGCGTGTCTGAGCACCTGCCGAGCCTCCTCTCACAGAACTGCCTCCCGGCCCCTCCTCTCTCATCTGTGTGCCGTCTGGATAGGTGTTGCCAATGGGCAGCCAAATGAAGACCTCCTGGTATTAAATTTTGGTAGATCCTGCTAGGTGAGGGTTGAGGAAGTGAGTGCCGCTGGCACATTCATTATATTATGTTTAGGGTTTCCCAACGCGTGGGGTCGGGACCCTCTCACTCCCCTCCACATTCTCTCGCTCTCTTTTGTTGCCTGCTTTTTGTGAACTGTGCCACGCGTGGTTCAAAAGGAGCTTCTTGTACCGCGCTGGATAGAAAAAAAAAAAGAACAAAGAGAAAGGGTTCAGTAAGTGTTGCTTAGCAGCGGAGAACCCAAACAAGCCACTGTGATTAGAATAAATTATAGCGGGAGGAAGCGGAGGATCATTCCCCAAGATTGTGGAGACAAATTACCTCTTTGGAATGGGTTGGAGGCAGCCGGGCTTGGAAGCAGGGACCGGATAAAATGGCTGATGGGAATGCAGCCCCGGGTTTGGGATTGTTTGAAAAAAGAACAGAGCTTTCTCTCCTGGCTGAACTCCCGTCGTCAACCTGGGACTCTCACTGGTCACGCATGCTGGAGGTGTCAGCTGTTATTGATGATGTGTACTTCAAAATGTATACATTTTATTTTATTTATTAAATTTTTAACTACATATTTTATTGATTTTTTTTTACAGAGAGGAAAGGAGAGGGATAGAGAGCTAGAAACACCGATGAGAGAGAAACATCGATCAGCTGCCTCCTGCACACCCCCCACTGGGGATGTGCCCGCAACCAAGGTGCATGCCCTTGACCGGAATCGAACCTGGGACCCTTCAGATCGCAGGCCGACGCTCTATCCACTGAGCCAAACCGGCGAGGGCAGCACATTCTATTTTAGTAGTGTTCCAAAAACCTGGCAGGACCATCAGCCTTTGATGGGTGGGGTTTATTTAACACGTACACAGCTCCATTCTAAGTTCCCATAAATATTACTGTATGTGTTCCTTATAAACGCCCTGCGTTTGGTACTCTCACTATCACCATATCACAGGAGCAAAAGTAGCAGCCCAGGGAGGCTGAGTCACTTGCCCAGGGCCACAGGGCTAGTAAGGGGCAGAGCCAGGACCTATGCCCAGACCCACTGCCTGTATGCCCAGGTTTTTGACACACTTCTTTGGCAAAGAATAAAATGAGTGACGGTCCACCGTGGGGGTGAGGGTGGGGAACAGTTCAGTCTTGCAGCACCATTGGGGTTGATACAGTGGCGTCGGTACGAATGCAGATGGTAGAGCCAGCTGCAGGGCCACCAGTCCCTGGATGTTACAACGCCTCACCGGTGCCCAGGAACGCTCCTGGGAGATCCCTGGGTAAGGAGACCACCACACAAAGCAGGGGGAGCCTTCCTGGTGAGCCCCGCTCTGCTGGACAGAAGCACCCTGGCCATAAGCATGCATGACCTTTGCCTTCCAGCTGCTGTGGCTGGGGAGGGACCCCTGGCTCCCATCCTGGCCGTTTGAGCACAGCTCCCCCACTCACCCACTCCCTGCTGGGAGCCCATGGCGCACCCCACCGGCAATGCCTGGCCCCAGGTGTCCTGTCTCTCCTTCCTGATCTCCGTCTCTTGTCTCCAAAAGCTGGATTCTCCAAATGTCTCCGTGGCCTTTACTTTAAAGATCCATTTGGACTACAACCCCTCACTTTTGTGATCTGTCTCCCCAGCCCTCTCCTCCACACCCCCTAACTTTGCCGAATCTCTTCATTACAGCAGTGCCTGCAGAACTGGGTTGGATGCCCCCACCCCACCCCACACCTCCAACGCTCCCCTGCTGGCCTGGGCATCCAAATGCATAGAAGAGAGCAGATGAAACGACTGTACAGCTACCAGAGGTGCTCGACATGCCAAGCAGGGGTGGGATGGGCTCTATTTGGTGCTTACGTTGGAAACACTCCTAAAATAGAATGTGCTGCCCTAACTGGTTTGGCTCAGTGGATAGAGCGTCGGCCTGCGACCTGAAAGGTCCCAGGTTCGATTCCGGTCAAGGGCATGTACCTTGGTTTCAGGCACATCCCCAGTGGGGAGTGTGCAGGAGGCAGCTGGTCGATGTTTCTCTCTCATCGATGTTTCTAGCTCTTTATTCCTCTCCTTTCCTCTCTGTAAAAAAAAAAAAAAAAAATCAATAAAATATATATTTAAAAAATTAATAAATAAAATAAAATGTGCCTACTGGTGGGCCTGAGATTATCTGTTATTTACTGGCATAGATAATGTGTCATTATGAGTTATTTATTTGTGAAACTGGCAAACAAGGGGCTGTGTGAGCATTCAGAATCTCAAGCCAGAATCAAAGGACTCGGTCAAGAGCCTGCTGTCACTGCCCGGCCTCTGTCCTGTCCTCTGTCCTCTGTCCTCTGGCCTCTGGCCTCTGTCCTCTGTCTTTCATGTGCAGATCCGGAGAGAGCAGGGGCCTGACTCAGCCACACCATGCACCTCTGTCCGCTTGCCCCCAGTTCTCCTTCTGGGCTGCTACGGTTTTCTTCCTCTAGCGTGGAACTGGCTTGACAACTAAGATGATGTTTACCTTCAGCGCACCTTTGAAAAGTGCTGCTTTCAGTTTGTCCAGATGTGCACATAAAGGCAAGCGAGCTAGCGAGTACAGTGTACAGCGTCATTTCCATTGTCTTCTTCAATGGAAGAGCAGAGGCTTCACTTGTTGTCCGGTCCTAGAAAAAAAACAGGCCAGCGAGTGGAAGTGACATTTCACGACATCCTCCCACAATCGGTGACCGAAACAAGGCCCTGATCTTCAACTCCGGAAACCCGTTTGTGTGCATGGACATTTGTTAAAGGATCCATCTGTGTTTCATGCACCTGAATTGACGTAGCAACGGTAGCGGCTGAGTGGCATTTGGAAAGCAGACGTTGGCAGGGAACGAGGGAAACAACCACGCAGCTTGGAAATGTGGGTCATGGAGAAGTATAGGACTGATAATTACAAACCAGTGCGTGCTTCAAGGCAATGGCTCTGAAATCTAATTCTAACCTGAATCGTGCAGGAGAGTCGGGGAGGGCCATCCGATCTTGGCAGGCCTCTCTCCCAAAACTTGTTCCTGGTTATTCAAGGAAGTAATTGAGCACCAACTCTGTGTAAAGACCCGTCGTATGCCCTTTCCTCAAATTCATCATCTAATTCCCTCTTCACAACAGTGCTGTCAGACATTCTGAACACCGTTTTATTGATGGAAATGTTTAGCTCCAAGAGGTGTTCTGCTCCAGGGAGCACAATGTAAATGATCGTCCTTTACTTGGCTGCATCTCACTAACTCATACTCATGTCTGCCGGGCCTCCTGCCCGTAGAAGGAAAAAAGCAACTCATTCTCACAACGCGGCTCGCGAGCCACATGTGGCTCTTTGGCCCCTTGAGTGTGGCTCTTCCACGAAACACCACCGCCTGGGCGAGTCTATTTTGAAGAAGTGGCGTTAGAAGAAGTTTAAGTTTAAAACATTTGGCTCTCCAAAGAAATTTCAATCGTTGTGCTGTTGATATTTGGTTCTGTGGACTAATGAGTTTTCCGAGCACTGCCCCATGCCGTGACTGTTTTAAAAAGAGGCTGGGCCGAAACCGGTTTGGTTCAGTGGATAGAGCGTCGGTCTGCGGACTGAAAGGTCCCAGGTTCGATTCCGGTCAAGGGCATGTACCTTGGTTGTGGGCACATCCCCAGTGGGGGGGTGTGCAAGAGGCAACTGATCGATTATTCTCTCTCATCGATTGATGTTTCTAACTCTCTACCCCTCTCTCTTCCTCTCTGTTAAATATCAATAAAATCTATTTTTAAAAATATAAATAAATAAAAAGAGGCCGGTTTGGTCCCCAGCATTATCGGTTACCTTCTAGGCCAACAGCATCTGGACTGGATGGTCCACCCTGGTCAGCCCTTCCTGCGGCCCCCACGGACAGCCACACTCAAACACGGCCACGTCTGGCTACATTTTTTTTTCATCCTTACTCCGGCTTCTTTCCTGAGGTGACACCAACCACCTGTACTTCTTGTGGAATAAATCATGGCGTGTCCTGATTCCACTTCATGTGGAATAAATCCAAGGCTACTGAAAACACTCACCCTGTAGCCCAAACATTCCTCCAACGCTGTAGCCCGCTGGGGGCATGGAGTGACGTCAACTGAGACAGAGACTGCTCGCTGCACCTGCAGGAGATTTTATCTGCACATGCCATCGCCACCCCTTGGGCATCAGGTGAATCCCCAACTGATCCTGACTGGGGAGAAGCCAGGTCCTTCCAAGGAGCGCCCCCTCCCCGTGTCTGCTGTGGTTCTCAAAGCCGACCTGCCAGGAGCTGAGGGTTCTGCCGCCGCCTGGTCCAGGGGCCTTGTCTGGCCCTTGCTGGTCCAGATGTTCCAACCTCCCCTCACATCACCCTCGATGGCAGAAAAGGGGGACTTGGTCAGCTTTGGGAAACGCATGCTGTTTCCCGGGAACAGTAGCTGATCGTGGGCCCAGAGGGAGCCAAGTTCTCTCCCAGAGGTGTTCCGAGGTCTCTTGCCCGGTTGTGACTGCAGATGGACAGAAGGAGCACTCCCAACCTGGAAAGACCTGGGTCACCCAGGGACGGGGGTCTGGGCCATATAACTAGCGTGTGACTGAGGCCAGCAGAGGCGGCCTCTGGGCGCAAGGAGCACCTGGGATGCGGAATGGAGGAGGGAGGCGATGAATAGCAAGTGTGCTCCAAGACCAGCTGCAGCAGAAGTGTCCCCTGTCCCCCTCACGTACCTCTTTCCGTTTCCCCTCAGCAAGAGAGACAAGGAGGAGTGTGTTCCCTATACACACACGAGAAAATGAGTATGGGTGGCCTGTGTCAGCCCCACAGTGAAACGCCTGGTTCTCCTTCGGGGACAGCACGCAGCCCAGCGGCAGGGAGTGTGGTGGGCAGGTAGCATCCAGCTCGCTACGTTAGGGCCCGGCTCAGCTGCCGAGAAACAGCGTCACAGACAGACCGGGCACGGCATCTGGGGCAGTGCCTGCTTCAGACTCCCCTGTGGGTAGGCAGGGCCATGTGGGGCTGCACCGTAGCTCACGTCCCTTCTCCACCTGAACTGCCCCCTTCTGCTTTCTTTCATGGCTGTTGATCCGTGATACATTTATGTCACCCCAAACTGTCTCAGTGAGTCCTCCTAGGTGATCTAACGTACAACAGTGAGAGATTATCCAAACAGAAATTACACTCAATCTCATAAAGAACCGAAATGAAGAAAGGGAGGGAGGGCTTTACGCCTCTGCATGTCCCCACCTGCACACCCTGCCTCACAGTCTGCAGACCAGGCCCCTGCTCCACTTCCCGTCCCAGCGGACTCTGCTTTCCACTCCCATTAGCCACCGCCCGCTTTGCATGTGCATCAAGTCCTGTTTCCCTGGCTCTGAGTCCTCTCCCAACAGAGTGTTGTAAAAAAGTTCACTCAAGAAATACCAACTCCCCAGGGGGCCGTGTGCCCCGAGTGAGCCGTGTGCCCCAGGGAGAGACATGTGCTCTGGGAGAGCCGTGTGCCCCGGGGAAGCAGTGGGACCCAGGGGGAGGGGCGGTGTGAACCAGAGGAGGAGTGGATTCTATTGGTGTGGTCCTGAGTTAATCACCATAAAACAAGCAGACTGCCAAATGAGGAGCGGATTCTATTCGTGTGGTCCTGAGATAGTCACCATAAAACAAGCAGACTGTCAAATGACAGTGGGGAGGGGAAGGAGACCTGGGGGGAGATAAGAGAACAACCAAAGGACTGGTCTGCATGCATATAAGTACAACCAATGAACACAGAACTCTGAGGAGGGAGGGCATGAATGGGAGGTGGGGGGAGAGGGCAATGGTAAGCTATGTACACATATAATACCTTAATAAATTAAATAAATAAATAAATAAATAAATAAATAAGAAATACCAACTCATCAGAAAGGCCGATTGATTTAGTCAATAAAAGAGGGCAGGACCTTCCATAGGGCAGTCACCAGGAGAGGTGGGTTCTAGAATGCGTTAAGACGGTCCTGCCAGGAGGAGTTTGGGTGTAGTCAACACACACACACACACACACCATCAAAACCCCTGTCAAGATCTGAGCTAAGCCAAAACCGGTTTGGGCTCAGTGGATAGAGCGTCGGCCTCCAGACTAAAAGGTCCCGGGTTCGATTCCGGTCAAGGGCATGTACCTTGGTTGTGAGCGCATCCCCAACAGGGGTGTGCAAGAGGCAGGCTGATCGATAATTCTCTCTCATCGATGTTTCTAACTCTCTATCCCTCTCTCTTCCTCTCTGTAAAAAATCAATAAAATATATTTTTTTAAAGAAATAAAAGATCTGAGCTAAGTTCCTGAAAGATTCTGCCTGGCAGCATCGTGGGTGGTAAGACATAAGTTTTCAAGAAAGGGAGGTAGAAAAACAATTAAAATTGTATAACATATACACATTGTATATATGGCAATGTAGATTTTTGCCAACCTATGAAAACCTGAACCCCTGCCATCTGTTAAGCATATGCTAGCACTTCCATCAGCGATAGGACTATTCTTGCAGGTAAATCCAGCCAAGTCCAGAACATTGCAAACATCTGACGCCTTCAGTTTCTCTGCCACTGGTGTTGACAGACCCTGAAACAAATCTTCTTGGTTTGCAATTTCATTGCTTTTGCCCTTTTATTCTTCCTTGTTTCTTTCCCCCAGCCTCCAAAGAGACCGTCATTGGTCTGTGGGCCACCCCTCCCCACAATGCCCATGCGAGTGTCCTGGGCTCTGGGCAGCACAGGCAGACTCTTCTGCGCTGGCCGGAGACTCACAATGTCCAACAAGAAGGAGCAATGACCCGCCAGGGGACCAGTGTGACCTGCACAAACAAAAATCCCAGAAGCTCACAATTTAGCCTACAAACACTTCAATCCTGCAAAACTCAGTGAAGTTGGGGACTAGCGAAGGTGCCTGCTGCCAGTCACACCCCAGAACAGAGGTCATTGACCAGAATGGGCATGGCCACTGCAAAGGCGGAATGATTTAAGGGACTTAATTCCCTGAACAAAGAAACTTGCTCTCTTGTGCTCTTATGCCTCTTGGTTCCCCGTATGCTCTTGGTCCCCCTTATGTTCTTGGACTCTTTATTGCTCGCTCTCCGGCCATGTGGACCCCATGTGGACCCCCCCCCACACACACACACACAATAGATTAATGGACTGTAACTAGCCTGATGCTGAACTGGACCCAGTGCCAACATGAAAACAAAATCCTGGACATGGCTTTGTTTCTGGCTCTTGCAGCCCCATCTACACGTCTTCTCTGCCTGGCATGGGACTTGGGAAACCCAGCGATGCAATCCCTCATCCCACCACGCAAGTCTCAGCAATTCTTTCCCTCAAGGTATCATGGGGATTCCACCCCCCGCACCCGGTGGGAAAAGACACCCCACTCCATCCGATATCAGAAGGGTTTCCCCCAACTGTGAAAAGCTGTTTGGTCCGTGCCTTTCTTTAGTCTCCACTCACCATTGCCTTTTTGGAGATGCTTAACTTCCCACATATCGTTTCAGCCACCAGCCTCCAAAGGGGGGTATGGTTTTCTTACAAGAAACGATGTGCCTTCTCACTTTCTTCAGACGCCACTTGGTCTTTGGCACTGTGAGGTGGGAGGGTTTGGAAGCCAGAGCCCCATCTCAGGAAGCCACTGCTGATGCTGGACCCGGCCTCAGATATCAGAGTCCAGGGCAGAGAAATGGCCCCCATGCATCAGCTGTTGATGAACTAACTCCATGCCCACTTTGTTCATGGTTGCTGGCCACAGCAGGACAACCCCAGGCTCATCCAGACCGTGTGGGCTGCTCTCCAAGTACCAGTTTCCACACCTCCCTTGAACTCCAAGCACGATACCCAGCCAGGTCTCAACTGATGCTCACAAGAGGCCTCCTTCCTCCATTTTATTTTGGAAAATGAAGTAAATTTTATTTAGGGGAAAAAAACTATGTATGTGCCTGGTATTTTGTGAGATAAACACAACATACTTCAGGCTCATGGGTATTAGGAAGTAAGTTCTAGCCTCTGGTTGGGATTGTTTTCTGTTCGAGCTCAGCATGGTGCTTAGCATATGATAAATATTCATTTTTGATAGTCATTTGCATTTAGCAGCAACTTGGCAGGGGGAAAAAATAAAACACAAGATAAGCCAGAGTTTAGGAAACATTTCTCACTTTAAAAATTTCAATGCACCAATAAAAACTGCATCGTAACTGCCTCACTTGAATATGTAGATTCACTCAGACATCTTCCTCTCCAAATAATTTTTATTAAAATGGCATTTAGGCTGAAACCGGCTTGGCTCAGTGGATAGAGCATCGGCCTGCGGACTGAAAGGTCCCAGGTTCAATTCCAGTCAAGGGCATGTACCTTGGTTGCGGGCACATCCCCGGAAGGGGGTGTGCAGGAAGCAGCTAGTCGATGTTTCTCTCTCATCGACGTTTCTAGCTCTCTATCCCTCTCCCTTCCTCTCTGTGGAAAATCAATAAAATATATATATATATATTTAAATGGCATTTAGGAAAAGGAGATCTTTATATGTAAATATGGCTCCAACACTTACATTCTAAGAGAATGTTTTTTGAAGGACTGTTTTTTTATTTAACATCCCCCACCCCACCTCTATGCCCCTGAGCGCGCTGTCACCGCCCTGGGAGCGGGTGTCGCCTGTGCCCACAGTGCCACCAGACAAACATTTGAGGATAGTATGCAAGGCGGTGAGGAGGAGGGATTATGCTAAGAGCCTAATCCAGTAAAAACATCTTGATGTCTGTGGATTATATCCACCTAATTTGAAATGTATGTCTGAGTTCCTTCCCGCTAAAAAAATAAATAAAAAAATAAAAAAAAAAAACAGGAATAGCCGGGACCGGCTTGGCTCAGTGGATAGAGTGTCGGTCCGGGTTCGATTCCTGTCAAGGGCATGTGCCTTGGTTGCGGGCACATCCCCAGTGGGGGGTGTGCAAGAGGCAGGCTGATCGATGATTCTCTCTCATCGATGTTTCTAACTCTCTATCCCTCTCTCTTCCTCTCTGTGAAAAATCAATAAAATATATTTTTTTTCAAAAAACAAACCAGGAATATATTTCCCTCAGTACAACTGCACCGTGTGAAAGGCCAAGTTCAGAGTAGGGCTGCCAAATGCCAAGCCTCAGCCTCAGGGATACCCAGCTGCTCTGCAGGAATCTGTATCCACGGAGTCCTTCTCTGGCGCTGCCTGTTTGCAGAACAAAGAAACTGGCTCTCTTGTGCTCTCGCTCCCCATTACGTTCCCGGGGCTCTTGCTGCTCAGGGCGCGTTGGCGGAAGGCCAGGGCCAGCGGCATGGCCTCCGGGCTGCCAGGCAGGGGAGGGCCGCGGGCATTTTTAGGAGAAGCTTTAGGCGTGGCCAGACCAACTTCCATTTCAGGGTCATTCTTCTTACACGCCCGGCGCTTCCCTTCCTGAACCACTGGTTCCCCGACAACCCTTCTTGATGAACACGTGACAAGAGTCCCTTTCAAAAAGCCCAAAGGATCAGGCTGACAGCTCCTGGCCGCAGACTTGAAATCCTGTGGGCCTGGTCACCCGAGATAAGTACAGCGCAAACTGAATAAATATAGGACCAAGTGATGACTATATAGATATGAATATGAAATAATGATTCTGTCTGAATTTCTGGCAGCATGGCCCTCCTTGAGAAGGACAGGTGGACGCATCAGCGTGGGTTTCCTGGTGACTTGTTCCTTACACTGTAATAGTGTAAATTACAATCCTGGGCCTTCCTTCCTCTCTTCCAAGGGCTCTGTGGAGGTCACTCTTCCTGACATCCCGCAAGCTGGAATCCTGCTTTATTCTATCATGGCACAGCAGACACGGGTGCTAGCTAGCCCAGTGTCCCCATCTGCCTCCTCACTTCTCCTTTTGTTCGGGGCAGGATGGTGGCAAGGTCATCCCAGTTAACCCGCCATTGGCTGTGCACTGCTTTTGGCCATGAGAAGTGAGAGGATGTCTACTGGGGAAAGCAACACATGAAGGAGTCCCTTGTGATGTATGGTGAGCAGATGCATAGCACAGGGCAGATCTGAGAGCGCCCCCTGGGGATAGGTTCTTCCTCAACTTCTCACAGGGAACTGGATCATTGTTGATTTTAAGCTGGTCTGAGTCAATTTTTCTATTGCTTGAGCCAAAAGCATCTTAAAGGACCCATGAATTCAAGGTCAATGTAATATTGGACCTCATTACCCAACAATAAATTCTTTGCAGTATTGTTCAAACAGCCCAAAAGTTCCAATCCTGTTCACCTTGGGCTTTTAGTTAGTGACCTGTACCACATGGGAGAGTCAACTGTGAAAACTGAGGTTCTCTGAGAATTTGGGTTCCTTCATTCCATTTCCAGGTTCTACCCCTGGTCATGGTCTGGCCAACACTTTAATCAACCCTTGGATGAGGACATAAAGTTTTAGTGCAGGTGGTCAAACTGAGAGGAATTGCTACTAAACTAAATAACATATTAAAGGTTTTGAAAAATGTGAATGGAACTTACTTGCATCTTAAAAGGATAATATGCCATGACTAAGTGAGACTTGTTTATTCCAGAACTACAAGGAAATCCATAGGTTAATTTGAGGGTGACCTTAGAAGATCACATCCATGGGTCAAATATGAACTTCATTGGAGTCTCCCAATAGATGCCACATAAAGGCATTGGCAAAATTCAACATCTGCCATTGACCAGGGGGGAATTTGGAGTAAGCCAGGAACAGAAGTGGTTCTCCTTAACACGGTGATCATCTCAGACCAACAGCTGAATCTTGCATGAGATCATTCCCCTGGGGGTATCACCTTTGAGATTAAGACCCACAAAGTATGCTCTATGAAACAGCTGTGTCCTGGGAGTTCGGATCAGTACAATAAGTAATAAGGAGTTTATTACATAGAGACTCAAGCACCTTCTCCTTTAACTCTGATAACTCCATGAAGCAGGTACTATCATTTCAATTTTACAGATAAACCAGCTGAAGCCCAAGAAAATTCCATCATATCTGACTGAGAGTATGAGTCAGAGCTTACATTTAACCTAGCTCTCTCCATTACTAACATGGACCTGCACAGCTATTGGAAGGAAGAAAATAATGTTATTACTTGTATGATATGTGATTATATACCCAGAAAATATATGAGACTGAAGAAGTGTTAATAACTACATGGTAAAGTGAATAGACAAAGGACAATTAGTTACCGTATATATATATTTAGAAATAATATACTAGCAATCATGGTTAGAAAGTATAATGAGAGAAAATCCTTTTCACAACAACTAAAGTGAAAGAACTGGTAGGAAAAAAAACTTTAACAAAATTTGTGGAAACTACAATAACTTTAGACATGTTGACCAAATGGAGATTCTATTTTTCATATTAAAAATATTAGTGCTATAAGAGCTTTCTCACATTAATGTATAGATTTAAATAAATCACATCACAGTCTTGATGGAAAACTTAAAGAAATAATTCAAACCTCACCTAGAAAAATAACTGGCAAAAAAATAGCCTAAAAAAGCATTTTTTATTTTGTGGGGAGGGAGAGTCAGACTCACCTACCGGTAGCAAATATTACAGTGGATTTTCAAGTATCGATAATCAAGCCAGCGTGAACTTGAATAGAGACATAAGAGAGCCCTTGGTGCCATTTGTGCTACTTTTCCATATCAAAATAAAGGCTAATATCGTATCAGAATCAATCAACACCTGAGTCTATTGCACTGCAGAGACTAATTCATGCGTCTGAATGAATCGCAACTCCATGGTCCCTGAGAGCAGTTACCACAGGAATTGGGCACTTGGGACAGCCTGAGGGGCATGCGAAGTAGCCATTTAGGGGCCAGGGCTCCTCCGCTGGGTGGGAATGGGGAGGGCGCCTGAGGGGAGGGAGCCGGAAGCATTGCCACGGTGTATCCAATGAAGGAAAGGATCAAGCTCTGTATTCAGGAGTTAAATCAAAATCTCCGCCTTCTCTTAAACCTGAGGAGTCTGGGGGCCAGCCAGGCCTCTCCACCACCACTACAAAGCCTCGGAAGCACTTCGGTCTCAGTAATGATTTAAAAACCTCAATTCAATGACTCTGATGGGGATACACAGATGGACATGTAAAACAGAAAGATGGATTGGCCGGGGAACAAAGCTCCCTTGGTGGCAAGGAAAGGGTTTGAACTCTTTCTACTGTGTCCCTGCAAAATTCATTGTCATTCCAAACCACCCTGAGCCTTGCATTTGCAAGTGACAAAAATCTGGTTTCCCCCTCCACCAAATGTATCCCGTGTTTCACCAGTCAAACCTGAGCACAGCATCTCCTCGTCAACCTAAGGTGCATTCATCCACACAAAAGACACTGTGTGTGCACATCTTCCAGTGGGGGTCCAGCTCCTTCGAAGGGATGCTCAGGTTGGCTAGAAGGGAGACAACCTCCAAACAAGCCGGCCAGCACTTGGGAAGGGCCGGTCTTGGCCACTGTGAATAGTGCTGCAGTGTTCACAGGGGCGCATATATCCTTGCGAGTCCATGTTTTTGAGTTATTCGGGTAGATAGCCAGGAGAGGGATTGCTGGGTCATACGGCGACTCTATTCTTAATTTTATTTTTTTATTTTCTAGTAGAGTATTTCATCGTGTAAATATACTATGGCTGCTCTCTTCATTCATCTATTGATGGACACTTGGGCTGCTTCCAAATCTTGGCTATTGTAAATAATGCTGTAATGAACATAGAGGTGTACGTATTCTTTCAAATTAGTGTGTTAGGGTTCTTGGAATAAATTCCAGGAAGTGGAATTGCTGGATCACGGGGCAGCTCCATTTATAAGTTTTTGAGGTAACTCCGCACTGCTTTCCACAGTGACTTCAATCTGCATTCCCACCAGCAGTGTACTAGGGTTCCTATTTCTGCACAGCCTCACCAACACTTGTTGTTTGTTGATTAAACAAACTTGTTTTTTATTGATAATAGATATTCTGATAGGTGTGAGATGATAAGTCATTGTGGTTGTAATTTGCATTTCTCTGATGATTAGTGATGCTTAGCATCTTCAAATCTGTCTACTGGCCATCGGTATGTCCTTTTTGGAGAAGTGTCTTTCAGGTCCTTGGCCCATTTATTAATTGGATTGTTTGGGGTTTTGGTGTTGAGTTTTGTAAGTTTTTCTAACTTTTGGATATTAACCCCTTAACAGCTGTATCAGCAAATATATTCTCCCATTCCGTGGGCTGTCTTTTCATTTTGCTGATGGTTTCCTTTGTTATGCAAAACCATTTTATTTTTATGTAGTACCATTTATTTTTTTCTTTTATTTCCCTTGCCTGAGGAGACACATCAGGAAAAAATATTGCTTCCAGAAATGTCCAAGATTTGACTATGTTTTTCTCTGTGATTTTTATTTTCTAGTCTAACACGCAAGTCTTTGATCCATTTTGAGTTTTTTTTTAATTGGGTGTAAAAGAAGGTAGTCTAGTGTCATTTTTGCATATATCCAATTTCCCCAACACCATCTGTTGAATAGACTGCCTTAAATCACTGTATGTTTTTGCCTCCTTTGTCAAATATTAATTTATTATAAAGGCATGTGTTTATTTCTGGACTCTCCGTTCTATTCCATTGATCTACATGTCTGTTTTTAGGCCAGTACCATGCTGTTTTAATTACTATGGTCTTGTCGTATAGTTTGATATCAGGTAGCATGATTCCTCCAACTCTGTTCTTTCTCAAGATTGCCTGTACTACTCAGGGTCTTTTGTGGCTCCATATAAATTTTTGGAATATTTGTTCTAGTTCTATGAAATATGCCATTGGTGTCTTGATAGGAAATACATTGAATCTATAAATTGCTTTGGTAGTATGGACATTTTCATTGTGTTAATTCATCATGTCCATGAACAGTATATGCTTCATTATTTGTATCTTCTTCAATTTCTTTATGTCTTATAATATTTTGGAGTATAGGCCTTTTACATCCTTGGTTACATTTATTCCTACATATTTTATTCTTTTGAAGCAATTGTGAATGGGATTGGGATTTATTTTTTCTGCCCTTTCAATAGTTCATTATTGGTATATAAAAATGCCAACTGATTTCTAGATACTTATTTTGTATCCTGTTACTTTACTAAATTCATCTATCAATTCTTGTAACTTTTTTTATGGAATCTTTAGAGTTTTCTATATACAGTATCATATCTGCAAATAATGGTAGTGTTACTTCTTCCTTTCCAATTTGGATGCCTTTTATTTCTCCTTCTTGTCTAATTGTTGTGACTAGAGTTCCAGTACTATAAGAGTGGTGAAAGCAGACATGCTTGATTTGTCCCTGATCTTAAGAGGAACACTTGTAGTTTCTGTCCAGTGAGGAAGATGCTGGCTATGGATTTGTCCTATAGGACCTTTATTATGGGAGGTACATTCTCTCTATTCCCACTTTGCTGAGAGTTATCATAAATAGGTACTAGATTTTATCAAATGCTTTTTCTGCATCTATTGATATGATCAAGTAATTTTTTTCTTTCATTTTGCTTATATGGTGTGTCACATTTATTGAATTGCAGGTATTTTAACAACCTTGCATCCCCAGAAAAAAAAATCCCACTTGATGATGGTGTATCATCTTTTTAATGTATTGATTGCTAGATTCAGTTTGCTAATATTTTGTTGAGAATTTGCATCTATGCTCAACAGAGATCTCAGCCTATAATTTTCTCTTTATCTGATTTTGGAATTAGGATAATGCTGGCCTAGAAAATGAGCTTGGAATTCTTCCCTCCTCTTGAATTTTTGGGAATAGTTCAAGGATAGGTATTAGTTCTTTTTCGCATGTTTGATAAAAATTCACCTGTAAAGCCATCCATTCCAGGGCTTTTGTCTCCCCATTCTGGTTGCCTCTTTGTGTTTGTCTCTATGTGTCAGCAAGATCTTGGTAGGAGTAGCCTTATGTAGTAGGTGACCGTGGGACCCAGTGATGCACTGAGCTGGGTGCTCTAAGAATGCCCCTTGTGCATGTTTTGTGGGCCCTCCTGTTGTAATTGAGTCTTGATTGCTATTGGCCCTTTTGTGCACGGGATCAACCCTCAGGCTGGCTGCCAGTGAGACTCAATGCCCAACAGGCGTGCAGCTGTTATGCCAGTGCTGGTCACAGAAAGCTGAATTTGCCTCAACAGGTTTTGGTTCCTGCTAACATCTCCCTGTGGATAAGCTGCTTGAGAAGCTTTCTGAATCCTGCTCCTTTCTGCCTGGAGCTGGCCACCGGTTGTATTGGTTCTGGGCTCTTCACAAGGAGGCTGGTGCAGGCCAATGTCAGATGCTGTCTGTGACTGGCTCTGGGCAACCTGTTTGGAGCTATCAGTGATCTACAGCTCATTAAAGTCCAAGTAAGAAAGAGTAAGAAAGAGTAAAGAGAAAACCTATTTGGAGTGAGAATCCTTTAATGACTATATTCATTTCCAGAGAATAATAAATATAGATATACAAGCATATATGTAACAGTAATCTTTTCCTTAGATACAGAAAGCATTTCCTTTTATACAGATTGACAGGCGAACACTTTTACTAGAAATCAGCAGCGGAAACAGCCACACAACAGAAGAAAATTACACGTAAAATGAAAAATTATTTAACTACTGAAATTCACACTCCAGGTGTGCTGCCATCATAGGTGACGTGGGAGGTGGGTTCAGCTTCGGGCAGCAGTGGTCTGAGGTTGCTCAGATTGGAGCTGTTTGCCAAGATATTCCCTAAAAATAAAAGAACAAGGTCCATTAGCATTTAAGCGACAAAGAATCTCTTTCAAAATCGAAGTAAAATATATACTGCCATATGCTTTACTATCTAGACATTAATAAACTAGTCCCAGAAAGCAAAACTTTTCCCAATTTCAAAAGTACCTATACCAGTCATGGGCAAACTACGGCCCGCGGGCCGAATTTGGCCCGTTCGGCTGTTCTATCCGGCCCGGGGAGCTGAAAGAGCGGAGGGTTCTCTTGCTCTTCCCTCCGCTCCTTCACCAGCAGCCCAAGATGAGAGTGCCAGCATGGTCAGGTTGCTTTTGTTCCGGCCCTCCGGTCTAGTTTAAGAACCCATTGTGGCCCTCGAGTTTAAAAGTTTGCCCACCCCTGGCCTATACTGTATGAATTTCAACTTAAAATACACAAGCTCTACTTAAAATACACAAGCAAGTCATCACACCCACGAACAAGCAATCCTGCGTTCGATCACAAAGCCATGTAGTTAGTCACGGGGGACGTCTGCTTTACTGTTTGGGGAAAGCCTTGCTTACTGGTGCTGCCTTTTCTGCAATCTAAGAAGTTGAAACATCAACATAAGTATGACTCCATGCCCGTGGACTGGTACATGAAAACACAGTCCCCGGTGTCAGAGAATACAGGTATCTATAGTGATAGATGTAGATGGAAACAAACCCCCGGAAATAACAAGGGTCCCCACACCTGGTAGAGCTGCTTGTTAGGGAGCACGCACTCTGCCCGGCACAGCTGCACCTGCCGAGATGGAACCCGCAGAACAATCCCAGGGAAGAACATACTGCTCTCATTGTACAGACAGGGTTAGAGGGTGGGGATTTCTGAGCATGCTTTCTCCCGGTCAGTTTGGCCATAAATCCCAGCTACAACTAACAAAACAGCCTTACAGGACAGATCCCTGTCAACTTTCCGGATCACGGGAAGCAGTTGCTTACTCCACCGGGCGCCAGGACCCCATATAAGTGACATGTTGACTTTTCCTGAGAAAAACGACTTTGTTTAAATTGTTTTAAAACTGTTTGCTCTGCAAAAACAGGAGGTAGCGAAAGGGTATAAACATGGTCAGACGCAGAGGGTGGGGCCGCTCTCTGGGCTGCGTGGAGAGAGCAGTCAGTGGCCGGTTATTGAAAAGGCTCCCTGAATTTTTAACCTGGTCTGGACTCTACGGGTCGTTTGTTGACTCGCGTTCGCTCCACAACTATGGGGCCCGGTGCTCTCCTCCAGCCCACAGCGTGCACATGCTTCGCTCTCTGTGACACACATATCAGTTAATTCCAGCACAGAAAACAATCCGTACCCTGTTTTCTGCGAGGGACTTGCCCAAACTCTGGTTTTTTAACTCCCTGATAAGGACGAGATTATCGACATGTTTCCCCCTCTAGCAAGAACAGAGCATGAGTTTTAGCATCGAGATAGGGGTTTGCACTCCAGCGCCACCACCTCATTGGCTCCAGCAGCTGTGGGATGAAGACTCTACGTCAACACGAAGGCTAACGGAGGCGCTGAGTGTGGAGGCAGCTGGCCCAGGGATGGGCGGTGGGCACCCAGGGCCCATGTCACCCCTCAGCTGGTCTTTCAACCTCCCCTGGTCTGAGGACCTCCAGGAGACAACCTTTGTGTGCCACCGGCATCTACTAGTGAATGTGATCCTGCCTTTGCCCACAGAGCTGCAGAGTGAGGGGAGAGGAAGGACCCAAGTTCTTCACTGCCCTGCCTCCCCTCAGATAGCACAGCCCGAGCCCAAAGGTACCGAAGAGGTGAAGCAAGATTAGAAAAGAAAACGAACTAGAATGGGTGAGGTATCAGGGAACCATCCCCCCAAAATGTACCAAAGTGAACTATGATTTAAAATACTGTGCGACTAGCTAGATTAGAACTTCGTGTGACATGGAAATGGATAATGACCTTTTAAAAAGCCTTACAGGAAAGTTCTTATCACTGGCTTACTAATTTGGGTATCGTGTTAAAGCATATAATATATTCTTACGTTAGCTAGGAGCTATCCTGACATAAGTTAGACAATGGGGATCTTATTTTCAACCAAGAGCATGAAAATAGTTCGAATTTATGCAAAGACCTGAAGGAAAGCCGTCCTACGAATTTCACAAACAGGAAAAGCAGGAGTCTGTGGTTCCTATCAACGCTGCCCCTTGGGAAGGCCTGTGACTGCAGAGATAGGCTTTGTTTAGGGGAAGGAGAAGTAGAATATATTTATTATAAAATTTCCAGATCTTAGGCAGTTTTCTACATATACCTAAGGAACTGAGTTGAAATGAGAAATGCTTCATTTCCAAAGGACCTTTATAGGTGCCAGTTTTGAATGTTGGATTGCTTAGTGCAAAGGGCAGAACATGCCACCCCCCATGGCGTACTGGGCATTTTAAGCCAAAGGCACCTGAAAAACAGCAAATGCAGGCGCAGGCTTTCTCTGAACTCCCCTCCTCTGCCAGGAGACAGGTGCTCTGCAAAGAACCCAGTTGTCATAACCCCACTCTGGAGTTTCTTCAACCAGAGAGGACCGGCTCATTGCAGGGAGAGACTAGGAGTCCACGCCACACCCACACCAACTTCATCACAAACTGCCTCCCACCGATCACCCATGTTTCCAAAATATCATTTATTCTGCTCCCTCCTCTCTTTCCTATTGAGATGTAATTTAAGCCTAAATTCTAAATCTATCTTTCTGAGTTACTCATTTAGCTCCTGGTACTTCCCATGTGTACAAGAGGAATACATGCTAATAAACTATTTTTCTCTTGTTTATCTGTCTTTTATTACAGGTGCCTCAGCTCAGAACTCAGAAGCGTAGAGGAAAAATAACTTTTCTCCCGTGTCCTAGTGTTCTTAGGAAACATCTGAAAGGTGTATTCAAAGGCACGTGCCACCCAAGGGTCGCATCCGCTCCCTCTCTTTCAGAGACATGAAGGTGGTTCATTTCCCACGCCAGATTTAACTAATATTTAATATTTCGGAGACAACCATGGACACTTCGAGTAAGGAAGATGACTTCTTCACAAGAGAGACACAGGGTCAAAGTAGAAGGAAGTTAAAACAGCGCGGAGGGGAGTTGCCTGGCCGAGAATAGACAAACATGGCCAGCCATGGCTTCTCCCCACCCGCCTCCTGCTCCTTGTCTTCCTGGTCGTGGTAATTACTGTGGGTAACATGCCTACTACGCACTCACGTCCTTGCTGCATACAAGGCCGCTGTGAGGCATTCACTTCTCTGTGACCTGGCGCCTGGCGTGTGGAAGCCGGGGCTTCCTTTGCTGGCTGCTCAGGATTATGCAATTTAGGGTTAAGGCAAAGGACACACGTAGATATAAATTGTTCAATTGAGAACCTGCACATCAAGGGCCCAGGTGGAACTTTGTGAGCCTAGGGTGAGGTACTGAGGGTCACAAGATGCCAGAAGTCTAACGGGAGAAGAGCCCAGACAGGATTCCTGGAAAAAAAGAAATCTCCTCAGGCTTTCTTGAAATTAGTACGTTTGCTACGCACGTGGTCTGCCTCGCCAGCACAGCCAAGGTGGCCCTGAGTGGGGGCGGCTGAAAGGCTCAGAAAAGACAGACAAGAGGACGAAAGCTGGGTCTCGGTGGAACGCTGCTCCCTGAGAGACAGTGACGATGCCCACAAATCACGTCTTTATTTTATAGGTAAGGGCGTGGCCAAGCTGTTTACAACATTCTCCTGGGTTTCAATCCCAGTCAATCACAGGCACCTGATCAAGCTTTGTTTACTGGCAGCCTCTATCACTCAGGCACGTGGGGCCAGTGTTCTGACCACAGGTTCAAGCTCACAACTACGATGTTGGCTATCACTGTGCGGGGAGGGCTCTGCCCCCCAAGCGGGGACTTGCACGTGGCCACGAGAGGACTGTGCCCTCTCCTCAGTCCGAGGCTTGAACCTGTCCAAAACACTGTAGCTGCACCCCACAATGTGGGTTGTTAAAGTGTCAGAGAGAGCTCAACTGCAAAAGGTATTTATTGCAGAAGGAGACCAAGCCTATACAAAGCGTTGGGGGAAATCTGCTTCTTTGAACCTGGCTGGTAAAATGTCAGTCTGCATTTCTGGTGTCAGATGGCAACATGTATTGGATGAAAACATTCCCGAGATTCAAGGCTGCCTCTGAATTCTCCGTGGGAAGTCCTGACACCAAGGGCCTGGGGCTGGGAACACAGAACGGCTGCTGCATTCCACACTTGACACGCCGTCATGACAACATGACCCCGGCATTGCCATGTTTTGCCCTCCATCTGGACGGCAGCCCTGTGAGGTGGGTGGTACTGCCATTTACAGGGAGACAATGGCGCCAGGGAAAACTCCCATAACTTGCTCAGGTGCACAGTGAGCAAATGGCCTGGCTCAGGTCTTATTCTCTTCCGCTGTGAGGCTGCCTAACCTCCAATCAGAGCCTCGAAGGCGCAGAAAACAGACACTTCCTATTTTGACAGAGCAGAAAATAATAAGCAGATATGAATAATTTCTTCGGGTTAAAGTTACATTACTGTCAGGCAAAAGGAAAAGCTATTATAAATTTTATTTGATAGGATTACAATGCATCTATAACAAAGAACTCAAGAAGAGCTATTTTAAATGAATCAGTGTATTTACTCAGTATTCCTCCTTACACATGAAGATCAATACAACAATAAAAACGCATTCACTCAGAAAGTGCCCAATTTACTCCAGCAATTTACAGAAGCTTGACATTAAATCTTTGCTTCTATTACCTACAAAGCAAATTTGAGAAGTATAATATTTTCCCTTCTTTGACTTCATTCATAACTTAAATCACTTGGGATTCTACTATCTCTGAAACTAAAGAGAAGGGAAAAAAAGCAGTCTGAAAAATCCAACTACAGGACAGCTTACAAAGGAGATTATGTTGTATGCTAAAAAAAAAAAAAAGTTTATATGTGACTAAGAAATACCAATGGCCATAAAATTCTATACTTCCACTTCTATTAAAATACTGACACACTGCTTTCCAGTTCCTACCGGGCACCACTGACAAAGCTCAGATTTGACAGAGGTGGTCCGAAGATGGCATTGGCTACCTAGGTTCTACTCTGTGAGAAGCAAGGACCCAGGAAGCATTTACACCTACAACAACAGAAAGGCCTTCCACACATTCTAATTAATTGCCAAACTTCACTATATTTATTGTTGTTTATAAGGTCCAAAATGATTATTCTTTCTTTAAAACTGTGGTTGAAGACACTATGTTGGCCATTCAACAGACAAATTTCTCCTATATAACTGAAACACATGGTAACTTCAGTTATATAATCTAGCGCCAGAAACCTATGGTTATTTCACCTACATAATTTAGTGGCAAGAAAAAAGTGAATTTTCTCCTGACCAACATATTCATCTATGAAAACTACAGTTCCCCTTTTTTCCTTTTTGCCTTGGCTGCCAAGAAGCTTAGTAGAAAATCCGTTACTATCAGTTTTGTATTATTTTCTCTAGTCTTTCAGTGTGTGTAAATTTTCAAAACTACTTAGAATTCTATATCCCATGTCTTTCTGAGTTTATCATAATTATTAAAAGTACAACTGAGTCATAATTATCGTTCTCCTAACCTTTACTTATCTTGTTTTGGAAAACAGGTGGGTGTAATATTAATCATTAATGAAATATTCCTCTGAATATATTAAAACAACTCATCTTAGAAAACATGGACTTTACTGATGTTTACAACACAGATTTCTATTTACTAAAGAGCAAAAATAAAACAGGTATTTTATATGGTCCTATTTTCTTTAATGCAAACTCACTGTAGTTATAGATTGAGTTATCCTTCCAACTGATATCAAAATTTTGAATATTATATACAAAGAAATCAAATTTTGTTTTATGAGCTGATTCTTCTACGTAATGACTGAACCATGTAAAAATCACAGTGCTCTCTCATTTGCATCTAATTTACAGAAACATTTAAATTCCAAAAGTAACTACATGTAGTCAAATCGTCTCCTCAATACTCTGAAATCTCAGCCTGGGAAAGCAGTGACCAGCGGCTCAGCATCACTACTTCTTAGCGCCTGCTACTGGCTACGCGCTGCAGCAGTAACTGCTTGATGCTCAGGTTCTCAACTGCTCTTCACAAGAACATGCACAAAAAGCACAGCGAAGCCCCATTTTATAGATAAGGAACTGGAGTTTATTAATGATAAATGACAGGTTGCAATGTTTGGACACCTCGTTAGTGGCAGGGAGGATATTTGTACTCAAATCTGTCTAATTCTAAATCTCAGAGTTTTAATCACTATATATAATATTCCCTCGTTGTACATTCTACCTCTCACTGGCTGAAGATATATTGTTGTCCAGATATGAGAGAAAGGAGCTTCACAACATCATAACGTGAGTCCTTAATTTTCTCAAAAATATTTTGATAATCACTAGCCACTTCATTTCTTTTTTTAAAAAACAAATGGACACCTTCATTAATAGCCTATAATTTAAATTAAAAAACCTCTTCAATTTTCTGCACCCTGGGGTTTTTTCTCCTTGCCACATCATTCTCTCCAATATCACTCATTCTAGGCATGCTGACAGCTTTCATAGGAGCTCAAGTGTACATGTAAGTGGCACCTCCTTTCTGTCACTGTGGAGAGATCCTGTACGAGCTGAAGACTGGACATCCCACAGGGAGACCCCTTCCCATGACGGTACCTTTTGTAAAAATTACTGTCTCCGAAGAGCCACTTGGCTAGCAACCCCCTCCCCGCACCATGAAAAGCAAAGTGAGGCATTATCCTATCTCTGCCTTAGGGCTGCGAACGCACAGAGAATAAATATCCTGAAACCCTCAGTGTATTCACTTGGAAAATCTGGCTTTAAGGGCCGCGGGATTGCCACTTCATTTTCCAACAGTAGCTAAACTCAGAGATGAACGGATTAGCAGTGGCCCCCAAGAGTGATGATAGAAACAGAAAAACAAAAACAAAGAAGTCAGTGATTCTAAAAATATAGTCTTTTTATGTGATTTTGGATCCTAAAGCAGAGAGAAGGGAAAATGTATATTTTAAGAGCAACTGCATCAGAGTCTACCGAGACATCTATAAAAGCAATCTGGGCAAGATTTGCAATAACAAAGTTATTTCTCCTATAGGAATTCCAGTAATCAAATCTTCTTAAACTAGCTACAAAATCTAAATATCAAATAGTCAAATCCAGAGTTCTTTTTTAATCTCTTGCTATGTTCAAAAATAGTCCCGGACCTGTCACTACCAGCTTAATCATTAGATCAGCATGTCTTACCCACTTTTCATAGCACACGGTTTCTAACACACAGTTATGATATCTGAAGTGGTGAGCCACCCAAAGCATCAGGATAGGCAGCAAATGCCCCTTTCCTTTTATTTGTCTTCTATATTTGAAGACTATTTTTTAGAGAAATTTTAGGTTCACAAAATTGAGAGGAGGTTACAGAGGTTTCATAGATAGATAGATAGATAGATAGATAGATAGATAGATGTATCTATATATCTATATCTATATCTATATCTATATCTATATCTATATCTATATATCTATATCTATATCTATATCTATATCTATATCTATATCTATATCTATATCTATATCTATCTATATACAACCCCTCACATGCATAGCCTCCTCTATTTATCAACATGCCCAACTACAGTGGTACATTTGTTATCAAAGATGAACCTACATTGACACATCATAATCATCTAACCCATTGGTCACATTAGGGTTCACTCTTGGTGTTGTTCAGTATATGGAATTACATAAATGTATAATGACACCCATCCATCATTATACAGAGTACTAGACCTGGTGCACGAAATTCCCTCAGCCCAGCCTGCACCCTCTCCAATCTGGGACCCTGTTCCCTCTCCAATCCAGGACTGCAGGCTCCCCAACTGCTCACCTGCCTGCCTTCCTGATTGCCCCTAACCGCTTCTGCCTGCCAGCCAGATCACCCCCTAACCTCTCCCCTGCCAGCTTGATTGATCCTAACTACTCCTCTCCCAGCCTGATTGCCCCTAACTGCCCTGCCCTGCCGGCCTGGAGTTTCTGCTCCAGTAAGCCTGGACTCCCTGTACCCACCTGTCTGACTCTCCACTATCATAGGACAGTGGTTTACCTTGTGTCTTCCCTCTCTTATGGATCTAAGAAGAGTTGCTGATTTTTCAGTCTGTCTAGCTTTTTACTTGTTACAATGGAGTAGTAACTTCCAAGCTCCTTACATGCAGAAATGGAAACCAGAAGGCCCTCCTTTCCTTTTAAATGCTGGTTCCTGATCAACAAGTAGTTACAACCCAAAGCAATCTACAAGGCAGAGTATGAACCCTAAATGACCGCATTACATGCAAATCTAGTTACACAAGTGCAGTGTGGGAGAAAGGTCTGTGTTGTTATAAGGACTTTTAAGAATAGAGTTTATTTTATACTAGGGGCCCAGTGTACAAATTTGTGTAGGGGGGGGGGGGGCCTCAGCCTGGCCTGTGGGATTGGGCCGAAACCAGCTGACATTCCCCAAAGGGTCCCAGATTGCGAGAGGGTGCAGGCCAGGCCCACTGATGCACTATCAGGGCCAGGGAGGGATGTGGGAGGTTGGCCAGCCAGGGAGCGACTGCAGGAGAGCTCCTGGGAGTGTCCAGTCCATCTCACTCAGTCCCGATCAGCTGACCTCCAGCAGCAACTAACCTACCAGTCAGAGCATCTGCCCCTGGTCACAGTGAGCAGTTGAACAGACTTAGTATATCATTAGCATATTACACTTTGATTGGTTGAATGGACAACCGGACACTTAGCATATTAGGCTTTTATTACATAGGATTAGTTACAAAGATAGTATGTAAGCAAAGTCCATATTTAAGGCTTATGACTGGCTCCTTTTTCTAGAATTATACTTAGAATATAAGACTCTTAAGTGAGGGAAAGAGTGTGTCTGATTTATCTTTCTCCAGTTATTAGCTCAATGCCTGGCATATTCTAAGAGCTTGATAACTGTCAAATGGAAAGTAGTTTAAGAGTCCTACAAGGAAGTTAGAACCTCAGAAAGGATACATTTTTCTCTTATGGGAAAATGTACTGAAACACAAGGAGAGACAAAGGTACCTGCAGTTTAGAGCTGTTATATTGTTAGCTGAAACTATCTTACCATTCATTTCTCTTCCTGAATAAACATATTATCTATACTATCTAACACTGGTTTTATTGCAAATATATGTGTCTTAGTCAACCATGTATCATTTAAAATATACTAGGTAACAGCTTACTACAAACTTAAATCCAAACAGATGGCAGTAGAACTCTGATTTCCCCTCAAATATTGCAATTCTGAAAAATTCTTCTATATCCAGCAGTCCTAACATAATTTCCACCTGACAGCTCATCTATTATTTGTGGTCTGTCTTTTCTAATTCTTATCCATGCAGGTGAGTAGAAAGGCTGTGATATCAGTCCAAAACTTAACAAAATAAAATTTAACGACAAACAACTTAGAAAATCTTGAGCAGCAAGAAAATAGCCAGCAAGGTCAAAATAAATTATGAACATATGATAATATTATCTATCCCACTGAGATACTAGTCATCCAAGACTAGTTTAAGCAAATAAACAGGAGAGTAAAAAACAAAACAAATAGCCCTAACTAGTTTGGCTCAGTGGCTAGAGCATTCGATTCCAGTCAAAGACATGTACCTTGGTTGCATACCCAGTAGGGAGTGTGCAGGAGGCAGCTGATCAATGTTTCTTATCGATGTTTCCCTCTCTCCCTTCCTCTTTGTAAAACATCAATAAAATATAAAAAACACACACAGAAAAACAGGTAGGATAAGATGATTTGCTTTTATATTGCCCTTTGGGAAAAGATCTATGTTTCAAATTAAATGTTGCTGATGTATCTAAAAGCAAAATATATGAACAACTTGGTCTAAATCATTTGTCAGTGGAGGGGAAACAAGGTGAAACTTTTAATTAGCAAAACATAGATTAAAACAAAACTGTTTTAAACATTTTAGACCACAACTTATGCTCAAAACTATGCCAAAGATAATTAAAGTTAAAAAAAAAAAAAGCGCAACAACAAAATAGTTACCTATTTTTTCCACAAATAAGAACACTTTCACTAACGGTTAATATTTTGTTCTGTAGACAAACCTTTACATGTCATTTATATGTAATAATCAATCTGTTTATTTACCTATAATTTCTATTTGCTCTAATTTAACATGATTTTAGGACAATAATTTCTACTAGAAATTTTCCCCAAATTGGAGGCTCAATTCCCTGTTCTAAGTTTTAGGAAACTAAATGGTTCGTATGTGTCAGACATAAAAAGACTATTCTTAGCCCTAGCTGGTTTGGCTCACTGGACAAAGCCTTGACCTGTGGACTGACTGGTTCCGGGTTCAATTCCAGTCAAAGGCACGTACCCGGGTTGCAGGCTCGATCCCCACAAGGGGGCCTGCAGGAGGCAGACACTCAATGATTCTCTCTCATCACTGATGTTTCTCTCCCTTTCTCTCTGAAATCAATAATAATTTTTAAAAGGCTATTCTTATAGCTCCAACTTTTAAAAAATATATATTTAATTATTTAAAGCCAAAGTACTTACATTTTTTTTCTATACAGATAATAAATCAACAAGGTTGGAGTAAACGATGCTACCAAATTCTGAGTAGATACTATTTTCCCATGCTACCAAGAGGAACTTCAGTATATTATTTAAAGAACAGAGAGGCCCAAACAAGTAACATATTCTGCTATCACCCAACATATAACTTCTGTATATTAGAAATTCTAAAGAATTAAAAAAATGAGAAAGGTATGAGAAACACTACCTCACAGAGACTATAAATGATAAAAAGGTGTGATGATAAGTAATAAAACAGATAATTCCAAATAAAGGTACTTGGGAAAAAAGATCTTAAAACTGCCAGGTCATATATCATTCCTTGTAAAAACACACACACACACACACACACACACACACACACACACACAACTTTTAATAGATATTTAGTATAGATTTTTAAATGTTTTAAACTACTGTATTTAATATAAGTTATACAAATCATTTTCATGACTTCACCATTAAATGGACATAACAAGCAAAGTGATTAACTGACAGAGAAATCACCCACATCACTTAAAAAGCCAAGATATCCAAATAAAATAAGCAAATACTATTAATTTAGTCTGTACAATTTAAAGGCTATGAAGAAAGCTATATTTACCTTATCAAAATACTTGTAACTCATATTTTGTCTACTCCTTTAAAAAAAATGGGAAAGACGCTTAAGTCTTAGGAGTTAGGCAAACTTTTCCTTAGAAGTCATTTTCTTAACTCCAATGAAATGTCACTTTCCTTGTCAGTGGCAACAGAGTCATCACTCTAACTAAAGTTGGGAAATGGAGGTGGAAAGGCACCTCTTTCCATCGACAGAGACCCAGGAGCAGTAGGTCGTGATTAAACGAAGCAGAAAGAAGGGACAGCCAGGCAATCAACCTACTGGGGCCGATCCATTAGCTCCCGGTGCAGGGAAGGAGCGTCTGATTGCCGGGCGAGAGCTCCAGAGAGCCTGCCTCTCTGCACAAAAGCCAGGGCGTGGTGGGAACAAAAGGGCAGAAGAGATTTTTTTTAAAAAAAAATTAAGTAATTCAGCCAACTGCAGATGTGGTAGCTGAAATCAGATGGGAATGGCAAGAACTTGGGGTGAAGAAGAAAAAGAATAACGGGACAGTACGCAACAACCAATGACAATGAAAATGGAGACGAGACAGAAGATGGGCTAGCTGCACCGCAATGCCATCTGAATACCAAAGCTAAGCCCTACAGTACCTAATAAAGAGCTTTGACCGTACATGGGGAGGAAGTGCCAGCAAGTGTACACCCATTAGGCCCCCAAGTATGCCTTAGGGAACAGCATGGGAGAGGAACACCAAATTTGTTAGAAGCAAAACAATGACTAAAGGTAAAGAGCAAAACTGCCATGGGATGCTGCTGCTGCTGCTGCTGTTGCTGTTGCTGTTCAGAAAGGCTTTTATTTTCATCCATGATTAGATTTTAACTATTTTCAACTATGCAAAACCCACTTCAGGTACCTGTACACCTAAGAAGCCGATCCTAATCACACAAAACCACAACATGAACTTGATCCATAGATACTCACACCTTAGTTACATGCACCAATGTCTGAAATCTGGATTTGCTATTTTATTTAATTATAAATTACATAGATTCTATTATCCATCAGTGGTTTTGTTTTCTTTACTATAGAAATGCTCATTATCTACCTCCTCCAACGTTTATTGAGGCTGGTACTCTACAATAATCTAAGGTTTATGTTATGCTAGCATTTCCAAGTCAATTGTAACTAAGTGGTACACGGTGTCCAGAAAAACAAGAAGTTAGTACAGCCTCAAAACATCTCTAGCAAAGTAGAAGCAAGTTTAGACTGAAAGATCTGGAGTTGCTTGACTAACAGCGAGACAACAGCTTTAAGAATTCCTTTTTACTTGGAAATGGTTTTAATATATTATTTAAAATCATGTTATATTTGGGGGAGTTTTTTGTTGGTGGTGATTGTTGTGGGGGTTTTTTGTAACCATTTAAAAGCTTTTTAATTTATTATATTGTATTTTACTTATTTTTAAAAATTAAATCATCAAGCCCTAGCTGGTTTGGCTCAGTGGATAGAGCGTTGGCCTGCAGACCAAAGGGTCCCAGGTTCTATTCCAGTCTGCATTCCTTGGCTGCATGCTCCTCCCCAGCCTGCTGGTCGGGTCTTATGCAGGAGGCAACCAATTGATGTGTTTCTCTCACATCGATGTTTCTCTTTGTCTTACCCTCTCTTCCACTCTTCTAAAAATCAATGGGAAAATATCCTCAGGTGTGGATTAAAAAAAAAAAAAAGAAACACTTTCACCCTAGCTGGTTTGGCTCAGTGGACAGAGGGGCTACGGACTGAAGAGTCCTGGGTTGGATTCCAGTCAAGGACACATGCTTGAGTTGTGGGCTATCCTCAGGAGGGGGTGTACAGGAGGCAACAGATCAATGATTCTCTCATCATTAATGTTTCTATCTCCCTCTCTCCCTTCCTCTCTGAAATCAATAAAAATATTTTTAAATAATAATAATATATGCCCTTAAAGACATTTTCAAAGGTTCCACCACTAAAAATGTCATAAGAATAATATGGGAAAATCCAGGCACTCAGAGAACTCAATTTTCTAAATTAATTCTGGAAAATGATATATATGTTTATTTAAAATAACATGAAGTATTTTAGCACTAAAAGGTTAAAACTTACATTAGGCTTTATTTTTTCTTTAATTAAGTTCATAAGTAATTATTTTAATCACTGTATTTATGACTGTGTATGAACAGAGCAACTCAAATATCCTAAGCAGATATAACCTCAGAGAGCAAAGCAGTATCACGCATACCCTTGGCTTGGTGAGTTCTTCTGTGACATTATTTACCTACACATAAAAAATATCTAAACAGGGTAATACTCTTTAGCACTTATTATTCTGCTTGAAATAAGGGTGAAAAATAATCCAGAAACAAATAGCAAATTCTACATGAGATCCTCTATCTACAAAATTCAGTGTTTCTTTCCTGAAGTCTTGAGCTGTCCATATGCACATATTGCTGCTTCTGAATTACAAGCTAATTAGATATAAAATCATTCTGTAGGAGAAAAATGGTGACATTTTATGATATTACATTAGAAAGTATAAAATGAGGTGTATATAAAAGTTCTCTAGAATAAGTTGTCATTGTTTATATATTCTGCCTAAATTATGAATCTAAAAACCCAGCACTGCTAAAGAACCAGGGGCGTGCCAGGAACGCACAGTGGGAACAGGAAGATCAGATCTGTGCATGTCATTCAGGGGGCCGTGAGGAGGAAAGACCTGCTGCAGGCCTCCTGGACAGAGGAGGCGCTAGTGTGTGCCAACCGTCTCTTAGCACCTCTATTCTGCTCACCCCTATAATCCCCCCACCAAACCAGTTAGGGTTATTTGAAATCCATTATCCCATGCAAATGCAGATGTAAAGGAGAAGGGGAGAAACTGGCTACTCTAAGAAGACTTGTAATTTATGGAAATAATTTTGAAATTAATCATAAACTCGTAAAAAAGTATGTGCACATCATACATAATTAAATTCCATGTTATGTAAACTAGAAATAAATCCATCTCTGTTATCAAGAAATATGTAAATCCTTAAAAAAGAATCAAAATCAACATCCAAAGACAGCCTACCTCTATTTTAAAATTATCCAATTTATACTTAAAATGTAATTCTAAACTTATACTTAAAACAAAAAATATACCCTCCCTTACCAGTTTGGCTCAATTGACAAAGGGTCAGCCTGCGGACTGAAGGGTCCCAGGTTTGATTCCGGTCAAGGACATGTACCTTGGCTGTGGGCACATCCCCAGTAGGAGGTGTGCAGGAGGGAGCTGATTGACGTTTCTCTCTATTCCTCTCCCTTCCTCTCTTTAAAAAAAATCAATAAAATATATATATTTTTAAAAAACAACAAAAATATTCCCTGCAGTAAAAAAATGTTTACTTTATATCTATAATTATAATATATTCTAATACATAAACAGATACTTTAGGAACTATACAGTATCAAATACCTAAAAATCATTTATGGTAGAAAAGTAAAAGAAAATCAAATAAATGTGCTAGAAATCTTTTCAGCACAGCTTAGGAGCAAAACAATGCCTGCAGATAATGAGCAAAATGCCACGGAAAGATGCTGCTGTTATCGTTCAGGCAGACTTTCATTTTGCTTTTATCCATTATTGTATTTAGCAATTTTCAACTAAAATATTATCACCCATAAAAATTAATTTTAAGTCCAAACAAACAAATGTTAGGAGGATACAAAGCCAACTGTGCTTTTATGTTTTTATTTGGTGTGACACGTCTTAGAGCCATATTTGGGGTAATAAAAGCTTCTATGCCAGGTGAGTAGAAAGGCAGTCTTTACCAGCCTGATTTAATAAGGACAACTTGGTTACCTGCATAAAGATTTTTATTCAAAACCCTTCTGCATTTGTAGATCACATTACAGAAGAATTGCCTTCCTAGTGGCATTCTATTTGGTCTCTTACTGATCAAAGGTTAAATAAATTGCTGTTACTTGAGCAATTTTCATTCTCTGGCACAAAGAGCCAAAGAATTATATATGTCACAACAAAAGCTACAGGTCACATGTGAATTCTATCTTTGTTTATGTGAAAATTCCTTTATAAAGAAAGCATAAGAAAACACTGACACTAAGCCTGTCAAATAAAGGGGGTTTATTACAACTAAAACATTTTAAGGTAAAATAGCTTGGCACATAATTAGCAGGTAAGGATATTCTCTTTTTTTAAAAAAAAATATTTTTTTATTGATATTTTACAGAAAGGAAGGGAGAGAGATAGAGAGCTAGAAACGTCAATGAGAGAGAAACATCGACCAGCTGCCTCTTGCACACCCCCTACTGGGGATGTGCCCGCAACCAATGTATATGCCCTTGACCGGAATCGAACCCGGGACCTTTCAGTCCGCAGATCGACGCTCTACCACGGAGCCAAACCAGTTTCGGCAGGATATTCTCTTATTAGCTAGTTAAAGATGAAGAGTGAATAACCAGTTTCTGGCTATAAAGATATTTACTTTCCCTTTTGTATACGTACATCAAAAAATATACTATGAGACTAAATCAAGTTCCTAAATTCAGGGAGGGAAATAATCAAATTTTAAATGTTTCATCTTTGATATATGATCATATAAAAAACAAATTTTCAATCAAAAATGTTTCTCTATTAGCAAAGGGAAAAGGTCAACATCCTATTTTATACCTATCTTTTCTTTCATATAAGAAATATACATTTTTAAAAGCTAAATCCAACAATAAATGCTCCAAGAGAAATTAAAACAGGAATTATACTTCAGCAACTGTAATTTCAACAAAAAGGGAAAACAAAACTGTTTTTCACAGAAACTTTAGAAAAACACCTGGCAAATATAAGCTCATTGGCTGCAACAGTCTTGAATGCCAACATTCTTTAAACTAATTTCATGATGGAGACATAAACCAAGAGAGAGAAAATTACCAAATAATTCATTTATATTGAAAAATGTGCTTTGATGCAAGGAACAACACTCAACCAACTGGAACTGGAGAACATTATGCTAAGTGAAATAAGCCAGTCACAGAAAGACAAGTACCATATGATCTCCCTCATTTGTGAAATTTAATGAGCAAACCCAAATACCAAGGAAATAGAGACAGACTCATAGATAGAGAGCAGGCATATGCTGGGGGATACAAGGGGGGGGGAGGACAGAGGGGACTCAAGGCAGAGTGGAGGGATTGAACAAAAAAGGGGAAAAAATAGAGAGAACTCATGGACATGGACAATAGTGTGGGGATTGCAGGGCAGGGTGTGTGGAGGTGAAAGAGGGCACAGAATGGATAAATGGTGATGGAAAAAATAAAATAGAAAAGAAAAATGTGGATCAGGTTGAAGTGAAAAAAAAGTGGGGAAACCCAGTGGATTATTCCATATTTTACTGACTTTCAAAAATTTTCCTCCTGCTGAACAGATGAAAACAACTTTGAGTGCCCTCTACTGATCCCATTCTTTTTGCATTGAGGTTATGAACAAAGTAAAAATATTTTTAGTCCATCAAATGTTGCCAGCGCTAGCTCTGAACGCTATCCTAAGTCCATCTACTTCCTAACTTTTACTACCCTGTTTCCCCAAAAATAAGACAGGGTCTTATATTAATTTTTGCTCCCAAAGATGCGCTAGGTCTTATTTTCAGGGGATGTATTATGTTTCCATTAAGTAGGTCTTATTTTCAGAGGATGTCTTATTTTCGGGGAAACACGGTAGTATAGCTGTGGTCCAAGCTACTAACCATCTCTAGTCTAGACCACAATGAGAACTTACTAAAACAGTCTTCTTGCTTTTACACTTACCCCTATGCAATCCATTCTCCACAGAGTAGCCTAAACAATCTTTTTAAAACATAAATCAAACCTTGTCATTTCCCTGTTTTAAAAAATTTCTCAATGGCTTCCATCTCATAAAATAAGAGTCCAATGACAGCCTATGCAATTAGATGTCTGCCAAACTCTCCTTGCCCACTTTTTTTCACGCTGGCTTCATTCCACTCTTCAAATTAGTTTCTCAACGTTGGCACCATTGATACATTGGGCAAGACCAGTGGCAAACTCATTCGTCACCAGAGCCAAATATCAACACTACAAGGATTGAAATTTCTTTTGAGAGCCAAATTTTTTAAACTTAAACTTCTTCTAACGCCACTTCTTCAAAACAGACTCGCCCAGGCCGTGGAATTTTGTGGAAGAGCCACACCCAGGGGGCCAAAGAGCTGCATGTGGTTCGCAAGCCACAGTTTGCCGACCACGGGGCAAGACAGCTGTTCACTGTGGGAACTGTCTGCACTGTGGGATGTTCAGCAGCATCCCTCGCCTCTACCCACTCGGTGCCTGTAGCACCATCGCCCTCAGCTGTCACCTAACAATACGTTCCCAGACATATTTCTTTTAAAGAAGCCAAGCTCATTCCTGCTTCCTGGTCTTTTACCCTCTCCTTCCCTCCATGTGAAATAATTACTCCCAATACTTGAGCTCTATGACTGATTCCTTTCATTATTATCTCAGCTTAGCTGTGTTTGTCTACTCAGAGGCCATCTCTAATCATCCTACATAAACGTGCCCATTTCCATCACAGCTACAGCCTAACCCTAAATAGAATGCAGAGTAAGTGCTTAAAACATAGACAATGAAAAAAATACATAACTGTCAGTACTTATGAGAAAACGCTTAAGCGGTAAGGTGATAATAGTTGTGCATAATGCCACAATAGCACTATTCTCCTATCCTCTATTTGCTTCATCTTTCAAATATATACATCCTAATGCACCATTAATTCTTTCTGGTTATATTATTGTCAGTTACAGGGAATGTATATTTGCTCATTGTGCATTAACAAAAATAGTCCAGCGCCAGAGCTTGCTTCCACAGAGTGGGAACAGAGAGGCACTGGAACTGTTCAGAAGATGCTATGCTGCCGAAAGCACTGAACATCCCACCTCCGGCTAAAAACAGCCCTGACAAAGGACCCCAGTCTGTCCCATCGCGAACACAAATGGCTCACCATTTTTATCTAAGCAGTCACTCTTTCATTTATTAGTGTTTTAAGTGGGCACGCAAAGGTCAATACTTTTGATTCTTTTTTTAATGACAGAAAATCATGACTTCAGTTATTTCAAAAGCAAACAGCTATTATGAATAAAAAGGAAATATGAGAGTTAAATGGTAGTCACTTTGTGTTTTCATGTGAACTGGTAAAATCCAGTCAGTGATCCCTATGCTGAGGATCACTGGCAAACTTAACCTGGCAAAATTGTAGTCTCTGATCAGAATAGTCCGACTGGATTTCATGAATTCCATAAAGGTTGGTTCACTCATGTCACAGAGGGCCTTTTAGTTACTTCTAGAGATGTGTTTGATATCAGCACTTTGAATAAATATACATTTCTTCAAAAAATAATAGTTTTTTTAAAATTATGTCATTGTTCTGAATTGCTAAAATACATTTCTAGATATTTAAAATAATAAACACACAATGCAGTGTACAGATGATGTGTTGTGGAACTGTGCACCTGACACCTATATAATATTGTTAACTAGCGTCACCCCAATATATTCAATAAAAGGGGAAAAAAATTTTAATAATTTTTAACAAAAAAATATCACTGATTTTAAAAACTATCATTCATCCAAACAATTGCATAAGAACTTCTGGACAAGTGAGACCTCGCAGACCAGTGTGAGGGGAGGAGAACCAGCACCTACCAGTTGTGCACCATGAGCTTCTGCACAGCCAGGAGAGCGTTGTAGCGAACCTGCTGGTCTTCGTGGTGCATGTGGTTCATCACCAGTTGCTTCCCACCGAGCTGCTCAATGACCCTGCGGAACAGAAGCCACTTTGTGAAGATACTGCAATTACCTTCAAACTCCTGCTGTTCGTCAGCAGAAAGCCCAAATCCCAAGGAAAGTTACAATACACGTAAGTAAACCAAGACATGCTTTTTTTTTTTCCTATCATTTTCTCCAAATGGCAGTTTTAAGGCATTCAAATGTTTCGTCTTTTGCATTTCTAAGAATAAATCTAATTGCTATTCACCTTTCTCAATCCAGGCAAGTTTCACCTACCTGAATATCTCTCACATAATATCCCTGGTTATAATTTTCTAGGTAGCTGAATATCAACTTCTTTGTTTCTAGTATTTCTGGCCTGCTTAAAATCAGTATATTGAATATCATCAAATATTCATAATATCAATCAATATTAAGTCCACCAGTGGCTGTGCTGTGAGACAGATATGGGCTTAAGTAAAGATTTCAAGGAATACATGAGTTAAAAGCACCCAGTAGAAGTCATGTTAATTTCCTGAAAAAGACTACTGATTTTTAAGATATCTGCTCTTTCTTATAACAATAGGATATACCACATGACCTTCTGAGTGGTGAATCAGAGGAGAAAATTACTCTTGTCAAGAGCACCATGATGACTGACAACTGGCATTGCTTTCTGTCACTGCACCCGACACCCTAAAAACTCCAGTTACCACAGATGTAAATGTAAATGAAAATGGTTATTTCCTTCATGAATGTAAAGAGATTCTCTGTTCCTTTGCAAGGACGTGGATGTAGATAGAACTGTGGAGTGTCTTAACTCCAGCACAACAGTGTGGATTCTCCAGTCTGTACTGCCTAGTGGATATAACTATTACATGGCCAGTGACAAGTGACAGCAATAGGGCTTTGGTGGTTTAAGACAACCTCACAGACAGATAAATGTGGCTCAAAGATGAGAGGGAGGTATATTTTTTTATACCTTAATTTTTTTAAAAAAATGTATTTTATTGATTTTTTACAGAGAGGAAGGAAAAGGGATAGAAAACTAGAAACGTCGATGAGAGAGAAACATCGACCAGCTGCCTCTTGCACACTCCATACTGGGGATGTGCCCGCAACCAATGTACATGCCCTTGACCGGAATCAAACCTGGGACCTCTCAGTCCACAGACCGATGCTCTATCCACTAAGCCAAACCGGTTTGGGCTATACCTTAATTTTTAAAGCATCTTTTATTGTATTGAATTGAGGGGGGAAAGTACAGTATAATTATTACCAAACATTATTTGAGCGCTTGTTATGTGCCAGGTACTGTGCTTTAAAACATTACTTTATCTAATACATATACTCTCTATCAGATAAGTTACAATAGGGAAGTCAATTAACCCTGTAAATTCCTTCCTGCCACATGAGAATAATAAGGACGCCTCCTTTATGGTGCTGCTGTGAAGATGAAGGGACACAAAGCCCATGTCTACTGCCATGAGGAGGAGGAGGAGGATACAGGGGCCGCTCCCCTTCGATCCAGTCAAAGTGACCTAACAAAAATCTGAATTATCACTTGTTTCGTATAAAACACTGGACCACAAGGCCCTTCCCAGTCTGATTTGGAGCCTTCTCTCGCTTCACAGAGCCCGGGCCTACACCTAGACCAGGGGTGAGCAAACTTTTTGACTCGAGGGCCACAATGGGTTCTTAAACTGGACTGGAGGGCGGGAACAAAAGCATGGATGGAGTGTTTGTGTGAACTATATAAATTCAAAGTAAACATCATGACATAAAAGGGTACGGCCCGCTCTTTTGGCTCCACACGCGGGCCAGATAGAACAGCCAAACGGGCCGTATCCGGCCCGCAGGCCATAGTTTGCCCACGACTGCCCCAGACTCTGTCCACTGACTCCACTGGCCCCCGTTTGGGTCGCCAGCCACAGAGTCTTGGCAAGTGCTGTCTTCTGGTCCTGAAGCTTTCCCACTCCTCTGCCTGTAGTTTTCTCCTAGAGGCATGGAAAGATTATCGCCACTGGATAAATGTTAAAGGAAAATTTGAGGAGCAAACATTAAGTCATTAAGTTATTCTAAATTTTTTTTAATCCTCACCCGAGGATATGTTTTATTGATTTTTAGAGAGAGTGTGGAGAAAGGGAGAGAGAAACATCGGTCAATTGCCTCCCCATACACGCCTGACTGGGAATCGAACCTTCGGTGCATAGGACAGTGAACCAGCTGAGCCACACTCGCCAGGGCCATAAAGTCATTCTTCTTTCACCACAAACTGCTTATTCATCTGACCGTGTTCATGTGTATGAGCGACTTTGAGGGGTTGGCAGGCCTGGCTTCTTGCCTTTCCTCTTTAGCTTAACACCCCTGACACCCCTGCCCTTGCTTACTCCTCCGGGGTGGCCTCTGTAATTGGGGAGTTTGGAAAAAGGAATCCACATGCACAGATACACCCTCTCCTTTCTCTCCCATGTTAGTACAGGGTGCCCTGGGGTTAACGGGTTAGTCCAATTCTGAGTTCAGTATTAGGAAGGCCATCTATGTATTGTACATGTACCATGTTTTTCAATATTGGCTTTATCAGTAAGAATTCTACTTTGGCCTCCATCTGTTATCTCCTTTGACATGTTTCTCAAATAATTTAGAATTTAGGCAGGCAGGCAGGAGGGGCATTATTTATTGGGCCCCTGCTGGACACTTCCAACACACGGAGATACAGTTGATTCTCATTATCCACAGTAGTTATGTTCTAGACAGCCATCACTAACAATGATTGAGTTAAATTAATCCTAGGGGAAATCCAAGGTTAGGTTCCTCCAAGCCTCTGGTCACAACACTGTCATTAACCAATCAATACATAAATTTGTTTTATGTGTGTCTGTGTAAAAACAACTTACTTAATATATATTATTAATTCATTAGCACTGAACTCATAGCCAACAGCACCATAAACTCATGCCCACAGGAAGCTTATCTAATACACAGCCGAAACCGGTTTGGCTCAGTGGATAGAGCATCGGCCTTCGGACTGAAGGGTCCCAGGTTCAATTCCAGTCAAGGGCATGTACCTTGGTTGCGGCATGTCCCCCGTGGGGGGTGTGCAAGAGGCAGCTGATTGATGATTCTCTCTCATCGATATTTCTAACTCTCTATCCTTCTCTCTTCCTCGCTGTAAAAAAAAAAAAAATCAATAAAATATTTAAAATAATAATAATACACATATTTTCTCTGTAAAGCACATCACAGCCTTCTTGTGCTGAGCACTCTACACAGCACTTTAGCCCTAGGCTCGGAGTTAGTGAAACAGTGAAATCACCAACAAAGTGCACAAAAATACAAAAACAATGACACTAAACAGACCACATAAGGAATACTTGTCTATAGTATAAAGCTAAAACAAGAAGGCAGAGTATCGCCTTGTTTGCCTTCAGCTGGGAATGTGTGAATCAGGTGACTCACTTTTTGCTCTGTACATGTCCATGTCCACCAATAACTGTGAAAGCATGAAGTATTGATTTGGGAGTTAGAAAATAAATTTTAATAAGTGGGCAAATTCACAAATCTAGAATTCAGAAATAATGAGGACCAACTGTATATGAATAAGTATAATCTCAGAAAGGTACCATTTTAGTGAAACTAAAAAAACACAAAGATCACACACCATTGAAATGATGATGATGATGATGATGATGATGATGATGACAGCAATTTTTTTACTTGTCTGGCACTATGCTAAATGGTTCCTATTTTTTCTCTCATGTAATCTTCACAACAAACGTACTGCCTACCCATCTAGAAAGTCATGGTTTTTGACACTTTAAACCCTTGCCCCTTGTATCTGCTCATATTAACACCAGCCAAAAAAAATTTTTAATTTGCTTTTAATAATTTATTATTATATTTATTTACTACAAATTCATTTTAAAACTATACATATTACCGTCCTGCACCCCAGAGTTTCCAGTGGGTGTCAAAGAGGAATAAGCAATCTCCACTCCACTGATACACATTGCTATAAAAATAAAGACATTTCCCCTCTTCTAAATTTAAGATGCAAATGAACCACCAATTACTTTCAGATTGTACAGATGTCCAAAATCATAAATGTTTGAAAAAGTAGTGAAAAAAAATATTTCCAATAGGCAGATTAAGACAAGATATTATTTAAGCCAAAACCGGTTTGGCTCAGTGGTAGAGCGTCGGCCTGGGGACTGAAAGGTCCTGGGTTCAATTCCGGTCAAGGGCACATACCTTGGTTGCAGGCACATCCCCAGTAGGAGGTGTGCAAGAGGCAGCTGATCGATGATTCTCTTTCATCGATGTTTCTAACTCTCTATCCCTCTCTCTTCCTCTCTGTAAGAAATCAATAAAATATATATATTTTTTAAAGAGATATTATTTAAAAGGCCAAATATTTAGATAATTCAATTTAGAGCTACATTCTAGTACTTTAATAGCTACAGCTTAATAGAAAAAAATGTTGCTAACCATATTTCAAAACAAATCAAGTCAATAGCATGTTAAGCTTTAAAGACTTGTAATATTATAATACACAATTAACAAGCTCAACACTGGTAATAACATTTAAAGAATGTACCAGCTGGTAAAACAGAAACATAATTTTAGAGTAAATTTTTCAAATATCCTAAAAAGTACAGCACTATTTTCTTTGTTCTAAAGGTCTTTTTCCCTACTAATATGGTTCTATTACATGATATAAAGTATAGTTTGTTATCAGGTAGGCAGCAAAATCTCAGCCATTTCAGCAATATTTTTTCTGATACATTGCCTTGGACAAGGGAAGCAAAAGAAAAAATAAACAATTGAGACTACACCTAAAAAGTTTTGCACATGCTGAAACCGGATTGGCTCAGTGGATAGAGTGTTGGTCTGTGGACTGAAAGGTTCCAGTAGGGGGTGTGCAAGAGGCAGCTGATTGATGATTCTCTCTCTCATCAATGTTTCTAGCTCTCTATCCCTCTCTCTTCTTCTCTGTAAAAATATCAATATATATATTTTTTTAAAAGATTGTCTAGGCTACTCTGTGGAGAATGGATTGCACAGGGGTAAGTGTAAAAGCAAGAAGACTGTTTTAGTAAGTTCTCATTGTGGTCTAGACTAGAGATGGTTTGTAGCTTGGACTAGAGATGGTTAGTAAAAGTTAGGAAGTAGATGGACTTAAGATAGATTTCAGAGCTAGGCTGGCAACATTTGATGGGCTGAAAAAAAGTTTTGCACAACAAAGGAAGCCATCAACAAAATGAAAAGAAACCCACTGAGTGGAAGAACATATTTGCCAGTGACACATCAGATAAGTGGTTAATATCCAAAATTTATAACGAATTTACGCAAGTCAACACCAAAAGAAAAAAAAAAAGATCCAATTAAAAAATGGGCAAAGGACATGAATAGACACTTCTCCAAAGAGGACATACACATGGTCAAAAGACATATGAAAAAATGCCCAATGCCACTAATCATCAATGAAATGCAAATTTTAAATACAATGAGATATCACCTCACACCTGTCAGAATGGTTATCATCAATAAATCAACAAACAAGAGCTGGCAAGAATGTGCAGAAAAGGGAACCCTCGTGAACTATTGGGAATGCAGACTGTGCAGCCACTGTGGAAAACAGTATGGAGTTTCCTCAAAAAATTAAAAATGGAAGTACATTTTAACCCAGCAATCCCACTCTGGGAATATATCCTAAGAAACCTGAAACACCAATCAGAAAGAATATATGTGCCCCTATGTTCACTGAGCGTTATTTACAACTAGAGGCCTGGTGCATGAAATTTGTGCACTTGGGAAGGGGGTCATTCAGCCCGCCTGTGCCCTCTCGCAGTTCGGGAGCCCTCAGGGGATGTCTGACTGATGGCGGGGAGTGAGTCTAAGCCATCAGTTGGTCATCTGTAGCACTGCCACGGAGGTGGGAGAGGCTCCTACCTCTGTCACTGCACTTGCCAGCCATGAGCCCGGCTCAGGGCTTCTGGCTGAGCAGCACTCTCCCTCTGGGAGTGCACTGACCACCAGGGGGAATCTCCTGCATCTGCCCCCTGATGGTCAGTGCACGTCATAGCTGGTTGTTCTGCCGTTCAGTGAATTTGCATATTAACCCTTTTTTTTAATATAGGATAACCAAGATCTGGAAACAGTACAAATGCCTATCAGTAGATAAAAAAGCTGTAGAGCATTTACACAGTGGAATAATACTACTTTCCTTAATAACAGAAGAAAATCTTAGCTCTCGCAACAACATGGATAAACCTAGAAATTATTAAGTAAAATAAGCCAGTCAGAGAATGACAAATACTATATGATTTCATTTATATGTGGAGTCTAATCAACAAAATAATTTAACAAACAAAATAGAAATAAAGGCATAGATAATAGAACAGACTGACAGCAAATTCTGCTTTAAATGAACTGTCATAATTTTTTGGAATCCATCAATATAAGGCAGCCTGAGCTACAACAAATCAGGTATTTTAAAAAACAAGGTGAAGATAAAAAATAATAGGCTGCATGGACACTTTGGGAGAAGAGGTAATTTCTCTACTTGAAGGAATACCTCTCCATCTAGTCATTGACATGATGTTATATGATCCTATATAATAAAAACCTAATATGCAAATTGACCAAATGGTGGAACGACTGGTTACTATGACACGCACTGACCACCAGGGAGCAGATCGGCCCTGATGGCTGGCCAAGCCTACGGACCCTACCTGTGCATATATTTTGTGCACCAGGCTCCCAGTGTTTAAATATTATACACAATAAGGACAAAGAAGTCATGAAGTAATTATGAAATGTGAAAGTCTGCAACTACAATATGGCTCTGCCAATTTTTCCTCATATTCTACGATGTTCTGGGTTTATATGATACTTTTTTATGATAAATAAGATAAACATGTCTTCCTTATATATAGCTTTAATGAATATAAAATATTAACATTAATAAAAGTAGCTAATACTTATTGAGAACTTACTATGTAACAACGGCATGTTCTAATAACTATACTTAGATGAACTCATTTACTCTTCATATCACCCTCACAAGGAAGGAATATGATTATCATCCCAATTTTATAAATTAGGAAACCAACTAGCAAGTGGAAAAGCAACAATTCAAACCAAGGCACTTTTCCAAACAACAAAAAAAGGCCTTATCCCTTCTATTGGCACCTTGACCTCTTATTTTTCAAAAGAAAAAAAAAAATCCTAACTCTCTTTTCATTGTTAATGAAGCTGAGTGATTTTAAATTATAAGGTCAACTTCAACTCCTCTGTAGAGCCTTACCTGTCTCCTCACACATGCAATTTCTTTAATATTTTTATTTTTTATTTTTATTTTTTAAATATATTTTATTGATTTTCCACAGAGAGGAAGAGAGAAGGATAGAGAGCTAGAAACGTCGATGAGAGAGAAACATCGACCAGCCGCCTCCTGCACACCCCCCACTGGAGATGTGCCCACAACCAATGACCATGCCCTTGACCGGAATCGAACCTGGGACCCTTCAGTCCGCAGACTGACGCTCTATCCACTGAGCCAAACTGGTTTTGGCAATTTTCTTTAATACTTTTAAATATGTACATTAATTCAATTATTATACAGCTCCTGTAACTTTTCTTTCAGGTGTTATATTTCCTTTTATACTTTAAACCTGCTGAGTTCAAAGTTAGTACAAATAGTCGTTGAAAAAATAACTATAGCTCATAAAATAGCTATTGAATTAACTCATAATAACAAAAGAAAATCCTCAATATGAAATTTCTGTGATCTCTGTTGGCTACTACACTATAGTAGTACACAGGTGTACTTATATTTTTATACTACCCATTTAATTAGGTTTATCATATTTCCCAGTATTATGGTAATCTTGATTTCACATACTGGGTTAATTCCTCTGCTAAACTACCCTATTTTAGACAAGCACATTAGGATTCTATGTTGACCGTTTCAGAAAACTAATGGCTGGTCTGTTACCGTTTGCCTCGTGGGTAATGCCGCACATATTCTCCAACATCATGAGCAGCAACAGCTAAGACTTGTGGATCATCTGATACTTCCAGAAGTTTTGTCAAAATTCTGAAACAAAAAGATATCAATTTTTTATTCTTCTGTAGAGTACAAAAGAGCACATGTATAACAAGGATATCTTCCCAAAACAAACATTCAAAATATGTATGAATTTATGAAGCTTGCTTACTTAGTTTCTGAAGCATCACTTAAGACTGTGGCTCAAGGTTTCTCTGCCCACCTTTTTCTATCACATGTCAACCTGTCAAATAGCTAAACTTATGAACAGCAGGAAGTGCTGATAAAGAACCCTTTGTCAATCCAGGAATCATTTCATTATAAAGTAACTAGTAGCCCTGCGCACAAATCCGTGTGCCAGTAGCTCTCTGCAGGGTCTGACCGCTCCGTCCCCATTGCCCAGAGGCTCATCGTGGCTGGGCGCAGAATGTTTGCCTTGTTGCTGGGGCAATGACACAAGCGTTCCCTGCCTCCCCCGCCCCCAGCCATTCCGTGCCCGCTGCCCAGAGGCCCTCCGTGGCTGAGGTGGAATGCTTGCCTCATCACCATGGCAACTAAGCAAGCATTCTGCCCGGCTGCTCACGCTGCCCACTCTCAGCAGCCACCCCCCCTCACCCCCCAGGACTGGTGGACTGCAGCGAGGCTGAGAGGACTGGGCGCCGCCATCTTGTGGCTATGGGCACCACCATCTTTGTGATGGAGTGACAGTTAATTTGCATATTACCCTTTTATTATATAGGATTCCACACTTCTTCTAGGCTAAGTGGGCAATCTGCATTTCCAAATAAGAGAGGGAAAAGGAATGAGCATTTACTATACACATGCATGTCCCAAACTCTGTGTAAATCATATTCCTCACAACAATCCATAAATGAGGAAATGAGAGCCAGAGAAGTTAGGTAATCTGCTAAGGAAACAGCAAAAGTTGAACCTGAGATATGAACTATTACTTGCTGACTCTAGCCCATACGAAGTACAAAGCACACCCTGGTGGCAGTTCACTCAGCCCAAGCACATGAAAACCCACTGGGGAAAAGCAACAAATACATTCAATGTCCCACATTTATATGTTTTAAATTTCAAACTATGTTCTTTTTAAAAGGCCAACTTGCAAATTATTCTGAAATTAAGTTTAATTCAACTGCAATAATTCAAATGATTTCAAAAGATTAAATTATTTCAAAGACATTTTACTTTGACATTTTATTAAGAAATTATTTTATGAAACAGTAAGAAAATATTATTAACATGGGAGTCTTTAAAAGCATAACAGAATATCTGTTCTGAATACCTTAAACCAGAGGTCAGCAAATTAGAGCTGAAGTCCAAACTCAGCAGCCACTGTTTTTGTAAATAAAGTTTTATGGGAATACAGCCACACGCGTTAGTTTGCTCACTGTCCATGTCTGTTTTGGCACCAGGAGGACAGAGCGGAGTAGCTGGTGACAGAGACTCATTTCCCAGTTAGCCTGGAAGAAGGTGTGGAATTATGTCATAATGAAATGATTCCTAGACTGATAATAGGTTATTTGCCAGTGCTTCGTATTGTTTATAGAGTTAGCTATTTGACAGGCTCAGGTGATGATAGAAAAAGGTAGGCAGAGAAACCTTGAGCCAGTTATTAAAAAGCTGAATCACAGACCCAACCCTAGACCTACTTAGAATCTTCATTTTAATGAGATCACCATAAACATTTACAAGCGTACTCTTAGAATCTTCAATAAAAATATCCAGGAAAATAAGTTCCGAAAAAAAGATTCTTGTGGTAAGCAAAAAGAGAGCTTTCTCTAATTTAGGCCTGAACACAGCTGTTGTATCAACAATGGATTCATCACAACCCAAATCTGTATCACCACATCGACCTCAAGCCAAGATTCTGTCACACTCCAATGGGATCAACACAGCAACATATCACAGCTTTGGAATTAGATCAAATGTGAATGTTGACCTTGATATCTGCTAGAAAGGTAATCATGAAAAGTGTCTATACAAATCCAAAATAGAATTCACATTATTATTCTAACTGATCACTCCCATTTTTTGCTCTTGTTCTCTTTCACAATATTTTTCCTCAATTTTACAAACTTGTTCCCTCGGCTTTTGCTTTCCTCTTAATTATAATCTACTAAAAAAAGAAGAAAAAGAAATAAGATTAAAAAAATATGAGCATGCCTGGATGGCATGGCTCAGTGGTTGAGCATGGACTGATGACCAGGAAGTCATGGTTCGATTCCTGGTCAGGGCACATGCCCAGGTTGGGCCTGATACCCAGTGTGGGGCATACAGGAGGCAGCTGGTCAATGAGTCTCTCTCATCATTGTTGTTTCTCTCTCTCTCTTTCTCCCTTCCTCTCTGAAATCAATAAAAATATTTTTTTAAATATGAACAATAAAATGGTAATAAATACACATCTATCAACAATTGAATCTAAAAATCAAAATAAACAAACAAGGAATCTAATGAACCAAATAAACTGATGAATAAAATAAACTGATGAATAAAATAGGCATGGAAACAAACATGGAACAGACTGACGAATCTCAGAGGGAAGTGGGGAGAGAGGGGCGGGAAGAGATTAACCAAAGAATTTATACACGTATGTGCATTAGCTATGGACACAGACAGCAGGGTGGTGAAGGCCTGGGCTGAGCCGGGGAGGTAACCAGGTGGAGGGGGACAATGAGGGGAAAAAATAGAGGGGACCTCTGTAATACTCTCAACAATAAAATATATATATTTAAATTATAAACTGCATGGTTTCTTGTATTTCAGAATATTTCCTTATTCAAATTACATACTTATTTCAAAATTATAACATACAAGATTAGAAAGTATTTTCTAATATACTCAAGAGCGATAAAGGCAAAAATGAACTTATATCACACACTTGCTAAGTTTGGAATTGCCTGAAAAATAGGTTAGAGCCAGACGTAAGTGCAGCTCTCCACAGATGACAAGTACTGTGTTGTTGTATTAGCAGAATAAAATAAAGATTCCACCTGTACCTATTTTATCAGCTACCTTGAAGGACAGCCTGGGTATGCCCCGCCTGTCCATCGTCCCCTTGCAGGTAATTTAAGGGAATGAAAACTAAAGACAAGCAACCACTTCAAATTTCTCAGCACATTAGCATAGAATAAAAATACAATGCCACATGCCATTGTTTCTGGTTATTCAGAAAAATCACAAAGGGTCACACAAAGGTAAAGGAAGTAATTTAAGAAAGCCATATAAATAAAAAACCTAATGTTAGGAAACAAAACATGCACTTCAAAAGGCCCTTTAAGTGTGTCATAACAAAAAACGCATGCAGTGCTTCAATAACACTTTGTAAAAAGCTCCTTCCATTTGAGCTTATTTTGTTGTTAAAAACTCAAAGTGGCATGCTGAAAGGGTAATTCACTCCTTCCCTCCACTTATTCTCCATCACTCCTCCAACATCTAATATCCACTTCGGCTTGCCACACTTTAAGTAAAAATATATTGTTTGGAGTAATTCACAGAAAACAAAGTCTAAACAACAGAAATACTCATAATATGCACATCCACAGAAACAGAAAGTAAATGACTGGTTGCTTAGGGTTGAGTGGATGGGTTAATAGAGAGGTTATAGATAAAGAATATGAGATTTCTTTTGAAGTAATGAAAGTGGTCTAAAATTGTTAATGATTACATACATTGTGAATATATTAAAAACTACTGATTTTTATACTTTAAATGAGTGAATTGTGTGGTATATAACATCTATATATATAAAACCCTAACATGCAAATAGACTGAAGAGCAGAACAACCGAACAACAGGTCACTATGATGGGCGCTGACCACCAGGGGGCACATGGAACATAGCAGGTGTTGGGAACAGCGGAATGGTGGAGCCAGTGAGTAGGGGCACCAGACCAAGGCAGGGGGCCAGTCGCTATCATTGGGGCAAGCTCTGGTGGTTACTGAAAATTATTTACTCCTGCCCCGCGCAGTTGTGTCTGGCATTTGCACCTACTGCCAGTGCCAGACCCAGTTGCATCTGCTGCAGGAGTGGCCACTCACACCCATTGCTGGTGCCCAGCGCCAGTCTTGATCGCTCAGTGCCATCAACGGGTGCGAGCAGCAGCTGCCGGCTCCGATCGTCCCTGGGGGCTTCTCTACCTCCCCCTACTCCTGAGGGCAATTGAGGCAACAGCTGCTGCTGGCACCAGCTGACAGCGCTGGCCCTGCTCGCACCTTCTGCTGTCACTTTTTCCAATTGCTCCATGCTGTCAGCGGGTGCAAACCAGGCCGGTGCCATGAGCATGTGGGCACAGTGGCAGCAAGAGCAGGGCTGCTGGCAGACAGGGAACCCAGGGGGCCACAGTGGGAGGGGCCGGGTGGGGGCGTGGAGGATGGACCGAGACCTGCCCCTGTGCCCACCGCAGCCTCACGGCCCAGTTTCCTTCAAGGTGCATGAATCCATACACTGGGCCCCTAGTATCTCAATAAAAAGAAAGTGGGGGGAGGGGAGGCAAACTCTTGCACATCTTATTACAAGAAAGGGAACCCTCAAAGCTGTGGGGGAAATGTTACTTTCAATAAAAAGTGCTGGTTCAACCAGATATCCCTGTAATGAAAAAAATGAATCTTGACCCCTACTTTATACTTTACTCAAAAAGCAATTCCATATGAAATGGAGATCTAAATATGAGAGGTTAAACAACAAAGCTTCTATCAGATAACACAGAAATATATCTTCATGACCTTGGGTATGCAAAAACACCTTAAACAGGACACAAAAAAATCACTAGCCATTAAGAAAAATATTAATAAATTGAGCTACATTAAAACTAAAGAGTGAAATAGTATGTGACAAAGTAGGAAAAAATAGTTGTGATGAATATACTATATATGTGTGTATATATATATATATATATATTTTTTTTTTTTTTTAACGCATGTTCATAATATGTATAGAACTCCTATAAAATGAAGGGGGGAAAAATACTTGAGGTACTGCTCCTAGAAAAAAATATATAAACTCCCAATAAGTATATGAAAAGGTATTCAACCATATTAATAAGCAAGAAAATCTAAACTAAAACCATAGAATAACTAAATTTAGACTAACAGAAACATGTCTGTGAAGATGTAGAACAACAGATATTAGAGTATAAACTGGAATTTAAAACTTACTTCAAAAGTTCATAATTCTTTTCATTTAACCTTACAGCATTTTCTCTCCAAAATTTCTCAGATTTGTGCACAGGACTCCATTCCAATCTTCCAGATTTAAGTTCTGAACTGTATTCATCAAATGAGCTATAAAAATTTTTAAAGAATTCAGAGTTTATACAAATCTCAATGATCCTCCAAATTAAGCACAATAACATCTTCGTTAATAATTTAACTACAAAGACTAATCATCCTTTGTAAGTTAACAAAATTCCATTCAACAATGTTTAAAGAGCCTAAATAAACTTTATAAACCATGTGAGAATTAAAAATAACATACCTAAGATCCTGAACACTCTCCCCAAGTTTTTCCAAAAGAAATTTTATATCTTCGCTGATGTCTTCGTCATCGTACTTTTGCTGTTCCAAGTTCTCTAACTGTTTGAGAACTTTGCACTGGATCATAGCCAAAGCATATTCTTGACGAGTTTCTCTTTCAGTTGATTTTTCTAAAAAGTTCTGGGTTAGACAAAGATATAATAAGAAGCTATGTAATTTGTTATGTGATATTCTCAGACCTCTGCACTTCCTTTTACACCCTTTCTCCTCCTCCTCCTCTTCCTATTGACAGGTCAACTATCACCTTTAAGTGGATGACAGTATCACAGATCTTTACTTCTTTCCTAAGCATAGGTCCATATCAGAAATGTATTTCTGACTCCTTGCTTACTTATTTGGCTTACTAACCATTTTAAACAATTGACCCATGTAAGTCTCAAACACTGAACACATTTATAATTAAATCCATCACAATCCTTTCTCACAGCCCTGCTCCATTCACTGGCAACCAAGATCACTTACGATACTAAGAAAGAATGTTTCTTAAGTATCTCTCTAGTTTCCGGTCAGTCACCTTCCCCTATCCTCCCTCCAATCAACCGATAGGTGCAGAAAGGTCAGCAATAAGGAACTCTCTTGCTTGAACAATTGTCAGAAAAGTTTTGACATTCAGGCAAAGTCCCTAGTTTTTCTCCTATGATTTTTTTGTTTTTAAGAGTATTTATGAAAACAGCGAAGTAATCTAGATATTTATAAAGATCAAGTGTTCACTGAATCAACCAATATCTTTAAGCAAAGAACATATTCAGGCGTAGACAAGAAAGAACAAGCTCTCAAGAAAGCTACCCTTCACCAAGTTGGTATATGCCTTCCGTTAAACCAAAAAAGAAAAAAGCCTGTGATAATTGATTCCAATCAACTATACTAAATTTTGAAATTTACTTATTTTTGTAAGCAAATTATATTTATATTAATTATACCAAATAAACACAGAAAGAGATTTAGCTTAGCATATAGAAATTATTGTGACTAATCCCTAACAAAATTACAACTGCATTTTTCACATATATTTGAAAAAACAATCCTTAAGCTTATATGGAATCACAAAGACCTCAAAAAGTCAAAGCAATCTTGACAAAGAACAAGGAAGCTGAAGGCATCATATTTCAAACTAAACTACAAAGCTACAGTAATCAAAACTGCATGGCAATGGCATAAAACAGCCTCATAGAGTAATGGAACAGAAAAAGCACCTAGAAATAAGCCCCCACATATATAGTCAACTAATATTTGACAAAGGAGTCAAGGACACTCGATGGGAATAGTTCTTCAATAAATGGCACTAGGAAAATTGGATAACCACATGCAAAAAAAAAAAAATGAAATTAGACTACTATAGCCGAAACCGGTTTGGCGCAGTGGTAGAGCGTCGGTCTGCGGACTGAAAGGTCCCAGGTTCGATTCTGGTCAACGGCATGTACCTTGGTTGCGGGCACATCCCCAGTAGAGGGTGTGCAAGAGGCAGCTGGTCGATGTTTCTCTCTCATCGACGTTTCTAGCTCTCTATCTCTCTCCCTTCCTCTCTGTAAAATATCAATAAAAAATATTTAAAAAAAAAAAAAAGAAAAGAAATTAGACTACTATATTACACAGCTCACAATAATTCACTTAAAATTTATTAGGAACATGAAAATGTCAAAACTCCTAGAAGAAAACAGAAAAAGGCTCCTTGGCATTAGTCTTGACAATAATTTTTTGTTTAGGATACCAAATTAATAGCAAGAAAAGCAAAAATCAACAAGTAGAACTACATCAAACTAAAAGCTTCTACACAGCAAAAGAATAAAGTAAAAAAGCATCCTACAAAATGGGAGAAAATATCTGCAAACAATATATCTGATAAGAGGGTTAATATCCAGAATGTATAAAGAACTCATACAACCCAACAAAAACAAACAAACAAGGCAATTAAGAAAAGGGCAGAGGAGCTGAATATTTTTTCCAAAGAAGGCATTCAGATGGCCAACAGGCTCATTCAAAGGTGCTTGATACCACTAAGCACCAGAGAAATGCAAATCAAAAGCACAATGAGAGCCCTAACTGGTTTGGCTCAGTGGATAGAAGGTCAAGTCTGTGGACTGAAGGGTCACAGGTTTGATTCCAGTCAAGGGCACATGCTTGATTCCCCAGTAGGGGATGTGCAGGAGGCAGCCAATCAGTGATTCTCTCTTATCACTGATATTTCTATCTCTCTTTCCCTCTCCTTTCTTCTCTGAAATCAATAAAGATATTTTTTTTCAAAAATAAAAAGCACAACGCGGTATCACCTAACACCTGTCAGAATGACTATCATCAAAAAGACAAGAGGTAACAAATCTTGGGAAAGATTTGGAGAAAAGGGAGCACCAATGCTCTGTTAATGGCAATGTAAACTGACTACAGCCACTATGGAAAACAGTACAGGGGCAAAAAACGGAATTCCTTGTCACATGACTCATAATTCTCCTTTTCATGTTTGTTTTTTCCTCCTTTTAATGCCACTCTTGAGGTTCCTGAGAAAATGCCCCAAGAAAAGAAAAAAGAAGATGCCGGAGTGGTTAAGAAGATAACTTTGGAACCAGACAGATCTCACTGACATTCTATTTCTATCACTTAGTAACTGAGGAATTAATCTTCAAGTCCTGGTTTCTTCATCCATAAAATAAAAAATAATAATAGCACCTACTGGATTATTATAAAGATTAAATTAAGCAATGCACAAAAAAATCACTCAATAAATTATAACACTTATTAGTCTCAATATCAAAGATAGGTTAGCATAGTGGCTAAGAGCATAAGTCAGACTGCCTTAGTCTGAATTCCAGCTCTGCTGCTTCCGAGCTAGTTTGGCAAATTATGTAACCTCTTGTAGCCTCATGCCCATTGCATGGATCTCTTGGGGAGACTGAATGCATAACACATTTAAAGCAATTAAAACAGTGCCTAACACAGAATAAACTCTTCATAAAGATTAGTTATTACTATTACTATTAACTAAGAACATCTAGAAGAGTTATTACACATCATATTTTAAAAATTAAAATGTGACAAATGCCATGAATTAGCAATTTATAAGAGGAATATAAATGCCTGATAAAAAATATTAAAAGATGGTCTGCTTCACTCATTAATAGAATACAAATTTAAAACAATAATGTCATTTTTCACCTAATTTTTGTAACAACTGAAAGATTATATGAAATGCAAGGAAAAGAATGGAAAAACATGCATTCCCAATGGAGTTGATAAAAGTGTAAATTTGCACATTTTTGAAACATGATTTAATATTAGAAAAGTATACTCTTTGGCTCAGGAATTCCATCTCTAGAACTATATCCAACAGAAATCCTCATCAACGCGGGTAAACATAGGTAGAAAAACCCTAGATGCCCATCAACAGAACACTGGTTAAATAAACTGCTTTATATCAACCCAGCAGAATACAGCCATTAAAAAGAAGACTGAATATCTACACATATAAAACTGAAAACATACTCATTAGATATTGTTAAGAGTATTGGGGGGGTTAGAACTTCAGAGGCTTCTAGCTATAGAATAGTATTTATCATAAGATGACATTTTTATGTTTAAATACAAAACAAAATTACACACCTATTTATATGTTTATTTCTACATGCTTAGAAAAATTAGGAAGATGTTAGTAATATTAGTTAAAAGCAGGTTCTGAAGCAATAGTTTGGATTTGCATATCTACCACATATGTTATAGTTGCCTCAGAAATACTGCTAGTCAACAAATCCAAAATCTGAAATACAATTCCATACCACAATAAGTGTCCCATAAGAGAAAAACCTCAATCATAGTCTCTTAGAAAACACTGTAACAACAACAAAAAATACTTCCTTTTTTTAATTGAGTTTATTGGGGTGATACTGAGTGTACAACTCAACAAAACATCTGCACCCTGCACCAGGCACCCACTGCCCAAAGTAGCGTCTCTTATGTTCTCCTTTATTCCCTCTTCACCCTTTTCCACCTCCCACAACCCTTTCTCTCCGGCTAGGCACTCACCATACTGTTGTCTGTAGCTATGTGTTATGTATTTTTAAAAAGGGATTTCCTCTATCAAACTTCAATGCAATTACATTTTCTTACAGCATTATATAACTCATACATTTCATCCACTTAAGTGGTTTCCTCCCACCTGTCCCATTTCCCCATGGCATAAATACAAATCAGTGGGGGTTTTTTTTAAATTCTATGTCTATCAAGATACCATAGTTTCATAACTACATGAAGAACAAGTACGTAAGTTTTTCCAACCTGCTAAAAGCCCTGGAACATACTCCTCAGAGAAAATGCCACACACACACACACACACACACACACACACACCATTAAAAAAATGCCACAAACCACTTACACGGAATGCTGCAAGGATGATTCTTGTCACTTTCTCTTTGACGGATTCTTGCAGGATATCGGACAGGACAGGAATGATATTATAGCGTCGCAGGTGCTCACACATTTGAGGGCTGAACGCCAGGAGCCATATTGAAAAAATCATTTGATACTGGAGCTGAAAGCCACATTTGTTGCTCAACACTCCCATTATGCTGAAAAGGAACACACATTAAGACATTTAATATGACAGTGTAACAAGGAAGAAGAAATAATTGACTATTCTTTTTGTACTAATAGAACAAAATGATGTCCTCAGTATCTTTTCTGCCAGCAATAACAAGCACGCTGGATTCCGACTCAGGATCATTTGCAGCACAGCCTCGCTTAAGTGTCTGCAAAAGTTACAGGACTGCAGGGAAGCAATGAGAAAGGAAACACCAACTTGTAATACAACTGAAGGAAGGGTAAAAAGGATCTGACAGACATTAAAGAAGCCAAAATCAACAGGATTGGTGACACGATGGATGTACATCTTGGTGAAGTCAGATGTTATATCAAGATTTTGAGTCTGGATGACCAAGAGGATCATGTAAAGCTTTAAAAAATATTTAGGAAACTCAGAAAGAAAAGAAGGAATTAGTTTGGCAAAAAAAAAAAAATCCCACTATAAGTCTGAATTTGACATAGCCAGTCACTGAATTGGTGGTTAGAACTTCAGAAGCTTCTAGTTCAACCTCCCATTTTACTGACATGAAAACTTGGAAAGCTAAATGGAAATGAAAGAGGTTGCACCAAGAAAGACCACTAAGGAAATTTCCCTGGGGAATGTCTCATTCTCACAAGGAGGGACAGAAACCATAAAATTAGGCCACTGAAGAAGGATCAGAATGTACAACACGAAGAATGAACTCTAATGTAAACTAACACAAGATGTTACTAATAAGGAAAACTATGGAAGGACAGGTATATATGGGAACTCTGTGCACTTTCAATTTTTCTGTCAACCTAAAACTGCTCTACAAAATAAAAGTCTATTAATACAAACAAATTGTAAATCTAATTTTATAATCTATTACTACTAACTTACTGGAAGGTTTATATTTGCGCCATTTCTCCATTTCTGTGATTTGTATGCAGTTATAAATTGCTGAATTGCCTTTCATTTTCTCATGCATGATTTCTCCCTTAAGTCTTTTCTATTTTGGTTATTTAAGCCTTGCAATTATCTAATATTAATATCAATATTTCAGCAGCTGTAAAATCATGCAATTTTATTTTATTAACACTAATATCTGGTTTCCTTTCCTGATTCTTCCAGTTACTAAGGTAAGCCTTCTTCTACACGTTGTGATACTGTGGCTGAGACTTCACCCGCTGGTTCTGCCAGTAGGGGGTGCTAGAGGCTGACTGCAGGATGGAGGAAGAAGGGGGTGTCTCCTGCTGGCTTCCTATTCTTGTGAATATTACTCAGCAGCATTTCTTTTTTTATTTTTTATTTAAAAAGCAGACAAAGGTTTATTGAAATAAAAAAATAAAGAAAAACAAAAGCTGGCCAGGACAGCCGCAGGAGCACTACAGGCAGGTAGACTCTATATGACTGCGACTGTTATAGATGTAGCTAGCCCTTTTAAAGGCTCAAACCACAGGAATTTTCTTTTGTTTTAATTTTATTTATTTTGTGTGTGTGTGTGTGTGTGTGTGTGTGTGTGTGTGTGTATTGTTTTGTTTTTATTTTTTTTACTTTTTTTAAAATTTATTAAGGTATTATATGTGTACATAGCTTACCATTGCCCCCCCCCCACCTCCCATTCATGCCCTCCCTCCCCAGAGTTCTGTGTTCATTGGTTGTACTTATATTCATGCATACCAGTCCTTCGGTTGTTCTCTTATCTCCTCCCAGGTCTCTTTCCCCTCCCCGCTGTCATTTGACAATCTGCTTGTTTTATGGTGACTATCTCAGGACCATATGAATAGAATCCGCTCCTCATTTGGCAGTCTGCTTGTTTTATGGTGACTATCTCAGGACCACACGAATAGAATCCGCTCCTCATTTGGCAGTCTGCTTGTTTTATGGTGACTATCTCAGGACCACACGAATAGAATCCGCTCCTCATTTGGCTCAGCAGCATTTCTTCACCCTGGTAGCAACTGTGCTTTTCCATGGCAGCAGCTGAATTCATTTAGCAACAGCTCTGGCAGAACAAGCCTCACACTCACCCTCAGAGACACCAGCACCAACGGTCTGGGTCCCTGACCTATGAGTCCTCTACTTTGAGCTCAGGGGAGCAAGCCCCTGAAGAGTAGTACCATCCCCCCCCCACCTCTATGGTCAAATGGGAGCTTCATTTGCCCCTCCTTGAAACATGTAAATTTAGTTACTGCAACCTCTTACCTTTGTTCCCCAGCTTTAGGCGTATCTGCACTTGCTACCTTTCTGACTCTCGAGAGTCCTTTTATGTGCTTGTTTTCAGAAACCTATTTAACAAATGTATACCTAGTTAACACTTCTTCATATTGAGTTACCTCTATTAAAATAAAAAATTTTTTAATGAACAGAGCGTTTAAGGAGCGCTCAGGGCCGATAATACACAGTTGCTGTAACCAAGACAGAAAGGTTTTAAAGGAGGCATGCTCAACAAAGATGAGCACCGCAAAGAAGCTGAAAAGAGTTTAAAATTGTCTATACCATTTATAATTCTGTTGAAAAGAGAAGTCTTCTATATCCAAATATTAGCCACAAGAAATACCCTAATGAAGCAAAATAAGGCTCTTGTTCACCAAAATAAGGAAGAGCCCTGGCTGAATCCAGTGGAGCAAGAAGGGTATACTGAGGAGATGCAAAGGACACAGCGGCCTAAGAGAAACATAAACATCGTAATTTAACAAACACTTAGCGCTGGACAGAGGGAACCAGGGCAACTCTGTCCTCCTGGGAGAGTGGGCACTGCCCCTCCCCGTGGATGAGCGCTCCCACTGTCAGCAGCCCAGCCACAGCGGTTCGCTCAGGACTCTCGCTGCTGGGTCAGCAGCAAGAGGGAGTGGTGCAGGTCTGGGATTTGGGCCCGCGCTGTGGAGTGTGGAACCCAAGCAAAGGGGGCTGAGCCTGCTGCTGCAGAGGACACTGCAGGATGCACTCAACCCAAACCTGCAGCCAGCCCCCTGAGGGGGGGGTTAGAGTTGGAGCCTCTGGCAGAGAATGAGGAGTTTGGCTTTGAAGCACAGAGTAACTTACCCTCATTGAGTGCCTGGCTGTGGAATCTTTAAGCAGGGCGCCGACTATCCTGAGCTAGACTAGCCTAGGCGATATGAATATTAAATAGTCTCTCTTCGGAAGGCTCTGGAGGAAGACCGGCAACCTTAAGGGGGACGCAGAGGAGCTGACAGGTGGAGACTGACCTCAGGCAGCCTCGGCCCACCCACAAATCTACCCCTCGCTCTAAGCTAAAAGGAGCTGACCCAATTTGGAAAGGAGGAAGTAAAGCTGGCATTATTTGCAGATGACATAATATTGTACATAGAAAACCCTGAAGACACTACCAAAAAACCACTGAATATAATAAATGAAATCAGCAAAGTTGCAGGATACAAAATCAATATCATCAATATCCCAAAATCAATGGCATTTTTATACACCAATAATGAACTCTCAGAAAGAGAAACTTAAAAAACAATCCCATTTACCAATACAACAACAACAGAAAGATACTTTGGAGTGGGAGGAGGTGGGCAAAAGGAGAAAAAAGGCAAGACACCTGTAATAATGTCAACATTAAAAAATTTTCATATAAATAAATAAAAAGAAAGTCTTAACATAAATGAACAATAAAAAATGCTTAAATTATGGGGGCGGGGATAGGAGGAATGCCATTTTTTGACTTTTATTTTCTCTTGCTAGGGTAAAAAAAAATCTACTTTTTGTTTAATAGGAAAAAATTCAATTTATTTTGCTATTACCACATAGGTCTTTGAAATCTAAGACACCGTATGGGAGGTTAGTGCTTTTATGTTGTCTATAATTTGAAGATTTACTTTATTTCATCATCCTACACAATATTTGATAAATATCTATTATTCCCGACTATGGCTAAAAGCAATTAACAGCTAAAATTATAACAAAATTGAAGAATGAAGTTGCCTCAGAAAATAGTATCAATAGTGACATACCGTATTTGCCGGCATATAAGACGACTTTTTGGCCCTGAAAAATATGCCTCCAAGTGGGGGGTAGTCTTATACGGCGAGTATATAACAAACTCTGTATTTTTAGTGGAAATGTTAAGGGGTCGTCTTATACACCCAGTCTCTTATACGCCGGCAAATACGTATTTTTTCAGAGCCAAAAAATCGTCTTATACACCGGCAAATACGGTAAATAATTATCCTTTCTAATATATTGGCAAAATATCACATCATTTTTTTTAAAAGATAAAGGTTTTTGTCTACCTTTATTAACATCACCATCCTGTGACTGCTCTCCTTAAAAGGGTCTGCCTACAAAACTGGCTGGCCCCTGGCTGGCTTCTGGGAACGCGATGGTAAACAGCTCCCTGCACTGGCACAAAACTCCTCCTAAGTGATAAGCGTGGCTCACTGTACCTACAATGTTTTCACTAACAACCTGTTTAGGCTGACATAGCACCAGAACTGTTCAGTCAACTTTTCGTACTCTGAAGCCTTGTTCACTAAGCAACCTTCTGTTGATAAACTAGCTTCCTCTATAGATTTTTCCAACATGTGAGAGAAACAATGTCGTCACTAACTTAAGAGAGTATTTGGTTTAAGACCGGTGAGTTATCTCACTATGAATAAACAGATTGGCCTTCTGGGAGTAAAAGAGGACTTCGTTTGTTTTGGGGGCTTGAGGGATTCTTTGCATAAATACATTTCTTAAACCTGAGAAAGTTCCTCAAAGTTTCTGGACCTGCAAATGAGGACCCCACAAAAAAAAAAAAAAATGGACTAATTACATAGCATTACAAAGAATGGCTTATATTCACTCTTTTCTGCATAAGACCTTTTCTTATTGATTTTTGTCTGCATTTACCACAAGATGCCTTTATGATTGCTTTTCTGTTCTGAGTACCTGGAACTCGTCCTATCAAGATAAGGTTTTTTAGGAGTCCTTAACCTCTTATACTAGCACAGACCACACAAGGGAAAGGAGAGACATTCCATCTGGTAGTTTATTAGTTATTGATTTCTCTGAAGGTTAGCATAGTTTACTGCTAAAGAGACATAAAAAAAAGTTAAATACTTCTTTTGGATGATTTATACTATTAATTTCCTTGCAAATGTCAAGGTTGCTTTTAAATGTTATTCCACGTTAAAATTAAAAGAGCACTCACCAGTTTACCCCATCTGCTTCTACCCAGGCAAAGCGGTACTCATTGACCCGAAGCATCAGCTGCAGACACCCAGCAACACACTGCACATACTGAGAGCTCTAGCAAGGAGAGGTACAAGGTTTGAACATTGGAAAGCATTGAAAGTCACGAGGCCATGCATATACAAAAAGTCTGGATTTTTTTTTTTTTACCAGAGTTTCTTACCATTAGAACATTTAAAAGCCCCTAATACATTTTTAAAAGTCAATCCACATTTTTGTGTTTCTCTCTGCCTTTAAGAAATAAAGCTGATCTTCTCTGCCAAATTAAATCTACACAGGTCAAGACTACTTAACATAGTTAGAGAAATTAAGGAATATAGTAGGTATATCTTTGATATGGTTTGATAATTACTTTGCAATATTTCATTTCCCATGAATAGAGGCATTATATGGAGAATACTATTATTTATAATTAGAGAAAGATCAAAAAACAATAAAATTAAAAGCTAAAAGTATATACTTTGAGACAGGCCTATATTTGAATGATCTTGGTCAAGTAACTGAACTTTTTTTTTTTAATTCTCACCAGAAGATATTTTTCCATTGACTTTGAGAGAGAGTGGAAGAGAGAGGAGAAAAGACAGAGAGAAACATATCGATGTGTTGCCTCCTGAGGAGGAGTCTGCAACCAAGGTACATGCCCTTGACAGGAATTGAACCTGGGACCCTTTGGTCCATAGGCCAACTGTCTAGCCACTGAGCCAAACCAGCTAGGGCTACTGAACCTTTTCAATACTAAGTTTCTTCATCCTTAAAGAGGGTGCCTTCTCCAAGCACCTGAAAAAGTATTGTTAGAACTAATAAAGTAATTCATTTAGCATACAGCTAGACATTTTATAGCAACTCAATAAATAAAAACCTTTAAAAAAAAACCTATACAGCATATAAAAAGTCTAATTAAACACTTGAAAAAGACTCTATAGTTTTTAAAAGCTATTAGTTTAAAGCACAGTCATAGAGAAAGTGTGGTTCAATCTGAAACTACAAATGAACAGAGATAATATCCCCAGGAATATACAGGCTCCTCCATTTTAGCAAAGCCAGTAGTAACATCTGGCTTGGGCTCTGCTCTACACATTTACCGTGAGCCTTACATCTATAAGAAATGAAGAGACAGAGATTATTTCAGACTCTAACTTTAAAGAACATGCTAATAAGTAATTTTTAAAAAGAGGAAGAAAAGAAAGGAGAGACCCATGGATGTTCTATAAATTCATTAATATACTAGTACACAATGTTTTAACTTAAACGACATTTGTTAAAACCTAATACTTCAAAGAACTTCCAGGCACTCAAATACAAAAACCACAATTATAAAAATATATTTGGCAGATTAATCAAAAGTTATCAGAAATAATTTTTTACCTAGAACATAGTGAACACAGTCGCCCAAAAGCACAATATACTCAGTAATATAATTTGCCTGAAAATTCAAGACATTAGCAGAAATTAATGACCAAAATAAAAGTGAATCTTCAGTTCTAAAACAATATTCCCTAATGGAAAAAAAAATGTTTATCTTCCAATTAAGTAAGCAGGTAGTAATCCTCTGTGAAAGAAGAAGTCCACCTTTCTTATTTAGAGAGACAAACTTAGCAAGGTTTCTACAAATCATCAATTAAAAGACAACTTAAGGTATTCTCTCCTCTTTCATTTAGCAACAATTCCTCTCAACATAAAAACTTCTTGGTTCATTGTATGCCTTTCTTTTCTGTGTCCATTTACCATACTTTTTGAAATATATGACACATTTCAAATATGGACTCTTCATTGTTATGTATAGCTTCAGGATTCATATTACAAATGAATATATAAAAAATATATAAAACTATATATTGGTTTTACATATAGTTCTAAAACTATGGTTCTAAAACTATGCTCTCTCCTATTATAGATTACTAGAGGCCCGGTGCACAAAATTTGTGCACGGGAGTAGAGGGTGTTCCTCAGCCCAGCCTGCACCTTCTCCAATAGGGGACCCCTCGAGATTATATTCAACTGTCCTGTGGGATCGGGTCTAAACGGGCAGTCAGACATCTCTCTCACAATCCAGGACTGCTAGCTCCTAACTGCTTGCCTGCCTGCCTTCCTGATTGCCCCTAACCACTTCTGCTTGCCAGCCTGATCACCCCCTAACCACTCCTATGCCAGCCTGATTGATGTCTAACTGCTCCCCTGCCAGCCTGCTTGCCCCCAACTTCCCTCCTCTGCGGGCCTGGTCACCCCTAACTGCCCTCCCCTGCAGGGTTGATTGCCTCCAACTGCCCTCCCTTGCAGACCTGGTCCCTCTTAACTGCCCTCCCTTGCAGGCCTGGTGCCTCCCAACTGCCCTCCCCTGCTGGCCATCTTGTGGTGGCCATCTTGTGCCCACATGGGGGCAGGATCTTTAACCACATGGGAGCAGCCATCTTGTGTGTTAGAGTGATGGTCAATCTGCATATTTGAGAATTTGCATAAATTGTTAATCAATTTTGGCTACACCTTATGCCATCCTGTTTTACTAGAATATATTTATGGTATAAGAGCTCATATAGCCGAAAATAGTGTCCATTTAAATTGCTAAATTAATTCAATTATATCTGGTGGGGCGGGGGGAACTACCTGTATTTGGACTGACTTAACAAAAATACATACACACACACACACAAAAAAAAAGAAAACGTATTAGATGACTATTTGTCTTGTTTCCCAAATACTACTTGCTTAAATGTCATTCAACCATTGTTTTCTTTGATGTGAAGTTTTTCTGCTTTTTTTCAATAATCAAAATGGATCTTATAACCCTCAATAACTAACTAAACAGTGTCTAAACAAGAAAAAAAAATCTTTTTATAAAACAATTAACATATATTTTTTTCAGCATACTTTCAAACAAATTAAAAACTAAAATATTTTTAAAAGCAAAAGGGAAATATTATCATACCTCCCCCTTTTTTAGATGAGGAACCCAAGGCTTAAAAAGGAGATGTAATTTGCTGAAATTAAAGTAGTGAGCTAATCTCGCGTGGGCAACAGGAATCCACTCTCTGCATGCTGAGCAGGAGCTCTCCTGGCTCCACACGCACCCTTGTCAGCAAACTCCAATGGTAGAGAAAAACTATTTCTACTGCTCAGTACATTTAAGAAAATATCATTTGGATAAACTTTCTAGTGTTGCTGGAAATGCAAACTCTCCTATATTCCACTTCAAAGGGGAAATAACAACTGACAGAATTCACCTTCCTGGTGAATATGGTCTCAGAGAACCATATTCTACAGAATTACAAGGGAATTCAAGAACTAAGGACTTACAAAGTTGGCAGGCAACAAAAGATAATAAAAAGAATGAATTGCTACTTAATGCAATATGAATGAATCTCATTGACACAATCCTGAACAAGAGAACTCAAACACATAAGACTTCATACTGTATATAATTCCACTTACATGAAATTCAAGATCAGACAAAATAAATAAAAATTCCCAGATTCTTTCTAAAGCCTCCAAATTTCTGAAAAAGAGTATAGTATCCCTCTTAAGGAAATTCCACTTAGGTAATAAAAATTTTTGTAATAATCCACTCATAATTTATGATGCTTCCATGACAATTTTAAAAGTTAAGACTATTAGGTCATATTTATTTCTCATTTTGCAGTGTAAACATTTTTTAATTTGTTCTATACTGACACCAAGTGGCGATATCATGTAATGCAGTTTACCAAACTGCTTGTCTGTGCTCTCTGAAAACTAAAGGGATTTTAAGAGATAATGTGGATGTTTTCACAAATCTGAATAGGGAATGCTTAAAGATCCAACTCCAGTTCAGTCACCTCAAAAGTAATTCTCTCAGTAAGCAATTCATTTCTCTGAGGTTTCTGCCACTCATTAGCTGAATGATCTTAGGCAAGCTGGTATGCCTTTCTGCACAGCCTCACTATTCATATCCATCAAACATGGCTTATATATATTAAGACCTATATCAAACAAGGAGTGTAAATATTCAAGAAGATATAAATGTAAAATAATTAAAACAATGTCAGTAAAAGGTCAGTAAATATTGGCTACCAATTCAGATTTCCCTATTTAAAAAAAAATAAAAGCATAATATGCTAATTAGACCAGACCTCCTTCTGGACAAAGCCAGGTCTGCCAGGGAAGCCCAGGTCCCGGGTGCCAGAGGGAAGCCAGTGCCGGCAGCCAGGGAAAGGAAGGCCTGCTCTTGCACACATTTCGTGCATCGGGCCTCTAGTTAAAATATAAATATCAGAGGAAGGCTAACACACTACTCAGAACTTATTAAAGTTGATAGCCATTTGAAACAGTAAGAACCTTAGGTAAAAGACAAAGAGTATGTTCAGGTTTGAAAGGTACTAAAGGGAAGGAAGTGGGAAATCAAACGCCATTGTTTCCTTACTCACCATTTCCCCTGATGCTAATTCCATTTGGGATGTACACGCATGAGTCCACTAGATAAATTATTGTGACTAATGCACAGTCAATTCAATTAATCAGTTTTGTCTTTCCAATAATAGGATAGAAAAAGCAAATCAGAATTTCATGTCACCAGTACCTGCATTTCATATCTAAGCTTTAATAACTTACAAACACTTTAACAACCACTCAAATTAGTTTATAGGGCATGGTTCTAAAAACACCTTTTTAAAAACCTGCCAATAAGTCTAATGCATGAGTTAAAAACATTTTTTCAAATCACAACTGGTAGAAATTCAAGTTGGTAAAATAAAGATACCCAATTTAAACATCTACTTATGGCTGAATACCCATCACCCTGGCCCCAGATTGCTCACCTAGTTCTACATCTTGTTCTGATTTCATTTCAGAAAGCTAATGGCCACTTTCTGGCCTAACACTCTATTTGATAAAACCTTCAGCCAGTACCCCAAGAGAAGCCTCATCTCTGGCTTTCAAAGTGGGTTCTGCTGCCATCTATAATCTCAAAAAATACATACAGGTGTGTTCCATCCAAAATATGGAAGTGTCAGTAATTAATATGGACATTCAATGGCTTCCACAGAGCCTCATTTGGGTCTCCTATAGGCAGGCTGTAGACACCATCCTCTAAAGATGCTTTCCAGGTTTTCAGAGATGTTTCCAACAAAGAAAGCTAGATGCACTTCACCTTCATTTCTAACTCTTGTCCCCTTATCTTTCTCTCAACTGGTCCCAATCATTCCAGCCCTACGGTCCAAACTTATTGCCAGTTCTGGCGCTATTCTGAGTACAATAGAGTTAAATCAATCCCAAACGGGGACAATAGCTATAACCAAAAGGGAAACATGATTAGTTTTAACTTTTAAGTTTTGGCTCTACAAAAATATGGGGAGAGAGTGGTACAAAAAAGGGGTACAAGGGGTTCTGCCCATCATGTAGCCCCAAATAAAGCTTTGAGCAACACAGTGCAAGCAGCGAGTTTTACTGCATAAGGTTATTGAACTGTTTTCAACTGTTTGATCCAATGTTCGCACATCTATTAGAAAGATATTAGTTTATTCGACAACTGAAGCTTAAAGAGAGTAATGTGATGAGTATTTGCTCCAGCTGCATATCTGAATTCACGCCTGCTTTGATTCTCAGGTCGGACACAAAGTGGCCCAAGAAGAGCAGCAGAGAAGCATAATTCTCATGTGTACCCGCAGAACAGTGCTCACCAGAGACCATAAATGTTTAGATAGAGTGTTTACAATACCATTAACCTAACTGGAGGTGACATCAAACCCAGGAGTTTCCATCTGGGGCACTGGTAAACATCTTCAAAATTGTAAATGTTTATGACTCAAAATAGCTTATCTTCAGGACGTTAGGAGGCTAGTGAATTAAGAAGGAATATACTTACATCACTTGAAGAGACTGTTCCTGTTTCAACAGCAGCGACACCGCTACCACGCAGTTTCTATTACAAAATAAATAACTTATTACTTAGTTTTGTTTTTAATTTTATCCTAATTTATCAGTGTATGAAAGGGAGCTAAGCAAATTTTATAATTTTTTCCCCTAATTCTACTGAATGGAGTATTGTCAACTAATAAAAAGAATGGGGATGATATGAAATATTCTAAATATCTTAATACTCATCCATGTAATAAATTCGTTAATATATTATTTTAAAATTTGAGCAATAGTAAGCTGAATACTAAGCCCCAGCTAAATTTCATGAGTAAAGCTGGCACAAATTTCCAAGTCTCAGGATTTACTTACTAAATTGTTTCTCCAATAAGACAGCTATCTTAAGTTGAGCTATCCACCCTATATTCTGTGCCAAGTTTTTGAAGTAAGTACCTGATGATGGGAAGATACTACACAGAACTTAAAATTTGGTTATCATAACAAAGCTAACAAGTTACAATGAAAATCAAAATCTTACATGTTATATATAAATGACCAAAGAAATTTTAAGGTAGAAAGTTAAAGGCTGAATATGCAAAAGAAAAGTGATAATAAATTTCTAAAAGGAAATTTTATTATGTTTTATGCAATAACTATTATCTACTAAGTGTCATACCCCCATAACCAAGTATAATACTCCCAAATGTTGCTATAAATCAAAGAGTAAAATATCCAAACTTACAACTAACCTGGACTTTTGAAAATTTATTTCTATTAGAATTACAAAATGTGGTCCCTTTTTGACAGAGAAAGCACATTGAAGAAAAGAGACCTTCCAGATATAATGTTCTCAAATGACATTTAAGCAAAGTAGAAAATAAAATCCCAAATAATCCTGTTTCTTTCTTTTAACAAGAAGTCTACAATTTAAATCTGATAAATCTCTATGAAAGAGGTGGCTGTCCACAGTAACAGAGAGAGCACTATGCAGGGCCTAGCAGAAGCAGTGGCCAGATTCTGCGAAGCAAAGCCAGATTGGCCAGGGAACCCTGAAGAGTCATTCCGTAAGCAGAAGGGCTTGCAAAGCAGAAATGCCATACCGTAAACCATGGCAAAGGCTCAGTGATAAAGAGAGTACTCTAGAAGGACACAGTAAAGGTCTTTAAGAGCACTTATCTAATACCAATTCTAATGAAAACAGTTCTAGACGTTGAAATATTTGCTCCTACTAGTGATAACAGACATATTTCCCCCATGCCTTGGCTGGTGGCTCAGTTAGTTGGAGCATCATCCCAATATTCCAACCTTGCGGGTTTGATCCCTAGTCAAGGCACATACATGAGTCCACCTAGTCAACCAATAAGTCAAATCAATCAATCTCTCTCTCTCTCTCTCTCTCTCTCTCTCTCTCTCTCTCTCTTTCTCTCTCTCTCTCTCTCTCTCCACCCCCCTTTCTCTTTCTCAAATCAATATGCATTCCCCATGAACACAGACAATAGTTTGGTGAAGACCAAGGGAGAGGGAGACAGGGGTGGGTGGAGTTGGGCAAAGGGTAGGGGAGTGGGGGACGCCTGCAATTGTGTCAACATCGAAATTTTTTAATTAAAAAAAAGGAAAATAATTAAAACTGGGGGGAAAAATTTACAGAAAGAAGGAAATATTCCCCCAGTTGCTCAATAAGATAACAAACATACTTAATCATTCCAAAAGTGACTAATCATCTGAGACACAATATAAATGTTTTTCTATGAAGAAAAGTCTAAGATGAAACAACCCAAAATATTAGTAGCAAACTACACATTTTTTCCTACCAATTTTTATGTTATAAATTCAGCTACAATAGAGCCCCATTACCTCTATACCATAAAGCTAACACTAAAGCAGGATGAAGTTTGCTCAAAGAAAAATTAAATTCAAATGCAAAAAAAGGTATGTACCTATTTAACTAAGTATTCTAATCCCAAATTAAATACATTGAAAAATAACTGTAAAATATTTTCATGTTGTAAATATCTTGGTTTCTAAGTGCTTCACAAACTCACTAAAATCTATACATTTCTGGCTCTTGTAAAAACACTTTAAAAACTAAGCCAATAAGTGTTAATATTTATGCTACTGACAAAAAATAAATTTATTCAAGACACTCCAAAATACCCCTATCCAAACAGAAAGCAATTTGGCTCTCCCAAAAAGGCAGGCAATAAGTAAAAAAAATCAATCTAAGCCAAATGTCCTGGTGTCTCCTTTATGCTTCAAATTAAAATCTATTAAAATAACCGTTGCTGGAATCTAAATGTCAACTTTCCAAAAATGTATTTCAAATAGACATTTATTTGAAATTGAACACTTACAACAACACAATAGCAACCAACATTGCTTCTCCTGTATTACTTCTCCTGGCCCGTTCCTTCATGTAAACCATCCCAGCACCCAGATCTCATTCTCTTCTACCTTTTCCTCCCCAAAATACTCCTCCCCTCCTCCTCCATTTCACTCCTTTTCTGATGACCATTCGAAACACTCCATCCTAAAGTAACTTGTCTTTTGCCCTGTACTAGAAAACTATGGAGACAAAAACAGAAAACTTGTCATTTTCCCAGCCATTAAACCAGCAAGCTATTTCCTCCAGGGGGAAGTAGAGCTAGAGAGGTCTGAAAGCAACAAGACAGCCAACAAGCGGGCTTCATATCTGACCTTAGACCTAAGTGTCCAATCCCACAAGGTACAGTGAAATCCTGAGGAGTCACTGAGGCTGTATCTCACAGCTGGGCCAGCAGCTCCATGCTTACCCAGGAGTGCCTAGGAACCTGGTCTGGACTTGGCCAGGACTAGAATGAGAAGACTGACTAATGATGTATTAAGTGCTGTTCACAGATTGAAACTTCCTGGTGGCACCCAAAGCCAATTTGTTTATTGATTTAACTAGTTAGACAGTCAGCCTAATGAAGTAACTAAAAGGGCATGAAAGATCCCATTAGAAATGTCTGGAGACCTCTCTCAAAACCAAGATTTCTCCCACAAGTGGTGGTCCAACAAAGACAGGTGTGTGTGCTGCCCCCGGAAGTCTCTCAGCCAAAAGTCTGCCTGCATTCTCCCGGCGATGCAGCTTCTTTTCCTGTCACGTAAGCCTGACAGGAGTATGCTCTTTGGAGTTGTGTGAATCCTCTCAATCCTCCGACCTGTGTGATCCTGGCAGCCTCCTAGAAAGAAGGTACTTCCATCTAGAATGGAAAATCCCAAGTGGCAGAAAGGACAGAAAGGGCTGAGCGGAAGCCAGTCAAAGAGAGAAAAAGTGAAGCAGAGTACCATCGAGTTCAAAATGGCATTATTTGAATATATGACTCTTTTCGTCATTTCGCATAATTACCATAAATAGCTTGGGAGCGCATGGATGTTACATTCCTTGCAAAGATACTAAAAGAAATATCTTTTACCTGTGAACTCAGCTGAGTTTTTATCCAATTAAAATAGTAATTTAAGTCACTGCCTTCCATCAATTCTCTTCCCCAAGCTGCTAACTTGGCAATAATTCTTGCTGCCTAAAAAACAAGAAATACAGTTGAATATTATATTGATTCTAAAAATCACATCGTATATCTTAAAAACCAGGACTCGTAACCATTTTGCTGCATTTTTTTAACACTCAACTCCTCCAAAAATAGTTTATACTTCATTTTTTAAAATGTATTTTTAGATATAAAAAGTATTTTCAAATATTTCCAATAATGTGAACCAAAATTAGTTGTTAAATTAAGAATTTCATGGCATTCACTATATTATTCTGAGTTTCGGAAGTAAGGTTGAGATTCATTATAAGATGAGCAAAAATCCAAAGAACACAGAAATCATTCTAGCAGCAGATTTTCACCAAATCACCTACCAGAGTCCTGAGCAATCTAGAACAAATTGCCAACCAGTACCTTACTCATTCAAAGCCTCTTGTGAGTTCTCACACTTAAAAATCTTTATCTTGGTATAAAACAGATCCTGGTATTAAACAGCCATCTCTCTTGATATATAAAAATATACCATGTTCTCCTCATTCAAACATTTCTCAATTTTCTTCAAGCTATAAAATTAATCATGAATTTTTTATTGAATAAGTATTATAAATATGTGTCAAATCATTATGTTGTACACTTAAATATCTTATAATTTTATTTGTCAATCATACCTGAATAACTATACAATAAATCTGAATAGGTATGTATATGTACAAACAAAAGAGGCAGTATAAAACACTACTTCTCCACACACAAATCCAATTTCATATTTTTTTCAGAACTTTCTGAAAGCAAGTCAAAATTCCAATTATTCATCGATAATTAATCCTAGTGGAGAACAGAAGGCTCAGGTTAGCTAACTCCCAAATAATTCCTATGCTGGTGAATTGATATTTGTTCTTACACTTGGATACAGGTGAGCCAGGTGATGAAGGCATGCTTTTAAGGTCAGTAGGTCAAGCATTCAAGTCTCATGACATATCTGGAATTCTACAGCATGGAGGGCTAACAGGAGTACCTCAACTAATTCACTGAGTTGACATACTGACATTTCCATGTGCCTAGCTAAGTAAATTTACAGATACATTACCTATTTTAAACTGATCTAACTTCCACAAAATAGAAAAGTGACTTTAAAAGGTTCCTGTAAGGAAACCAGGAATTGAAAATATAATCAGTAATGTAAGCACAATCAAAATGGAAAAGACAAAGGGACAAGAGACCTGGGGATGCCTGGCCGGCGCTGCTCTGTGGTTGAGCATTGACCTGTGAACCACAAGGTCACAGTTCAATTCCTGGTCAGGGCACATGCCCAAGTTTTGGGCTCAATCCCCAGTAGGAGAAATGCAGGAGACAGTTGATCAATGATACTTCTCATCATTTTTGTTTCTATCTCTCTCTCCCTCTCTGAAATTAATAAAAATGTTTTTAAAAGAGAGAGGAGAGAGAGAGAGAGAGAGAGAGAGAGAGAGAGAGAGAGAGAGAGAGAAACCTAAGGGTTCTACTCCTGGCATAAAGCTCCTCCATCTGCAGGTGATAAACCAATAACAATCTGACCCTCAAAATTTTAAAGATTAGCCAAAAGTAATTGAAATCATAAAGAAAAGAAAACATGGATTTGGCTACACAATTAACAGTGATGAACGTTACCCTAACTTTACATTTGGTCTTTAAAATATATGTCAATTTTATTATAAAACCATCAATATTAGGAAGATGTTTAAACCAGTATCCAGATAGTGCAAACAAGCTTCTACAGTTTGAAAAAAAAATACATTATTTTTTAAAGTATTATTTAAAATATAGTTTATTTCATGAGTCCCCCTTTTTTATTTCTCTTGTCCTGGGTTAAAACACATACACTATATGAGTACATTTGTACATACATGAATATGGGTATATAAGAAGAGAGAGAGAACTCACATGCTCAGTATTATTTCACTGACAGTGCTTTTGACTTGGAAAACCCAAAGGCGTCTACTAAGATGGAGCTCTCCCGCCCCGTGGCTCACTCCACGCTGGGAACAGAAAAGGCCTGGCCAAAGACTTCCTCTGTCAACCCTCCTCTCACACATTCTCCACACACTCCTTAAACAATGCTTCAATGTTAAGTTTAAAACAGCATTGTATTCAAAAGTATTATAAAACAATTAAGTAATTGCTTAATTAAAATAAAAATTAAAGCTTTACACAGTGGCAGTGTCACAGCCAATGAGGTTTATCGAGGTGTGATTATTGCTAATTGGAAAAAAATTAAAAATAGATTAATTAAAATTAAACACAATAGCTGCTTCAAAGCAAAATTTAGTTTCTAGAGTAAAATTCAGTTAATCCTGTCATAGATGTCCAGAGGCATTCCAATGATTCATCATTACACTCTACAAAACTTTTAACTGTATCAAAGCAAGCCTATCTCTTTTACTTCCCCCTTATCCCCACATTGCTGAACACCAATAGGAAAACGCTGCTTTGCAAAGTTATCACAGCAATTACTCCTCTGGGAACTGGGAGGTTATCAAGTCTTAAACGGCCCAGGTGTGCTTCTTCCCTAAACCAGAAATTTGATCAATTCAAACTTACCATATGAACAGTAAAGAGATCCTGGCGATTCAACATTGGCAGGAAGTAGGACCAGGCAGTCGTCTTGCTCCGTTTAGCATAGTCAAAAAAAATGCTAACACGCTGATGATTTTCCTAAAAGAGAAGAGGAATGATGTCATTAATCAGAATGGATTTTCCTAAAGAATGTGGCAACCATGCACTACTACTCAACCCTTCATTTTATGTCCCATCAATTCATTTGCTTTCTTTTACCGGTGTGTATGAGATTTGCCTCCCTGTTATTATTATGGGGAGGGGAAATATTTCTGGGGGGTAGGGATATTTTAAAAATAAAATCACCTTGCCCTAACCATTTTGGCTCAGTGGTAGAGCGTCGGTCTGCGGACTTAAGGGTCCCAGGTTCGATTTCAGTCAAGGGCATGTACCTTGGTTGCGGGCACATCCCCAGTAGAGAGTGTGCAGGAGGCAGCTGATAGATGTTTCTCTCTCATCAATGTTTCTAACTCTCTATCCCTCTCCCTTCCTGTCTGTAAAAAAATAATTAAAAATATAATTTTAAAAATAAATAAAATCACCTTTAATTATTATGATTAGTTTAATTCAAGTGAGTCAAGATAGCAGACCCCAGCTCTGCAAAGCATAGCATTCTAAGTTACTTTCTTCTCAGCCTGCACTGCTGATCCGACTTCCCCACCGTTATCTAAACCCCTCCACTCTGCTTCCACACAAACGAAACAGGAAGAGAGCAGAAAGATCACAAGTTAGCTGTAGATGGAAGGACCGGCAGGACGAAACTCATGCTACGTACAAGCAGGCAAGGGGAATGGAGTATTGGAGAAATCTCAAATGGGCGAAGTTACTCTTAGAATATCATGATGGAAAAATAAGGGCACATAGAGAGCCAAAAACAGTATTTCACACCAGCAAGTGGATTCAGGAATTGAGAAACAATTACTTTTTAGTTCAAATGATGCAAATTCTACCTCTCCCCTAAATTTTCTCTGCATATTATTGGCTGAAATACTTTCTGGTTCACTGAGTGTGATTTCTAAGGAGAAATGTTTGGTAAAAGCACAAATAACCACACAAACAATAATTTTATTGTTCAGGTCAATATTTAATTATTTTTAAATACCCTGATTTTAATTTTGGTCAGTGCTAACGGTTACCCCAATTAAGGGACAGACTACCATTCCTTAAATAATAAACACTATAATCTAGAGTAACAATGAAAATGGTTATGCTGATGACTTTATGAAAGGACTCAAAATTCAGGTCATCATTAACGCCATTGGTAGATAATTTCCAAAGTTAAATTTTAACTGTGCATGTAAATGAACAAAGTACCTTACATACATAAAGAGCAGAAAATATTTTATACATTTTAAATAACTTTAAAACCCGTCTTCCTCTACCAGTCTTTTGTGGTCTTAATTCCTGCTTAAAAATGTACTGCCAGCCTGGCCAGCATGGCTCAGTGGTTGAGTGTTGACCTATGAACCAGAAAGTCATGGTTCGATTCCGGATCACAGCACATGCCTTGGTTGTGGCTTGATCCCCAGTCGGGGGTGTGCAATAATTCTCTCTCATCATTGATGTTTCTTTCCCTCACTCCTTTTCCCTTCCTCTCTCTGAAATCAATAAAAACATTTTTAAAAACATAACAAAACACCATAATGTATTTCCAGCCATCATTGTCCCAGAAGCCCTAGTTACAAACCTTTAAGAAAATACGAATAGCTGAAACCGGTTTGGCTCAGTGGTAGAGCATCAGTCTGCGGACTGAAAGGTCCCGGGTTCGATTCCGGCCAAGGGCATGTACATTGGTTGCGGGCACATCCCCGGTAGGGGGTGTGCAAGAGGCAGCTGGCCGATGTTTCTCTCTCATCGACGTTTCTGGCTCTCTATCTCTCTCTCTTCCTCTCTATAAAATATGAATAAAATATATTTTTAAAAAAGAAAAGAAAATACAAATAAAGCCCTTCTTCTGAAAGTACATATTTTTGTATTTTTTTTTAAAAAAAGGAGAATATAAGACAATATATATGTACTTACCTATTTTTTCAAAAAAGAAAAACAGGAAAAATAAACCAGAAATCTAGGATATTGGTTACCCACAGGAGATAGGTGGGAATGGGGTACAAGGGATGGGATAGAGGTTGGTGACAAAAGTATACAGTGATTATACTTTTCTGTATATAGTTTTAACTTCTGGAAGCATATTAATGTTTCACATAATCAAAAATAGTAAAGTAAAATAAACAAGGATGAGAAAAAAATCTAGAGCAGAATACAAACAAATGAATCCAAATGTATTTAAAGAAAAATAATTTAACCACTCTGTGAACTAAACTTGAGCACAATACTCTGACCTACATAGCCGCAGTTTAAAGATAAAATACTGCAAACAAGCACTGATCTCTAAAAAAAGATTTTGTTTTTCACAGCTATATAAGTTAAAAAAAATTTACTTTCTTTATATAATATGGTAGAACAAATGAGTTAATAGATGAAGGATAAGAGGATCTCAGAATCTCACTCTCAGAAGAGATTACAAGTATGGAAAGAGCAGGCAAGAATGAAGTCTGTAATATTGAGATAAAATGAAATTGGACAGAGTGTGAACTCATGGCTTTTAATTTATAGATACGTGGATAAACATAAAAATTGAGGATACTTTTATGGGTGCCTTTGTGTATGTGGTGTGTGTGTGTGTGTGTGTGTGTGTGTGTGTGTGTGACATAAATAAAACCAAGGTCTGCATACAAACTCACAGCCTCCTCCTCATTCTAGGTGTAGTCCCATCTAACAACCTGGATAGCCGAAACAGACCACAACATTCCCCATTTTTCTTAACTTTAGATTTTAAAGGAAAAAGTGCTCAGAGGACCAAGGTCATTCTCATACAGGCCTGCTTCACCCAAGATTGGATACCAATCCTCACTCACATTATCAAATCACTTCATTCCCATAGATGACATGATGGCTCATAGGTAAACAGCACCATTCTTCCTAACCTTTGTATTCTCAATCTGCTAGTATAGTGCTTGGCACACAGTAGGCCATCAATATATGTTTTTCCTTGTACACTGACAGAATGGCCCCTAAGCAGCTAGACAGTCTCATAAGACATGAAGACAGCTAGACAGCCTGTTTCAAAAAGAACTACTCTGTATGCCAATAATCTAAACCTAGATTATACTCTGGTGTAAAATACAAAATTGTGAATAAAGGAGGCTCTTCTGTGTTCAGGGACAGTAGGCAGTAAGTAGGAACTTTATACAACTACAAAAGTCTCAGACGGTTAGCAAAGCATTCTTCAAAGGGACCATGCTTGTGAGGGCAAGAACCTTGCCTACACTCAGCACTGAAGACCCAGGGCCTCACGGTGGCCTGGAACACAGGCACACAGAAATCTGCTGACTGACTGGAAGAGAAGGACCCGTATCACCTGTAATGACTCAGACATCCAAAGCCTCAAGAGACTCACCAAACATTGCTGGTGCTCACAAAGAACTGAGGTGCTGAGGGAGGAAAAATGCCTATGGATTACTTCCTGTATTGGAAAACAACAAAAATAGCCTGTATTTTGCATCTTCCCCATCTTTATCGCTATTAGCAAGTTGCAACTCATAAAATGAAGAAAAATGTATTATTACATTCTAAAAGAGAACCAGTGTTGTGAAAGATTACAAAAATGTCATCACTGTTGCAGTACACAAAAAGATAAAGTCACCAAATGCATTAAATAAGAATATACCTACCTGCAACATGTCATCAACCATAGTTAGTATGTACTGAACTGTCTGTTCTTTGGAGATGTGAGTCATCAGGTTTATAAATGTTTTAGCACACTAGAAAAAATAAAATCAATGTTAATTACTGTCTTCAACTACAAACACCACATATTAATGAAATTTCAGTATAACATGGGGTGGGCAAAAGAAGGTTTACAGTTGTTTGTATGGTAAATAATAAATAATAATACAAGAATAAACTCTGGCTGAAACCGGTTTGGCTCAGTGAATGGAGCGTCGGCCTGCGGACTGAAGGGTCCCAGCTTCGATTCCGGTCAAGGGGATGTACCTTGGTTGCGGGCACATCCCCAGTAAGGGGTGTGCAAGAGGCAGCTAATAGATGTTTCTAACTCTCTATCCCTCTCTCTTCCTCTCTGTAAAAAAACAATAAAATATATTTTTTTAAAAGAATAAACTCTGTGTTTCACATATTCACAACTGTAAACCTACTTTTGCCAACCCCTGTATTTTGCTTGTCTAAATTAGGGTACAAAAGCTATTCACTGACAGACTGCAATTACAAAAGCTGTATACCTTTTACAAATATTAGGATGAGGTATAGGAAACCCGTACTGTGAGTAGCATCAGATTTTTACTCATTCTAGTGATAAATTTCAAAATGTTTACCATTTTTAAGTAGACAGGCCTAGCCACTATCAACTCTTGATTGCCCAAGACAACTTAAAGATTAAGTGACGCAGACAATGGAATATTATTATTTTGGTGTCTACTAGAAAGCAGAACAAGGGTGCTGGGAATTGGAATCAGAAGGTTTTGACCTGTCTCTATTCTTCAAGTTATCAACTATGTAACAATCTCCCTGGAATTCAAGAAAAACTGGTACCAATGGCCCTGGCTGATGTGGCTCAGTGGATAGAGCGTCAGCTTGCTGACTGAAGAGTCCGGGGCACTGCCTCGGTTGCAGGCTCCATCCCAGCCCTGGTTGGGGTGCGTGTGGGAGACAACCAATCAATGTGTCTTTCTCACCCTGATGTTTTCCTCTCTGTGTCTCTTCCCCTCCCTTCCACTCTCTCTAAAAATCAATGGAAAAATATCCTCAGGTGAGGATTAACCAAAAAATAAAACTGGTATCAACAATACAGCCGAAACTGGTTTGGCTCAGTGGTAGAGCATTGGTCTGCGGACTGAAAGGTCCCGGGTTCGATTCCGGTCAAGGGCATGTACCTTGGTTGCGGGCACATCCCCAGTAGGGGGTGTGCAGGAGGCGGCTGGCCGATGTTTCTCTCTCATCGACGTTTCTAGCTCTCTATCTCTCTCCCTTCCTCTCTGTAAAATATCAATAAAATATATTTTTTTAAAAACACAATACATTCCTTCCCAAACTTGCCAGAAATCTGCATGACTAATTATTGTGAGAATCAGACTGAGCTGTATATGCACCCCTTCTGCCAACCAAGGTCCCATATCAGAAATCTGAGGGAATGTAGAGTTGTTAGTTATTCTAGTTAAAATACAAAATAAATTTTTTTTTCTATAAAAAAGGTTCAGGAACTTTAAAAGTATCATATACCTTGAAATAGTAATTTCCCATGTAAAAATCTATTCTAAAAAGATTTTCAGAAATGCAGAAAAGGATAAAAGAATATACACAAAATAACACTTTTTTCAAAATTAACAAAGAAAACTGAGTTACTCAAAAACTTTTCCAATAAAAAAAAAGAAGCTGTAGTTAAATTATGATGTGTACCTTCAATGGAATATCATGTACTCATTAAAAAACATTTCTAGAATTTTTAATGGCATGGGGAAGTTTTCATGACATAACGTTTACATCCATCACCTGACTGCCTTCAGTTTGAAGCATTTCTTCCTTCTCCTCAGGAGTTCTTTTCATTTCAAACCTTTGAATGAATTCACAATCTTCAGCAGAAATCATCTGTCCCCTAGAAAGTAAGAACAAGATGTTTTTGTTCAGTAAGAGTTGAATAGCCACTATGAGGAATTTCAGACTTTCTCCTCTCTCCTTAGTAATAGGCATGAGCGTCGACACACGGGCCCTGCCATCAAAGAGACCTGAGTTCAAAGCCCCGCTCCACCACTTACTGATCATGTGACCTCTCTGGGCGTGAGTTAATTTACCTGCAAAATGGCAACAATAACCACACGGCTTTTAAGGGGTTGAGCTGCAGGAAAATTACACAGTTCACATGGGGTGGTTAGTACAATGCCTGGCCCACAGTAATACCTTAATAACAGGCCTCCTCTTAGCACTACTCAAAGCCTCATCTTCAGCCCCCTCCCAAGCCAAACAACTTACTTGGCCTTCTAATTCATCAAGACTAAAGATACTTTATATATACTTCTACTGTAATTTTCTCCAGCATACTCTTTTCCTCCAGGCTCAGGAAAATGTGATCCTCCTCCTCTCAGGAAAAGAAAAAAAAAAATAATGTCTTGCCGAAACCGGGTTGGCTCAGTGGATAGAGCGTTGGCCCGAGGACTGAAAGGTCCCAGGTTCGATTCCGGTCAGGGGCATGTACCTTGGTTGAGGGCACATCCCCAGTGGGAAGTGTGCAAGAGGCAGCTGGTCGATGTTTCTCTCTCATCGACGTTTCTAACTCTCTATCCCTCTCAATTCCTCTCTGTGTAAAATCAATAAAATATATATTTTTAAAAATAATAATGTCTCCATCCTGACCCCAGCAATCACCCTACACTATCCTGTGTCCTCCTACTACCAGGGATCCCTTCTTCCATGGATCTGTACTCTTCAAGGCATGCAGGAAGCAGCCGATTGATGATTCTCTCTCATCATTGACGTTCCTATCTCTCTCTTCCTCTCCCTTCCTCTTTAAAATGAATACAGACACATTTTTAAAAGTTATGTGAAAGAGTATGTTACTTGCCAAGTATGTTACTCCCCTTTCCAAACACTCACGTCCATCACTTTCCGACAAGTACTCTGCTCATTTATGATTGAATCAGCCAACATTAATTGGCAGCCTACTATGTGCCAGATACCTTTAAGAATAGGCAACATAGTAATAAATTAGACATCCCTCTTTGTGCTTGCATTCCAGTAGGGAAAATATACAAAGACAAAGATAAATGCTTTAAAAAAAAAATACACACACACCCTATCATAATGTCAGAATTGTAAACACTGTGAAAAAAAACTAAGGCCGGTAAGAAGCTAGAAAATAACATATTTTAGTTGCGTTTCAAAGAAGGCCTTTCTGAAATTACCTGCAGAGACAAGTGAATGAACTGACTTAATGAGCCAAGTAATCTGGGGAGGAACTTCCAGAGAGAGAGAAGTGCCAGCCCACAGACCTTGGAGCAGCAAGTGGCTGGCTGTGTGAAAAAGATCAAGAATGGCAGAGTACCAGTGAGCTAGAGGGTCTGAGCAGTGGGACCTGATCTGATTAATATGTTTTGAAATGACTCTCTTCTCACACCTATGTAAAGAACCGCTGCTTTGGGAGGAGAGTTAAAAGCAGAGCCACCCACACGGTGAACTCTAACAAGGGAGCGCATGAGATGTGATGACAGCCTGCACTGGGGTGACAGCCCCCAGACGGTAAGTTCTTTCTAGGCTCAGCTCCCTGCCTGGATTTCCTGCACAGCAGCCCCCAACTCCTCTGCTTAGACAACTCCTACAAGTATCTTGATGTGTTCGTAAAGACGTCAGCACTGCTCCCAGGCCACTATGTGCTCCCTCTTTCCTTGTGTAAGAAATCCTTATGTAATCTCTCCATTTTAATGCTTACCACATTTATTATTTAATTGTTTAGTTAAAAGTTTGTTTCTTGCCAAAACCGGTTGGGCTCAGTGGATAGAGTGTCGGCCTGTGGACTGAAAGGTCCCAGGTTCGATTCCGATCAAGGGCATGTACCTTGGTTGCGGGCACATCCCCAGGAGGGGGTGTGCAAGAGGCAGCTGATGGATGTTTCTAACTCTCTATCCCTCTCTCTTCCTCTCTGTAAAAAATCAATAAAAATGTATTTAAATTTTTTTAAAAGTTTGTTTCTTTATTAAACTTTGGCATGAAGAGGGAGGACAATATTTTATGATTTGCATGTTCTTAGGATATAGTTTTACTGGATTCCAGTGTGACTGGAATATAGCCACACCTATTCCTTTATCAGTCAAACTTCAGTTCTCAAACATCTCCCATCTCGAACAATTCAGTTCTCGACCAAGTTGTTCGTGGAAAAATGTCTTGGTTGTTGAATAAAATTTCAGTTCTCAACCCAGGTGACAAAGAAGAGAATGAATGAATATGAGTCGATTTACTGCTACACCTCAAGTTGTTAACATCTCAGGAAATTGTCCTGTGAATGTTTTCATGGTTTTCTGCTTTTGTGGCTGTTTATTATTACTAAATACTAGAGGCCTGGTGCATGAATTCATGCACAGGTGGGGTCCCTTGGCCTGGCCAGCGATTGGAGCCCATTGGGGTGGTCACAACCAGTCCCAATCGGGGCGATCAGGGCCGGCTGACTGAGGGGGAGGAATCTGGGGAGATTGGCCGGCCGAGGGAAGTTGGCTATGGGTGCGCACTGACAACCAGGGGGCATCTCCTGTGTTGAGCATCTGCCCCCTGGGGGTCAGTGCATATCATAGCAACTGGTTGAGCAGTTGAGTGGTCGATGGGTCATACTGGTCACCTAGGCTTTTATATATATAGATAGATAGTAAATCACTGTGGTAAGTTATAGGAGCAAAGTAACATTGTGAGAAAAATAGAGCTTTAAAAATAAATAATTGCTACATATAATAGAAGTGTCCATGTGTCTGATCTGGCTACTGAGTATGGCAAGGTAAAATCTATGATTAGCACAATTTTAAAACATAAAGAGGCCATCAAGAGTGCTGATTTTGCAAAGTGTGTGAAAGTGCTCACAAAACAACAATTATAGGCAATTTAAGAGGCATAAAAATTATTGTTGGTTTGGATAAATGAAAAGCCAGTGATAGCATTTCGAAGGCAATGATATGTGAAAAAGCAAAGATGCTGCACACGAACCTCCTGAAAGACACCCCTGAAACCAGTGCTGGAAGTGACTGGTTTAAGGCCAGTAGGGGGTGGGTCAATAAATTTAAGAAAAGAGGTGGCATTTTTAAGAAAAGTGTAGTGAGGCGTGGGGAGGCTGCCAGTTCTAACAAAGTAGCTGCTGGTAATTTTATAACCGAATTTCAAGACTACATAGAGGCCGAGGGATTTGTTCCCCAACAAGTGTTCAATTGTGATGAGACAGGCCTCTTCTGGAAGAAAACCTACATCACACAGGAGGAAAAGTCACTGCTAGGATATAAGCCAATGAAGGACTGGCTGACGTCATTGCTGTGTGGGAATGCAAGTGGGGACTTCAAAAGAAAGCTTCTACTCATTTATCATTCTGAATACCCATAAGTTTTCAAGAAAAACTGATGCCATGAAAAACAAGTGGAATTGATGTGGAGAGTTAATAGCAGAGCCTGGGTAAACAGTGAGTGGATTCATGAATTGTTTGCCCCAAGTGTGAAGAAATACCTCTGGGCGAAACAATTGTCATTCCAGGCACTTCTCATAATGGACAATAACCTTACCCATTTCCAAGGCTTGGAGGCCCAGGTGGGGGAAGAGGACAGCTTCCTCACTGTTCTAGTGGAGGAAGGGGACAAAAGAGAGGAAGAACCCGGAGGAACAGCTACCTGGGGACTCCCCTTCCAAACAATAACATCCCTCCATCCCTCCTCTCTGCATTCAGTCATCAACAGCTCTCAGAATTAAAGGTAAGTTCTAGTGTGTATGTAAATTTTCATTTTTTACTGTACATTTCATTTCCTTTTTATTAAATTTTCATTTATATTTCATGTCCTTTGTTACATTTTCATTTATATTTCATACTAGAGGCCCAGTGCACAAAATTCATGCATGGGGGTGGGGGGGGAGTGTCCCTCAGCCCAGCCTGTACCCTCTCCAATCTGGGACTCCTCAAGGGATGTCCAACTGCCCATTTGGCCTAAACGGGCAGTCGGACATCCCTCTCACAATCCAGGACTGGACTGCTGGCTCCCAAATGCTCGCCTGCCTGCCTTCCTGATTTCCCCTAACTGCTTCTGCCTGCCAGCCTGATCACCCCTAACCACTCCCCTGCCAGCCTGATTGATGCCTAACTGCTCCCCTGCAGGCCTGGTCCCCCTCAACTGCTCTCCCCTGCAGTCCTGGGTCACCCCCCTGCAGGCCTGGCTGCCCCAAACTTCCCTCCTCTGCCAGCCTGGTCACCCCTAACTGCCCTCCCCTTCAGGCTTGATTGCCTCCAACTGCCCTCCCTTGCAGACCTAGTTCCTCCCAAATGCCCTCCCTTGCTGGCCATCTTGTGGTGGCCATCTTGTGTCCACATGGGGGCAGCCATCTTTGTTGGAGTGAGGGTCAATTTGCATATTACTCTTTTATTAGATAGGATAGAGGCCTGGTGCACAGGTTGGGGCCAGCTGGTTTGCCCTAAAGGGTGTCTTGGATAGGGTGAGGGTTTCCTTGGGGTGTGGGGTGGCCTGGGCAAGAGGCCTGTGGTGGTTTGTAGGTCAGCCACGCCCCCCAGCAACCCAAGTGGAGGCTCTGGTATCTAGGATTTATATATCTTCTACAAATGAAACTTTGTAGCCTTGAGCGGAGGTTGGGCTGTGGGAGCTTGGCTTCCTCCATTGCTGGGGAAACCCAAGCCTCCTGCTCCCTCTGGGGCTGCAGCCATCTTGGCTGGGTTAATTTGCATACTCGCTCCTGATTGGCTGGTGGATGTGGGTTATGTGTGTGGCAGAGGTACAGTCAATTTGCATATTACTCTTTTATTAGATAGTATCCTTTTTGTTTTTAAAGTGTTTTTTTATAGTTCCTTGGTCTGCAAACTGTGGCTCACAAGTTCCTCCCAAATGCCCTCCCTTGCTGGCCATCTTGTGTCCACATGGGGGCAGCCATCTTATGTGTTGGAGTGAGGGTCAATTTGCAATTTGCAGCTCCTTGGCCCCTTGAGTGTGGCTCTTCCACAAAATACCACAGCCTGGGAGACTCTATTTTGAAGAAGTGGCATTAGAAGAAGTTTAAGTTTAAAAAATTTGGCTCTCAAAGGAAATTTCAATCATTGTACTGTTGATATTTGGCTCTGCTGTCTAATGAGTTTGCCAACCACTGTTATAGATTAAACGGTGCATTAGACATGGACTATATATAAGAAAGGTTAAAGCAGGAAGTCATTGGGATCTGGAGTGACTTAATTCAATTTACATTATTTCTAATGGGAAAAAATTATTCCATTTTTAAATAAATAGCTTCTCAAATAGCCTTTCAGAATGATTTAAGTTGGGGAACTGAGGTTCCACTGTCTGCACTGTCTAGGTGAAGGATAAAGAAAGGTCTGATCAAATTTTTTAATCAAATTTTTTACATTTTTTAAGCACTGTATCTTCAAAATAACATGTTCATTTGTGAGGGATGAAGCATTATTATATTATTATAGCTTCCTGACATTGGGAAACTCTCCCACAGGTTTTATTTTATCAGAATAAAATATAAGATTCACTGACAATTCATATGTTGTATCCAGCCCCTACTAAAATCTGTAAGCTCTTTTAGGGAGGCACATTTCACACCCACTGGTGTCCTCACAACCAACAGCTTGACAGCAGGCACACAGTTAACATTTGGTGAACATGTGTGCGCAGACATAACTAGTACAGAGCAGAGGAGTTTTAGAAAAGAAATTCATGAGCTGGACAACTGAGTAACAGACAGAAAATGGGAAAAAGGGAGAATCCAACTTATTAAGTATGGAGGCCTTGGAACACAAGGAAAAGAAAGGAAAGCACTTAAAAATCTCCATGTAACTAAAAACATTCCAAATTCCAACACCACACGACTTCTGCCAGTCAGCCAGTGTTTTATGATCAACAGCAACATTATTCTATTTAGGTTATAAACAGAGTCAGGCTTTATAAACATGAAAGTCACTGTGCTCTAGTCGAAATGCGCTCCGAAATAAAATTGGGACGCAGAGCTCACAATCCTAATTTTACAGGGGATTTAAACAATTACACAGACACAGGTGAACGAAGGAAACACCAGACAGTCCCTCCTCCTGCTGCTCTGGAGTCTGTAGGCCCCTACAATAATCAATGCCCTTCCAAGAAGCCAGAAGTCAGCCTGTATTCTTTTTCCTCCTCACACATCAAATGAATCACAAAGACTTTCTCAAATCTACCCAATTCTATGCATACCAACAACCCGAACACTGCCAAGCGCCTCCCTAGTTCTGGGCACGTTATCCCCAAATCTATCCTCTACACTGTCAGTAGAACAACCCAACCAAAAGGTAAATCTGATCAGCTAACTCCCACATTACACGCTTCAGTTGTTTCTAATATTCACAACAGGAATTTTATTTTTAATATATTTTTATTGTTTATAGTATTATAGATATCTCCCATTTCCCCCTCCTCTTTACCCCCTTCCTCCTAACCCCCACCCACCCGCACAGATCTTCACTACAGTAATTGCCCATGTCCCTGGGCTATGCATATAAGCATGTAAGTTCTCTGTTTTTTCTTCTCTCGTCCCTTCGACCCCACACTGAGGTGTGTCGGCCTGTTCCATGCCTCCATGCTTATTTTGTTGGTCAATTCATTGTGTTCATTAGATTCCACAAATACGTCTACTACCGTGTTTCCCCAAAAATAAGACATCCTCCGAAAATAAGACCTACTTACAGGGTTCCTTCTGAGGGAACTATAAGGCATCCCCCCTGAAAATAAGGCCCCCAGGCTCTGTCTCAGAATGAAAATTAATTTACCGTAAACTGGTCGCTAGGACCGCCCCGACTGGCGTCTAGCAACCAGTGACGTTACACGGAGTCCTGACGTCACTGCTGTGTGAATGGAGAGAAATCAGCGTGGAAACTTTGTGAAACCTAAACTGCAACAAGTTGTGACTTGGGTGAAGAATTCATGGGAGAAAACCACTGGCAGCTGCATTGCAAATGCACTGCGAGCAGGCTACCTTGACAAGAAGTACTCATTTAAAGACAGTGCTATTGCTAAACATGAGAGAGTTGGTCCACTGATTCTGAAAGAAATGGAGTCACAAGAAATTCACCAGGAAATTCAGGAATTGGATTGTTATGATGACGTTCCAGAAGATGATGACATGATTGTCACTGAATAAATGAGTAAATTCTTGATACTGTAGGATTCACAGTTTGTCTGGTTTGTGTTGACAACTACTGTACTACCGTACCGTATACAGGTAATAAATTTCCTTTATTTTCATTTAACAATAAATGTGTACCGTATTCTTCTTCATGGAAAAATAAGACATCCCCTGAAAATAAGACCTAGTGCATCTTTGGGAGCAAAAATTAATATAAGACACTGTCTTATTTTCGGGGAAACAGGGTATATGTATCCCCATTTCGGACTTACTTTCATGAGCCTCAGAGAAGAGATTTGTCTAAGATCACCAAACTAGCACACAGAACCAGAAGGCAAGCCCAGGTCCTGAACTCAAACATCTATGCTTTTTACTAGCTGTATGAGCTACTCTGCAACACCATCTGTCCCCACACTGATCACCCAGGCACGCTGAGCCCGCAGCAGGCTCTGCACACGACCCTCTTCCTCCCGCCATCGTCCACGAATGCTCATCCCATGGTTTCTCGTCACCAGAAAAGCACAACTTTCCAGACAGAGGTCAAAAGCGCTCCGTGCCGCTCTGCTCACTAGAGCCGCAAGCTCTAAGAGGGAAGTGTTTTCTTCCACATTTATTAGTATTTTTCCAATATTTCTCTCACAGAAGCATGACCATGAAAAAGTCTGATGCAAAAGCACATGATTACCCATGATTCACAGCAAATCCGAACTTACTGAAGATAGGACTGCCAGTTCACTTTGTTCGCGCGAACTTCTGCGGCCTTGGCGGCAATAATGTTGGTTGGAACAGCAGCATCCACCGCCCCACGGATATCCATTTTCGTCATCTAAATGTTGTGCTCTTGCAAGTTTTCCAACAATTTTGCTGTAAGGTAAAACCAGAATACTAGGTGTTATTATTTTTTAACAACTATTACAACTATTAATAAGAATATCATCATTATCACCTTCATCTCCCCAGGCATTCAACACATACCGTATTTGCCGGCGTATAAGACGATTTTTTGGCCCTGAAAAATATGCCTCCAAGTGGGGGGTAGTCTTATATGGCGAGTATATAACAAACTCTGTATTTTTTGTGGAAATGTTAGGAGGTCGTCTTATACGCCCAGTCTCTTATACGCCGGCAAATACGGTATTTTTCAGGGCCAAAAAATCATCTTATACGCCGGCAAATACGGTATATTAAATATCATTCATGTTAATATTATTATACTTCAAGTCTTGTCCACCAATTATAAGCTGCTCCATAAAAGCGCTCTCTATAGGAAAGCGCTCTAAAGGAAAGGTTTTTCTTAATTATTGGCACAACGTAGATTTGTAAAGTAACCGTTCAAGAAATTGACATCAGAAATCATGCTTAAAAAGAATTAGGCATACAAAATAGGGAAGTACTTTTATTGTATATAATTGGGATCAACTTTCCTCCTCTGCCAGAAGAAAAATAAGAACCTGCAAAGTACAGCTAGGATCAATTGTTTTATTTACATTTCCTAAGCATCATCTTTTGCAATGACATATGAAAACCCTCTAAGTCCTTCCTTAAATTCGAATTAAAATAACCAACGTGGGAATGCAATTTCTTTGAAAATAGCGCTTGATTTTTTTTTCCAACCAAAGTTCATTGTATTTTCAAAAAATCAACTTTAGGAGAAATTTCTGGAACAATTACATCTTAGGTACAGCCACCAATGGGAGTCTAGTCGGACGAGAAGAACCTACAATCATGAGCCTTTTCAGTAATTCTCACACCCAAACGAACAGATAACAGGTTTGAGCCTGATTTTCTCCCGACACACAACACTGAGGTCCCTTTCCATAAAGCATAAGCTCACGCTTAATATGCAGAGAAGCTAAAAGGGCCCCAATGCCCTCGGTCAGTTCGGAACTTAATCTCCCCATCGGAGGGCTGCTGCCTAAACAAGCCAGAGCGAGGCGGCCTGGCTGGGCCCGGGCAGAAACTGGCTCCTTCCGGCCCGACCTGCGGCCCAGGGACCAGGCGGACCCGGCCCGGCGGCCCGGCGGCCCGGCGGCCCGGCCCGGGGCGGCAGCAGGGGTCTCCGCGCGGTCAGCTAAGCCCCCCGGACAACTCGGACCTCCAGCTGGACAGAGCGGAGGCCCATCCCTGGGGGCGCATACCTTCCATCCATCCTCCTGCCCCCCCCCCCGGCCCGCCCCTTGGGTCCCCGGCCCCCGCGGGGAAGGCCCTACAGGTTCCTGAGCCGGTGCAGGCCCGAAAGGAAGGGACCCAGGGACCCCGGGACCCCGGGACCCCGGAACCCCGGGACCCCAGGACCCCGGAACCCCGAGACCTCGGGACCCCGGGACCCCGGAACCCCGGCCCCGGAGGGAGCGGAGGGCCGGGGCGGGGGGACGGCCGCGCGCACCGGGGGGCTCTGGGGAGGCCGCGGGGCCGCCTCCCTGGGGCAGGGGCCCCCCACGAACCAAGCGAACCCCGGGGGAGCCCACCACGCACCCGAAGGCGGCGGGGAGGGGGCGGCGGTCCGGGGTCGGGGCCCCGCCGAGCGAGGGCGCGGACTCGGAACCTCCGGCGGGTCCGGGGCCTGGGCGGCGGCGGGGGCCTCGGCGCCGGGAGCGGAGCGGTCCCACACCGCGGGGACGTTGAGGGCAGCGCGGGCGGCGGGCAGCCGGGGCGGCGGCAGGCGAATGACAGGAGCGCCGGTCACGTGAGCGAAGGCATGTGACCACCGGAAGGCGGAAGCCGGGAGGGTTCAAAACAGCAGCCGAGGGGCGGGCGCTTCGGAGGGGATCGCTGCGCTCAGGTCTCAGGTCCCTGCGCTCCAAGGGGTCCAAAGGGTCCGAACCCTCCCCGCCGGCCCGGCCTGGCCCGTCCCCAGGGTGGGCGTGGGGGGACCGGAAGCCCAGGAGGCCGCTCCCGTGCCAGGGTGCCCGCTGGAGCCCGAGAACCAGGCCAAAACTCGTTTATCACATATATGATATCGATCGATAGATATAGATATCATATACCGTATTTGCCGGCGTATAAGACGATTTTTTGGCCCTGAAAAAATATGCCTCCAAGTGGGGGGTAGTCTTATACGGAGAGTATATAACAAACTCTGTATTTTTAGTGGAAATGTTAGGGGGTCTTCTTATACGCCCAGTCGTCTTATACACCGGCAAATACATATTTTTCAGGGCCAAAAAATCGTCTTATACGCCGGCAAATACGGTAGATAGATAGATAGATAGATAGATAGTATATTCCCTTCTGCTCTAAAACAATAATAATATATATCATATATCACCCATCCTCCTGCCCATAATATATATCATATGATTCTCATCATTGATGTTTCCATCACTTTCTTTCCCTTCTCTAAAATAATAATATATATCATTATTATCAATATAATAATATATTATTATAAAAATAATAATATATATCATTATCGAAATAATAATAATATATATCATTATTATTATTATTTTAGAGAAGAAGAGAAAGGAAGAGAGAGATGGAAACATCAATGATGAGAATCATCGATTGGCTGCCTTCTGCAGGCCCCACACCCAGGACCAAGCCTGAAACCCAGGCAGTGCCCTGACCTGGAATCGAACTGGGACCTCCTGGTGGCAAAACTCGTTTGTCTTAACCGTCATTCTTTTCAAAAGTTTACTTCAGTGATTTTAAATAGATTGACTTTCACTTGGATTTAACGGGTCAACGAAGCAGGCGTTCTTAACCGGCTATTGTATGTGAAACTGATGCTGAGACGTGGGCCATAGAAGTGAACTTGCCCTGGGGTTGCAGGATTAGCCCACAATGAATGTTCCATTCGATATTTGCAATTATATTTTAAAAAATAATAATGATTAGTGTTGCCCTGGCCAGTGTGGCATAGTTGGCTCTCGTGCACTGGGAGGTTGCCAGCTTGATGTCCAATCAAAGGCACAGCCCTGTTTCCCGATACCAGGTAGGGGGCATGCAGGAGACACCCAATGGATGTTGCATTCTCACATTGATGTTTCTTTCTCCCTCTCCCTTCTTCTCTCTCTAAAAATCAATAAATTATTCTTTAAAAAATGATGATGATGATGATAATGGTTATCTTCCTTTTGTTATATTGCATGAGCTCTTTATATATTTCGGAAAGCAATCCCTTACCTGTTGTAACATTGGCAAATATGTTCTCCCATGCAGTGCATTCCCTTTTCATTTTGTTGGCTGTTTCTCCTGGTGTGCAGAAGCTTTTTATTTTAATGTAGCCACATTTGTTTATTTTTTTCTTTTGTTTTCTCTTGCCCTAGGACCGTGGTCGGCAAACTGCAGCTCTTTGGCCCCTTGAGTGTGGCTTTTCCACAAAATACCACGGCTTGAGCAAGTCTATTTTGAAAAAGTGGCATTAGAAGCAGTTTAAGTTTTAAAAAATTTGGCTCTCAAAAGAAATTTCAATCATTATACTGTTGATATTTGGCTCTGTTGACTAATGAGTTTGCCAACCACTGCCCTAGGAGATATTTCAGCAAACATATTGCTATAAGAGATGTCTGAGATTTTGCAGCCTATGCTTTCTTTTTGGAGTATTCTAAATCTGAAATATGCCATTGGTATTTTAACAGGGATTGAGTTGACTCTATAGACTGCTTTGGGTAGTATGGACATTTTAATGGTGTTAATTTTTCCAATCCATGAACAAATTCTTTCATTTGTTTGTATTTGCCTCTATTTCTTTTTTCTACTAATATATCCTGTAGAGAGAGTACAGGTCTTTTATCTCCTTAGTTAAATTTATTGCAAGGTATCTTGTTGTTGTTGTTGTTGCAATGATAAATGCGATTTTTAGTTTCTCTTTCTGGGAGTTCATTATTGATGTATTAAAATGTCATCCATCAATTGTTGGATGTCATCCATCAATTGTTGGATGTCATCCATCAATTGTTGGATGCCACTTTGCTGAATTTATTTATTAAATCCAGTAGTTTTTTAGTGGAGCCTTTTAGGGTTTTCTATGTACAGTATCATGTCATCTGCAAATAATGACAGTTTTACTTCCTCCTTTCCAATTTGGATGCCTTTTAATTTTTTCTTCTTGTCTGATCACTATGGCTAGCAAGCATTTCCAGTTCTACTCTGTTTCCCTGAAAATAAGACAGTGTCTTATATTAATTTTTGCCCCAAAGATGTGCTAGGTCTTATTTTCAGGGGATGTCTTATTTTTCCATGAAGAAGAATATGGTACACATTTATTGTTAAATGAAAATAAAGGAAATTTATTACCTGTATACGGTATGGTAGTACGGTAGTTGTCAACACAAACCAGACAAACTGTGAATCCTACAGTATCAAGAATGTACTCATTTATTCAATGATAATCATGTCATCATCTTCTGGAACATCATCATAACAATCCAATTCCTGAATTTCCTGGTGAATTTCTTGTGACTCCATTTCTTTCAGAATCAGTGGACCAAATCTCTTATGGTTAGCAATGGCACTGTCTTTAAATGAGTACTTCTTGTCAAGGTAGCCTGCTCGCAGTGCATTTGCAATGCAACTGTCAGTGATTTTCTCCCATGGATTCTTCACCAAAGTCACAACTTCTTACAGTTTAGGTTTCACAAAGTTTCCACTCTGATTTCTCTCCATTCACACAGCAGTGAGGTCAGGACTCCAAGTAATGTCACTGGTTGCTAGACGCCAGTTGGGGCGGCCCTAGAAACCAGTTTACGGTAAATTAATTTTCCTTCTGAGACAGAGCCTGGGGGCCTTATTTTCGGGGGGATGCCTTATATTTCACTCAGAAGGAACCCTGTAAGTAGGTCTTATTTTCAGAGGATGTCTTATTTTCGGGGAAACACAGTATGTTGAAAAAGAGTGGTGAAAATGGACATCCCTGTCTTGTTCCTGTTTTTAAGGGAAATGCTTTTGCCCATTGAGTACAAATATGAAGTATAATGTTACAAGCCAAATTTTATTTGTAACTAATTCTACATGACAAATAAGAAGAGTGATAATCCTTGGCCTTAAGCTTGGGTCTGAGTTTAGGATACATTTCTAGCCACAAATCTGACGGGTACTAAAATTATGTTTTAAGAAACCTAAATAGAATAGGAAAACCATCTGCCCCCCAATCGCATAGCCCAAGATTGCCAAGTACTATTATTCCTTACCACACACTGCTAGTACAGAATTCTGCCAAACAACCTATTTCCTTTATCATTATATATTCCTTTATCAATGTATCACTTGAATCATTTCAGCTTTGATTTAGGACTACATTTTAATTAGGAATACATTACCACCTGTAGAGGGCAGTCCTAACATGCCTAGACAGTCAAAATAGGAGGCCCCACCTGAAATAGAACACTACAGATCTGTGGATAAGCTGCTGATCCATAAAACAGATAATCCTCTTGCTTGGATTTGTGTCACTCACTTTCCAGGGCAGTCCCCAGGGAACTGAGAGAGAGCCCAGCATTAGCCACATGAAGAGAAACAGAGGGGACCTTGGCTGGCGTTGTTAAAATCAGACTCCAGGACTCATTTGGAGCCTTTATTGTAAAACCATGACCAAGCTTTCCCAAGATAACCAAGAATGCCTCCAGAAACATTTCTGCGGGCCATCCATGTGGAAGCCATTTCTACCCCTGCAGAGGGCGGAGGCAAATAATGCAAATATTCACCGAACCACCGAAAGAGAAGGGGCCACCAAGGCTATGTATGATATCAAGGTAAGACAATCTCCTCAACCCATGATCGTTTCTTGACAAGGAAAGAGTTTATCGATAAGGAATATAAAACCTAAGCAAGTTTCAGAGCCATTGCTCACTTTAACATCTTACTGATGTTAGATCAAAATTGTTTTCAGATTTTTCAGAGCCATTGCTCACTTTAACATCTTACTGATGTTAGATCAAAATTGTTTTCAGATTTTTCAAGAGAAACCCTAAAAACCTTGATGATAATTACCTGATCTGTGCAATTTTCTCCAACCTAAACAACTTCCCTTTACCAAGACAAATGACTATTTATCTTTTGTTTGTTTCCAGAGATAATGTTTTTAAAAAGCAGAAAACTGCCGAAACTGGTTTGGCTCAGTGGTAGAGCGTCGGTCTGCGGACTGAAAGGTCCCGGGTTCGATTCCGGTCAGGGGCATGTACATTGGTTGCGGGCACATCCCCGGTGGGGGATGTGCAGGAGGCAGCTGGTCGATGTTTCTCTCTCATCGACGTTTCTAGCTCTCTATCTCTCTCCCTTCCTCTCTGTAAAATATCAATAAAATATATATTTAAAAAAATAAATAAATAAATAAAAAATAAAATAAAAAGCAGAAAACTTTAACAAATTTTATGTCTATTGCTATTAAAATAATTGAATATTTTTCTCTGATATAAAGGTTACATCTCATATAGTAAGAAAAGAAAAATTATGGACTGCTTTCTACAAAAATTGCTAGAAAAAATATTAATATAACTAAAGAAGGAACAAAAGAACATTAAGACCCTAGCTGGTTAGGCTCTGCGGATAGAGCATTGGCCTGTGGATTGAAGGGTCCCCGGTTCGATTCAGACCAAGGGCACATGCCTTGGTTACTGGCTCGATCCCCGGTGGGAGGGGTGGGGGGTAATGTAGGAGGCAGCCAATCAATGACTCTCTCTCATCATTGATGTTTCTCTCTCTCTCCCTCTCCCTTCCTCTCTGAAATCAAATTTTAAAATAAAAAATAAAAAAATAAAGTAAGGTATATGTTTTAAAAAAAGATTAAGGAGCAAAGTGGTATTTTTCTTAAAATCGTTGTTTCGAAAATAGAATTCCCTAAGAATGAATTTCTACCACTAGATAACATTATTTCCCAAAAAAGAGACAATTTTCTGGCTTAGTGTGGTGTGTATTTTTGCACAAAGTACAGATTAAGTCTGTAAATCCTCTTAACTATTAATAGAATTATCTCTTAAAAGGTTATTTGTGCCGAAACCGGTTTGGCTCAGTGGTAGAGTGTCGGTCTGCGGACTGAAAGGTCCCGGGTTCCATTCCGGTCAAGGGCATGTACATTGGTTGCGGGCACATCTCCAGTAGGGGGTGTGCAAGAGGCAGCTAGTTGATGTTTCTCTCTCATCGACATTTCTAGCTCTCTCTCTCCCTTCCTCTCTGTAAAATATCAATAAAATATTTTTTTTTAAAAAAAAGGTTATTTGGTATGGTGGGAGATGGGCATGTGTTAATGTCTAACAAATAATGAGCAGAGACCAGAATTAAGTGCTGCAAACCATACTGCAGCAAGCCTGTCCAAATAACTGTAACTCTAAAAAATTTATCTGCCCCTGTGTCCTGGCTCATCTCCTAATAAGAATCACTTATTTGCAAACTCTTTGTTTAATTCTCTGGATCTGCCCTTTTTCCTCCATGTTATTTTAATTTTCATAAGAAGAATAAAAGTCTTTTATAATCATTAGGAAGATTTTTCTCTAGAACTATACTGACCTGTGCTTTTGAGCTTTCGGACATGTGTGAACAAATAACACATGAATATCCACACAACCTCTATTGTCACACCTAAGCACAAGGTCTTCGGGAAACCAGAATGAAATGGGCTATCCTGGCCAGAAGTCCTAAAGGTAGAATCTGGAGGCTACTCTGAAGAAACAGACAGCAACAGGATACATATGTTGAGTGTGTGCATGTATACGTATAAAATATGTGCACACACATATAATTTCAAACTTCTAACTGTCTTGAGGGATATGCTCAAGCTGAATCATAAGCAAATGGATTGGGAAAGTATTTACAAAATAGCAGTATATATGTTCGTAGCAGCACAATTTGCAATAGCTAAGATTTGGAAACAACCTAAGTGCCCATCGGCAGATGAGTGGATTAAAACAATGTGGCACATCTACACAATGGAATACTATGCCGCTATAAAAAAAGAAGGAACTTTTACCATTTGCGGCTACATGGATGGAACTGGAGAGCATTATGCTAAGCGAAATACTAGTAAGCCAGTTGGAGAAAGATAAATATCACATGACCTCACTCATACGTGGGATATAATGATCAACATAATTCGATGAACAAAAATAGATCCAGAGACAAATGGCAGAGGAGGTGGGGAGGTGGGTTAGAGAGCAACCAAAGGACTTGTATGCATGCATATTAGCATAACCAATGGACACAGACACTGGGTAGTGGGGGCTTGCCCGGGATGAGAATGGCTGGTGGGGAGGGTGGCCCATTAGGTGGGGAAGGGGGGGAGGTGACATATGTAAAACTGTAGACAATAAAAAAAAGAACCAGCAGTATACCTTCCCACAGCATCCTGTAACCAACCATACTGCTGGCACTGAGCAACTTGAGCTGCCACCCTGACCTCATTAACCCAAGTAAACAGCTTCCAACCTGTACACCGCAGGTGAGAGATGTCAGGAGTGATCCAGTTGGGATGCTACTGGCCTCTTCACTCAGTTTTGCCTTTAAACAATACCTTTATGGTGCATCTGAACTCAGATGCAACATATAAATGAACATATCCCTCTTCTAGCAAATGTAAGCTTGACAGAACTCAGTTCATTTTGAGTCTACTAATATCATTGAGTTCTCACTATCTGCAGAATATTGGCCTAGGTTTTGAGAAAGAGAAAAATACGCTCCTCCTTCTCTACAGACTTACAATATATCGGGAAAGACAAGCATAATGACATTCCCATCGCATCCTATTATCAAATTATTGGCATGACTCATGTCAATAATAGAGGATATCTACCATCATAATTACATTCTTTAATTCAGTAGGGCAGTAAGAAATCAGGGTTGAAATGCCACTATGGAGAAAGACCTAATGAAAGAATAAAAGAGGTGAAATTTAAAATAGACTTGATATAATGTCTAGGGAAATAGAGAAGTAGACAGGGAGAATATGGGTTAACATGCATTGAGATGTCCAGGCCCCAGTGATAAAACCCTCCAAAAATCCTTCACCTAAGCCTAACACCTAAATCAAAATAGTTGATTAACTAGAATTAAACCAAAATAGTTCACAAACTTAAATGTATAACTTTACGTAAAACTATAAAACTTTGGGGGCGAGGGCAAAACCGGTTTGGCTCAGTGGATAGAGCATCAACCTGCGGACTGAAAGGTCGCAGGTTCGATTCCGGTCAAGGGCATATACATTGGTTGCGGGCACATACCCAGTAGGAGGTGTGCAGGAGGCAGCTGATGGATGTTTCTCTCTCATCGATGTTTCTAACTCTCTATCCCTCTCTCTTCCTCTCTGTAAAAAGTCAATAAAATATATTTTTTTAAAAAAACTTTGGGGGGAAAAATGATAGAAAATCCTTGTAATCTAAGGCTGGGCAGTTTTAGACATCAAAAGCAAAATCCACAATGGAAAAAAATGGATTAATGAAAAATAAAAAATTTTTCTCTACCAATGACCTTATCTAAGAGGATGGAAAGATAAGATATAGACTTCAAGATAATGTTGACAAACCCCATATCTGACAAAGAACTTGTGTCCAGAATACATAAAGACCTCTCAAAACTCAAGAGTTAAAAAGCAAACAACAACCTAAGAATATGGGCAAGATACATGAACAGACATTTCCTCTAAGAGCATATAGAGATTGTAGATAAGCACATGAAAGAATACTTAACATCATTAGCCACTAGAAAAATGAAAATTAAAACAACAGTGAAATATCAAGACGTATCTATCAGAATGGCAAAAATGAAAAATAGTGACAAAGCAAAAGCTGGCACTAGGAAACCAAAAATGTCATGTGACTCACTTTATTGCCTGTAAACATATCTTAGAGATAAATCCACACAACTCCTCTGTTCATTTCCTATTTAGCAAAGCTCTGTGGGTGGGCCCCACAGCAACTAAAAGTTTAGAGTCACCAGACACGCCCCCACCCCAGGGGACATAGGTGAACTGTGAAGCTTTTGTATGACTCCATCTGCTCTCTTGAGTCAGGCCATTGTGATCATCTGGTAACCCAGACACACTGGGACATGAATATTTTTACCTATAAGTAATCAGTAAAAGTTGCTAGAGGTTGTGCAAACATAGTCGAGCAAACTAAGACCAAATGGGATGAGCCAAACATTACTGGAAAGAAATGATGAGAGCAATTTTCACACACATCTTCCAGTTCTACAACAAATCTGCTCTCTCCGCATCTGCAAGTTTAATTTAGTCCCATTTATCTAAGACTTTCATCTGTGACCTTTTGCCCAGGAGGTCACGGGTTGGCACGGACATGTTTTTTGAAGTTGACGATCGAGCTTTATTGGCATCAGCACCTTCCAAGGAGGACATGAACTCAATTATTTAGACACTTTTGTTGCTGGCTTGAAAAATGAGCATATGATCAGCAAATGAAAGCCATGTCCTGCTGCTTCCTTTTTTGTTTTTATCTTTTAAAAAAATAGCTGCAAAAAATAAAATAAAATAAAAATAGCTGCAAGCTGACTATTTTTAGCAACTTAACAGTGTCATTAAGGTTTATAAACTTCCCCTTTCCTTGAGCTGCAGCTTTAGAAAAGAAAGCCAGGCATCTTACACCATTCGCTGGCTCCCGAAGGAGTCCAGGCTTTGGGGGCTGTTAGGTTTGAAGGGGAGCAGGAAACAGACCACCAGGGAATTCTAAAGTAAAGTTTATTCCCCAGTAATGAGCGGGACTCATTACGGAGGTAGAGAAACCAGGATTGAAGGAGTGGGGAGGGGACAGGGGACCCAGCCCGGCTGCCTCCTGGACATGGAGGAGCAGCAGCACGTGGCTAGCCTGGGGGTCCCTTTATGGGCTGGAACGGAAGGGGTTTGGACCCAGGGTGAACAGGAAGGGTTGGGCTCTAAGGACACTTTGGCACGTGCTGATTGATGGTTCAATGTCTTGGAGATATCCTGTGACAGGTGCCAGTTATGTGGTAGCTCCGCCCATCAGTTGGGAGGAGGGAGAATCTTATAGGGGCCCATCGCTATCCCTTGTGCATTCTTTAAAAAAAAACAACATATTTATTGATTTTTTACTGAGAGGAAGGGAAAGGGATAGAGAGTTAGGAACATCCATGAGAGAGAGACATAGATCAGCTGCCTCTTGCACACCCTCTACTGGGGATGTGCCCACAACCAAGATACATGCCCTTGACTGGAATTGAACCTAGGACCCTTCAGTCTGCAGGCCCACGTTCTATCCACTGAGCCCAACCAGTCACGGTCCCTTGTGCATTCTTATTTACAACACTTGAGACAGGCAAGGTGAAGATGTGCAGAGTATGAGGGACAGGAAACAGAGGAAGGTCTCCCAGGCACCATTGCCCATTAGTCTGGGCCAAACTGGGATTTGAGAGAAGTCTTCCTCCTTCTCTCTGTCTCTTTCTCTCCCATCCCTCACCTTATCCACGTCCCCAACATCCCCAGGCATCCCCAAGACACCTCATTCTCTCATTCTGGCTTGGGGTTTTTTCCCACTAGGAAAAAAATAGAGTTCAAATTTATTTACACTTAGATGTAAAAGAATTAATACTTTGTTCCTCACAAAACCTATGGAGAATGCTAATATTAGATCCAAAAAAAAAAAATGAACTCCCAGCAGAATAATTTGAGACATTTGAGCAGGTGAGAGGCCTGGTGTGCAGGGCTGTTTCTGGCCCCTTCTCAGAAGCCACGCTCAAGCCTGGTCCAAGTCCCAGCCCCATCCGGCACTGGCTTCTAACGTGGATCGCTGAGAAGCTGCGCATTCCTGGCATCCCCCTCCACCTCAAAGCCTCCTCTCGGTCCACGCAGTCTTGGACCAGGGCCAGGTTATAGCTCTCCTTGGCACCGCCATCAGAAATCGGCTGGCTGTTAGATGTAGGAAATCACAAAGGGGAGGAAACCAGGGCAGCACATGGCTCACTACATTTTCCAATCCCGTCTCAGTGAGTCAAGGTTCAGAGCTCACAGCCCTCCACCTCCTACCCAGATGCAGTAACCATCCCGAGGGACCTAAGAGCAAGATGGGCTCTTCTTCCCTAATACTTTTTAAAAAACATTTTATGTTTTTATTTTGTATTTTTAATAATGCTGTATTGTTGAAAGTATTACATATGTCCCCTCTTTTCCCCCACTGACCCCCTCTAGCCTGCCCCCACCCCCCCACCACCCCCACCACCCCCCAAGCCCTCACCGCCCCATTGTCTGTGTCCATGGGCCATGCATATTGCATACAAGGTCCTTGGTTGATTACCTCCCATCTACCCACCCTCCCCCATCTTCCCTCCAAGATGCTGCACTGTTCCATGCTGCCATGCCTCTGGATCCCCTCCATTCATCAGTTTATTTTGTTACTTGGATTCCACGTACGAGCAAGATCATGTGATGCTTGTCTTTCTCTAATACTTTTTTAAAATATAATTTTATTAAGTCATTGGTCAGCTGCCTCCTGCATGCCCCATACTAGAGACCAAGCCCTCAACCCAGGCATGTGCCCCGACCAGGAATCGAACTGTGACCTCCTGGTTCATAGGTCAGCCTCTGAGCGGAGCTGGTTGGGCTCCCTTACCCCTTTTTAGGAGCAAGACTGAAGGCAGTGATGGGGCAGTCAACGGGGACATCTGGTGGGAAGTCAGGCCCTGCAGGATTTCAAACTGGTCCAAACTCGAGACCCAATTGTAACTAACTGAAAGCTGATGACTCGAAAGCATCTTTATTCAACTGGAAAAGTTCAATAATGTGAATCCTTTCCGTTTGTATCCCAGATACAAATTGTTTCCGGAAAAAAAAAAACAACGGTGTTTACAATTCAAATCCAAGTTGGCTTGAATTCTCTGAGTTTGGCTTTTATCATCTATAAAATCAAGACAATCATATATACATGTCACATATAATTTCATTATTGTTTTTAATCAGATACTTTGAATTTTTTTTTTAAAAAAAAAGTCGATCTGGCTGAAACCAGTTTGGCTCAGTGGTAGAGCGTCAGTCTGCGGACTGAAAGGTGCCGGGTTTGATTCCGGTCAAGGGCATGTACATTGGTTGCGGGCACATCCCCGATGGGGGGTGTGCAAGAGGCAGCTGGTCGGTGTTTCTCTCTCATTCACGTTTCTAGCTCTCTATCTCTCTCCCTCCTCTCTGTAAAGTATCAATAAAATATATTTTAAAATTTAAAAAAATAAAAATAAAAAGTCGATCTGCATCCAGGGACCCAGGCCTCCCATTCATCCTGCGCTGCTGTCCCGGGGAGCCCCTGGGACCGTGTGTTTGATTGGCAGTCCGTCCGCTTATCCCACAACAGCTGTTAGCCTAGTTCATTTCAGCCCACAGGCAGGGCCTCAGGCCTCCGGGGCACATGGGAAGAGCCCAGACCATATTGATTGGCCAATCGATTAGTAGACAGAAATGCATTATTTCCCTGCTTTATTCCCACCATGTGGGCGAGACCTTAAAGCTACTAATTTTTCTCACGACCTTTATAAGCTAAAGTTTTCGTTAAGATCCTTCTTTGGCCAAATGTCTCCTGCGCCTTGAAGGAATTTGCTGTTACGAATCCTTGAAAGGCAGCTCCAAGCTCCATCTTCCTCAAGAAAAACGCCCCTTTAAAAAAAAAAAAAAACGCCGAGCAAAGCGATTTAATTCAGTCGAGTCCAACTCTAAGAAATCCATGACTGCTAACCAGTTCCGGGGCAGCCAGGCCAGAAGGGGAGGAAGCTTTAGAAGGACGGGCCGGCACCGCCTCAGTGCGGCTCACACAAAGCCCCGTTTATCGGGAACCCCTGGAAAAGCCACAAGGTCCACGCAGCCATCCTGAGCCCCGTCACAAAGTGTCCGGTTTGGACAGAACAGTGTCCTCCCTTGTTCTTGCCGTTTTGTTTGTTTACTTTTGTGCCCCACCAGCATGAAACCGGTGGATCCGGCCCGGGGCTGATGGGAATGAATAGAGTGCAGGCTCTTCAAGGAAGTCCTGTCCATGTTCCCTTTTTGCATCAGGCCTCTGTCAACCCCCATTTTACAAACCCCATTCCCATGAGGCTCGCACACGGAATGTGGCAGCTTCTATCCCACAGGAGGCAGCCAATCAATGATGCTCTCTCATCATTGATTTTTTTTTTCTCTCTCTCTGTCTCCCTTCATCTCTGAAATAAATTTAAATATATATTTTTAAAAATATTTTTGTTCTGGAAAATGTCACATATACGTAAAATAAAGAAATATAGCATAATAAAGCCCTCTGTATCCATTATTCAGCTTTAATAATCATCAACTCCAGGCTGAATGAACCTTAATATGATTGGAGCTTTGAGTACAAAGGAATAGTGAGGAATGTGGGTAAGTAAACAGAGTGCGGATCAACAAATCAAGTAAAGCCCTAACCGGTTTGGCTCAGTGGTAGAGCGTCGGTCTGTGGACTGAAAGGTCCCGGGTTCGATTCTGGACAAGGGCATGTACATTGATTGCGGGCACATCCCCGGTAGGGGGTGTGCAAGAGGCAGCTGGTCGATGTTTCTCTCTCGTCGACGTTTCTAGCTCTCTATCTCTCTCCCTTCCTCTCTGTAAAATATCAATAAAATATATATATATATATTTTAAAAACAAACAAATCAAGGAAAGGTCTTTATGCCACACTAAGTCCTGTAGAGAAATAAGGAGCCAATTCGCATTTAGAGGGAGGAATGTAACATGATTGCATTTGCCTTTTGGAAAGATCACCCCATCTGCAGAATGGGGGCAGGGTACAGCGGACATAGGCGCTGTGTAGGCTCGGGGCAGGAAGTGTTTGGAGAGGCTGCTGTGATTTAATTAGGAGAGCTGGGGAAGTCACCATGGGGATGTTGTTAAAGTGCTTGCCTGGGGAGCCAGGCTGTGTCTGGAGCTCTCTCTGGGGGTTATCCTCTGCTGTAATAATCCCCTTCCTGATCTCTGGAGATCAGAATGTTACAGAAGAAAGAGATTCGAAGGTCCCTTGAACGTACAAAAATAGAACTACCCTATGACCCAGCCATTCTACATTTGGGTATTTAGCCAGAGAAAAAGAAAACACTGATTGAAAAAGATATATGCACCACTGTGTTCACTGCAGCACTATTTACAATAGCCAAATTTGATATAGAAGCAAACTAGGTGGCCACTGATAGATGAATGGATAAAGAAGATGTAAATATATATATATATAAATTCTATATCTAGATTCCATTATATATACCCCCTATATAATGGAATATTGCTGAGCAATAAAAAATAACAAAATCTTGCCATTTGCAATAGTATAGATGGACCTAGAGAGACAGAAAAAGACAAACACTGTATATTTCACTCATACATGGAATCTTAACAATAATACAAATGAATAAACAAAGCAAAACAGAAAGATACTAATAAATATAGAAAACAGATTGATGGTTGCCAGAGGGGAAGGGGTGGAGGAATGAGTGGAAAATGTGAAGGGGAAGCCCTAGCTGGTTTGGTTCAGTGGATAGAGCATTGGCCTGTGGACTGAAGGGTCCTGGGTTCGATTCCAGTCAAGGGCATGTACCACGATTGCGGGCACGTCTCCAGTAGGGGGTGTGCAGGAGGCAGCTGATTGATGATTCTCTCTCATCAATGTTTCTGGCTCTCTGTCCCTCTCTCTTCCTCTCTGTAAAAAAATCAACAAAATATATATATATATATATATATATATATATATATATATATATATATATTTTAAAATATGATAAAACCTTTTATTAGAGAGTATTCATCAAGGTTCTCCAGAGAACCAGAACAAAGCCAGCAGGTTGGATACTCAGTTGGGGTTTTCATGTTTTAGTCTTATTGCCAAATACCTTCTGAGGGAGAATCTATTCCGTGCCTCTTCCTGGCTTTTGGTGTTGCTAGAAATCTTTGCTATCCCTTGGCCTGTAGATGCACCACTGTAACCTCCACCTCCATCTTCACATGTACATGTCTGTGTTTAAATTTCCTCCTTTTATAAGGACACCAGTCATGCTAGATTATAGGCCCACCCTACTCCATTAAGGATGCTTCCTTTAAGAAATGGTGCTTTTTAAAGTAATGAAAGTTTTCAACGTGCCTTTCAAGGGATGAGACTTTGTTCATATTGATTTGGGGCATTGTGGTTTTTCTCCTCTGCATGGTTCAATAGCCAACATGATTAATCAGGGAAGTGGACATCCCATCAGAATAAAGTATTCCCTAAGCATTTGATCCCTAAGGACCAGTGCTTTCAGAGACACAGATTCCAAGATTACTCTTTATTTCTTTTCTTTATTTTTTTCTTTCTTTTCTTTTCTTTTCTTTTCTCTTTCTTTCTTTCTTTTTTTTTTTGTAGCTAATATCTTTGAAATCCTCAAACTGTCATCTAGAATCTAGAGGCCTAAAAGAAAGGAAAGATCGAGGGCAGATGAAGGTTTTTCCTCAGATAAATGTGCTCAGGTAGAACTTTGCGGCTGCATTAATACGGTGTAGCTCTGCCCTTGCTCGAAGGGCCAGGAGAAGTAAATTGATTTTCACAGCCTCCAGGTACCATGCTTCACGCCCCCACTAATGAGAGCCAGAATGGGGGAGGGGCTGCAGCTCTGGATGGGGAAAGATCAATCTAGGGAAGGGTGAAAGGAGAATGTCTCCTGAAGAGCAGAGGAGCCCCGGCTGTGGGTTCCTGGGACTGAGTCTGGGGTTGTAACTCTGCCTGGGCATTTCCTCCGTCCCCCTCACAAGTGTCTCTGTCTGGAAGCACAGGACCGGAGCAAAATGCCTAATGAAGCGTGGGAAGAAGGGAGGGGGGGTGGGATTTGTGTCTTAGAAAGAAGGGCTGGGGCAAGAGGAGAAGAGGGGAGTCAGAACACAAGTTCACACATTCTCACAAAACCACTTGGAAACAGAGATGGAGACGCAAATTCTGGGACCCGCAAAAGGCCCACGAAGGGGGCATGTGTCGAAGAAGTGTCTCTGTCGCTCACTCCCAGCATTTTCCGCATTGCCCAAGCCCTTGCGTGAAGGCTGGTCAGGAAGGTCGTGGGGAGGCTTAGTCAAGCTCTGAATCTCTGGGGAATAGCTGATCCTCTCTTAACTTCCTCGGCTTAGAGTCGCCCAATGTCCACCTCACTGAGCTTAGTGAGGCTGTGTGGCACAGAGCTCGAGCGAGGCACTCACAGCTACTGCTGCTAGCCTGCCACCTGATCCTCCACCCCAACCCCCGCAAGCACGCACCAGGTTAGCCTAGACCCACCCAGGTCCAGCGGCCCCAAAGCGGCTGAGCTTGTTTAGGGTCAGCTGACCACCACCCCCCAAACCCCAGCCAAAGGGGCGAGACCCTTATCCTGTACTCCTGAGATGAATGCTGGGCACCAAGGCTGGCTCTGAGACATTTTCCGAATGGCTCTTGTCCCGCCCTCGAGTGATCTGCTGGCGCTTCTCCAGAAGCCTCCGGAGCTCCCAGCAACAACCGCTAAAATGAAGGTGCCATGCCAGAAAGCGGGGGAGAGGACGAGAGGAATGAAAACACTTGGGGGGACGACCCCATTCTCCTGGAAAAGGTAACGAGGGGGAAATCAAACAGTATGGACTTACTCGGAAATGCAAACGGAAATGCAAACCAAGCTCCAGTCTCTCCCAGGGCGCATACAAACGAACTACAGACGAATCAGCCAGCGCGCCAGGCAGCTTCCCAGAAAGGGCCTCATGAATGAGAATGGGTTGCTAGGTTTCCCTCCCTCCCTCCTCTTGACAATCGCTTCCCACAAAACTTCCACCAAGGAAAGAAAGCCTTTGGGGGACTTGGCGACTGCAGGGGGGTGGCGCCGCGCCAGGCCGTCTTCAGGACCCTGGAGAGCGGCCGGCCCGGTGCCCCGGAGACCTCGCCACTCCGCGCGCCCCGCCCCCTCCTGTCACTTTTATCCCCCGCTTCCCTCCTCCACCCTCATTTCTCTTGGCAAGGGCCGCTCCAGCTTTTCACCATCAGATGAAAGTGCCTTTTTGTTTTGCTTGGGGAGGCTGTTTGGATTGGCTGAGCTAGATTCCGGTTGGAAGCTTCACTAAATGTTAGTGGACCAAGAAGTCCTGAGAGCTTTTCAAAAATGGGAGCTTAGGCAAGGCAGGCGACCTTAAAACACACACACACACACACACACACACACACACCACCACCACCACCACCACCACCACCACCACCACCACCACCATGTCGAGTTAAATTCCTTTGTTTTATAAATGAACCAGGTGGGCCGAAACCGGTTTGGCTCAGTGGTAGAGCTTTGGTCTGCAGACTGAAAGGTCCCGGGTTCGACTCCGGTCAAGGGCATGTACCTTGGCTGCGGGCACGTCCCCGGTGGGGGGTGTGCAAGAGGCGGCTGGTTGATGTTTCTCTCTCATCGATGTTTCTGGCTCCCTATCTCTCTCCCTTCCTCTCTGTAAAATATCAATTAAAAAATTAAAAAAAAAATAAACGAACCAGATGGTCTCAAAGAGTAAGAGACTTTCCCCAAGGTGAGCCTTGGCCAAGTTGGTTGCAAGTTGGCGCCCAGGACCCTGGACTTCTAATTTCCAGATCTACTTTCTAAGGGGGGAGGGGAGGAAGGATTTTATCTTCACCCTGGCCGCTCGGTCTCCTAAGCAACAAGTGGAAGGTGGAAAGGCCTGTGTTCCAAAGAATAAGATGGACACACGAAGTGTGTGAAGAGTACCTGCAGAGTGTACACGTAAGGGTCCCAACACAGGTCTGGTCTGCCATCCACCGACCTCACCCAGCACCACCAAAGTCAGGTCAAGCCAGGCCCTTTCTCCCTCCAGTGCCATATGGGTCTGGAATCCCAGACACCCACCCCAATGGAAATGGGTAACCTGTTCCACCTTCCGTACCTCTGGAGGGTAGAGCTCTACCTGGCCAAGGACAGAGAGAGGAGAGGAGAGGTAGAAGAGCAAGAGTGAACTAGGAGATTCCCACCCAAATTCTAAAGAATCAAGAATCTTATACACTGCACTTCGCATTTACTGAACCTCCTGAGAATGTTAAGGATGATTTTGCATTTCCAACAAGTCCTTGTTAGGGAAGCTGCTGCTCCAAGGACCAACCACACTTTGAATATCAAGGAGTTAGAAAGAAGGGGGAGCCGAAACCGGTTTGGCTCACTGGATAGAGCATGGGTCTGCAGACTGAAAGGTCCCAGGTTCGATTCCGGTCAAGGGCATGTACATTGGTTGCGGGCACATCCCCAGTAGGGGGTGTGCAGGAGGCAGCTGGTCGATGTTTCTCTCTCATCGACGTTTCTAGCTCTCTATCTCTCTCTCCCTTCCTCTCTGTGAAAAATCAATAAAATATATATTTTTTTTAAAAGAAAGAGGGGGGAGAGGGAGAAAGGAAAATGGAGAAAGAGGGAAGTGGGGAAAGGAAAGAAGGGGAAAGACCTTTCTTTTTGCTCTCGTCAACCTTCTCTAGCATCCCAAAAGCAATCCTATATAATAAAGAGCTAATATGCTAATTAGACCGAACAGCCAAAGGACCTTCCCATTGGCCTTCCTGACAAGCCAGGGCTGCGAGGGGCTGTGAGGGCCAAGCCCCTTGCACGAATTTTGTGCACGGGGCCTCTAGTGTTATAATAAACGGCACCCAGTGCACGTTTTTCTCTAGTCTGTATCTGGCTGGACCCGTCAGTAATGGTGTGCTGGTTTTGTTTCTTTCCCCCACCTCTCATCGCCCTTTCTTTCTCCGACCCTGCACAGATCCCAGATTCACCCGCTGCTGCCCCGATGCTGCTTAGCACGTTCTCCAACCTCCAGCGGCTCTTCTCTCACCTGCTCCGGAGACCCCCTCCTGAGGCCCTCCAGCGGCGCCCGACCTTCTCTCTCCTGCCTCCCTCCCTGCCAGCAGCTGGCCTCCCGCGCGGCCGCCTCTCGCTCCTGCTCGGGGCAGCTCTGACCCTGCCTGGCCCACCCTCAGGGGGACGCTCGCCCCGGGAAGAGGATGCCAGCGCTGGGCAGCGCTCGTCCATGCCCGTGAGTACCGTTGACTCCATCACCCGGACGCCTGCATCCCCAGCTCCTTCCTAACCCTCCCCCCCCCCCACTGAGCCCCTCCACGCGGGTCCAACGGGGGTGGGGGGGCTCCGGCCAGGCCAGCAAGCAGAGACAGGCTGACAGGCTGAGCACGTTTCAAGGAAAAGTCGCCGGTGACTCGCCTGACTCCCCCTCCCTTCTGCAAACCCTCCGAGCTACTTTCTCCCCTGGGCCATTCACTTCCAGGGTCCCTGCCAGCGGGAGGAAGCCCTCCTCCTAGCTGAGGCTGCCTCTCCAACTCTGGTTCTGGCGCTTTCCTCCCCCTTCCCCCGGCCTCCCTCCAACGGGCCCCCGCCCCCTTCTTGCAAGCCCACTCCCCTGCCCTCCCGGCTGCAGCAGCGGCGGCGGGCTGGAGAGGCCGGGGAGGAAATGACGTGATGCTATTTCTGTGTCAGGTCAGCTTCCAGCTCCAGTTCAGCCCTGGGAAGCTCGGGCGCACGGCCCCCCGGCAGCGCCCAACTGCCTCGGCTCCCGAGGGCCACCTGAGGACTCTGGGGACGCGCGGCCATCCGAGCCCGCAGAGCCGGCCGCCGGGTTCCTCCTCCACGCCCGGGCCCCCACCCCTCTCTCCTCCCGGATTCTCCGGGGTCCCCTGGGAACGGAGGGGGGCTCCGGAGGGTCTCAGGAGGATCCGGAGCCAGGAGATAGCGTTTCCTGCCACCCCCCTCCCACCCCCAAACACACCCATCCACACAAATAGGTGGAGCCTCGGGCTCCGCTAGCCGAGAGTGGGCCGGGAGCCCCCTTCCCGGCGCGGGCGGGACAGCTGGAGGCGGAGGTTGCACGGAGGTGGAGAGCTCCGAGGAGCGCCCCGGGGAAGGGAGAAGGTAGGAGGCTGCCTTCCCGAGGAGGGGCAATCGGCGGCAAGCTTTCCCAGGCGCGTCCCCGACCCTCGCTCCTCTCTCCGTCCTCTTCTTCATTCACCAGGCCGGACGGAGCGCGCCCTCCTCCCGCACCCCGGGGCCTCTGCGCGCCGGGGCGTGGGGGTCCCAGGGGCGGACTCGGCTTGCTTCGCACCCGCACTCCCCTCACTTCCGAAGGAGGGAGGCCACGGTCCGGGCGTGGTCTGGGTCCCGCGTGGGGCCTGGGGGCGACCCCCGCCAGCCCCCAGCCCCGGGGCGGGCGGCCGCCAGAGGGAGGCGCTGAGACCTGGGCTCGCCCCCTGGGGAAGGAGGAGGGAGGGAGGGAGAGGCGGGCGGGAGGGAAGACCCAGAGCCAGAGGGCGAGGAAAGCCGGCGGGAGCTGTCGGGAACGCAGAAAGGACAGTGTGGCAGTATCTGAATCAGAATAGTAGCAGCAGCAGCAGCAGCCTTACGCACGGCCGGCCGGGGAGGCGAGCCTGCCGGAGCTCCCCCCGGGCTCGGGGCTCTCCGGGCGGAAGGTGGAACCGTGAGTACCCACCCAGCTTCCCAAGCCTCCGGTCTTCCTCCCGGGCTCGTCCTGAGACCGCGGGGAGGGAAGTGGCCCTGGCCACGCCGGGCGCGCTCAGCCGGCCACATGGCGCGGGCGGCTGCGGGCCGGACGCCGGGCTCAATAGTCAGCGCGCATTGGGGCGGTGTGGGTGTGCCCGTGTCTCCAGCGGGGCGCGGGGGGTGGGGGTGGGGGTGTGGGTAGGAGGGGGCGGGGAGTCTAGCCGCCAGAATCAAGTTCCATCGGATCTGCCGGGGCGTAAGCGCTTTCCTACCCCGTTTGGCCTGGGGTCACTGAGTGGGTGCGGGGCGCGGAGCCTAGCCCGTGCAGCCCACATGCACCTTGGCCCCCGCGGTGCATTTGGGAAACTCCGGGCGGGCGGGGGCGTGGGCGTCCTCTCCGGATCGCCAGGCCTGGGAAGCGGCCGGGAGCCGGGGGCGGGGTGGCCGAGCGCAGGTGGAAGGGAAGCGGAGCCACTCCCTGCCTCGCAGAACCTCCTCCTCCCTTTCGGGGAAGCGGGCGAGGGGCCCGGGGAGCGGGGCCGGGAAAGGGCCCCCACCCCCCGCACACGGACCCCGGTGAGTGCGGCGAGTGTGACTCGGTGTCCGCTCTGGAACGCGCGGCGCCCAGGCGCCTCGGGAGCGGGAGCCGCGGGTGGGTTTCTGGAACAAACTCGCATCACTGAATCTCGAACTCTCGGAGTTGCTCTTGGGAAGTTGGAGCGAGTCTGGGCGTGCAGGCTTGGAGGCGGGAAGGGGTGGTGGGTGAGAGAGGCACCCAAGGAAAGGAAGGGGGCGCGCACGGAGGAGAGTGGGCTTTGGGGGGTCGGCGTGCGCGGTGACTTCCCCGGCCACGATTGCCGGGGGAGGAGGGGCCTGGGGAGAGGCGGTGCGCCCCGAGGGGTGGGCGTTTGCCGGGGGCGGTCTGGGTGCCCCTCGTCCTCCCGCGTTGGGGGGTTTGGGGTGGGGTGGAGGAGGGGGAGGGAGCACGGGGTCTGGAGGAGGAAAACCCAGGCGGGTAGCCAGGGCCTGCGGGCTGCCCCACTGACGAGCGGGGCGCGGGGGAGAGGAGTGCCCGCAGCTAGGAGGGGAGGCATAGCTTGGGGTCTCCGGGTGCTGCCGCCGCCTCCGCGCCACCTGCGGCCCGCTGGGTGGAGGAGTGAGCGCGAATAGTTTCCATCAGGGAGAGGAGAGCGTCTCCCCACGTGGCTCGCTCCGCAGCACCTGGCAGAGGCCACTTGCTCCGGGTCCGCCCCCACCGCAGCTGGTGCTTTGGAGGGAGGGACGCCGCTCGCCCACTGGGTCTTCGCACGCGGTGGGTGGTGGTGGGGGAAGCAGGGAGCTCCTGCACCATTTTCCAGTCAGCCTCCTGTGGTCAGCCCTCCTCCCTGGGGCACAGTCGCACATGGAGCCTTCATTTCACTTCTAGGGGGTTCCAGATTGTGGAATTAACTTAAACAAGGGACCGAGTTCATCAAACAGCCTGAATCCCTCCCAGGACTTGGTAAGGACGCTTGTACTAAAATGACCCTGCAAATTCCTGCTTTTTTGCTCCTAACCTGATTTTATACGGGATTTCATCCTGTTCATCTTCTAAGTGGCATCTTTTGTACTCAGCAATTCATAAGGGAGGCCATAGGGCCTAAGGGGTGAGAGTCCTGGGCTTTTTAGGAAAGGCCTCCAAAATTACAAAGAAGGAGATTTTATTATTCCAGACAAGCAAGAGTGAAAGTGAGGGGAAAAAACTTTCTTATTTTAGAGCAATCACCTGGTGACTGGGTTCATCCCAGGCACTGGAATGGCAGTTTCTGGAACCCTCGTGTTCTTCCATTCCTGCATGTGGCAGTGACATTCCCTAATTCAGACACATGCAGCGGTTTTAAAGGTCCAGGCCCTCACACGAGCAGTTGGGGAATTAATGGCGCTTTCAAGTGAGTATGTGGTTTTGCAAAGTTATTTACAGGAATGGCGTCTTCCAGAAAAGGCATTTCTAGGAACTGTGCCTGCACCCTTGAAGCAGGAAACCTTGATTTTCTCTATAGAGTGCATAAACGGGATGTCTTCCCCTTGACTTTGTGTTTTTGTATACCCCCCGCATGTTCCTAGACAGAAATGCGGGGCATTCAGCGGGGAGTGACTCGCTAGCATGCTCCCAAGCCAGTTCAGCAGAACTGAGTTTTGAAATAATATGTGTTAAGTCAGGCCCCACAATGATTATCATGTGAATCACTGTCCAGCTGTGGGTACTGTGGATGGGTTTTCAGTGCGCTACCGGGTGACTCACAGTGCGGGCTTCTTTTCAAATGCAGTGTCAGTCAGCAGCTAATGGGGTTGCCTCTGAGTCAGAGCTAGCATTCAGCACAATAAGCGTGAGTCACTGACTACCCAGCACTATCCGAGATGGTTCCGGAATGTTACCTTGAGCAGCTCGAGAGTTTGGACAACACTGCACGGGGTGAGTCAGTTCATAGCATGGTTGAGTGGGCTCTTGCAGCAGCCACTTAGAATAAAGTAGGATGTGACTGAGTGTGGAAGACAACATTACATGATTAGGCACACATGGGAAAACTTACCTTGATTCTAACCCAGTTGATTAGATTCTAGCTATTTGTGCTGGGAAAGTCATTGGTGAAATATGAGTAATGTGTTCTGTTGTCCAGCTGTGATATTTTACTTGAGATATCTCTGCATCTTAAAGCCAGTTAAACTTTCTGGCTTTGGAGTGCTCATTATTTTGGAATGCTACGTAGTACTTAATTTTACTCTGAATAGTAAAATCAAGTACTTTAGTATTTTAACGTTTGACAAGGATATCTCATGCAAAGTTACCCAGCAGTTCGACTTCACGGGGTCCTAGGTTGAGCAGCACACACTCAGCACAACGAGTGAACTGGAGGAGAATGCCTTGTTCTCCGGTCTGTCTCCATTTGTGCCTCTCTCACCTCTGACACTGAATGAACAGTATTTGCTCAAGAGCGTGTAGTTTGTAGTGCTGTTCTAAGGCTACAACGCCCAGCACTTCGAACCCTCCTAGGGCCGAATGGCTAAATCAGAACTCTTATATGGTTGCTCCATTTTTGCAAGCCAGTGGAAAGCATGGTGCAACCTATGCCTCACCCTACTCCTTTGTAAGACTCTTATTTCTCAGGGCGGGGCAATAATGAGATTTAAGGGAATATATTTCTTAATTTGTGGATAATTAATGCTATGAAATTATCCTTGGAACCGAGATTAGACTACTGTTTAAAGGTACATGTGTATTTGTCTCTATTTACCTTCGGATGGCTCCAAGAGAATCCCCAATGTGTGGACTTTCACATATGCCTTTTTGTGTTTCTACAACTATCCATTTCTAGTGATAACTAGATAGTAATTTATATATCTTCTCTATATAAAGACATAGGTACTTTTTGCATTTAATGGGGGCTATACATAAAGGGTTTTGTTCTTCCTGCCAATGTAATTCCTGGAAAATTCAGATCATTGGGACTGTTTAATAAATTAAAGTATCCATAAAACTGATATGAAGTTTCTACATTAAGTTTGCTAAATTTCAGTGAGGAGCTGGAGGCATTTTTTATTCTGGATCGCTTTTAACTTTGTTTATTGGAGTTTTAACTTACAGGAAGTATACAGATTAATAAACTTTACATAAGTAAACCCTTATGTAACCATCAGGATTTCTCCACCTCAGACTTATTGACATTTTTGGATTGAATATCTCCTTGTTGTGGGGACTGTCCTGTGCATGCTAGGATGTTTAGCAGAATCTCTATTTTCTACCCACCAGATGCCAATAGCACCCCTCCCTAGATGTGACAATCAAAAATGTCTCCAGACTGCCATATGTTTCCCAAGGGTTGGGAGGGGGGGGCACACAGGATCACTCACCACTGCTCTAGAACCAGATACAGATATTTTTAGCCCATATCCACAAGACTCCCTTCTGCTCCCTCCTAAAGGTAACTATTCTTATAAGTTCTCAAACCATATCTCAGTTTTTGAACAGGATACGGAACTATACAGTACATATTCTTTGCATTGGGTTCTTGAGCTCAGCATTATGCTTTTGAGATTACTCATTGTTGTTGCATGTATTGTGATTTTTCAACATTGTCCGGTGTTCCCTTGTGTGAATACACACCGTTCATTTATCCATTGTCTTAACCAAAGGACATTTGAGTTGTTTCCAGTGTGGGCTACTATGAATAATGCTAATATAAACAGTCTTATTCATGTCTTTTGATAAACATATGCCCTTATTTCTATTGGATTCCCAGGAGTGAAATTACTGAGTAACAGATTCAGTATATGTTTATCTTTATTAGATATAGTCAGTTTCTCAGACTGTTTTTTATGCTCCTTGGAACCAAGATTAAATATGTAATCATCACATCCTCATCAGCATTGAGAATTGTCATTCCATTTAGTTTTGGTCATTCTCTTGTTTGTATAGAGGCACATAGTTGTGGCTTTAATTTTCATTTCTAATGCTTACTAATGATGCCGAGCAACCTTTTTTTGGCCATTTGTATATCTCCTATTATAATCTGCCTTGACATTTATTTGGCCCATTTTTCCATTGTGTTGTCTGTCTTTTTATTGATTTATAAGAGTTCTTTATACATTTGGGATATAAGTTATTATCCAAAATCTGTATGCGTGTGTGTGTGTGTGTGTGTGTGTGTGTATGTGTGCTGCAAATCCCAATCTATGCCTTGCCTGTACACTCTCATTCCATTATCTTCTGACTTCTATAGTTTCTATAGAATGTCATGCTTTTCTTAAAAAAAAGTAACATGTCTTTTTTGTCTGGGTGATATAAATTTTTTCTCTTTATTTTTGGCTTGCCACAATTTGAATATAATGTGGCTAGGGGTGGTTTTATATTTGACCTTCTTTCTACTCACTGAGTTTCTTATGTCTGTAGATAGATATCTTGCATCAGCTATGGGAATTTTTCATTCAATATCTCTTCAGATATTGCTTCTTACCTCTTTTCTTTATTTTTTCAAAATATTTTTATTGATTTCAGAGAGGAAGGGAGAGGAGGGGAAAGATGAAATAGCAATGATGAGAGAGAATCCTTGATCAGCTGCCTCCTGTACACCCCCTGCTAGGGATTGAGCAGTAACCTAGGCATATGCCCTAACTGGGAATCAAACTACGATCTCCTAGTTCCTAGGTTGATGCTCAACCACTGAGCCATGCCAGTTGGCCTATTGGGCTATTTTCTCTCTTTCTCTCCTGCTTCTGGAACTCAAATTATATATATATATATATGACATTTTTCTTTTTTTCTCATGTCTCTTATTTTATGTTCTGTTTTGTCCATTGTTTTGCTTCTCCTCTTTAATTTGAATATTTATCACACTTTTCTATCTCTTCATGCAGCTAGTAATTTTTATTGTATGTAGACATTAAATATACAGAGATTTTATAGGTTGAGATGATGTCTTCTGTCGGCAAGGAATCTTCCTTGGAGGGATTTCCTCTGTGAGAATGAGGGGCTGATCACTTTGCTCTTAACAGATATTGAAATGGCCTGTATGGAGCTAGTTGCAGTTTTAGTAAGATTTGGGTAATCTCTGGTTATTTGCCATTTCTCATGTATTTTCTCCTGGGATTTAGAGCCTCATGGGTTTCTGTCTTTTCAGTCTTGAAAGAACGAGAGGTTCAGTCCCAGCTATAAAAATTTTGAGTTTTGCTTCTGCTCCCACCTTCCCCAGGTGGCTTCCATATCTGGTTAGTGTCTTGAGGAGGCCAGCCATGCATCTGAGGAAGACCTGTTACTCAAGGGGGACTTGTTCTCCCACATGAGACAATAGAGACTCTTTATGTCTTCAGCCCATGCCCAGAGTCAGCAATTGCCCTCAGGGATGAAAATACATAGTGACATAGATACAGATTGATAGTGACAGATTGACTTCTCACATTTTGGTTTTTTGTTTGTTTGTTTGTTTGTTTAGAGAAAGGGAGAGGAAGAGAGAGAAACATCAATGCTGAGAGAGAGTAATTGATTTGCCTCCTACATGCCCCCCACTGGGGATCCAGCCAGCAACCCAGCCATATGCCCCAACCTGGAATCAAACTGATCTTCTGGTTCATAGGTCAACACTCAACCACTAAACCACACCAGCCAAGCTGACTGCTCCCTTTTGAAGAGCTCTCCCTTTCAGAAATTTCAGTTAATTTAATCCTTTTGCTTCCACAACTCTCTGTTGACTTTAGAAATGTGATTTTAATTATTTATCTTACATTTTTAGTTGCTGTATGGTTACAGGGATGTGCCCTGATCTATCACCATTTTTAAAAAAGATATTTTCTTGATTTAAATATCTTTTTCTTGCCAAAACCGGTTTGGCTCAGTGGATAGAGCATCAGCCTGCAGACTGAAGGGTCCCAGGTTCGATTACGGTCAAGGGCATGTATCTTGGTTGCGGGCACATCCCCAGTAAGGAGTGTGTAAGAGGCAGCTGATCAATGTTTCTCTCTCATCAATGTTTCTAACTCTCTATCCCTCTCTCTTCCTCTCTGTAAAAAATTTTTTAAAATTTTTTAAATAAAATAAATAAATATCTTTTTCTTCTATTTTTGGATCACATTTTTAAAATATATATTTTATTGATTTTTTTACAGAGAGGAAGAGAGAGGGATAGAGAGTTAGAAACATCGATGAGAGAGAATCATTGATCAGTTGCTTCTTGAACACTCCTACTGGGGATGTGCCCGCAACCAAGGTACATGCCCTTGACCAGAATCGAACCCGGGACCTTTCAGTACACAGGCCAACGCTCTATCTACTGAGCCAAACCGGTCTCAGCTTGGATGACATTTTTATCTATTATAACATTTGTTTGTTTCCAATGCAATTCAGAAAATGAACATTAAATATTTTGCCATTTACAATTATAAAATGTAATTATGTTTAATGAGGAAACAAAGTATGTTCTAATCTTTGCAACTTTTTATGTTTCAAATTGCAATTGTGTGTTGTAAGAAGCATGAGCACTAGAATGAAAGAGACCTTGGTTTGAATTTTGACTTATTAATTTTTTGATGCTCTAGTTCTTAATATATACAACAGGGGTAATTACACTTACTATAAAATAAGAAATATATAGCAAAGAGTTCAAGAGAGGATTCAATAAGTGGTACCTATTACCATTATCTTTCTAATATTGATCCATCATTATCAAAGGCCTCTGAACACGGATAACTTGATTTTGAACTTGATTTTAAGCACTTATATTTTAAAATACTCATATCTAGTATAAATTCTAAATTTTTTTCATTCAAACAAGTTCTGAAAAAAGTTTTATAATATCAAAGGCCTATTCCTATGACTTAATATATATGACAATATTACTAAATAAATGTATGAACTCATATTTTATAACATTTTGTTTTCTAAATGAATAAATAAATAAATAAAATTTAGTGTTAGAAAGAATTACATTTAAAATAGCCTGCTCTCGCCGAAACTGGTTTGGCTCAGTGGTAGAGCGTCGGTCTGCAGACTCAAAGGTCCCGGGTTTGATTCCGGTCAGGGGCATGTACATTGGTTGCGGGCACATCCCCGGTAGGGGGTGTGCAAGAGGCAGCTGGTCGATGTTTCTCTCTCATCGATGTTTCTAACTCTCTATCCATCTCTTTTCCTCTCTGGAAAAAATCAATAAAAAAATACATATTTAAAAAAATAAAAAAATAAAATAGCCTGCTCTCAGTAAAATCCACATCTGACTACTTGGTATCCCATCTAGTAGGGTTTATTACAACAGGTTGGCAACAAGAAAACAACATTCGTATTAACCGCACTCTCTGCAAAGAACAGCTGGTTGATCTTTGCAGAGGAGAGTCTGTGTTGGGGCTGCCATTTTAACATTATCTCCATGAATGATTTGACTATAATTAATTTTCACATTACATTTTCTATTACTGAGTTGCCCTTTTATTTTGACTTCTGCATTTGTTCCCTTAAAAAAAAAAAAGACACATTAACACATTGAAACAATTACATCTGCCTCTACATATGAGGTGAGAATAGTTTTGGAGGCAGCGTGGTGCTGTGGAGTGCACAGTCTCCCCAGACCTGGCACGTGGACAGCACTGCACGTCTGGTCCCCGCGGCTGCAGACAGGCCTCCGTCTTTACTTCTTCAGTGCCATGAGTCAGCGCCACTGGCCTGACCTCCATATTCTGGGAAGACCACACTCCTTACCGTCTGTGGGCAGATTTAAGCCAGTGCACAAGAATTATGAGATCTAGAGTTATGCAACAACCTGGAACTGATGAGATTCTCACGAGAGCTAACTTTTTGCTAAAGAAATTAAGTCACTTCTGGCCCTTTAAATGACCTGTTAGACGGTGCTGCTCTGTTGGTAAAATGAAATACTTCTTAATAAAAACATCTGAACGTCTAACGATACAGTGTCAAATAAATTTAAGTAAAAGGAGGGTGAATGAAAGGGTATGAAACAGGTGAAACTATGCAAAATCGAATAAAGTGAAAAACTCACCTTGTAAAACACCTGCCACCAACTAAACAAGAAGCTCTATTTCTTTTCCCTACCTCTGATAGGTCCATAATCATGAAGGTGTTAAAGTTACAATACTAATTTAGATAGAGCATATAGTTGTCAAAATATATCAAGTTTATTCTGAGAATTAGGAGACTGCATATAGATTATATTTTGATTGAAACTGGTTCTCTGTGAGCCATTTGATGCATCCCTGAGAATGGAAGTTTTAATCCCAGATCTCTGTATCTAATTGCCTTATGTTGTCTCACACAAAATGGTCAGGGACACATTCCAGAGACATAAATGAAACTCTCTGGCTGTAATCAAAGCTTCTATTAAAAGAGAGAGAGAGAGAGAGAGAGAGAGAGAGAGAGAGAGAGAGAGAGAGAACCCTCGCCGGTTTTGCTCGGTGATTAAAGTATCCGCCTGTGGACCAAAAGTTCAAGGGATTGATTCCAGTCAAGGGCGTGTGCCACGGTTGCAGGCTTAATCCACCAACCCAGTCTGAGACCTGTATCCATATGTTTCCTACATCCATGTTTTTTCTCTCTCTCCCTTCCCTCCCACTCTTTAAAAATCAATGGGAAAAAATATCCTTGGGTGAGGATTAATGAGAGAGAGAGAGAGAGAACGCAATTATCAAATAGCTATAATTCCCTATAGGTAGTCCAAAATGTACAACCATTAAGCATGTCAATTCTTTGAAAAATATTTTAACTTTAGGTCTGTTTGTTCAACATATCTACGTAACTATTTAATACTTCATGCCAAGGGGAATGGGGTCTTAAAACTTAATAGATATTTTGGCACAAATTGTAGAAAACCAAAACCTTGAGGAACAAAAAATTCTCTCACACACACCCCCGCCCCCCTAGGAACAAGCAGACAAAAACATCCTGTGAGGTTCGCCCCAGAGGACTGTCTTGGGCACACTAAGGCAGTGTGGAAGCAAGGTGATGCGCTGGAGTTTTTATTAGTCCATTTTAATTAGCAGCAGCCCTGCTGGGAAAAGGACTGCAGAGACATCCCCCTGATGGGCATCCAAAAATAACCCAGCTCTGTCTAGTCATGGCCTGGGCACCGCTGTGGTGTTAAGAGCAAGGGCGGTGGATGGATCCCAGCCTGGGGAAGTTCAAAGCTCTTGGCAGGCATACTTTGAGACATTGGGCACATCACACAACCTCTCTGATGTAGATAAAATGGGGCCTTGAAGTCTGCTCCACAGAATAATGTCACAAGTAAGGTGTGAGTACTACTACGTTTGCCCATGTAGACAAAGAGGGAAGTGAGCATTCATTGAAAAACTGTGGAGAAAGTAAATGTTAAGGGGAGGGGGAAGGAAATGTTATTCTGGTGTCATGGATCGCCATGGAAGGCCACAGTGGACTAACAGAATCTGGGCTCTATTTTAAATCGCTAATGACTTCAGTTTGTGGGACATATGGTCTCTATTGCAACTGCTCAACGCTGCCGCTGTAGCAGAAAATCAAGTCGGGGGCAGAGCAGAAGGGGATGGATTGGGGGCTCATTTGTAGCAGCCCAGGCAAGGTGTCAAACTGAGCCGGAGGGGCAGCGGAGTTGGAGAAAAGTGAGCAGGCACGACAACGTCCGCTCTGGAGATCTGGCAGGCTTGCTAATGAGTAAGATGCAGAGAGAGGAATCAGAGTGACGCCTAGGATGTGGGCACTGTGTGTGGACTTGGAGAAGAGGAGAGCACAAACAGAGGGGGAAGGAGAGGAGACTCTAGAGTCTATTTTAGACCCTAAGGACTGAGATGCCCACCAGAGCTTCAATTGTGGCGGCAAGTAGGTAATTGGACTGATGTGTTTTGAAACAAGGCTTGACCTGAGCTAGAGGCAGAAATGTGAATTTGTTAGATTATTTATTTAGGAGATATAGCTTGTTCCTACACGGTGGTATACTAAGTATTCATGAGGTATGGTGGAACATTCGTTATACAGTGTTTCCCAAAGTGTGGTACGTGTACCCCCAGGGGTACGGGAAGGGTTTGATGGGGGTACGCATTGCACCGTGCTTAGCTGCGCCTAATTCTACATTCTCATGAGTCAAGTCAAGACAGTCTTGTGAGGTGTGAGATGGTCCGGTGTGCAAATAAATGTTATTTTATAAAGTTTGGGAAACACCGCTTTCGTATAACCAATGGGACATTACCATCACCCTAAATGTGTATTTCCTTTACCAAAACTGTAAATAATCTACTAAAATGTTCTATGTATTTATTACAGACATCAGCAAACCAAGGCGCACGAGCCAAATCCAGACCACTCTGCCTGTTTTTATATGGCCTGAGCACTAAGAATAGTTTTCACATTTTTAAACATTTTTTATTTATTTATCTTATATATAGACACAGGGATCTATTTTGAGGACTTGGCTCACACAATTGTGGAAACTTGGCAAGTCCAAAATCTTGATGAGGGAGGCGAGCAGGCTGGGGACTCAGGAAGAGCTGCAGTTTGAATCCAAAGGCCAAGCAGTCTGCTGGCAGGATTCATCATTCTTGCCGAGAGAGAGAGAGAGAGAGAGAGAGAGAGAGAGAGAGAGAGAGAGATGTGTGTGTGTGTGTGTGTGTGTGTGTGTGTGTGTGTGTGTTGGGGCGGGGGGAGGGGAATGAGTAACTTAGGAATAGCCAAATGGCTTCAAAGGAAGCCATACATAGGGCAAGGTCTGGGGGAGGAGCAAGGAGCTTTCATGCCATCTCTGGGGGCTCCATGCTCCCAGCACCTGGAAGTGTTCACCAACACAGAAGCCCACATTTTATATCTTTACATTGTTGGTTGGGAAATGTTGAAAAGAATAGCATTTTATGATGCAGGATCATTTTACAAAACTGAAATGTCAGTGTCCATATAGTTTCGGTGGAACCCAGCGACACTCCACTCGTGCACATGAAGTCTGTGACTGCTTTTGCCCTAGCAGAGGCAGAGCTGAGCAATTGCAGTAGAGACCAAATGGCCTGCAAAGGTTACTTACTCTGTCTAGTCTTTTACAGAAAATCTTTTCCTACCTTTCAATTATAACCTAAACGTAAGTGTGGAGTTTTCTTAGGTCCTCATAGGGAGCAGGCTATAGGAAAGTAAAGTATAAAGTTCAACCAATAACCATGTGATTTCTTAAGGAAATAGTGTACTCCCAAGGAAAAAAAGACAAACCAACAATCTAATTAAAGACAATCTACTATGGGAGATAAAAATCCAAGTTAATTTTTTCTTTTTTTCAAATATTACCATACTTCCTTTATTATTTTTAAATATATATATTTTTATTGATTTCAGAGAGGAAAGGAGAGAGGGTAGAGAGAGATAGAAACATCAATGATGAAAGAGAATCACTAATCAACTGCCTCCTGCACACACACCCCCCCTTGCAACTTGGGCATGTGCCCTTGATTGGAATTGAACCCGGGGCCCTTCAGTCCTCAGGCTGACCCTCTATCCACTGAGCCAAATCAGCCAGGGCTATTTCCTTGATTTAAAAGAAAAATGTTTTCAACTTTAAAAATTTTACTCTTACCCTACCCACCCCACCCCAACATACTGCATGCTGCCATGCTACGTACAATATGGGCTTACTACTATTCTAGTCACAGAGGGTTCTTCTTTTGTTTTTCCTTTTACTTTAATGGTTTAATTAAATCTACTGGGATGACATTGGTTATTAGGATCATATAGATCTTGAGTGTGGATTTCTGTTATAAGCTCTCAATATTGCACTGTGTGCCCACCACCCTAAGTCAAATCGTCTTTTGTCACCATGTATTAGGCTCACTTCATCCCCCACCTCCCTACCTCCTTCCCTCTGGCAGCCACCACACTGCTGTTTGTGTCCACGAATTTCAGTCTTATCTCCCACATATGTGTGAAATCATATGGTGCTTAGCTTGTTCTGCCTGACTTGTTTCACTTAGCATAATATTCTCAAGGTCCAGCCATGTTGTCGCAAATGGCAGTATTTCATCTTTTCTTATGGCTGAGTAGTATTCCATTGTGTGTGTGCGTATACCACAACTTCCTTATCCAGTCCTGTATCAAAGGGCACCTTGAGCCCTAACCGGTTTGGCTCAGTAGGTAGAGCGTCGGCCTGCAAACTCAAAGGTCCCAGGTCCAATTCCAGTCAAGAGCATGTACCTTGGTTGCAGGCACATCCCCATTAGGGAGTGTGCAGGAGGCAGCTGATTTGTGTTTCTCTCTTAAATGTTTCTAACTCTCTCTCCCTCTCCCTTCCTCTCTGAAAAAACAAACAATAGATTATATTTTTAAAAAGGGCACCTTGATTGTCTCCATGCCTTGGCCACTGTGTTTGATGCTGCAATGAACATAGGGTGCATATATCTTTGTGGAAACATGTTTTTGAGGGGTTTTCTTTTGTTTTGTTTTGTTTTTAATATACCCAGGAGAGGAATTGCTGGGTCATATGGTAGCTCTAGTCTTAGTTTTTTTGAGGAATCTGTTTGCCATACCAACTGTCTAATTTAAGGTTCATTTCTTTTCTACCATTTCAACATCCAGTTTTTCCTACTAACAGGCAAACTTAATGACTGTCTGCAAACCCCCAGGATGCTAATGAAGAAGGGCCAGAAGGAAATCATTTGCACAGAGGTTTCTTACGTAAGAAAGCTCGGATGCTAGAGGCTTTCCGGGATTCAATTACAGCCTAAAAGCTCTGAATAGGACGGGAGCTTGCTATTTCGTGTCATTTATAACAGGATCATTATCATGGGATGAAAAATTCTAACTAATGATGACATAAGGCAGCATTTGAGGAGCCAATGCTGTTATGAATTGTCATGTAAATATCTGTGTTTTCCAGTAGTCTTAGGCAACCCTGCTAACGGTTCTCAGCCTGTGGGTCACAACTGTGGGAAAGCACAGATATTTACATTACAATTCATTAGCAGTAGCAAAATTACAGTTATGAAGGAGCAACGAAAATAATGTTATGGTTGGGGGTCACCACAACATGAGGAACTGTATTAAAGGGTCACAGCGCCAAAACTGGTTTGGCTCATTGGTAGAGCATCGGTCTGCAGACTGAAGGGTCACAGGTTCGATTCCGGTCAAGGGCATGTACATTGGTTGCGGGCACATCCCCAGTAGGGGTTGTGCAGGAGGCAGCTGGTCGATGTTTCTCTCTCATCGACGTTTCTAGCTATCTCTCTCCCTTTCTCTCTGTAAAATATCGATAAAAAAATATATATATTTTTAAAAAGGGTCACAGCATTAGGAAGGTTGAGAACCACTGCATTAGAGGGACACCATGTCTGCATGACCAGCTCCCTTTTACTTTTGCTGAAAATATTACTTTGTAAAGGCTGGTCTGAACATTGAATAAGTCCCTTCATTTCCAACGCGGTTGGTAGGTACAAGGTCTGCTTGAGCACATGCTGCAAAGGTGACAGGTGTTCTTATACCGGAGCCTCCACTTGCCAAAAGATGCTCACAGTATCCACTCCAGGTCAGCCCTTGAAGACCCAGCTTTATGGCTGGAATGCCCCCTGATATACCTCTCCCCTTGCACCTCCCACCTCCCTCTAGCTGCAACTTCCCTGACGGATATGAAGAGCAGTGATGATGATGGTGGTGGTGGTGATGATATTGCATTTCCCCTCTGCATTGTTAATTTGGAGACATGTTCTAGGTTGAGGAAACTGCCTAAATGCGTCTGAGGGTATCAGATGTTCCCAGACCGTTGTCCTAGTATTGTAGCGTACTCAGAGTTTACCTAGAAATGTGGGGGTGATTCGGGGAGCACCGCGGGGGCTTTATCCTTTCCTCCCTTGGGCAGACAAGTTCCCGGGTTCACTTCAGAATCAAAGAGGAAACTGGTTTAATTTGTAATGCTCTATTGCTTCCATCCTCACTTCAGGCACTTTCATAAAAGTGTGGATTTGTAGGGGATTTAAATTAACCCCAAATTTCAGTTCACACTCGTAGGGTCACAGTGAAGTTGTACATAACGCATGTACATAATGTTAGGTTTGAAAGGAAACAGGAAACAGAACAACAGGGAGTTTTAAAGAGAGTTTATTCCCTGGTAATGGGCGGGAGCCATCACCGAGGTAAAGATCAGAATTAGGGGGAGAGGGGAAAGGAAATCGGAACCCAACCGGGCCAATGGAGATGCCCCTCCAATGGAGGTGGCCTCCAAAGAGCGCACGTGTCCGGCCTGGAGTCCCTCTTAAAGGACGGAAAGGGAGGGGGTTGGGCCCATGGTGGAACAGGAAGGGATGGGCCCCAAGGGCAACTTGGCCCATGTTAATTGGTGGCTCACTGTCTTGGAGATGTCCCCTTGGCAGGTGTCAGTCATGTTGTTAGCTCCACCCACCAGTTTGGGAGGGGGGAGCCCTAAGGGGTCATGTGTCAAACTCCGCCCACCAGTTTGGGAGGGGGAGATAACCTTTCACATAACATTTAGGCTCTAGATTTATGTAGGTTTCAAAACTCTCTTGGTTCCTTCCAGAACGTAACCCTTTTCCTTAGGATCCAAGGCAAGAACTGAGGCAGAGCGATGATGTACTAGTGGAGACTTCCTTCATGACTCAAGGCCCGGGATGTTGACGTGGGCGCTGGAGAAAGGACAGGGGATGGGCATGAAAGACACCCTGGCAGATAGTCTTCACGTGGTTTGCCACGGGGCGCCAGCGGGAGGAACTGGGGGCAACTTCAGGCTTTCTTCGATGGCTGGATGGGATATAACGCTGCTTCCCAAAATAGAAGAAGGGAATGAATGGGTAGGCTTATTCAGGGGAAATGGTAGTTGATTTTAGAGATGAATTTTTCCATGTTGCAAATATTTTGTCCTGGGTTTTTCGCCCCCCTATAATTTGAAATGATTGCTCAGAAATTCTTGCTAGAGAGCCTATTCCTAGCTGTGAAACAGGAAAAAGCTGGCAGGACGTCTCATGCAAACTGCGAATGACTGCCTGACACATTTTTTTTAGCGATTTGAGACTCACTGAAGCAGCACCACAGACAAGGTCGTAGTACTGTCAGAGGTGCCCTGGGCTAAGCTGTCCTTGGGAATTCACATGTCTGCCATAACCTTGAGAAATCCCCACGGTCTTCTGGCCTAAGGAAATCCCCTGATAAAAATTTCCAGCAGCCGTTGCAAAATGCACCCGAGTGTTGATGGGTATTAAGAAAGAACAAGTCAAAACATGCATCGTTTTTTTCATTTCCTTCAGGTCAGACCCTTTCCTTCTAGTATTTCCCAAAAGGCGCTTGTAAAAATTGGGTTACAAAATTACAAATTATAGGGGGGAAAAACAGGACACAATGTCTGCAACATAGAAACATTCATGTCTAAAATCAAACTATCATTTCCCTGAAAAGGCCTACCCGTTCATTCCCTTTTGCTATTTTGCAAGATGTTCATTTAGTCACAGCAGAAGAGAAGAGAGAAAGACCTTACTATTATAGTTTTAGATCTTGGGCAGCTTACGTTACAAACTTGGCCACAGCTATGTAAACAAAAGAGTAAAGATTTCCATTCAAAGTTCCTTTTGAACAGATGGTAACATACTTGAGTCGTTTTTTAAAGGGTAAGGGCATGTGTGAACATCCATCTGGAAGTAATTTTACTTCTAAAAAGCCCATTGTTATCATTAAGCTTCCAGTTGACTTCCCCTGCTACGACAACGAACTAGCTTTTTTTCTTAAAATAGCCCCCAAATTATTCAGACAATAAAACCCCCAAAATAGAAGTTTTTGAAAACTCGGAATTTTGCTCAGGGCCTCTTTGGAGCTTGGGCGGCTTGGCCCTGCCCCTGTGTCCTCAATGAGGTGAAACCAGGTGGGTCTGTGACCCCCTGAACTGCTGCCCAGGACGAGGACACTGTGAGAAGGTGATGTCCAGAGGAGCCCAGAGCCTCTCCCCTCAGGCAGCAAAGGGGGTCTGGTCTGTCTCCCAGCTGTGAGTTCAGCAGATGCTTCTGCCTCCACCTTTGGCCAAGTGAGCTGCACCCGCTCAAGGGTCCTTGACTGCTCCGAGGCTGGGCTCTTTGGACAGGTGTGGTGGACAGGTGGCTGCGGGTGAAGGGACAGTAAAACACTCTGACAGACCAGGCCCTCTTGCTGTCCTGGAACATACATCTCAGTGTCATGAAAAGAGCTAATCCAGAGGAGTCACCCCTGATTTGGCAGGTACTAGAGCAGATGACGTGTGTCATAAATAAATCTATACATTCCATATGTCCTAGCCAAAACCCCAAAGTAGTATTTTTTGGACCTTGACAAATTGACTCCAAAATTCAAATGAAAGAAAAACTAGATGAGGACAGACAAAATCAATTTTTTTTCTAATTCATGAAAGGAACTCTACTTGCCTAATGTAAAAATATATCATCAAACTATAATAATTAAAGCAAAGTCCACCTAGGGATCAGGAGGTCTCGGTTTTTCCCCCCAGTCATAGCACATGCCTAGGTTGTGGGCTCGATCCCCAGCAGGGAGCAGACAGAAGGCAGCCAATCAATGATTCTCTCTTCTTCATTAATGATTCTCTCTCTCTCTCACTCTCCCTTCCTCTCTGAAATCAATAAAAATATTTTTTTAGCCGAAACCGGTTTGGCTCAGTGGTAGAGCGTTGGTCTGCGGACTGAAAGGTCCCGGGTTCGATTCCGGTCAAGGGCATGTACATTGGTTGCGGGCACATCCCCAGTGGGGGGTGTGCAAGAGGCGACTGGTCGATGTTTCTCTCCCATCTGCGTTTCTAGCTCTCTATCTTTCTCCCTTCCTCTCTGTAAAATATCAATAAAATATATATATTTTTAAAAAGAATATTTTTTAAAACCAACAAAGTTATTATAATACTAGAGTCCTGGTGCACAAAATTCTTGAACTCTAGGGAGTCCCTCAGCCTGGCATGCACCCTCTCGCAGTCCGGGAGCCCTCGGGGGATGTCCGACTGCTGGCTTAGGCAGTCGACATCCTTAACACTGCCATGGAGGCGGAGAGGCTCCTGCCACCACAGCTGTGCTCACCAGCCATTAGCCTGGCTTCTGGCTGAGCAGCACTCCCCCTGTGAGAGCGCACTGACAGCCAGGAGGCAGCTCCTGTGTTGGGCATCTTCCCCCTGGTGGTCAATACATGTCATAGCAATCAGTTCTGTTGTTTGGTCGGTTTCCATATTAGCCTTTTATTATATAGGATTATTGAGTATATTCCCTGGGCTGTACTTTACATCTTTGTGACTTATTTATTTATTTATTGACTTATTTATTTTATAACTAAGTGCAGCCACCCCCGCCGTGCTCCTCCCCTAAGGGTTCCTCAGCCTGCTGTATTACTGTGCCTGACATTTTTGGTGTGGCTTCCTCTCATACCCGTGCTCTGGCCTTGTGGGCAACTGTAATTCAACTGCTCTCCATCGTTCAACCCAACAGGAATTCTGGAGCTGGCAAATGGCCCTATTGTCACTTTACTGCATTGTCTTCAGTGTATGCGATGCCAGTCTCCCCTTTACTCCACTGGGAGTGCCTTGGTGCAGGGACCCTCCATTCATGATTTTATTCCTAAAGTATATTACAGTGTATGGCAGATGCTGGACATGAAATGAACGTTTGGTAAATGAATTCTGAGCACCATATTTTTTACCAGATTTAGTGGAAACGACCTGGATACAGTCACAATTGCGTTTCCTCAACGATCCAAGCAACTGAGTCTCCTAGCGCAAGTTGTGGTCGTTCTGCCCACCCAAACCAATTTTCCTCTCATTGCTGCAGCTGATGGGCTCGGAGCGGAGGGACATGCTGAAACGCCAGGTGCCTGCAGCCCAGGAGACATCAGACTCCCTCCCAGGCCAGCACAGAGTGGGGAACCGAGGATCCAACGCCTGCTGCTTCTGCTGGTGCTGCTGCTGTAGCTGTTCATGGTGAGGTTCAGGGCTGTGGGTTAATGGGCTCCTGGCTGAGAAATGCTGCCTCTTGTGCCAGCTTGTGATGGACTGGGTAGTGTTTTTTAAACCACTGCCATATGTCTGACACCGATTTGGGTTCTGTGAAGGACAGCAACAAAGACGAGGAGGCTACATCCACCTAGCTCTTGAAATCAGGCTGATGTTGTTAAAACCCTAGAGAAGAACCTAAGGCAGTTGATGATTGGATATTAATATTTGGGCAGAAATAACGCCTAGATCAGTGTTTCCCAAAGTGTGGTACGCATACCCCCAGGGGTACGGGAAGAGTTTGGTGGGGGTACGTGTTGCACTGGAGTTTGGTGGGGATATGCACTGCACCGTGCTTAGCTGCGCCTAATTCTACGTTCTCATGAGTCAAGTCAAGACAGTCCTGTGAAGCGTGAGAGGGTCCGGTGTGCAAATAAATGTTATTTATAATATAACTTTTATTTATATTTTATTATGAATAATTTTATTTTTCGTTTATTATTATTTTGTGTGTGCACCAAAAAAAATAAATAAAAATATTTTGATTGTTATTAAAATACATCCTTTTTTTTGACGAGGGGTACTCAGCGTTACGAAAATTATAGAAGGGGTACACATGTGTCAAAAGTTTGGGAAACACTGGCCTAGAGGATTAGAAAGGAGTGAACTCAAGGAACTCTACTTGGTAATAAAGGCTTTGAGGAGGAGCCAGAATTTAAGATAGATCTTAAAGGTTAGGGCTATGACATACAAAGAGCCTAGATTTTAATCCTCTGCCACTTTTGCCTTATTAATTTTTTTGTTTTTTAGCAAAGTGTCAAAATATAGGCTAACTTACTGGTAGAAGAAAAAACACGCACAATCATTGCTTAAAGACAGGAATACAATTTGAAAATAAAAGACCCTTGTCCATTTCAGTAAATCAGTTAAAAGTCTAGAGAAATGCATATGACTTATACCTAGAAATCATAGGAACATTAGATTGCATTTCTAAAATATTGGTTATGAAAAGTGCTTAGTGCCAGCTAACTGTGTACATAACTTTAGGCAATTCGATTATCGTAAATTTATGTAGGCTTGACTACAAGTCGAACCAAGAGTTCACTAACCAGTGGAGAAGAAAAACTAATACAGGGACTGATCAAGAATAGTGACAGATTTGGGGGGTGGGTGAGGATTGGAGAAGAAATGCCCAGGAAAGTTTGGTCTGCTCCGCTTCACTTGGGCGAGTGTCCATTTCCATGAAGTTCCAATCTGGTGGATGAGATGCAGCAAATGACACTCCAAAGACTGAGGGAATCATGATGCTGGGTGGTGTGTCCATTTGGGACACAGGCCGGACAGTAAGTGGGATTATGGAGAGACAGGACTGACAAGAGCTAAGCAGTTTGACATTCAAGGGAAGACTTTATCCTCAAGTAGAATCTAGAGGACCAGCAGGAAACTGGAGGAGTGGCACACATTGGCACACCCTGTGACTCTCTGGGGCCCTCCCTCGGTGGGAAAAATACCCAACTAGGGAGGGTTGTAGTGCATATAACAAAGAATGCAAATGAAGAACTTCAGGAGATAAATGAAAAAATTAATGACTAAAAGAAAGCTTAGCAAATTAAGTAAAACAGGAAATATAACTCATTTGTGCTTCTACTAACAAGGATCAAATATATGAAAGTTAAATATATACCCTCTACCCCTGGCCAATGTGGCTCATTTGGTTAAAGCATCGTACCGTGCACTGAATATTAGAAGGCTAGATTCTCGGTCAGGGCACATTTCCAGGTTGCATGTTCGATCCCCAGTCTGGGTGCATATGGAAGGTAACTGATCAATGTTTCTCTCTCTCTCCCTCTCTCTTCCTTTGTCTCTCTAGAATTAATGAAAAACATTCCTTGGGTAAAAATAAAACAAAACAGACAAACAAACAAACAAAAAAACACTCTAAAAATAAGGCCCTACCCTAGAAAAACCACAAATGTGCAAAAGGAGACGAATATGAAAGAAGTCATTGTAGCATTAATCTGACTGAGAAAAATTGAAAATGTCTTTAAAGTTTATGAACAGGAGAATACATTGTAGTATAATTAAACATTGCAATACCGCACAGCATTTAAATTCATGTGCTAAAGATAGGCAAACAAACAAACAACAAATAATAAACTCATGTGCTAGAGTGGGAAAAGGCAAATTACAAAGCAAAGCATATTGCATAACATTTTTACAAAATTGAAACTCTCTTTGTGTATTTTTGTTTATACTTAAATATTTACTAGAAGCCCGATGCACGAAGATTTGTGCTAGAATGGGCTTTCCTTTCCCTGGCTGCCAGCACCGCCTTTCCATTTTGACCCAGCACCTTTCTGTCAGGCCCCGGAGCCTCCTCTCTCAGCTCCAGCTCCTCCTTCCCTTGCTGCCTGAGTCCCTGAGAGACAGGGGGTGGGGCAGAATGCCTGTGTCGTTGCCATGGTGATGACATAAGCATCCCGCCCCCATCACTCAGCAGCTGAGTATGCACATTAACCTTCATCTTTGTTGGGTTAATTTGCATATCACTTCTGATTGGCTGGTGGTGTAGCGGAGGTACAGTCAATTTACATGTTCATCTTTTATTAGGTAAGATACATCTGTATATGGAGAGACTAACATAACTATTCATGGTAATAATAAACAACAAATTAAGGATGATATTTATTTCTGGGTTGGACAGAGGGGAAATGGATGAAAAAAGTATACAGCCAGAGATTTATCCATGTTGATAACACATAGTAAAATCAATTATTAAGAAGAGGAAAATGGCAATATGTTCTCTAAGCCTTTGTATTATCTTTTTCAAAGTTTTGCTTTATGGCCTTCTGGCATTTCATTTTATAAAAGAAGTCACGAAGACTGCTGATCTCTCGGCAATAAACTAATTTTTGCCTTTCTAGAAAACTGAAGATTTTTTTCCTTTCTATAACTCAAAAATTTACCAAAGTGTATCTAACCACAGGTCTTCTACTGAATAGCGAGCACCTATTTTGGCTCCTATCAACATTTTCCTATTTTACTGTTGTAATAATACCGTATTTGCCGGCGTATAAGACGACCCTTTGGCCCTGAAAATATGCCTCCAAGTGGGGGGTAGTCTTATACGGCGAGTATATAACAAACTCTGTATTTTGAGTGGAAATGTTAGGGGGTTGTCTTATACGCCCAGTCGTCTTATACGCCGGCAAATACGTATTTTTCAGGGCCAAAAAATCGTCTTATACGCCAGCAAATACGGTAATTTAACTTGGTTTTTAAATTTGACACAAAACATATTCTTCAGCTTTTAAAAAAGTACATTGTCTCCTTAAATATTTCTACTTTTAAAAAAAATGAAGCACGGAAAAATGTCACCGCTTAAATAAATATTGCTTATTTAGTTCACAATAGAACTTCCAGTTCTTTTAGGAATATTGTATCTAATTCATCCTTCACTTTCTCTTTGCTTTTTCATACCTACTGTGCAGTAATGTTTTGTTACAAAAAAAAAGCCTTGGCAGTCAATCAGTATTAATTCTCCAGCAGAGAGAGCACCACCCAGGTGCCTCTCAAGTTTGTTTTTGTTTTGTTTTAAAGAACCATTATTTAGTGACAGTTTTTAGCTCTGGCATCATAAAAGCAACAAGTCGGAAGAGTTTCTAATGACTTTGCATTTAAAGAAAAATAGAGCTGAAACCGGTTTGGCTCAGTGGATAGAGCGTCGGTCTGCGGACTGAAAGGTCCCAGGTTCGATTCCGGTCAAGGGCATGTACCTTGGTTGCGGGCACATCCCCAGTAGGGGGTGTGCAGGAGGCAGCTGGTCGATGTTTCTCTCTCATCGATGTTTCTGACTCTATCCCTCTCTCTTCCTCTCTGTAAAAAAATCAATAAAATATATTTTTAAAAAATATATAAAGAAAAATAGAGCAAGACACACACAATCACTGAAAATTCTTAAGCAGATGCGCTGAAAACAGACTGAAAGGCTTACGAAATGGTGCAAAGAGAGTTAAGGAAAGATGTAATAAGAGGAATAGAAAAGATAATACAGTGGTGATAGAAAAATAAAGTAAACTCAAAAGCAATGATAAAAATCCATTTTTATATTAATGGGAGAACTAAAAGCATTCCTGCTAAAATAAAAAACAAGGTGAGGCCCGACTGGCATGGTTCAGTGGTTGAGCGTCGACCTATGAACCAGGAGGTCACGGTTCAATTCCTGGTCAGAGCATATTCCCAGGTTGCAAGCTGGATCCCCGGGGTGGGGCGTGCAGGAGGCAGCCAATCAATGACTCTCTCTCATTATTGATGTTTCTATCTTTCTCTCCCTCTCCCTTCCTTTCTGAAATCAATGAAAATATATTATAAAACAAACAACCTACAACAAAACAGAAACAATGTAAGGATGTCTATGATATCCCTGTTCTTTAGCATTGTACTATAGGTACCATCAGTCAATGACATTAGACAAGAAAAAACAGACTGGAGGCCTAAAAACTGGAAAATAAGAAGTAACTCTCCCTCTTTGCAGATGATATGAGAATATACCTGGAAACTCCATGAGAATTATAGCTAAACTTGATGCAAACACAAAAGGATGCAATAATGCCCTGGCCGGTGTGGCCCAGTTGGTTGGGCATTGTCCTGTGCACCTGGGTATGTGCCCTAACCAAGAATCGAACCTGCAACCCCTCGGTGTTTCAACCCACTGAGCCACACCAGCCAGGGCTGGCTGGGCTTCCTTTTAGAATGATGAAAATGTTCTAAAATTAGATATTAGTGATAGTTGTACAACCTTATGATTATGCTAAAACCACTTAATTGCACACTTTAAACTTGTAGCTTTGTGATATATAAATGATGGTTCAATAAAGCTATCAAGAAAGTAATAGCCTTCACATGTACAAATAACAACCAGTTAGGAGACGAGAAAGAACTGGAAATTCCTTTTACAATAATAACAAAAATACTTGGAATAAATTTATAAAGTTATGTACCAAATGTATATAAGGAAACTTAAACTCTCTTGAACAATACAATAGATTTTGATTTACTTTCCTGATACTCTCTGCTACTTTTGTATGTGTACCTATCAATATACAAAACCTCCATTTTGACCGCAAACAAAGTCTGGAGGATATATACTTGTTTTCAAGGTGCAAGAAATGAAATAAAAATATTTGGAAAAAAGCAAAAGATTCCTGATAATCTCACCTTTTTATTATTTCTTAATGGGCATATTTTTATTAAAAGAAATATCCTAAATGCAAGCTCGCTCTTGATTAATGCAGACCACCTCATTATAAATGTAATTTATTTTTGCTGATACTTGATTGTCATATGGTTTGCTTAAGAAAGCCAATCAGGGTCACTGTTTTGAAGAAAAGAGAGAAGTTCCACTTGGTAATCCGGAGTTCTCTGTAGAAGAGCTGTTAAAAAGCTTTCTTTGATGAAGAATGGTCTCAGCTGACACGTTACTATCTTGTTTTGTGTAGTCTCACTGTTAGAAACCAAGAACAGGGGCCCGGGAGGGCTTCCCATGAACTCAGAAGAGACGACCTTCCAACCTGGGAAGAGAGGTAAGATCTCACGTGTTCAGCTCACTAAGTTGACAGAAATGCCTACCTTATCATTATTATTTATTTATTTATTTGCTATATGTTTTAATGAACACATAGTTTCTGTAACTGCAATTTAGTAATACTAAGTCATAACTCAGCATCACATTTTCACTGCAGATTTCCTTTTAAATCATTGTGTGGCAGGGAGAAAAACCAGTTCCATCATTAATCTAATACCTGCTAATCTCAAATATAAATGGGTGCTTCTTGACAAAGCATATGACGTTATTTTATTTTTGTTCGGTATGCTTTAAAAAAAAAGACTATAATAAAACATACACATTGGTTTTCAGGAAAGTTTTAAAAGTCTGTCTTTTTCTTAATTATCAATTTATACTTCCATTCATGTATTATTTTTAAAATTTAAGAAAATGCACACAATTTACTTTCCATAATGCCAGATTTTAATATTGTCTCTTTTCCCACCTGTAGGTAGTATCAATTGATTTACTTTTACCTACACATTCTTAGACCTTTTCTTGGAATTTTTCTTGGAATAATTGCAAATACAAAACCAATATCCTAAAAGCACCGTTCACATAGGTCTTGTATTAAATGTTTATTTTTTTAGATTTATTTATTTTGAGAGAAAAAGGGGGAAGTAGCCTAAAAGGTTGGTTAAGAATTTTTTTTCATTCTTTATCTTAGTTATTCCTACTCAGATTTTAAGAAGTCTTGGAAGCACGTTAAAATCTTCCACAACTTATGAGTTTCTTAAAACAGCTTTTATCTTACCTATTCCAGTGTAATGTGTTCTCATACCAAAGCTTGAGGCTGGTGCATCAGAAACCACAATGGCCGAAACTGGTTTGGCTCAGTGGTAGAGCGTCAGTTTGCGGATTGAAAGGTCCCGGGTTCGATTCCAGTCAAGGGCATGTGCCTTGGTTGTGCGCACATCCCCGGTGGGGGGTGTGCAAGAGGCAGCTGGTCGATGTTTCTCTCATTGACGTTTCTAGCTCTCTCTCTCTCCCTTCCTCTCTGTGAAATATCAATAAAATATATTTAAAAAAACAAAAAAACAGAAACCACAATGCCTACATCTAGTCCTGGCTGTACCCCTCCTGCCAGTGGAACCTTGAGACCTCGGACACTTGGCTTAGTAGTCCCATGCCTCAGCTTCCTTATGTGTAAAGTGGGGGTGATAATAGTTTGTTGTTGCTAAGCCGATGAAGGGTTGTTGTGTGTATCTGTCTCTGTTTGTAAGAACGCCCCTCATAACGGAGTACCTCTACAAGAATCCTATTTTCAAATAAGGTCACGTCCAGAGATATTGAGGACTAGGACTTCAACATATCTTTTTTTTTAGGGCCCAAAATTCAACCCAAGAGCAACTTCCTACAAAATAACACTGGATCCAGTTGGTTTCACCGATTAGTTCCACAAGACATTTCAGGAACTGATCATTCCAAGATTACACGAGTCTCGTCTAATCACCCAAATGTCTAAGAGGCCAGTGTAACAGGGAAACCAAAATCAGATGAGGACAGTACAGAATGGAAATCAGAGATGAATCCTGCCCAGGAACTCTGTCTGGGCCACATACAGCAGCACGGGTGAATCTTAGACACTCGGTGTTAGGTGGAAAAAGCAAGCTGCAGAAGACATTTTTATAAACTTAAGAGAGAGGGAAAAAAACACAAACTAGCCCAGCCAGCATGGCTCAGAGGTTGACCTATGAACCAGGAGGTCACCGTTCGATTCCCGGTTCAGGGCACAGGCCCGGGTTATAGGCTCAATCCCCAGTGTGGGGCGTGCAGGAGACAGCCACTCAATGATTCTCTCTCATCATTTATGTTCCTATCTCTCTCTCCCTCTCCCTTCTTCTTTGAAATCAATACAAATATATATATTTTTAAACTAAAAAATACAATGTTTTGAATACATACATACATAGAAACTAGGGGGATAGGATAATGGGAAAGAAATAATAAAGGTCATTGTTAAACAAACTGTGTTTTCTGACCTCAGCATAATGAAATATAAGTAAAAAAATCATCTAGAACAGGGAAAACACAAAATCAAGAATAGAGGTTCCCTCAGGCCTGAGCAGCTAGAGGGCAGTGTTGAGGGTTGTGTCAAGGTAAGCGCAGCTATGGGTGATGGCCTGGTTCTTAAGGTAAATGATGAATTCATGGATGCTCGTTTTTCGTTTGTTTGTTTGTGTGTTTGTTTTAAAATATATTTTTATTGACTTCAGAGAAAAAGGGAGAGGGAGAGAGAGAGATGAAAATATCAATGATGAGAGAGAACCATGGATCAGCTGCCTCCTGCACACCCCACACTGGGGATCGAACCGGCAACCCAGGCATGTGCCCTGACTGGGAATCGAACCCTGACCTCGAATCGAACCCTGACCTCCTGGTTCACAGGTCGACACGCCACCCTGCCAGGTGTGGATGCTCGTTTTCGCTGTCACCCTTCCTAACCTGCAGTTATATAACTCCTATCCTTTCCTCCTCTTTAAAATTCTTTTGAGTGCAAACGCATACTAAATAGATACTGCCCCACTGCTATTCTGGAAGTCAGTGTGGTCAGAGTTGACTCAGACCTGTCATGTGACTAGGGAGTTTTTTGCTCAGATGATTATAGGATTTTTTCTTTTCCTCTATAATTTAAAAACTTTTCCAGGACGAGCTTAGACATAAACAAGGACGTGCTGAGCGGTTATTGTAGCAATTTGGCTTGCCAGCCTCTGGGCAGCAGCCATGCGATCCAGCTGAACAATGTGGAAGCACCAAACTCATGTGTTTTTGCTAAAGGCTTAAGGAAACAAAAACAGCTCTTTCCCTTCCTTGAAAGGTCCAAAGGGCACATTTTCATTCTTAGGGAGGAAAAAGATAGGTTTCTAGTGATGAAATCCAGATGGGCTACCAATAACATGGCTCCCTTTTGCCCTTTCTCCTGGTCCCGGCAAAGCCCAACTCCTACGCTGGAGGAGGCCAGTGCGTGGGCGCAGTCCTTCGACAAGGTGATGCTCACCCCAGCGGGCAGGAACGCTTTCCGCGAATTCCTGCGGACAGAATTCAGTGAGGACAATATGCTTTTCTGGATGGCGTGTGAGGAACTGAAAAAAGAAGCTAATAAAAGCATTATTGAGGAAAAGGCAAGGACAATATACGAAGACTACATTTCTATTCTCTCTCCTAAAGAGGTACGTACTTACCAAAAGGTTTTTTTTTTATTAAAATATATATTTTATTGATTTTTCACAGAGAGGAAGAGAGAGGGAGAGTTAGAAACACCGATGAGAGAGAATCATCGATCAGCTGCTTCCTGCACACCCCCTACTGGGGATATGCCCGCAACCAAAGTACATGCCCTTGACCGGAATCAAACTCGGGACCATCCAGTCTGCAGGCTGATGCTCTATCCACTGAGCCATACGGGTCTCGGCCTATCAAAAGGTTTTGTTCCAGGAGCCCATGGATAAAATGGACCTTTCTGTGTTTGGTCACCAGGTATAGTTACAGCTACTCCGAAACATAGGAAATGACTCTATCTCCTACCCATAGTGCAGTTACCCTTGAACAACCCTACTGTGTTTTGTTTTTAATGAACCATATGTGTGTGTGTGTGTGTGTGTGTGTGTGTGTGTGTGTGTGTGTATGTGTGTGTGTATGAGGCCTGGTGCCCAAAATTGGTGCACAGGTAGGGTCCCCAGGCCTGGCAGGCAATCAGGGCCAATCGGGGCCTTCCAGCTGCTGGCCAACGCCTTCCTTCCCTCAGCTGCCAGCTGCTGGCCAGGCCTTCCTTTGTTCCATGCTGCCCCCTGGTGGTCAGCACACATCATAGCAAGTGGTCAAACTCCCAGGCCGTCAAACTCCTGAGGGGACAATTTGCATATTAACCTTTTACTATATAGGATTTTATTAATTTCAGAGAGGAAGGGAGAGATAGAAACATCAATAATGACAGAGAATCATCCATCGGCTGCCTCTTGCACACCCCACACAGGGGATCGAGCCCACAACTGGGGCATATGCCCCGACCTGGAATGGAACAGTGACCTTCTGGTTTATAGGTGGATGCTCAACCATTGGGCCACACTGGCTGGGAAACAACCCTGATTTTAAGTGGGCAGGTTTTTTTCCTAATAAATATAGGAGAGTACTGTAAATACATTTTCTCCTCCCTGCCATTTAATGACATTTATAAGGCTATCTATAATAATAAAAGTGTAACATGCTAATTAGACCAGACAGCCAAATGACTTTCCAGATGTCCTTCCAGATGACCTTCTGGGTGAAGCCAGGGCTGCGAGGGCCAAGGCAAGCTACTGCGGCTGTGAGGGCCGAGCTCCTTGCATGAATTTTGTGCACCGGGCCTCTAGTATATAAAACACATAACATACAAAATATGTGCTAATCAACTATTTATGTTACCAATAAGTCTTCCAGTTAACAGTAAGCAATCAGTAAAGTTTTGGGGAGTCAAAGGTTATACATGGATTTTCACCTGCATGGGGTTAGGGCCTCTACTTCTTGTGCTGTTCAAGGGCCACATGTATTCTAATTCCTTTGGCCATGGTCCCACGATGGGCTCCAAGTACACCCTGAAATCTGGGAAGGATTTTGTCCACTTTTCTGGAGAAAGTATCCATACCTTTCATCAGATTTTCCAAAAGGGGTAGTCTATGCATTTTACTATTAATACTGTTTAAAAATAGTACCAGTATAAGCATTTTTTAAAATAAAATTATCCCTTTATTCTCATTCAAAATGTTTTTTATAGGAATCTTTATTTTTTTAATTTTTATTGTTGAAAGTGTTACAGATGTTCCCTGGTATCTTTATTTTTATGTAGTAGCATCACTAACATGATGCTGATTCTTCCAAAGTTTCCCCCAGTGTCCAATAAAATATATTTCTTAAAAATATATTTTATTGTTTTTTACAGAGAAGAAGGGAGATAGTTAGAGATAGTTCTCACCTACTGAGAATGTGTCCGCAACCAAGGTACATGCCCTTGACCAGAATCGAACCTGGGACCCTTCGGTCTGTAGGCCAACGTTCTATCCACTGAGCCAAACCGGTTAGGGCGAGTGTCCTTTTCTAATGTCAGAGAAATTATGAAATCAAGAAAGTCTTCATTTCTCAGAGATTTTGTTCTTTCAATTCCAAAATGTAGGTTTGGTTGGTCTCGAAACTAAGTGCCTTGTAGTTCTAGTTATAAAATCATTATTTTCCTAGTTTGTGCTAAGAACGTAAAGTTCATGAAACATTGCCTCTCCTGCCAGGAACTCACACACAAGGGGGCAGAGTGACTTGGAGCTCCTCAGCCCTGCCCCTGCCAACGCCTCAGGGGCTGGTGCAGTGACAAACAGTGGGGTGGGACAGGAATGAGGGAGACGTACTGGAAGAGGCATTAGACGGACCCAGGAGGGACCCAGAATCTGTGTAAGGAACCTTCTAGGAGCTTTTGATGCCACTGCCATTTGAGAACCTCTGTTCATTGTGTGTTCATTTTCTCTTTGGCAGGCCCAATTTTTCGGTACCTTGGTTGGTTTGGCATTTTTAAAAACACCAGAACAAGCTCTGGGAGTTTGGGGTGGATTTCCAAAGAGAAACGTATCTAATACAGCTCTCAATTGTTTCTGCTGACAGGTCAGCTTAGACTCCCGAGTCAGAGAAGTCATCAACAGGAACATGGTGGAGCCATCCCAACACATATTCGACGACGCACAACTTCAGATTTACACCTTAATGCACAGAGACTCGTATCCCCGGTTCATGAATTCTGCCGTCTATAAAGATTTGCTCCAGTCCTTATCTGAGAAATCCGATGAAACATAGGATGCTATCAACTCTATTTATTATTAATAAAATAGCAAGGACCCGTGGAGTAGGTCTAGGACCGGGAAGTAGAGGTAGCAGCCGGATCTTCTGCTGGACTAATACGGGCCTATTTTAATGAACAGATGCTTCCTTCCGCAGAAGACTACATGTTCACAGTGTCAACTGCGGCCACTTTTAGGGCAACTGACAAGAAAAATGAACATGGCTGCCTTAGAAAGAGAGTGCTTTTACATTTACAACAACAGTGGCATGTTCTGAACGGCAAGGGATCCACTACCAGACTCCGCCTCTTGGAGCATGGACACCTACCGGCCCCAGGACTGCTTCTGTCCTATGAGGGTTCAGTACCTGATGACGCTCTTCCTGAAGGAAAGACATTCCGCTGTGTCTCAGCTGCTCCTTCAGTCCATCAAGCTGCTTTGGATATTTCACTTACCAGGGCCATTCCAGGACCCAAATTCCCATGTCATAAAGATGTGACCACTTCTTGTGGAAAAAATGGACTTCCCACTTAATCTGAGAATACATGTATGTAATACATATAAGTGTGTGTGCATCTATCCATGGCTAATGTAAAGCACAGTGATCTGAAGTGCATCAGACTCAACGTTTGGTAAGAGAAGTAGTGCTTAGAAAGTTATTTTGTTGAAAAGTTATCATTACTTTATCAGAATCTGCCAACCTAACAAATTTTTAAAAAATATATACTTTATTGTTTTACAGAGAGGAAGAGAGAGGGATAGAGAGTTAGAAACATCGATGAGAAGAATCACCAATCAGCTGCCTCTTGCACACCCCCTACTACGGATGTGCCTGCCACCAAGGTAGATGCCCTTGACCAGAATCGAACCTGGGACCCTTCAGTCCGTAGGCCAACGCTCTATCCACTGAGCCAAACTGGTTTTGGCCAACAAATGAATTTTTAAGTTCACAACTTGGTCATATTCCTAGCAAAACTTTCAAAGAAGCATATTTCCATTTTATTCTTGAAATACAGGCATTTTCACTAAAAAAAAATTAAGCACGAGAGTTTGACTTCAATCTTTACTTTTTTTCACATGCAAATACTTGGGAAATAGATTAAGTAGGGTTACATGTAAGTTATCTTTCAGCTCCCACACGAGGATTTTGTTTTTAAATCCCACTAGTTTTATGATAGGCAAATGAAATAACTTCATAGGTTACTGGTAAAAATACTGGTCTGTAGACCTAAAAATCTTGAAGAAACCCATCACTAAAATGAATGGGAAAGACACCTAAAATGAGGGTGTCTTTTGACTGCAAGAGACACCCAAATCTAAAATGGTTTGAGGGGTGGATTAAATTGGCAAGAGCCTATAGCACACTTCAGCCCTAAATGGGGTGCTTAAAAAAAAAAAAAATGATTGCTGAAACCGGTTTGGCTCAATGGATAGAGCATCGGTCTGCAGACTGAAAGGTCCTGGGTTCGATTCCGGTCAAGGGCATGTACATTGGTTGCGGGCACATCCCCAGTAGGTGGTGTGCAGGAGGCAGCTGGTAGATATTTCTAACTCTCTGTCCCTCTACCTTCCTCTCTGTGAAAAAAATCAATAAAATATATTAAAAAAAATAAAATAAAAATAAGTAAATAAATGATTTTTTTCTTTTTTAGAGGGAGGGAGGGAGGAGAAAGAGAAACATCAATGTGACAACATAACATTGATTGACTGCCTCCTGTATAACTCTTACTGGGAATCAAGCCCACAACCCAGGTATGTCCCCTGACCAGAAATGAAATTAGCAACTCTCCCGTGTATGGGACGATGCCCAACCGAGTCCCCCGGGCTAGGGCAGGGGTGGGCAAACTTTTTGACTCGAGGGCCACAATGGGTTCTTAAACTGGACCAGAGGGCTGGAACAAAAGCATGGATGGAGTGTTTGTGTGAACTAATATAAATTCAAAGTAAACATCATTACATAAAAGGGTATAACCCGCTCTTTCGGCTCCGCTGGCCGTAGTTTGCTCACGGCTGGGCCAGGGCATGGGATGCTCTCCTCTTAGTGCTCTCCCTCACCTGGCTCTTTAGCCTGACGATTTCTGAATTCTGTTCAAACCCCAACCCTAACCCCCTCGCCCTTATTCTCTTGGTAAATCACCTTACCTCCTACTCTATTATGACAATTGTGTCCTTATCCCCCTTCAACTTCCTGTGTAACTTATAAATATGTGTAGACTGGCATCTATTCCTGCCTCCTTCAGTCCTGCTCCAGAGAATAACGTGTTTTCTCTTTTTCAAGGCATCAACCCCTTACCTGGGGGTCTCATATTTTTTTCATTAGACAAAGAGAACATAATTGTGCTTAAGACATAACCCCTGCCCTCTAGTAGTTTCCATTCAGGTAAGGACAGACGTGACCATGGCATCTAAAGTACTAACTTAGTAAGTAGTCTAACTGCAGTAAGCACTAACAGTGAAGAACTGAGTCTTGAAGAGCTATGGAAAGTTTTTGTGTTGCCGAAACCGGTTTGGCTCAGTGGTAGAGCGTCGGTCTGCGGACTCAAAAGGTCCCGGGTTCGATTCCGGTCAAGGGCATGTACATTGGTTGCGGGCACATCCCCGGTAGGGGGTGTGCAGGAGGCAGCTGGTCGATGTATCTCTCTCATCGATGTTTCTAGCTCTCTATCTCTCTCCCTTCCTCTCTGTGAAATATCAATAAAATCTATTTTTTTAAAAAAGTTTTTGTGTTTTTTTTAATAGTAGGAGTTATCTTTTATTTTTAAAATACATTTTTATTGATTTCAGAGAGGAAGGGAGAGGAAGAAAGAGACAAAAACATTAACGATGAGAGAATAACTGATTGGCTGCCTCCTGCATGCCCCCTACTGGAGATTGAGCCTGCAACCAGGGCATGTGCACTCGACCAGAATAGAACCCAGAACCCTTCAGTCCATAGGCCAACACTCTATCCACTGAGCCAAACTGGCTAGGGAAAGTTTTGGAGGTGACACCAAAGCTAAAACCAGTAGATCTAAAGATTCAGAAAAAGAGAAGAGAAACATCCTCCGTACTACTGTCCAACACTAGCTTTTTCTTAAAACCAGCAGGCATCACTTAATTAAAACTGTACTTTAAGAACACCTTAATAGTTGGGAGAGGAAAAGGAAGCAAACAAAAAGAAAAGCAAGCTTCAATGTTAAATAAAATGACAAAATGTGATACAATTTAATAACAAGAAACTTTATTGAATTACAAATTTTAAAATGCATCACTTAATTTAAAAGTGGGACTATTTTAATTTTTATTCTTCTTAAAATTGTTTTCAAAAATGCACTTTTCAAATGCTAAAACAAAAAGTTAATCTGTGAACTGACAAAGTAAAGATGGAATGATACCAGGGGCCAGTTCTTATATATGGGGTCTTAACAAGGACCTTTAAATGTTGTCTTCTGTATTATATCAAATTGATTTCCAATAAGAAATGAGAAATGGGAGCAAAGGGGAGTGAAAGTATGTACTGAGGTCTTTCTGTAGGTGTCTGATAGAATATAGACTTAGCATGATAAGTTGTGGACTTTGTTAACAGTGGCCTTGAAGATGTGCTAGAGCAAGCATACACTAAGGAATTTATGTGAAAATCAATTTTTCTTATTCCTAACGGAATAAATGGTAAACACTTAAACAAAAAGTAAAACCTAATTCTAATATACATACTATAAAACAAGTTGCATTATAGCCCACATATTCAGTTTGTTCAACAACCTCATTAATTAACAGAAAAGGTAAACTTATTAGACTCAGAACAAATATATTTTCTATCAACCTCAAGATGGGAAGATTTATATAATCTTTATACTTAATCCTTGGCCAGTAGAGATTTCCAAATCAAAATCTAGTTTTGAGCTATTTATAATAACCACACTACACTAAAATGCAAACATTTCCTTCCCAGTATATCTTCCTATGAGGGGAAAATGATTAGACACTTTCATTCTTTGCCATTGCAGTGTTCTGCGAAACTAAAATACTATAAACTCAAACGGGTACACAAAACAAAACAACTGATTCCAACAAAGCCAAGTCGTATTTCCAAAAGTAAAATCCATTAAGGACAATAAACATGTACAAGAAATTATAAGAAATAATGATCATGGTTAGTTACAAATGCAAAATAATATCTAATTATCCCAGACTTGTGAATATAATAATTAAAAAGAATTTCATATGCTAGTTCAAATATTATGTACAATTTAGATAAGCTGGTCAAGTATACACCACATTTAATAAACGTATAATTATATTACCCCTCTCCTCCTCTAATATTTGCAGGTACATGCCAATAAGGGGGAAAATGTGATTTTCATTTATGTATTAGCTGAGGAGAATAATATTTCTGTGTTTGTTTCAGACTGTAAAAAACTTAAGGTAATTTTCCTTTACGAAGGAAAAGAAGGTAAAAATAAATTGCCAAAAATTTAATTGATAAAAGTTTGATATTAATTACTTATAAAAATGAAAAATAATTGAAATAGATACCATATAATTATTATGTAGTCTCCCCACTGATCTGAAAATACAGGCATTTAAGAAAGGATAATATTATGTCAAAAACGAAGTCTAACCCAAGGGATGCATTTTCTTTAAAAATCTGACTTGCAGAAAAACTACGTCCGTGGCCTAGTTTTAAAGCCAGTTATAAAATCCATTTTCTCAATGGTCCAGGCATTTTCCCAATTCTTCCAACTCAACAGAACTGTCAAAAAAAGAGAGAAATATTTTGTAAGACCATTAAATATTTTGTAAGACAATAGGGTGTACCCCTTCTCCCATTTAACACAGCATACTTTATATTGCTAAGAAAGAGATGCTTTTTTAAAAAGACGCTCTATTTTTCAGATATAAGTAATCACCCTTTTTAAGTGTTTGACTTCTCCAACTTAGAATTAGTAGAAATATATAACTAAAGTAGTATAAATTTTTTAAAAATCAAGAACCTCTCTTTTAGACACAGACAACAGTATGGTAGGTTCAGAAGAAGGGGTTTGGAGGAGGATGAAAAGGGTATCGTGGGTCAAACAGATGACGACAGAGGAGACTAGACTTTGGGCAGTGAGCACACTCTGCAGATGAGGTATCATATATTACTGGAGGACCACGCCCTCTCGCAACCTGGGACCCCTGGGGGATGTCAGACTGACGGCTTTGGCCCGATCCCCGTAGGCCAGGCCCAGGGACCACCACTGGTGCACAAATCCACGCACCAGGCTTCTAGTATGCATATAAGACCTTTGGTTAATCTCTTCTTGCCTTCCCCTCCTTCCCCCTTCCCTCTGAGATTCATCAGTCTCTTCCATGTTTCCATGCCTGTGCGTTGAGTTTCTGTCCCCTGGTGGTCACTGCACATCATAGCTACTGGTTGAACGAAGGAAAGGTTGCTTAGGCTTTTATATATAGAGAAGACTTGTACACCTAAAAGTTATGTTAACAACTAGTGCCCGGGTGCACGGATTGGTGCACATTGAAAGAAAATTAACTAGAAGGTGACTGGAGGGGCAGGATTGGGCAAGACTGGGTGAAACAGTCACTCCTGGAGCAGCACTGTGGCTTGAAGGACATCTGCAGAGTGAACGGGGTCCCTCTAGCAGGTGGGGTGCCTTGGCCTGGCCTGCAGGGATTGGGCCAAAACTGGCTCTCCGACGTCCCTCAAGGGGTCCCAGATTGCGAGAAGGCAGTTCTCAGGTGATGCACCCCAGAATTGGGCTCCCTCCTCTCTGGTTTTGGGGTGCATCACTGGAGAACCACTGCTGCCAAGTCACCGCAGCTTGGCAGCTCCTGCGTTGAGCACCTGCCCCCTGGTGGTCAGTGCATGTCATAGCTATTGGTAGGACGGTTGGATGGTTGCTTAGCCTTTTATATATATAGATATTAATGTTATACCAGTAAATTTAAATTTTAAAAAATAATAAAAAGAATCACTCTTCTTAATGTTTTCAAGTTAAAAACATTCATTCAAAATTTGAACTTCTAGAGTAAACCATCAGAGCATCAGCTTTTAATACTAAAATAAACTTAAATCCAATAAGTACTATGTCAGAACTTATGCTGCAAACTGCCTGTATTCAAAACAAACCATTATAAACCCAATATTACTACTACTAATAAAATAACAATCCATCATACAAATCAAATCTAAGAGAGCTATCTGGAAAAGCCAGATTTGCTCAATAGAACGGGGGTGGGGGGTGGGGGGGAGAGTTTCCCTCTTAGACCAAGGTAAAATCTTCTGCCAACTCAGGATAGGAGACACTATTTTAAACCATGAGGATACTCTCAATACCAGTAACTTTCCCAGCTCAGAATTAAATCTTTGTATATAATAAAATGGGTATTGGTATCAACCCCTAAAATAGTGTCTAGGGCAGCTGTGGGCAAACTACGGCCCGCAGGCTGGATCCGGCCAGTTCGGCTGTTCTATCCAGCCCGGGGAGCCGAAAGAGTGGAGGGTTCTCTTGCTCTCCCCTCGGCTCCTTCACCAGCAGCCCAAGATGAGAGTGCCAGCATGGTCAGGTTGCCTTTGTTCCGGCCCTCCGGTCTAGTTTAAGAACCCATTGTGGCCCTCAAGTCAAAAAGTTTGCCCACCCCTGGTCTAGGCCAAAGTTCCATTCCATATTTGTGGAGGATATTCCCCCACTGTCTGGCTTTTAATTCTCTTCTGATTTTCAGAAAATGCTTTAACCTGAAAATACTTTATGTGAATAATTAAAAATAAACATTAGACTTAAACGTCTATAAAAATATAACAAACAAACAAAATCTTGTACCAACTTCACAAAATTTAATACAAGCAGTCAGTACTTTTGGAACATGAACAATTATCAGGCACTTTAAATATATTACCTCTACTCTTCATCACAACCTTTAATGTAGGTATTATTTACATTTAATATATGACAACATAATAGTTCAGTAAGAATAAGTGGCAAAGGAACTAAAAATCTATTTGGCTCCAGAGACTATCTTCCTACTATGTGAACCTCACCAACCCCATACCCTAACATCTTCATATCTACAACAATAAAAATGATCTTAGGACAAATTTTTATTTTTTATTTTTTTATTTTTATTTTTTAAAATATTTTATTGATTTTTTTACAGAGAGGAAGAGAGAGTCAGAAACATCGATGAGAGAGAATCATCGATCAGCTGCCTCCTGCACAACCCCTACTGGGGATGCACCCGCAACCAAGGTACATGCCCTTGACCGGAATCGAACCTGGGACCCTTGAGTCCACAGGCCGACGCTCTATCCACTGAGCCAAACCGGTTTCGGCATTAGGACAAATTTTTAATTCTTCTCCCAATTTTAAATTATATTATTGTGGCTCACAAAAATCACTCAAGAATGAATCATTTAAGTAACATAAACTTGCCTGTGGGGGGCTAATTCAAGAGTATATAGGCAATACAATGGCTTAGTGAAAAGCCTACCAACCCATGACAGTGCTCATCTGTAATTCCTTAGTTGATGAGCTCAAAGAGATGAGGAAAATAACACTAAAACCATTAGACTGGATTTCAACTAAGTAATTTTTCCAGAAACAAAATCTATGTAGAGAAGTAATTCATATGAACAAATTTTCTGGAGTACAAGAGTGGGAGCAAATGCCTGAGTATAGTATATACAGGACTAAGATACAGTAATCAAGCATGTAAGATTCAATCCTGTTATTCCTGAACCAAAACAAAATGAAGGTCGGAAAGTTAAGATTCTTTATTTCTAACAAAGTACAAAGTAGTATATCCATTACAGATGGTGAGTCATAGACTCCCATAGCACTGAACTGTGTGAGCATATGTATATATTTACATATTTACAGAGACTTATGAAAAGACCTGAAGAAATCATTCTATTATACATGAGTAAAATATGAATCCAAGAAGACACCATACCTTCCATCGATTTCCACATTCATTGCAGACAACAAATGTTGTCATTGGTTCATCAGCACTACGAGTTTGTACCTGCAGCGAAATCAAGTGAAAAATGTTACTTTTTACAATACTATAAAAAGTTTAACCTAAATAAGAACATTCTACATGAAAATATATGACAACCACAATGGTACAACAAAATCCTATATAATAAAGGCTATATGCAAATCGACTGAAGGACAGAACAACTAGTCACTATGATGCCGATCGGGGGCGGGGGCAGCCGTGGGAAGGGGACACGGGCAGTATGCCAGCCCTGTCTCCTGGTCGAACACCTGGTTGAGGGGACAATTTGCATATTAGTCTTTTATTATATAGGATAAGAGCCTACCAAATAAAAAGTAACCTGTTTATATACTAACCAACACAGGTAATCAACTATTTTTTTTCAACTATTTATTAACCTTAGAAAAAGAACATGGCCATTTTACTAAATTCTATACTATTTTATAAATTTTACTTAATTGATATAGCTTTCACAGTAACAATTTCCATGAAAGTATAACTAATTGGAATCTGTTAATATTAAAAAAGCATTCTTACCCTTGAGATCACATTTCCTTAAAAAAAAATATCAAAGTATAGTGATAATTATTATTACTCCTTGTTTTGAAACAAATTGCAAGGATTCTTAATATAAAATAAGACTTTTTAAGTAAGCCCATACCTGTGTGTAAGTACAATTCTTCTTTTTACACTTGCCACATGTGAATAAGTCAGTCTGGGTTCCGCCCGTCTTGGCCATCTGATGCTCTCTGATGGCTTCTTTGGTCAAGTTTTTCCTCATCTCTTTGAGCTCATCACTAGCCATTTCCTAATAGAAAGGTGGCATAATGCTCAGTTATAGGTGTCCTTTAATGTATCTTGAATGCTTTTTATGATCAATCCACTTAATAATAGAACTAAAATCAACTTTTAAAGTTTTAAAAGTGAAATGTTAATATTTTCCCTCAAAGAAGTTAAGAGTTTGCTTTCTTTTAAAATTTCTTCAAATGTAAAAATTTCATTTAATTATGACTTAATGGCTTATAAACAATGCGATCCTGTACCAATAAGCACCTCCAGTGTCCAGACTGTGATGCACCATTGCTTTCCCACAAAAAGAAACAAGGACCTACAGAGAAATGTCTGGTTCCAGGTTTGGGTCAATAAATACACAGGATATGCCGTCTTCTTGTGCCAGAATGCACAGAAGCTACCTAAGACTTTCCAGTCAAACAGAAAGAGGAGCTAAAATGAAGGCGCTCCCATTGGCCAAAGACAGGACAATTTCTCCCGCCATCAAAATAAGTTACTGTAAAGAACCAATCTCAACTGGATAAAATCACAAGAGCATCATGATATTTAAGGAGAGCACACAATCATGTGCAAGAACAGCAACAAAAGCCCCATTGGCAGTTACTAGGACACTAACTCCTCGTTCTGATAACTGTTCGTTAAAGGGGGAAAATTATACACACTTAATCTGCCTTTCCTACCCAAACCACAAGAGGAAAGCCCAAGTTGAAAAGGGACAGTGCTTCTTTATCAAAAAATCTAGCCAATAGAAATCACTATTTTGCAATTCCTAATAAAATCACCAATTCAGGCAAGGATCATCAGTGGGTGAATAACACATTAGATCAGTGGTTCCCAAACTTTTTTTGGCCATGCCCCACCTAAGCAACTCTAAAATCCTGATACCTGCCCCCTATGACATAAAGTGAACTCCTGTTCACGTGGAAGAACCCTAATAGGCCATTAACTTGATCTAAACAAGCTTCCAAAGAACATGGCATCCATGAAAGAGAAAAATAAAACAACAAAGGACAACTGAAATACTGAGGAAGAAATAACTAAGAAATTGTTAAAATAATAATATGAAGTGATATAAAAAAATAGCAAATAAAGTTTCAAAACATAAGAGAGTTGAAATGCATAAATGTCACAATTCATATTTATATACTGAATATGAGGCTCCTATAACTATAAGAAATGCAAAAAATTCAGTTAATAACTCATTCTCAAATTGCCCCCCTTAAAAATGAAATTGCCCCCCTGTAGGGCATGTGCCCCGTGTTGGGAACCACTGAAAAGGCGAAGAACTTGACAATGAAGGAAACAGGCTGTTAGTACCCAAACTCACTGATGAATCTCAGAATGCTAATGAGAAACTGTGTCTCCTGATGTGAGACAATATGAAGTAAAAAGCACCACTTATAGTCAATCCTATAGAACTAGTTTCCTGTTTAACAGAAAGTGTGACAGAAAAGTTAAATAACCTCTTGAGGAAGAACAGACAATTCTTACTGTGGGATACAGAAGAAATAAACTGGCTTTTTCAACAGGTCAATGTAATGAAGAAAAAAGCAGGGGCACGGGTAGAGGAAATTGTTTTACACACACACACACACACACACACACACACACACACTCAAAAACTAAAAGTAATGTGCAGACTTTGGATCCTAATACAGAAAAAAATAGGATATGAACTAGGTATTAGGTAATAGCAAAGAATTAGCGATAGCTTTGTTAGAAGTGGTAATAATACTATGTAAGAAAAATATATTTTTAAAATACCTCTCAAGTATGTAGAGGTAAAAGAACATGTCTGAAAGTTGCTTGAAAATAATTCAAGAGAAAAGATGAAAGGGTACAAATTCTTGAAAATACTTGAAGCCTGGATGACAGTTATATGGGATTTCATTACACTATATGTTCTCTATTTTGTGAAAGTTTAAAATAACTTTTAATGAGTGTTTTTAATGCACTTAAAATATGTAGCAATTTTTATTAGCTATATAGAAAAAAATTCACTCTCTTGGATTTTTAATAATGAGATTACAGAAACACTACAGCTTTTATCTATAAATAGCCAACTATAAATTTCATTTTCCCCATCATTCTCTATAATTTTTTAAAAAATCAATAAGATGTCACCAATTTTGTAGAATTTAACCATAGAAAAAATAATAATTTCAAAGTCTGTTTGCAATTAGAAATTCAACCTCCAATTCTATATGAATCCATAATAAATTATAAAACTTTGTTTTCAGACAATAATTTAAGGCAAAATCATGGTACAGTCAAGGAAGAAATAAAGTATTGATAACAAGAGATTCAATGTCCTTAAGTATTTGTCTAATATAACATATAAATAAATTCATCAGAATAACTAATGATTTGTTGTACAGGCAGTATTCATGTAGCACTTTATGATTAAACAGAGTTTACACTTGACATCATGAAAATGTTACATACGGGTACACTCACCTCTGCCGTCATTCTAGCAAATAAGTCAGGAGAGATATTACCACAAAGCACATTTTTCCTTAAATTTGGATTCTTCGCATCCTTAAGATTTGATATTCTACTTCGTACTCTATTTTTGTATTTCATGTCTGTATTCCTTATTTCTTGATATATAGGTATAGACCATTAAGGAAAAATGTTAATTTATAAAGGTAAAATTAATTTTTCCTATTTTGCCAAAATTTCTGAAAATTTTACGCAGTTTACAAAAATCTGTTTCAAATTTATATTAGGTTAATAACAAGGCTGTTTTGACCAGATTCCTCTATTTGTAACTGACAAATAATAGTGATTATACCTTTAGGCTATGATTGAGCAATGCTTTCTTCTTAATGTTTATTGCCACAAGCACACAAATTAAAATTGTTTCAAAAAGAAACTCAAGTATTGAATCTTAGAAAACTTTTGAAAAAGAGCTTGAACTTATACAAGCTTTAACTTGCCCAATTATGAATTCTACCGAGGATACTAAAAGTCTTAAGCACTACGGTTCTCTTGAGGACCATATAAGAGACCATTCATGGTGGCCCTGAAGGTTCATTTCCTCTTCCAGCTTAGCAAAAAGCTAGGTTAGCAGATTGTTCTCAAAAGAATAGGCCACACGCCTTAGCCAATTTGGCTTGACCGTCAGCCTGCGGACTGAAGGGTCCTGGCATTCATTCTGGTCAAGGGCATGTGCCTCCGTTGAGGCTCGATCCTGTGTGCAGGAGGCAACCAATCAATGTGCCACTCTCGCATTGATGTTTCTCTTCAACTCTCTCTAAAAGAAAAAAAAATCAATGGAAAATTCTCGGGTGAGGATTTAAAAAAAGAAAGACTAGGCCACAGCACAGGCTGAGCCCAAGGAGGCCCCTTTCTAACGAGGCCATTTCCACCACGCTGTCACCTAGATGTCCCCTGCTTCCTGCCCTTACATGGAAAGTGCCTTTCCATGGGAAAGTGAGCTCAGGAGATTGTGTATGCTTCACTGAGTTCCCCAAAATGTGAAATCCTATTTCACACAGATAGTGTGCGTTTTCCTTGCCCTTTTGCACAACTTCAATGGAGATGGTACATTCTCATTTGCATGGCAGAAAAATAAAAACACTAGCAATACTATGTGCTTTACTTTTGAATGACAGGAAAACAAAAATAAAAAGGACATGGATGACCCTCACCTTTGCGATCAAAACAATACAATCAAGATAGAAACTGAAGAACACAAATAAAATAAAAATAAAAATTTTGTACGGAAAGAAAAATTTATAATTAATCTAACAGATTAAACCATTATGCATATTGACACAAAGGATATCTTCCTCAATTTGAGATCCTAATTCTTCTTCATCAGCTCCAATAGCAATGTAGTCATCTAAACAAAGACACAAAGAATTATCAAGAATAAGTGACTGTAAGATATTTTTTAAAAATCAACAGAGTAAATTAAACTGCATTCCTATTTCTTCAGCCCCATTCACTATCTTATCTATAAAGAATCCGTTTAGTTTAGTTTCATTAGGATCTGATCTCTTTATCCACTAGACGACGCCTCAGGATTCACCTAATGTCCACAGTGCTCCTTATCCTGCACAAGTGGGGAAGTGATCTAGAAGGCAATTCTTTATTTCATAACTCCAAACAGTCTGGCTGGCTCCAGCAAAGAGTAGAAAAAGCTGTAGAAAGAACTGTCTCATGTCCTGTGGTCCAGGCTTCAATGAGAGGAAGCCATTCATTTCATCTGCCAGGCACATAGATGTTCACACTCAGAAGACTCCTATGCAAATACTAAAAAGAATAGTAGGAGCCCTAGCCAGTTTGGCTTAGTGGATAGAGCGTATCAGTTTTGTTTAACATATTTAACAATGTCACCAAAATACAGTATCATTAACTGTCTATGGGGAGAGGGGAATAAATAGTTTGCAGACTAAAATGTGTGTGTGTGTGGGGGGGGTATTTGTAAAAAAAAAAAAAAAAAAAAAGTTTTAATTACTATGAACCAGGAAATATCCATACATTAGAAGGAATCCACTTCTTGGAATTATAAAGTGGTAAGGAAAGGCCTCAGTACGCCTATACCTCGCTCTCTGCTTTAGCAACCCCTACTAACAACTACTACTCCCTGAGCTAAGCTGAGCAGTGGTGCTCAGCTGTCAATGGGATGCCGCTGGGAAAGCAGAAATATGGAGGCACACACAGCATTGGTAGTGAGGATGACCAAAGGACTGAGCACTGAAATAACATACACTACACCTACCTCCTGTCCGAAGAGCTGCAGCAAGCATCTCCCTGCACTTTAACCGGACAGAGTCGGAAGTGCTTGGTGCCCGCGGAAATGATGACACATAAGTATCTCGAGCATTCGTCTCATCCTTTCTGCTGCTTACATTGCCACTGGAGCTACTAACATCCACACACACAATAAATAAAAAATAAAATACACACACACACACCAAAAAGAAGTCAAATATTAAAAAAATTAGGGAAAACTCAAATTAACATTACTATCATTCTCTAAAAATAACTTTTTGATTATTTTAAAAATTAAACAATATTTTAATATTGTTTCATCTGCCATTATAGTTCAGGACAGTAAGTGAAAAACAAAGATCTTATTATTGGGAAAGGGGTGAAGGGAATATGACAGCTCCAGAGAATCTGATAGCTTTCAACTTAAAAAAAAGTGGGTGGGGGGAGACCCTGGGTGGTTTGGCTCAGCCTTTGGACTGAAGGGTCCCGGGTTTGATAAGAGCCAATCATTGATTGACTGCCTCCTGCACGCCCCCTATTGGGGACCCTTCAGTCCAAAGGCTGAGCCAAACCACCCAGGGTCTCCCCCCACCCACTTTTTTTTTTTTAAGTTGAAAGCTATCAGATTCTCTGGAGCTGTCATATTCCCTTCACCCCTTTCCCAATAATAAGATCTTTGTTTTTCACTTACTGTCCTGAACTATAATGGCAGATGAAACAATATTAAAATATTGTTTAATTTTTAAAATAATCAAGGTCAAATGTTTAGTTGGTTAAAAAAAGACATGAGTTTTATCTTTACTAAAGTTTTAACTTGTTAATCGATACACAGGCAATTTTTGTAATGCAAGAATCACTATCTCATTTTATTTAGGCCAGGGGCACATGCGTGGGTTGCGGGCTCGGTCCCCAGTAGGGGGCGTGCAGGAGGCAGTCAATCAATGATTGGCTCTTATCATTGATGTTTCTATCTCTCTCTCCCTTCCTCTCTGAAATCAATAAAAATATATTTAAAAAACAAAACAAAACCATATTTCTAGGCCCTGCTTCCAGAATTCCCAATCCAGTAGTTCTAAAACAGTGGTCGGCAAACTCATTAGTCAACAGAGCGGCAAATTGCAGCTCGCGAGCCGCAGTTTGCCGACCACTGTTCTAGGGAAATGCCCAAGAATGTGCTTTGTGGAAGTTGCCAGGTTCACTGCTCTTACAGGGATCACTCTTTGAGAACTATTGCCTAAAAACCAGTGTCAGGTGTGGAACCAAGTGCAAACTTCGCAAGAACAGAGGAACTATTTTTAATCTACTAGGCATATCACATTTTACGTCAATGTGTTGGATATCACAGTTCATTATCTGTGAGAAGAATAAATGCAAAGGACTCCTAAGATCTGCAAAACAATTTGAATCTTCATTACTGAACTTCACATTTTCAGTTCAAAGGACAAATAGCTAAGCTGAAAGAGAAATAAAATCATGAAAAGGAAAATTAGATCCAGGAACAAAACATTAAAAAATCTGAAACAGAGCCCAAACCGGTTTGGCTCAGTGGATAGAGCGTTGGCCTGTGGACTGAAAGGTCCCGGGTTCGAATACGGGCAAGGGCACGTACCTTGGTTGCGGGCACATCCCCAGTGGGGGGTGTGCAAGAGGCAGCTGGTCGATGTTTCCCTCTCATCGACATTTCTGACTCTCTATCCCTCTCAATTCCTCTCTGTATAAAATCAATAAAATATATATATTTTTTAAAATCTGAAACAGAAATGTGGTAAATAGAGGATGAAACCATCTGAATCCCTCATCAGTACCTTCACTGCCAATTCCAATAGTACTACCCAAGAGATTCCATTCAATTAAACTTGTTGAGTACAATGTAAATAATTTCTTCTAGTTTTATAGGACCTTCTAATTCTCTTTAAACTTCCAAGGATTTTTCTAAGAAGCTTCAAAATATTTGGCTAATTCCAATAAATTAGAAGACAAAGGAGTTCTGAGTCATAAGACCAAGGAAGCGGGACTATGTAAACACATGACTTTCAACATAAATGAATTCCCACGGAGCAAAATACCTTTCTTCTCGGGCTTCAGGGCTATTCTGTGATGTAATTGCAGTGTCTTTTTTCTTTTCCTCAGGATCTTTATCAGTTGATGGTCCATCTAAAAATTTAAGAAATACTTAAGTTGTTAGCAGTTGTTAAAAAACAAAACTAAACTGAACTACTACATGTTATCAGGCTATTTAGGAAACAAAAAAACTAAAATCCTAAATTTTCAATAAGTAAATAAAATTTATGGAAGCTATTCTTTTATCACATGTACTTGGGTATTTGTTACAATAAATGCTTGTCAGCATTCCCACAGAAGCTCCCTCATCTGGTAGAAACCATATATTTGTATGTCAATGGATCCTATAAGAGAGGAACAGTATACAGAAAAAGGGAAGGAGAAAATGGAAAAAAATAGCAGCGCTGTCATAACAATGAAAACACAAAGTATACATAGAAATTTAAAAATATATATATTTTATTGATCTTTTACAGAGAGGAAGGTAGAGGGACCGAGAGTTAGAAACATAGATGAAAGAGAAACATCGATCAGCTGCCCCCTGCACATCCCCTACTGGGGATGTGCTCACAACCAAGGTACATGCCCTTGACCAGAATCGAACCTGGGACCCTTCAGTCTGCAAGCCGATGCTCTATCCACTGAGCCAAACTGGTTTCGGCAAGCAATATTGTTTTATTTTTTTTTAAATATATATTTTATTGATATTTTACAGAGAGGAAGGGAGAGAGATAGAGAGCTAGAAACGTCAATGAGAGAGAAACACTGACCAGCTGTCTCTTGCACACCCCCTACCGGGGATGTGCCCGCAACCAATGTACATGCCCTTGACCGGAATTGAACCCGGGACCTTTCAGTCTGCAGACCAACGCTCTACCACTGAGCTAAACCAGTTTTGGCAAGCAATATTGTTTTAATAATTTTTCATGAAGGTAAAAAATTTAAGGTAGTACCGAAAACATAAATAAATGTTTCCGGGGTAGTTACAAACACATTTTCATAGAAAGTCTTTCATGGTTAGTAAAGCCTACCCAGCACTTCCTCAATCTTAAGTAACATGTAAGGTAACACAGAACGCTCAGGCTTTCAGACTTAAGGTGAACAATTAAAACTGGGTAATAAAACACATAAAATAGACTCGGACCAATGCAATATTTAAGAACTGGAAAGAAACACTCGTGTTTAAATAACCAAAACAGCCTCCAAGCTGGGTTCGGAAAATGTTTGGATCTGCTGAATAACTTTTTATCTCTACCCAAGTAATAAGAAATACACAAATAATCTGATTCTCTCCATCTCTGTAGAAAATACAGAAGAGCATACATTCAGCTGTATATTAGTACAACTGAGACAACTTTTAAGGCACATCTTCATCATCCTCCCATCTGGAGCCATTCACCCCATTTCTGGCGGTGAGGCATGAGCATCACAATTCTAAAGTTCCTCAGGTGATTCTAATAGCTCTTCTGGATGTGTAACTGAAAGAGTTTGGTCCAAATCTCAATTCTAGAATTTATCTCAAAGGTTAGGGTCACCAAACCTGAATTCAATTATCCTGTGCTAAGTGTAAGCTCTAGTTTTCACATAACTTGTTTTACTGTCCCGTTATTCTCTAAAATTCACCTAAAAAAACAAACATAAAGATTTGATAGTGTTATGAAGAAAACAAAGGTCAAAAAATGATATTAAAGATTACAGCAAAGATTAAGAAATATTTAAAGCCCTAGCCGGTTTTGGTTTGGTGGATAGAGCATCGGCCTGCGGACTGAAGGGTCCCAGGTTCAATTCCGATCAGGGGCATGTACCTTGGTTGTAGGCACATCCTCAGTAGGAAGTGTGCAGGAGGCAGCTGATTGATGTTTCTCTCTCATCCATGTTTCTAACTCTCTATCCCTCTCCCTTCCTCTCTGTAAAAAATCAATTATATACATATATATTTAAAAAGTAAAAGGTTAGAGACCTGGTCGAGCACTGGCCTGTGATTTCTGGTCAAGAGCACATACCTGGGTTGCAGGACTGACTCCTGGCCAATTGGGGCGCACGCGGAAAGCAACCAATCATGCGTCTCTTTCACTCTCTCTCTCCTTCTCCCCCTTGGCTCCCTCCCATTCTCTCTCTCCAAAAAAAAAAAAAAAAAAAAAAAAATCAATGGGAAAGAAATATCCTCAAGTGAGGATTAAAAAATTTTAATAATAGGGTAGAAAGCATTTGAAAGGTGATATAACAATGCAATACTATCTACCGAGGATCCACAGCTCTCAGAAGAGCAATAAAACTGACCATACAAACTGCTCCGGCACAGTATAAATTAGCAAAGTATGAATCGGAAAGCAGAGCAATAAGAAGTAAGAACAGCGTTAAAAACATGCCCACTATCTGAGTGGTGCCGTGGGTAATGTGGCATCGCTGCCGGAGCGCTCCAGCTCTGGACTCGGACTTCCTGTGAACAGACCTGCCTCCCGGTCCCAATCCAGCTGTGCACGAAGTGCTTAATCTCTCAGCGCCTCAATCTCCTCATCATAAAACGAGGACTTTAACAGCACCTAGCATACTGGATTGTTGGGAGGATTAAATGCACTAATAAAGATCAATGCTTGGCACATCTTAAGTATTCAAATTTGTGCTGCCTAGTAGCAGCAGTAAACCTTCTAGGAATCTAATAGCATCCTAAAGAAAAAGCTTTAGTCAGAAAGATATTCATCAAGACATTATTTATAATAACCATGAAATTAAAAACAACAAACCTAACAGGCAAGGGATTAAATTGTTGTATAGTCACACAATGGATTGATTATTCGGAAATCAATAAAAATGAGTTACGATTTAAAAAATACAAAATTTTTTTTTATTAAAAATACAACATAAATACAGTGGAACCTTGGTTCTGGAACTTAATTCATTCCAAAAGGCTGCTTGAAACTGAACCATTATTTTCCATTAAAAATCACGTAAATTGAAGTAATCCATTCCAGACCCCTTGTTTTAACTTTTCTTATATAGATGTCTAATGTACTAATTTAAATAAAAAATTTTTAAAAAGGACATGAAATAAAAGTAAAATATAGAGTAAAAGTGAGAATTTGGTTAATTATAAACAGCAGCAAAAGCCAAAAAGCACTAATATATTCACAGAATTTTATATTACATTTTGTTATCCTAAGACCAGACAATTAAATTTTATAGGCTCAACAATTTTTAGTTTCTAGTTACCAAGTTCTTATGTTTTTTGTTATCACTATTGTGGCCTTTGAAATTTTAAAAGGTTCAGCTATTTTCTCTCCCATATAAAGCCAATAACTGATCAGATAAATGACTAATTCTAGGGCTGTGACAAGGAAGATGAATGAGACCAATACATTTTGTGGTACCAAAATGTGAAGAGTAAAAAAAAAAAATTGAAAGGGGGCTCATCAAAGGGACAAAGGAGCCAGTTAAAACAACTGCCACTGGTCAAGTTTGGGATAATGTAACTATCAATATAAATAGGAATAATGGATTATAATCCATTATATGTCCATTATATAGAAAAGGAATGCATGTGTCCAGACCAAGAATCCTATTTAATCTATATATAAAAAAGCCTAAGCGACTGTCACAACCAAAACAACCAAATGAACAAGCAGGCTGCGTGGGGCAACCAGGCCAGCAGAGGGGGCAGTGAGGGAGACCAGGCTGGTGGGGGCCGGGGGCGGGGGGAGGGGGGGGTAGGGCCCACAAGGCTGGCAAGGGACAGGGGCAGTTAAGGGTGATCAAGCAGGCAGGCGAACAGTTAGGAGCCAGTGGTCCCCAATTGTAAGCGGGATGTCTGACTTGCCGGCTAGGCCACAGGGATTGGGCCCAAACTGGTAGTCGGACATCCCCCAAAGGGTCCCAGATTGGAGAGTGTGCAGGCTGGGCTGAGGGAACACCCCTCCCCCCTACCACCCCCTCCATGCGCACAAATTTCATGCACCGGGCCTCTAGTAAAAGCATAGTATGCCAAGTGTCTGACCGTGTGACCATTCCACCAGTCACAATGATGTGCACTGACCACTAGGGAGCAGACGCTCAGACTGGTAAGTTAGCTTGTTGCTGGGGTCCAGCTGATCGGGACTGGGCAAGAAGGGCTGGACAAGCCCTGGAGCCCTCCCGTGGTCCCTTCCTGGCTGGCCCACCTCCCTCAGCCCTTCCAGGAGGATTGTGCTAGGGTGCAGGCCCGGCTGAGGGACCCCACCTGTGCACAAATCCGTGCACCAGGCCTCTAGTAGATAAATAACTGGGAGGGCCGAAACCAGTTTGGCTCAGTGGTAGAGCGTCGGTCTGCGGACTGAAAGGTCCCAGGTTCGATTCCGGTCAAGGGCATGTACCTTGGCTGCGGGCACATCCCCAGTAGGGGGTGTGCAAGAGGCAGCTGATCGATGATTCTCTCTCATCATCGACGTTTCTAGCTCTCTATCTCTCTCCCTTCCTCTCTGTAAAATATCAATAAAATATTTTTTTAATAAATAAATAAATAAATAAATAACTGGGAGGTATAAAGGAAGGTTCTTTTTTATAGCAGAATGATGATTTATGGATATTAAGAAAGTGACAGAGAAAATCACTATTTTGCATCTGTCACTATAAAAACAGTTTGGGGGGAAGCTAGGGAGGTCTGATGAGGAGCAAGATAGTTTCAAGATCTTAAAGTATCTCCCACAGAATGCCTATTAGATGCAAGAGGAAAAATAATCGATACAGTGTATACCTTGACTGAGTAATCAAAATTTACATCATCAATGCCTCTAGGTCTCAAACCCCAAGAAGGATACAACACACTTAAGTAGAATGGAAACTGTGGATGCACAGTCTGATCTAAACATGAGAAAAACGCAGATAAACCCCAAGGGTATAGCATGCTTGTATTCTTCATATCAATCATAAAAAATATAAAGGTCACTGGGACAACTGACAAAAACAGAGTATTCCCTGTAGATTAAAGTACTATTCTCATGTTACATTTCCTGAATTTGCTGTATTATGATTACATAAGAAAATAAACTTGTTATAAGGAAAAATACAGGTAAGTATTAAAGGATAAAGCATGATAAGATGCAACATATTTCAGAAAAAAATAATTTGTGTTTGAATACATATATAGAGAGAAAAAGAGAACATGACAAAATAAATAAGACAATTTTTTTTAAGTATGGCAACCTTCCCTTTGGGGGGAAATTGTCTTCTTACTTAAAGAGGCAATCTAGTTATAAATATTGAAAGACAAGACAACTAAATTTGACTAGCTTAAAAAGCAAAACCCTCCAAGAGTTCAAACAAGCACCCCTTCACACTTACTCAACCAAATGTTTGAATAAACCAGAACATCATAAATATACATAAGGGAAGATCAATTATACCTAATAACTTTTTCCAAGACTTGATGAGAGACTTTGCTAAAGATGTAACTTCTTCATCTGTACTCTGCTTGCGAATAGCATTTACTGACATTCCAATTCTTGTGGACTGCAAGGCAATGACAAAAAAATTGTTATTGAAGACATTTGAGTACTTTATGACAATTACCTATTAAAAAATTATGACACGTAGCAGTATATACCTGTAATAATTCCAGGGTCATGGGAATATTCTTAAGCTCCTTCAGCAAATCCAATGCTCCAGCCTATAAAGTAAAATAATTTCATATTGAATTTCCCGGACAGTAGAGCAAAAACTAACTAGAAATTTAAATTTATGGTTTACTATTCACAACTCATTACAGCTCAGTTATTCATATGAGAAAGGTAAACAAACACACATGTGTATATGTATATGTGTACACATATATGTGTATAGTAAGAGAGGAAGAGAAAAGGAAAGTTTTCTAACTATGGGTTGAAACTCAATAAAGTATCACAAAATCTATTTACTGAGTTACAATCAGTACTTGTTAAATATTGTTTTGTGAACGTTTTTCTTTATTAAGTTTATCTTTATTGGGTTTTAAAAATATATTTTATTGATTTTTTTACAGAGAAGAGAGAGGGATAGACCCGTCAGCCTGTTTCGTTCTTTCATGTCTATTGTCCGATATTGTTTGTCTGTCTAATTTATTCATTAGGTTCCACATATAAGTGAGATCGGCCACAATGAAAACCAGTGTGGAGTTCCCTCAAAAAATTAAACATGGAACTACCATTTGACCTTGGTGCTGCCATGGAGGCATGAGAAGCTCCCACCACCTCCACTGTGCTCGCCAGCCATCAGCACTGACCACCAGGGGGCAGCTCCAGGCCCACCCCCCCATCGCCCCACCACGCTCCATGGGAGGCTATGGACAGGGTGATGGGGTGTGAGGGGGAGAGAGCGCTAGCTGGCAGGCAGCTGGCCCCGCTCCCTGATCACCCCTCCACAGTCTCCGGTTGCCGCCTCACCCCCCATTGCTGTCCTCTCCCTCTGCCCACTGGCACCTGCCTTGGTGCTGCCCACTTGCCAGTCCAGTCCCCCCTGACCAGTCATTCCACTCACTGTTCAGTCAATTTGCATATTAGGTTTTTATTATATAGGATAGGATCTTTTAGACTTGGAATTTTTATATTAACCTTTCACATATATAAAGAGAAAAACATAAGCAAAACAAAATGTTTTTGGTGCTTCTCAAACTACATTGCATTCAGAGTCCAATGCTTATGAATCACTTTATGACTCAGATTTTAATATGTATTTCTTTGCTTTTATATTTTTATTAACAGGACTTTAAAAACAAGCATCCACACCAGTGAGGGTAGGAGAAGAAGGAAGGGGAGGATAGGGCAGAGCCTGGGGAAGGAATTCTGTTCTATTGGCAATCACATTAATGTTTTTATTCTATAAAAAGTTGTATTGAAAATACCAGTTATGCAGCATTTCATAAAAGAATCTATAAAAGAATCAAAAGCTCTTAGCTGGCTTTGTATTGTGTGGAGCTAGCCATTTTCATTCCCACTGTTTTTTAACCATTTGGTTCCTTGAAGTTCAAAGAGTACTTCACTAATGTCTCTTGATTTTATTCCAAGCCCATGATGACACTTATTATGCAAATGTTGATGCTGGGTCTGGTGTTCTGCCTGTGAAAGTATATCCCAACTTCCATCTGGCCAAAGATACATGTTACTCATTTTGCTTTCTGAAATGTGAAAACGAGGCACCCTATGGGTCCGTGAAATACAGATACCCCAGGAAAGCAGAAAGCCGCAGAGCCTGTCCCTCATTATGCACCCCACAGGAAGAAACAAGCATGGAATCTCATGACATCATTATTATTTCTTAAATATAAAATCAAGTAAGGGCTTCCAGTTCCATAATTTTTCCATTTAAAGTTGGCAGATCTTGGGCTTGGCTGTGGCGAATAAAATAGTATTAACTTTTCTTCTAGCAATAAACAGATAACATCATTTAAATTTAACCCCATGCTTCACAAATAAAAACTTAAGTTTAATAGAAACTATGATATAGTAGGTTATTCTAAGAGATTTTAATGATTCACTTCTGACTTTAAAATTCTATAATTTTTTTTAAATTGCAGGCAACTAAAAAAGAGGAACATTATAGTTGTTAAATAAGTCTAACCATTGACTTTCGCCTAGCCAGTCTGGTTCAGTGGATAGAACAGGGGTGGGCAAACTTTTTGACTCGAGGGCCACAATGGGTTCTTAAACTGGACCGGAGGGCCGGAACAAAAGCATGGGTGGAGTGTTTGTGTGAACTAACATAAATTCAAAGTAAACATCATTACATAAAAGAGTATGGTCTTTTTTTTTTTTTAATTCAATAGTTTTATTCACCGGATCCGGCCCGCAGGCCGTAGTTTGCCCAGCCCTGGGATAGAGCATTGGCTTGCGGACTGATTCCGGTCAAGGGCACATGCCAGGGCTGTGGGCTCAATCCCAGCCAATCAAAGATTCTCTCTCATCAATGATGTTTTTATCTCTTTTTCCCTCTTCATTCATCTCTCAAATCAATAAAAATATGTATATTTTTAAAAAGCTAACACTGACTTTATATTTACACTTACCAAGCATTTCTATAGATCTGGCATTCTTATGAGATCTTCAGTAAGATCTTCAATTTCATATCTATAAATCCCAAAATCAAAAACCTTTGAAAACCAAAAACTATCTCACAGGTTTTCAATAAACTCATTTGACAGCAACATGTAGTTATGACAGATATAAAGCTATATTTATGTTCTACTTATCCCACTTAAACTGCATTTCATTACAGAAATGATGATGTCTAATTACTGGAAACTGCCCAGACCTCAATGAGAATATTATGTAATAATACACTGTATGTACAAAATTAGCTTTACCAAATCTGAAAAATTTGGAATTCTCAAATATATCAGACTCTAAACGTTTTTAAGAGATTGTGGACCAATCTACACTAATAAAAGAGAAAAATTCGAATTGACTGTACCTTTGCTATGCCCACAGCCAATCAGAGTAAGTATGCAAACTAACTCAACAAAGATGGCGGTTAATTTGCGTGTGCAGAGGGAGGGAGGAGTGAAGACTGAAGACAGCATAGAAGGAAGAGGGAGGGAAAGGGGAAAGCAAGGCGGCTGCAGGAGGGAAAGCATGGGCGGGGTGGGGCAGGCAGGGTGGGCTGCAGTGGCAGCTGCTTATAGGAATCTTCCTGCAAAGGGCCCCTAGTATCCTATATTTACGATGGACATTTTTCTTCTACCCATGTCTCCATGGACTTTCTTTCTTTTTTTAAATACATTTTATTGATTTTTTACAGAGAGAAAGAGAGAGGGCTAGAGAGTTAGAAACATCAATGACAGAGTATCATTGATCAGCTGCCTCTTGCACATCCTCTACTGGGGATGTGCCCACAACCAAGGTACATGCCCTTGACCGGAATCGAACCCAGGATCTTTCTATCCACTGAGCCAAACCGGTTTCGGCGCCATGGACTTTCTGATCCATTTCTGATTAAGGATGAATTAGAAAAAAAGATTTTTTAAAATCACACTTCTTGGAATCCTTTAAAAAGCACAATCTCCCTCCTTAGGCTTCTATAATGCTGTCTGTCACACATACAGGGGATTTTTCCAATACATCAGCGTTGGAAATGTGGCATAAGGTTTAAGTTGTTTTCCAAGTACAAGTAATAGCTTTGCATTAATTTCATCACATTCTCTCTTTTCACTCAGATCTCTTTGGTGACAATGGCGTTAAGATATACAGACTACGGAAGGAAGAAAAAGCTAAATAATACTCATGGGATAAAATTATGACCTTTATCATAATTATACTGTATTCTAACAAAATAAGATGAATATTTCAATTAAGCTTCTTTAAGAAATAAACAACTATGATCAAAATGTAAGGAAAAGACAGATTACCATATATTAATTCAGTGACAAAAATTTGTGTTAGTATGTGCCAAGTATTGTTAAATATTCTGTATATATTATTTCATCTTCACAATAAACTCTACAGTACTTTTATTACCCCCATTTTACAGATGATGACATTAAAGTCCAGATAAATTAAGAAGTCTGTATAAGGTCACAGGATTACTAAGAAGAAAAAGTGAGATCTATGTGGTTCTGTCAAATTACACTCCTTTGCCTCTCAACAAACAAGCTCTGCGGTGTTGGAAGATAAAACTGTGAGCAAGACAGAAATCCTTCTTGACTTTAGGAAATTTTAAAACAGAAATCTTTGAGCGTCTTCTTCAAACCCTCAATTATACAAAGAAAGAAACAACCCAGAAAAAGACAGTGACTTTTCCAAGATCACACTGATGGGTAATACAAAAGGACAAGAACTAGTGTCTCCTGACTGCTCTTTCCCATGCACAGGTCCACAGGTGGAGTTCTGCCCTGCGAACTAGAAGTGAATAGCACAGCCTAGCTTTTCTTAATCATCACCTTCTCTAAAGGTCAAGTCTATTCGATTGCAGCATCTCCTAGAGATAATGATGCAAGAGAAAGAAAGATTCTACCTTAACTTCCAGAGTCAAATTGAGTTCACAATACTGCCTGAAAAATAAACAGCCACTCTTACACGACTTTATTACATCATTAGTACTCCTATTTGTCAATAGAAGTAAGTACTTTTACAAAATATGGTATCCAAACTTGTACTGAGTATTCAGTATATACAAGACTACACAGGATACAAACATCCTTCTCTGGGAAATGTTAAGAAGGGAACAAATAGAATATACCGTTAAGAATATGGGCTATATAAAAGACAGATCTAGATTCAAATCCACACACTATCATTTCCTAATTCTAAGACCTTGCCAATGTTATTTGTCCCTTTTAGGCTTCAATGTCCTACATGCAGGTGAGAAATACACTGACACCATAGTTAAAATGGTCACACAGGTAATAAACACATATGACATATCAAAACAGAGTGCCTGAGACACAGGAGATGGATGATAAGGAATGCAAAAATATCACAAGAATTATCTATTTCTACCATAATAGTAATTCTCAAAGAACCATAAACCAGCATTTTAAGAAGTGAGCATTATCGAAGCTCAATTAACACTTCTTAGTAAGAATTAAAAGATTTCAAAAATTTAAAAATTAAGATTTTTTTAAAGGAAACACAATTATAGCCTGGCTAGTGTGCTCAGTGGTTGAGCATCAACCAATGAACCAGAAGGTCACGGTTCAATTCTCAGTCAGGACACATGCCCAGGTTGCAAGCTCGATCCCCAGTAGGGGAGGTGCAGCAGCAGGCAGCTAATCAATGATTCTCTCATCATTGCTGTTTCCATCTTTCTCCCCTTCTACCTTCTTCTCTTTGAAAGCAATAAAAATGTATTTTTTAAAAAGGAAACACAATTATAAATATTTGAGTTACTGCTCAACAACATCACTATAAACAGGAATTTTTATGTTACTATGTGATCTCAAATTTGTAATTACTCTATACTGAAAGCACAAATGACAAAAGAAAAAATACATAAATTTGCCTTTAAAATTAAAAGTTTCTCTATCTCAAAAAATACTATCAAAAGCATCAAGAGAATGGGAGATTATATATGCAAATCCCATATCTGATAGTGGACTAGTATTTAGAATATAAAGAATTCTTACAACTCAAAAATATAAATACACAATTAAAAAATAGGCAAAGGATTTGAGCAGACATTTCTCCAAAGATATGGCCAACAAACAATGAAAAATGTTCATCATCATTAGTGATCAGAGAAATGCAAATGAAAACCACAGTGAGATACCACTTTACAGTCACAGCAATGATTATAATAAAAAAGACAGCTCATACCATGTATTGAAGATGTGGTGAAATTGGAACCCTCAATACATTGCTGGTGAGGACGTAAAACAGTAGAGCAATTGTGGAAAACAGCCCAGCAGTTTCTCAAAAGGTTATCCATAGTTATATGACCCAACAATTCTACTCCTGGGTACGTACGGAACAAAAACGAAAACTTATGTCCACACAAAAACTTGTACAAGAAGGTTCTTAGCGGCATTACTCATAATTGTCAAAATGAAAAGAGCCTAAAATGAGCTAAACCCACTATACACCGGAGTACTATTCAGCAATACGAAGGAATGAAGTACTGATCTATACTATTAATATGAAAGAACCTTGAAAACACTAAATGAAGAAAGCCAGGCACGGACCACATATCATATGGTTTCATTTACATGAAATGTCAGAGCAGGTATCCATAGAGACAGAAGTAGGGTAGTGGCGGGGAAGGGGGGGAGACATGATGACTTCTTCATGGTTACTTTATGGGTACTGGTTTCTTTTTTGGAGCCATGAAAATGTTCCAAAATTAGACAGTGGTGATAGTTGCACAAATCTGTGAATAAACTAAAATCTACTGAATTGTACACTTGAAAAGAGTGAATTTTACTTTATGTCTCAAGAAAGCTGTTATAAAAGATTTTGTGTAGTCATTCTAAATTTTGATTTATGCTAATCCCTCTAACTTTAATATGGAAACCAAAGCTTCTTTTTTCAACCGGATATGTTAAGACTTAGAAACCTATACATTTCAGGAATCTCGGCTCCTCTGAAATCCTAACATCTAATTTCAATTTCTCTCCCTGCAATTTAATCCCACTCGGCCCTGTGCCTAAATTTAAAAATTAACCTCAACACAACTCACAAAATCTCTCCATGAACTTGAAAATTCTAATTCTTACCTGACTCCTTCTACAATGGAGCGCCATAAATCCCTTACAAAAACAATCCAAGTTTTTAGCCATTACCATAACTTATGCACTGGTAAGAATTTTATATTAATCTAATCTTCACTAAATTATCTCCAATTTACCACCAAGAAAAACATTTTAGAGATGTTAAGGAACCTAACTAAGATCACACAGCTAAAATTCAGAAGAACCAGAATTTGAACCCACATTAGGAATTAGACTTGCATAATGGCATGAAGTCATAATTATAAGAAGAAAGCTAAGTAAAAATAACCAATACGTGAAAATGTTAATAACTTACGTGGTTCATCATGGCCTCAAGAGAGGACACTTGTAAAATTGCTAATACTGTTTAATATCAAAGTATACCCAGGGGCAATATTCTGGGTAGTACAGGTCAGGATACTGATTAGGTATTTAGAGAAACCTGTCTTTCCCAGAAGAGTAAATGCCCTTACTTCCCAGTCTTAAATTCTCTTAATTATACATCCCCACTGTCAAGCCCTAAAAAGAATAGACTATACCTGTCCAGAGGACTCCTGTGGTTAATTGGGCCCAAATTCATAGAGTCTAACAGCCATTGTTTAGAGACCTCTCACAATACCGTGTTTCCCCGAAAATAAGACATCCTCCGAAAATAAGACCTACTTACAGGTTTCCTTCTGAGTGAAATATAAGGCATCCCCCCAAAAATAAGGCCCCCAGGTTCTGTCTCAGAATGAAAATTAATTTACCATAAACTGGTCGCTAGGGCCGCCCCAACTGGCCTCTAGCAACCAGTGACCTTAGGCGGAGTCCTGACGTCACTGCTGTGTGAATGGAGAGAAATCAGCGTGGAAACTTTGGGAAACCGAAACTGCAAGGAGTTGTGACTTGGGTGAAGAATTCATGGGAGAAAATCACTGACAGTTGCATTGCAAATGCACTGCGAGCAGGCTACCTTGACAAGAAGCCCTCATTTAAAGACAGTGCTATTGCTAACCATGAGAGATTTGGTCCACTGATTCTGAAAGAAAGGAGTCACAAGAAATTCAGGAATTGGATTGTTATGATGATGTTCCAGAAGATGATGACATGATTGTCATTGAACAAATGAGTAAATTCTTGATACTGTAGGATTCACAGTTTGTCTGGTTTGTGTTGACAACTACCGTACTACCGTACCGTATACAGGTAATAAATTTCCTTTATTTTCATTTAACAATAAATGTGTACCGTATTCTTCTTCATGGAAAAATAAGACATCCCCTGAAAATAAGACCTAGCGCATCTTTGGGGCAAAAATTAATATAAGACACTGTCTTATTTTCGGGGAAACAGGGTAGCTATGCCTCAGGGAAAAGCCAGACTGACCAGCCAAACCTCCTGCACTGTGTTCCCGCCATCTGAGCAGACCCTTATAAACTCCTGCTATTGTATTTTAACTTAATAGACTGAGACCTTCCCATCCAGTCAAAAGCTGGCAGCTATATCTTCACGTGCACATTTACCAACCCACCAGAGCAGCTCCAGAATTACCGATCAGAACAGGGAGAACCTGGGAGTCTTCATTTGCATGAAATAATTTAAGTCTAAGACCTATCAGGGACAGGGCACTTTTCTCCCCTTTGTCTCCAGGGAGGGCATTGCCAGTTTCTACGGAAGGCTGCATTTCCAGGGTTTTCAAACTGTGTCAACTGAGCTGTTTTACTGGAGCAGCTTCCCTTGAATAAAGTTGCTCCCTTCACAGCACCACAAATTGGGAATTCTGCTGGCACTGCACTGGTGGCCACGACCTTTTTGACACCACGCCCAGTTCAGAGAGAGATGCAAGGGTCTTGTAGAGGCACTGGAGCTGAACAGAGAAGTCCTGGCTGTGGAGCAAGACAGATTTCAATTCACATCTTCATTTGGCCACTGTCTTAACTCTCTACATATTTAGTTTCCTCATTTTTCTTTTATTTTTTAGTTAGCAGTCTTTTTAAAAAATTTTATTGATTGATTTGAGAGAGAGGGGGGAAGGGAGATAGAGGAACATCAGTTTGTTGTTCCACTTATTCATGCTTTCATTGGCTGTTTCTTTTATGCGCCCTGACTGGGGATCGAACCTGCAACCATGGTATATCGGGACAAAGTTCTAACCTACTGGCCTACCCAGCCAGGGCTAGTTTCCTCATTTTTTATTTATTTTTTTAAAATATATATTTTATTGATTTCTTACAGAGAGGAAGAGAGAGGAATAGAGAGTTAGAAACACCGATGAGAGAGAATCATCTATCAGCTGCCTCTTGCACGCCCCCTACCGGGGATGTGCCCGCAACCAAGGTACATGCCCTTGACCGGAATCGAACCTGGGACCCTTCAGTCCGCAGGCCGACGCTCTATCCACCGAGCCACACCGGTTTCGGCTAGTTTCCTCATTTTTTAAATGGAGATAACCCTCATTTGGCAAAACTGTCTGAGGAATACATGAGATATAGTAGGTAAGTACTTAGTAGAATGTTGCCTCAGAGTAATAGCTCAATAAATGATAGCTGTTTTTATTATTACTAAAGTATGACATCTATAGTTTTATTAAAACAATATCCAGCCCTGACTGTTTTGGCTCAGTGGATAGTGTGTTGGTCTGTGGCTAGGGATCCTGGGTTCAATTCCAGCCAAGAGATTTGGCTAGAATTGAACCCAGCCAAATCCCTCTCTCTCTTTTTTTCTCTCTCTCCCCTCCCTTCCTCTCTGAAATCAATAAAAATATATTTCATAAGTAAATAAAAACAATATCCAGCCCTGACTGTTTTGGCTCAGTGGATAGTGTGTTGGCCTGTGGCTAGGGATCCTGGGTTCAATTCCAGCCAAGGGCACATACCCAGGTTGCAGGCTGGATACCCAATGGGGGGCATGCAGGCGATCCATGCTCTCTCATTGTTGATGTTGATGTTTCTCTCTCTCTCTTTTTTCTCTCTCTCCCCTCCCTTCCTCTCTGAAATCAATAAAGATATATTTCACCCAAAGGGGCAGGGTGTCCTGGGTGAGCCGTGTGTCCCAGGGGAAGCAGAGGGACCCAGGGGGAGGGGCGGTGAGAACCAGAGGAGGAGCGGACTCTATTCATGTGGTCCTGAGATAGTCACCATAAAACAAGCAGACTGTCAAATGATAGCAGGGAGGGGAAGGAGACCTGGGGGGAGATAAGAGAAAAACCGAAGGACTGGTATGCATGAATATAAGTACAACCAAGGAACACAAAACTCTGGGGAGGGAGGGCATGAATGGGAGGTGGGGGAGGGGCGGCAATGGTAAGATATGTTCACAATATAATACCTTAATAAAAAAATTTAAAAAAAAGATATATTTCATAAGAAAGTAAAACAATATCCAGCCCGGCCGGTGTGGCTCAGTGGCTGAGCAGCGACCTATGTATGTATGATCCAGGAAGTCACAATTTCATTCCTGGTCAGGGCACATGCCCAGGGCTGCAGGCTTGATCCCCAGTGTGGGGCGTGCAGGAGGCAGCCAATCAATGATTTTCTCATCATTGATGTTTCTATTTCTCTCTCTGAAATCAATAAAAACCTATTTTAAAGAAACACACAATATCTAGTAATAGCACTAATGCATGTCAGTAAGACTATTATTTTTCGAGCAAGATTTACTTTTTCACAATATAAAAATAACTCACACAGAAAAGCGGGAAACCACAAGAAAAGAAACAAATAACCATAATCCAACAACCCCCAGAACAACTTTTAAACTATTGAACACTGCTTTGGGAGGGCGGGTGATAGTCAGACCATTTCCCTTTCTCTTTATTTTATTTGCCTAGTTGAACTTCTGTAATATAAAAAAAGGGAGAAAACAAAATGTAAGACAGTCACTCAATTTTGCCTTCCTTTGGGGGGGGGGAGCAAGTTTTCACACTGTTAAAAGTTTTGAACTATTTGCTGAACAGGTTTGGCTCAGTGGTAGAGCGTCGGTCTGCAGACTGAAAGGTCCCGGGTTCGATTCCGGTCAAGGGCATGTAGTTGGTTGCGGGCGCATCCCCAGTGGGAGGTGTGCAGGAGGCAGCTGGTGGATGCTTCTCTCTCATCGACGTTTCTAGCTCTCTATCTCTCTCCCTTCCTCTCTGTAAAATGTCAATAAAATATGTTTTAAAAAAAAGTTTTGAACTATTAGAAAAATGAGATTTGAGGATTGTCTGTAGAGTTGAATCTCATTCTCTCACAGATCCATTTATCAAAGATCTCAAAATGCATTTATAGCTTGAGAACTGCAGGTAAAAACTATAGAGCCCTGGCCGGGTAGCTCAGTTGGTTAGCGTGTCCTCCCAATACCCCAAGGCTTCAGGTTTGGGTCTCTCTCTCCCTCCCCCCCCCCTTCTTCCTTCTCTCTCTAAAATCAATCAATAAGAAAAATGTGTTCGATGATTAAAGGTTACATATTATAGCCTGAGTTAGAGAGAGAAAAAAAAAAACACAACAAAAAAAACAACAACAGCCTTTTTCCCTGGGACCTTCTACTTTGGGAGTCTGAGGAACTCCAGGAAAAGGAGAACATTTTTCCAGAAATGTTCAGCCTATATCAAACAACCAGAACTCACGACCTGCGGCAGGCAATGAAAGGGAAATCAACAGGAAACATACATAGCAGAAAGCATGTCTGGAACAGAAAACAAACAGGAAGTCGCTTTAAAAAGGCCAAATTGCAAATACAGATGAGCAAGGGTACAAAATTAAATACGGGGCGATGCACCTGTTCAAGGAAAAGAGGAACAGACCGGGAGGCCTTAAGCATTCGGTGTAAACACTACTTCCTGCTCCTGTTAGGCATGCTGGCTAACTCCAAACTTTTAGCTCCGACTCAGTTTCTTGTTCTGTAAAAAAAGGCGCATTCTGCACACACATCTGGCTGGCAACTCTTCAGTGCTGTTCAAATCAGCTTCCCTTTCCTATGTCCCGGGGGGTGCGACACGGCATTCACTGCACAGGTGGGGGATGAGTTCTTTCATCAGGGATGCTGACGCGGAAACGCGCCGGGCCACAGATGGAACCACAGCCGTGGAAGTTTAGCAAAGAAAACACGGGACTCTGAGGCCAGGAATGGAAAGCGGCACAGGCGAGCAGACAAAAAAAAAAAAAAAATGCAGCCCCTTGGATGATGGCAAGCCTCAAACGAGCCACAAGAGGACATGCTCCCACAAACACATTACCCATCACAAGGAAGAGAACGCCCCCGGGATTATTTAACTGCAAACCGCTGGGTTAGCGCCCGGCGATGCCATTTGTGCAAACCCACCCGCCGGTAGTTGTAACGTGTGTGTGTGTGTGTGTGTGTGTGTGTGTGTGCTTTCCCCCTGGCTCCCCTGCACACCCCCCCACCTGACCAGGGCCACCAAATCTTTGCAGATCCCGGGACTCTGCACTCTGAGCAGCTTGATGCTCCCCGAGCAGATCGCGAACCTCGAAGATGGGATGTTTGTCCTCGTGGTTGGCCAACAAGCCCGGGAAAGAGAGTGAATGCTTTCAGGTGAGGACTTGCTATATATACTGCTCGAGGCTTTAAGCTACCTACCAGGAGGATTTCCTGCCATGAAATTCCAAAACAAAGGGAAAGACCTGCCCCGGTGAGTGAGGTTTGCCTACGAGGGAGTCGCAAGGAGGGACTTGCAAGCGCCCAGAGCCGGTCCCCACGCCCGCCGCCGCGGGACCTCCCCGGGGACGCTGCCCCGGACCCGGGCGCCGTCCACGCCGGGGGTTTCCTCCTCGGGCCGGCCGGCCGGGGACCCTTCTCCGGGGGTCGGCCGCGGGGAACCCACCGCGTCCCGTCCCCGCGGCCTCCGCTCGCCGCCCGGTCTCCCTTCCACCTCCCTCCCGCCCTCCCGCCCTCCCGGCCCGCGCCGCCCGCCGCCCGCCGCGCTCACCGCGTTCTTCTTCTGCACCATCTTGTCCATCTTCTTGGCAATGCGGACCACCTCGTCCTCCATGGCTCCGGCAGGCCTTCGCCGCGCCCGGCCCGGAGGGGACGGGGAGCGGGGGACGCCGGGGCAGAGACGTCGGCGGGACGCGAGCTCCGGGCGCCCGGCGAGCCCAACAAGGCAGGCCCGGCCTAGGCCCTTCCTCCTCCACCCGGCCCGCGGCGGCGGCGGCGGCGGCGGCGGCTCCTCCCCCCGCAGGCAGCGCCAATCAAGCCCCGCGCGCGCCGGGCAGGCGCTACCAATCGAATGGGCATCGATGCGAGGGGGCGGGCCTGCGCGCCAAGTGGGCGGGGCGGGGCGGTGAGCGTGCGCGCCGGCGCCTGCGTTTCCCGCGGGGCCACCGGGAAAGCCTGCGGCCGGCGAGGCGGGCTTTTGGCGCGCGTGCATCCCGGGCCCGCCTCCGCGGAGCAGGGAGCTTCTCCCCGGGCCGGTCTCCAGGGTGGCCCGGAGGTTTGGAACCCGTGGAGGCCCACGGAGCCCTGAACGGAGGTGGGTTTGCAGAATGGAACGCTGTAGTTTTCTTTTTTTAAAAATATTTTTTATTGATATTTTACAGAGAGGAAGGGAGAGAAATAGAGAGCCAGAAATGTCGATGAGAGAGAAACATCGACCAGCTGCCTCTTGCACACCCCCCCATTGGGGATGTGCCCGCAGCCAAGGTACATGCCCTTGACCGGAATCGAACCCTGGACCTTTCAGTCCGCAGACCGACGCTCTACCACTGAGCCAAACCGGTTTCGGCGGAACGCTGTAGTTTTCTAAAACCAGCCGAAACCCAAGCATCTTCTCCGTAGGCGACCTTGGAAAACGGACACCCCCCTCCCTAGAGCCGTCTGTCATATGGGTTTAATCCTGAGTTTTTCCTTCGTGTTTTTAAACATGTTTCTCATTGTGGATAGTATGAACAGGTATCTCCCATTTCCTCCCAGCTCTTACCCACCCCCACCCCCGAGGTCAAACTCTGGGGCTGGGAAAAGCCTGCCTGGTGCGCCGCTTTGGTCCTCCGGACAGTGGTCGGCAAACTCACTAGTCCACAGAGCCAAATATCAACAGGACAACGATGGAAATTTCTCTTGAGAGACCATTTTTTTAAACTTAAACATCTTCTAACACGCCACTTCTTCAAAATAAGACCGCCCAGGCCTTGGGATTTTGTGGAAGTGCCACACTCAAGGGGCCAAAGAGCCACGGTTTGCCGACCCCTGGTCCAGGAGAGGCAACCGTAAACTGTGGCTCTCTTGCAGCTCCAAACACATTGCCCAGGGGCGCTTGCAGGTAGTGTCTGACATTGGCCTGCACCAGAGCCCCTCCCGAGAGGCCCCAGGAACACTTGGCATAGTTTTAGGGACCTTTCAGACAAAACAAAGCATAACAACACCCGCATCATGGCGGGGGGAGGAGAAGAGGGAGAACTAGGGATGAAGAACCTAGGAAGAAGAAATAAAAAAATTCCACAACTCCGTGAAGAGAAAAAGACACACAAGGCCAGGAAGAAACTTCCCAAACAAGATGAACACAGAGAGGCCCACACCAAGACACATCATAATTAAAATGGCAAAGTTTTAAAGACAGAGAGAAACATTGATGTTGAGAATCATTGATTGGCCATCTCCTGGACGTCCCACACTGGGAATGGAGCCTGCAACCCAAGCATGAGCCCTGACCGGAATCGATCTGTGATCTTACACGGAGAGACCCTTCACCACTGAGCCACTCTGGCCGAGCAAGAGGCAGTCTTAACCAGAGAAAGACAGTTACCTACCAGGGAGCTCCCATAAGACTGTCAGCTGATATTTATCTCCACAGAAATATCTCAGGCCAGAAGGGAATAGTTTGAAATATTCAAAATCATGAAAAGTGAGGGCCTAGCCCTAGAACCAAGATTACTCTATCCAACAATGCTATTGTTGTATTGTACTTGGAATCTTACAAAGGACGCCTCAAGAAGTCAAATTATGGAGTCATTTATTAAAAGCCGGTGGCTTACAAGGGGCAAGAGAGCTCCAAGTCTCGCAGTTCTTTTTATTTTATATTTTATTGATTTTTTTACAGAGAGGAAGAGAGAGGGATAGAGAGTTAGAAACATGGATGAGAGAGAAACATCGACCAGCTGCCTCCTGCTGGAGATGTGCCCGCAACCAAGGTACATGCCCTTGACCGAAATCGAACCTGGGACCTTTCAGTCCGCAGACCAAGGCTCTATCCACCGAATCAAACCGGTTCCGCCAGGTCTCCCAGTTCTAACAAGCTTGCCGCAGCTGGCTTATATTGGCAGAACATCACAAAGGTATCGATTACATCTTTGGGTCTGGAATGAGGAACCTGGGTCGCACAAAGCAGTTACAGAATCAAAATTGAGCGAGTTGGTTATTTAAAGTATAGTTTTAGGTCTCTGGATCACTGAATCTACAGAAACACATTATCTGGAACAACCGGTGGAATTTAGAATAATTGTGCTGTCCAGATTCTGGGACCACCGAGTCAACTGAAATGCATTATCTGTAGCTACTGAGGCAATTTAGGGTAATTGTGCTGTTCTGATTCCGGGGACCACTGATCAACTGAATCTCATTATCTGTAGCTACTGAGACAATTTTAGGATAATTGAGCCGCTCTGGTTCCCGGAAGAATGTGCTTCGATAACCAGTGAGATCACAATCAATGGGATACTGAAACCACCATCAGTGGAGCACTCCGTCTATTGGGATAGCATACATAAGTTCAGGAAATCAAAATAACTGTTCTGTTGTTTCAGCAAGCAAATGAGTACAGAATCCAAAACAAGCAAGGTCAGAATATTAAACAGCAATTTTTACCAAAGCATTGTTGCCACCATGCTTCACTATCATTTTAAAGTTGGAGGAGAAGCTTTGCTCAGTGGCAGTATCTTGGCCAATGAGGTTTATCCAAGGCATTATTGTTGCTAATTGAAAAAATAATAATTAAAATAAAATTGAAGGAGAAATAAAGACCTTGCCAGATTTCATTACCACTAAGGTAGTACTACAAGAGGTGTTCTAAGACCTTCTTGAAGATGCAGGAGTACAAAAAAAAAAGAAGAGGAAAAGAAGATGAATAGGTGAAAAAATAAAATGGCAAAATATATGTACCTATCAGTAATCACTTTACATTAAATGGCTTAAATGCACCAATCAAAGAAGAATATAGTAGCTGAATGGATGAGAAAATGAGAACCATATACATACTGCCTACAACAGACCCTAGACTAAAAGTAAAGGGACAGAAAAAAGTACTTCATGCATATGAAAAAAAGCTGGGGTAGCAATACTGTGTTGAAGTTCTCTGGTGGGGTGGGAACAGGGTGCTAGGGGATAAAGGGGTCGGGGAGGTGGGGAGAGATCTGTAATACCCTGCACATAAAAATTTAAAAGTTAGGTGATAATAAACGTTGGCAAGAATGTGGAGAAATTGGAACCCTCATACACTGTGACTAAAAATGCAAAATGGTGCAACGACTTTGGAAAACAGTCCGGCAGTTTTTTTAAAGGTTAAAGATAAGATCCAGCAATTCTATTTACAAATATATTACCAAGAGGCCGAAACCGGTTTGGCTCAGTGATAGAGTGTCGGTCTGCAGACTGAAGGGTCCCAGGTTCAATTCCGGTCAAGGGCATGTACCTTGGTTGTGGGCACATCCCCGTTAGGGGGTATGCAAGAGGCAGCTGATCGATGTTTCTCTCATCGATGTTTCTAACTCTCTATCCCTCTCTCTTCCTCTCTGTAAAAAATCAATAAAAAAATATATATTTTTAAAAAGAAGTTGTGGTACATATATACAGTGGAACATTATTCTGTCATTAAAAAACAGAAACGTGCCATTTGCAACAACATGGGTGGATCTGGAGGCTATTCTAGTAAGTGAAGTAAGACAAAGACAAACACATAATTTCATCTACTTGTGGAATATAAAAAACAATAAATGAACAAACAAAACAAATAAACTCATAAGTACAGAGAACAAACATGGATTGCCAGGTGGGAGGGGGACTGGAAGGCTGTGTGGGAAAAATTGAAGGGATTAATAAATACAAATTTGGAGTTACAAAATAGTCATGGTGATGTATAGTTTAGGGAATATAGTTAATGATGTCATAACTATATGTATGATGTCAGGTGGGCGCAAGACTTATTGGGGGTATCATTTCACACATTATATAAAGGTCTAACCACTACCTCAAACTAATATAATATTGAATGTCATCTGTAATTGAAACAGGAAAAATTTCTTTAAAAAGAAAAATATTTGGATAACTGATTATGACACTAATTTAAGGAGAGGGCATTTGTGGGCAATCAGCCCTGCAGAGGAGGGTAGTTGGGCGTGACCAGGCCTACAGGGGAGGGCAGTTGGGAGGAACCTGGTCTGCAGGGGAGGGCAGTTAGGGTGAACCAGGTCTGCAGGGGAGGGCAGTTGGGGTGAACCAGACCTACAGGGGAGGGCAGTTGGGGAGGACCAGGCCTGCAGGGGAGGGCAGTTGGGGAGGACCAGGCCTGCAGGGGAGGGCAGTTGGGATGAACCAGACCTGCAGGGGAGGGCAGTTGGAGGCGACCAGGACTGCAGGGGAGGGCAGTTGAGGGCGACAAGGCCTGCAGGGAAGGACTGTTCAAGGCGACCAGACTTGCAAGGGAGGGCACTTAGGGGTGACCGGGCCAATGGGGAAGGGCAGTTGGGGGTGACTGGGCCAGTAGAGGAGGAGAGTTAGGAGTGACCAGGCCTGCAGGGGAGGGCAATTGGGGGGACCAAGCCCTCAGGGAAGTTGGGGGTGACCAGGCTGGCAAGAGAGGGCAATTAGGGGTGACCAGGCTGGCAGTGGAGGGCATTTGGGGGTGATCAGGTTTGCAGGAGAGGGCAGTTATGGGTGACCAGGCAGGCAGGGGTGGGCAATTAGGGGCAATCAGGCCAACAGGGAAGCAATTAGGTGTTGATCAGGCTGGCAGGAGAGTGGTTAGGGGGTGATCAGGCTGACAGGCAGAAGTGGTTAGAGGCAATCAGGTGAGCAGTTGGGAGCCAGCAGTCCTGCATTGTGAGAGGGATGTCTGACTGCCGGTGTAGGCCCGATCCCGGTGGGCAGTCAGACATCCCTCGAGGGGTCCCACATTGGAGAGGGTGCAGGCTGGGCTGTGGGACACCCCACCACCCGTGCATGAATTTTTGTGCTCCGGGCCTCTAGTATTATATAAAATGATGATAAAAGAAAACACCAAACAAAACTTCTTAGTTTAGGAATGCTAAAAAAAAAAAAAAAAGACTATTTTTTTAGCTTATTAAAATTGCATAGCAAGAGCTTTTCTCATGCCTGGTTCCATTTCTCTCTGAATGTATATATTCTTGTGATTACACTGACATTTTCCTTCTTATAGACAGTCATTTCAAGGCAAACCCAAATGTTAAAAGTAATCTTCAAAGAAGCAGTCACAAAAAGTGAGAATTACATTTTATTTCACATTAATAGAAACAGTGGAAAAGATTTACATTTTCCCCACAGTACAGCACATTTCAATGGAATATTATCTCTTACTTTAAGTCATATCTTGCTGATCTATATAATTGAAACAAATTTATATTTTTCAAGGTAAATCAAAATGACTTATTAAATGATTGTTTAAAAATTTTTAATTGACATAAACATATGGCTTCATTATTAACATCCTATATAGTCCATTACTAAATTATAATAAAGAAGCATTCCTAACATTGTTTTAGTCAGTGGGAATACAGAAGAAAAATTATAACAGTCCAGAATATGAAGCATACATTTTTGTTACACATTAAACTGTGTATTAACCATATGCGTTGAGTTCTGACCTTCACAGCCGATAAATTTGTTTTCAAATAGTTTTTACCAATAATCTAAAAATTCCCAACTATTTAAAATCAAATAATTGCTACTTTTATGTTTGCATAAAGTTTTGTTTTTTTGTAAATCATCTAACTAAAGTGAAAATTTCAAATAAATTCATTGGCAGATGAAAGTAAAGAAAAATTTTCTAATGGACTGTTCATTTTCTACAGTAGCCGATATCAAACATATGTATAAAATATGCAAACTCAACTTTTCTGCTACAAGGAGAATCATCTTAGAGCAAATCATCTTAGAAATACAGTTTTTAAGATCGGTCTTAAATCTTCCAAAACATACTAGACTATGACCTAGTAATTATTTTATTTGAGTTAATTACAGAACAATACAACCACAGAATTATCTAGACTGAAAATTCTATGAACTATTATATGAGTCTAACTTTGGACTAAGGTACAGTTTAAAAAATAAGTAAGGTTTGGAAGTCTGAAGTGATGTTTGGTTTCTTTATATAAGTGTAAATAAATACATTTTAACTACCACCATGTTTGTGATTCAGAATGTCAAATTACAGCATTTGAATAATTGATAGCAGATGTCTATGGCAAGGAGGCAATATTTGGTCTGTTAGGAAGGATAAAAGGGAAGAATACATTTATTTTCTAGAGAGGAACACAGAATATTAAGAAATTGTGCTCCGGCTGGGTAACTCAGTTGGTGAGAGTGTCGTCCCAATATGCCAAGGTTGTTTCGATTCCATCAGGGCACTTACAAGAATCAGCCAATGAATGTATAAATAAATGGAACAACAAATCAATGTTTCTCTCTCTCTTTATCCCCTACTCTCTCTCTCCCTCTCTCTCTAAATTCAATAAATAAATACAATTTTAAAGAAATTGTAATAGGGAAAGAAAAGCCTGGTCCCCAAATAAAAGGGCCATTCATTGAAGAGAGCAATGTTCCTCTTTATTGACACTTAGAAGCAATATCCCTATGATTAGGAATAATGTGGTAACACCTCGTTCTTTTTATGTATTATAATCATTAAGTATATCTGAATACAAATACAAAAAGTACACACAACTGCATGGTGACTAAGTAACTTTGGAATAAGTCCACAGACGAAGTCACAGCATTCATAAACAGTTTATATCTTATCCCCGAACAAGTTTTCATTAAGCAGACTAATAATTTTCAAATGATGTAATAGAAAAATCTGGATGTAGTATTTTATTGTTTTGCCGAATTACATTTGGGGAGAAAGAAGCTAGCTGCTTCACTTATGCTAATGCTAGTATATTCTGGATCATGTTATACAAATTCATGTACTGAAACGTTAAGGATCATAAATTTTCCACAAGGAGATATCATTTAGACTGTGTCATTGGTGTGTAATTGCAAAAGATCTTAACATTGCAAACATTATAACTTTCGAGATCCGGCACAAGAAGAGGTTTACTCTCTACTACGATGATGCTGGTGTGTACTTCTACACAAGGCGCCTTCGTGATGTCAGTCAACTGGAGGTAGGATTTTATCGATGAACTGCTTGATATCCAGCATTTCCTGTTTGGAATAAAGTGATGTAATAAGCAGTTACACAAATCAGAAATTAAGTCCCCACTAAAAGACCACTAACTAAATCCGTGGTGTGTGTACATAAGGTGTAACAACATTTTTACTACTATTATCCCTTTGATTTTTTCCCTCATGATATCCACTCTTCACTGATCAATAATATTAATAATTATTCTAAATCTTGACTACAGGCTTGAGCTTCAAACAAGTATTTCCAATTATTCAGTATGGCTCACACTAATACCTACTCCCATGCAAATGGACTGCGTTTTGCTCTACCTGCACGAGTAAAACATGGGGGTGAGGAGAGATGAAGAGGGATTAGAAGTGACAATAACTATACCGAGAAGTATTAAGAAGTATACAATGACCGCCAACTACATATACGTGGAAAAGCCTAGCTTTTTTTTCCTTTTTTTAAAAAAAAAATATTTTATTGATATTTTACATAGAGGAAGGGAGAGAGATAGAGAGCTAGAAACGTCAATGAGAGAGAAACATCGACCAGCTGCCTCTTGCACACCCCCCACCGGGGATGTGCCCCCAATCAAGGTACATGCCCTTGACCGGAATCGAACCTGGGACCTTTCAGTCCGCAGACCGACGCTCTACCACTGAGCCAAACCGGTTTCGGCGAAAAGCCTAGCTTTTAACATTCTCTTGTGAGAATGAAATGCTAAATCCACAGCATAAGGTATTTTTGACCTTGCTTCAGGATTTTGATATAATCAACCATTAGAAAGATAACAAGCACCTAAGATAAGACTGGAAAGCTATGAAAGTGATCTATTTCACAACACTCTACAGTCCTTTAAAAGTTTCCTGTGACACCATCTCCTACTTTTCTAACTCCTCTCACTTTCTGCTCCTAATTATTCATCAAGTGTCCTCCAATGTGATCGCACTAAAAATCATCTAAGGAGCCGAAACCGGTTTGGCTCAGTGGATAGAGCGGCGGCCTGCGGACTGAAAGGTCCCGGGTTCGATTCCGGTCAAAGACAGGTACCTTGGCTGCGGGCACATCCCCAGGTGGGGGTGTGCAAGAGGCAGCTGATGGATGATTCTCTCTCATCGGTGTTTCTAACTCTCTATCCCTCTCCCTTCCTCTCTGTAAAAAATCAATAAAATATATATTTTTAAAAATCATCTCAGGAGCTTTTATTTTAATAAACATCTTCATACAAACACAGATGCCTGAGTTCAACCCCAAACTCCCAGTGGGCTGAATCCAAATCACTGAACTTGTTCATTAAGCTCTGGGGTCCTTGTGACACAAAGTCTATTGAAAACCACTGCTCTAGATCCATAATCCCTCCTGGAAGCTCACAGTGCCACTTTCCTTACTGGATTCCATACTTCACAACAGTTCCTTTCTTTTTCTTTTTTTTTTCTTTCATGTTATTGATTCTATAAAAACAAAAGGTTATTTTAAAAGAACTTCTGGAAAATTGTGGGTATGACATCTGTTTGAGAACTCTAATTACAGAAAGCCTATAGACCCACAAGTACAAAAGCAAGGAACCACTATGACAGTTTCAACTATGTCCTTAATAATAAATACCCTAGCATCTCGGGCCCCTTGTCTTTCCGGATAAATCGGATTACGACCTGCCGTCTCTGCACTAAAGCGAGTGATTTAGCCAGGTCGAGCAGTTAGTTGCCAACCATGGTAACACAAACTACCTCAATGGTTAGCCACCGATTTTTAGTACAGGCCTCCCTAAGCCTCCAAATCTACCCAGGCCGCCTTTGTTCTTATTAAATGACCACATCTCCCCTATTTTACTGAAAAGATTGAGAAGATCTAATATGGGCTCGAAACTACTTTCTATCATATCTCAGTAACCCATTCAGTCATCCATCCTCTTCTATCCTGATTCCAAAGGGTTTTTAAACTCCTCTTTTAAGGCAACAACTACCTGTTTCAGGACATAATTATATCATCCATCTGGGACTTCCCACCATCAGTTCCCAACCTGTCCTTCCATCCTGTTAAATAAATAAACTCCCTACTCTCTTGTAATTTTACCAAAATCATTTTTTTAAAGGTTTATACATGTTGCCTCTCCTTCCTCATTTCCCTGTCTACTTCACATCATCTATTGCAGTTTGGCTCTATCTCCCCCAAACATCTGAGGTGCCTTCTTACTGGATAGTTTCTTCCTGGCCTATTTCTCCCTAATCATTCTCTGAATCTTCAGTTATTGTTCCCATCCACTCAAAAAATCCTCTCTTCCTGTCCTCGAATTCAATACTTAACTCCTTTGAACTCCCCCAGAGTTCTATCCCTTGAATTTTTTTTTTTATCATGATATCCTCCCATAGTGATTCTTCATTGATCAATAATATTATTCTAAACTTCAATTACAGGCCAGAGCTTCAGACAAGTATTTCCGATATCCCATCCTGATATCAAGGGAGCACACCAATCTCTATAAGGTCATTAAACTCAGTAAGTATATCTTCTTCCTGTTACCCTAAAACTGTTCCTTGTACTCCTTACTTTATGAGTGGCATCATCTTCATCATCTGAGCTAGAAATATAAGACCTCATTGATACTTCCCTATTCCATAGAATTAATCACTAACTCCTAATGAATTCTGCTTCACTTGTTTCCAGAATATACATTACATCTTGCTTTGATTTTTTTTTAAAAAAGTCAATGGCTTTCTGCTGTTTAGAAAACAAGTCCATTCTCGATACAATATAAAAGCTCTGTACAAATCGAGTCTTTCTTTCTCTATTCTGTGACACCTAGCTTTTCATGAGTCTACAGCCTAATGGGGCAGCTTGCTTCTCCTATCCTAGTCTTTTCTCTGCACACTGACTATCTGAATCCTACCCTGTTCAAAAATCTAGCTCTTTCATCATGATCCAGTGTTTCCTAAGATAAAATTAATTTCACTCTCTTCAGTTTTTCAAGTAGCCTTTTAAAACTTCCAATGGAACATATATCACATCTGCTTTCTATACAGTTACTTAGATATATATCCTTCTCCCCTATTGCATTTTTAATGTTAATGAATCCTTTCTAAATTTTAATAAAAGGAATTTTTTTTGGTCTTAGAATTATGTACAGTGCTTGCATGTAATAGGAAATCAGTGAGCGTTTGTTGAATTAAATTGAAGAAGCTTTGATCTAAGTCCTGCTAACCTATGACTCAAGTGAATTCATTAACTCCTTTAAAGTCACAAATGATCAAATATTATTTATCTTGAAATATCATATGGAAAAAGAAGCAAATTACGTCTCTATAATCACTGTTTCCAGACACTTACCTGTGGACATGAGCTATGCATCATGCCTTCATAGACTTTGAAGGTTACATTGGCTGGATTTACCAATGTTTTTAGCCTTTCAGCAGTAAGAGAACCAAACATTAGAGGAACTAAAGGATCAGCATCTCCATGGCACTGAAGAATAGGAATATCTCTATTAACACCACTAATAGGACCCTGCGAAAACAAAACAAACAAAAACCCCCCACAAAATAAAACTAGTATTATTTATTCAAATATATAGAACATTAAGCCAGGCATTTAAAACGATAGATAGATATGTGCATACAACATGTTATTACTTATTTTAAAGTTATATTTGGCCATAGAAATAAAATTCCTGCCATCCTTATAATCTTCACATCTCTTTATTTAAACTGTTATAGGACATATGGATCATCCTCTCATATATTTTATGTTTTCCCAATAAATTGGTTCTTTGAAGCGGATTCTATTCTTTTCTGTTCATACTGTCCTGACATATGTTTTAGCTGACCCATGTTGTTCTCAGTTCTTATTTAACTGACTTTAAGTAAGATGGTTAAGCCCTGGCCAGGTAGCTCAGTTGGTCAGAGCATCATCCCAATAAGCCAAGGTTGCCAGTTCGACCCCAGGTCAAAGCACACACAAGAATCAACCAATGAATGCATAAGTAAGGAGAACAACAAATCAATGTTTCTCTCTTTCCTTTCCAGTAAGTAAGTAAATAAAAAAATAAAATAAACAAAGTTAATAAATTGCACTTAATATGTAACCAAAGAGTTACTACAGAATGACAAGGAAAAAAAAACCCTATATTCAAAGACGAATTTGAAAATAAAATACAGTCTACACCTCTCACGTCTACTATATACTGCTCTACCCTATTGGGTATTTAGAAATTATATTTTATTTTGCAAAATCTATCAGTGAGCATATTGAACATTCAAAAATATTTCTATGTATAAAAATAGCCCTAATTTTTATATATCTTAAAATATATCAATCACTTTATTTTTAAAAAATATATTTTATTGATTTCAGAGAGGAAGAGAGAGGGAGAGACAGCTAGAAACATCAATGATAAGAGAGAATCATTGATCGGCTGCCTCCTGCTTACCCCCACAGGGGATCGAGCCCGCAACCAGGGCATGTGCCCTTGACTAAAATTGAACCTGGAACCCTTCAGTCCACAGGCCAATGCTCTATCCGCTGAGCCAAACTAATTAGGGCTCAACCACTTTAAATATAAGATTTATGACAGTGGGACTTATTTCTTCCATTCTATGTAATCCCAATGAAGACAATGTAGAGTACCCATAAAGCCTAGTAATACATCACAAAAGTCTAAGAAAATTCTGCCTGACCAGTATGGCTCAGCGGTTGAACATTGACCTATGGCCGAAACCGGTTTGGCTCAGTGGTAGAGCGTCGGTCTGCAGACTAGAAGGTCCTGGGTTCGATTCCGGTCAGGGGCATGTACATTGGTTACGGGCACATCCCCGGTAGGGAGTGTGCAAGAGGCAGCTGGTCGATGTTTCTAGCTCTCTATCTCTCTCCCTTCCTCTCTGTAAAATATCAATAAAATATATTTAAAAAAAAAAAAAAAGAACATTGACCTATGAACCAGGAGGTCACAGTTTGATTCCCAGTCAGGGCACATGCCCAGGTTGTGACTCAATCCCCATTAGGGGGCGTGCAGGAGGCAGCTGATCAAGGATTGTCCCTCATCACTGATGTTCCTATCTCTCCCTTTCCCTTCCCCTCTGAAATCAATTTAAAAAGTATTATTATTAAAAGTTTAAGAAAATTCTTTTTAAGAAAGTATGATCATTATAAACTCTGGGTTTTGAGTGATGATGTATCAATGTAGGCTCATTGATTGTAATCAATGTGTCACTGTGCTGCAGAATGTCAACTGTGGGGAGGCTGTGCACGTATAGACACAGTGGGCATGTGGGAACGTTCTGTACTTTCCGCTCGATTTTGCTGTGAACCTAACACTGCTCTAAAAAAATAAAAGATTATTTTTTTAAAAATGACCCTCTCCCCAATGTTCTCTGCTGTCTCTTAGCTCAGTCACCTCATGTTGCGGGAAGCAATCAGACTACCTGTGGAAATGAAGACCGGAGTGGAAGCCAGCAACTGAGGGCAGTGACACCTGCCAGTTTCTGCTGCGTGGTCAGAGCAGTGTATAAAGATAAGGCTCCTCCCTGGAAAGACAAGCAGGGAAAGGCAACGGTTAACCATCCTTGGTGAGCAGCAACTGAACAAGTTTCTTGTTATTAATAATGTACATTAAAAAAAAAATCAAACTGAGTGGCTGATGTCAAATCAGGCAAACAAGTAGGAATACACGCACACCCCACTGGGTCCTAAAGCACACGATTCTCTACACTGAGGACCACTGCGAGAACTTAGCAACTGCCCCGTCAGTCAAGACACAGTTAATCAGAGTTAACTGCTGGATTTACAACTGCCTTAGAAGCATTATAGATTCACAGTTACTCTTTTCTGCTCTGAAAAGTCTTCGTGTGAAATCATATCTCATCTTAAACTAGTTTATTTTCCAAAACTGTAATTCATGATAATGAAGACTATGTAGCAGACACCTTGAAAGTATCTTGCCTACCCAGCTCACAGCACCCTACATTCTAGGAACTGCATTCCCATCAGTCATCTAGATGCCATGCCACTCTGGCCACGCTCACGAGTCACGAGCCCAACGTGAAAACGTGAGATCCTTTCTCATCTGAGACAGTTATGTTCTTTCTCCCAGGGTTCTGAAACTGGGACTCAGTGACTGTCAGTCTGTCAGTGTGGCTGGAACTGGAATGTGTAAACTCAAAAACTCCACAGTAATAATAGCAGGAGAATCTGCAAGGCTCAACCAGTGGGAATCTGTGACAAACAGAGGGAAGAAAATTCTCTTCTACCTTACTGTTCCTATCAGTGGTCTCTCCTAGACACAGGGGCCTTATATCTCTATCTAGAGTTTTGTTGAAAGTGCTATAGAGAGTTAACATTCCAGATTCCAATCAATTTATTTAGTAAATATATTTTCAAGACATGCTAAGTCTGTAGCAGCGGTCACCAACCTTTCGGACCTCCAGTGAGGGCCACCGGTTGGCAACCACTGCATACAGTAAAACTATCGCTGAAAAGAGAAAACCAGAAAAGCAAGAGTATGAAGTATTCTCTCAATTAATAGCTATTTCTAGTTCGAACTTATCCAACATTAAAGGTAAATAGTATATCAGTTTCTATAACATCTTAAAAAAAAGGGGTGTTATCGAAAAGGATTGAAGCCAATGACTTCTAGATAAATATACCGATGGTACTGACATACCGCCCAAACGTTATCTTACCTGAGAAAATCCTCCCAAAATAATTCTGTCTGAAGGAATGCCATTCTTCACCTCTTGGTCTATCAACGTTTTTACTAAAAACAACATGAAAGTGATATTACTAATACTCTCAGCTCAACGATACAATTTAAATAGAAAAAAAGATTTAATGACAGGAAAAATAGAAAGTATATTGAAGGTCAAAACAAGTGAAAAACTTGAAGCATTCTGTTAAAATAGAAAATTAGAATGCCATTTTCATGATAAAACTCAGATTTTGCATGTGGTGCTTACACTGGTCAATTGTTTCTTGTGAAATATTTTGTAAAACAGTTATGTCATCAATATATGAATATTCTTTTATGCATGGCCAATTCTGTTCATATACATTTTATATTTCTCTCTTCAAGGGACCATAGGCATTTGTACTTAAAAGTTATAATTTAAAATGATAAGTAATTAAGCAGATTGCATGGTTTGTGATTTAGCATTTAAACAGTTCATTCTATTATCTTTTTTTTTTTAAGACAATATTATATTTCCCTATAGCCAGTAAAAGAAACAATGGATGCCGAAACCGGTTTGGCTCAGTGGTAGAGCGTCGGTCTGCGGACTGAAAGGTCCCAGGTTCGATTCCGGTCAAGGGCATGTACCTTGGCTGCAGGCACATCCCTGGTAGGGGGTGTGCAAGAGGCAGCTGGTCGATGTTTCTCTCTCGACATTTCTAGCTCTCTATCTCTCTCCCCTCCTCTCTGTAAAATATCAATACCTGAGCACTCTTTACAGTAGCATAGCCTCAGCCCTAACTAGAGACTCCTTTCTTTCCCAGCTGAGCCTGAGCCTAATGCTCTCCGATATTACATTATCTCAGAGAGGAAAGAAATCGCAAGCATGTCCAAATCCTATCACGAGGACAGCGATGTTTCCCCCTCTGGACTCCCCGGGCCCACCTGTCTTCCACAGGGTCTCACAACTCATTCCCATACCAACACATGTTTTGTCATCATTATTTTTTGACAAATACCTAGCTATAGGAATATAGCTATAGCTTTCTTTTTAAATCTTCACCTGAGGTTATTTTTTCATTTATCTTTTTAAAAAATATATATTTTTATTGATTTCAGAGAGGAAGGGAGAGGGAGAGAAAGATAAAAACATCTGTGATGAGAGAGAATCTTTGATCAGCTGCCTCCTGCACGCCCCACACTGGGGATCGATGTTCCCTAACAGAGAATCGAACTGTGACCTGCTGGTTCAGGGTTGATGATGCTCAACCACTGAGCCACACTAGCTGGGCAGTCCGTGTTCGTTATGCAAAAAATAAGCAAGATTAAGAAATTCATAAGGCAGCATAGAAAACTAACCAGAGAACAGACTTTGGAGATTCGAATACCTCTTTCATAGGAGTGTTAAATGAGATGATTTATAAGAATTATCTAGCTTTTTTAATATTACCACACTAAAATTAACCATTATATAATTTTCATTATATATTATTATTTTCATCCTTATTTCAAGTCTCCTTAATGAAGACAACTGGCCACTATTAAACATTTTGTTATTTTTTCCATTTGTTATGTAAACCAAAGCAAAATTAATTATCCATATTAAAGTTTAATAACTGCCATTTCTCCCCGTCCGCCTCACCTTCACTGAGCATAGTTAGTCCCTGTGGCCATCACGGCACACAAGTTAGAGAGGGATCAGAAAGGAAGTAAACAGCCAGGACCAGTTTGGCTCAGTGGTAGAGCGTCAGCCTGCGGACTGAAAGGTCCCGGGTTCGATTCCGGTCAAGGGCACATACCTTGGTTGTGGGCACATCCCCAGTGGGGGGTGTGCAAGAGGCAGCTGGTCGATGTTTCTCTCTCATCGACGTTTCTAACTCTCTATCCCTCTCAATTCCTCTCTGTGTAAAATCAATAAAATATATTAAAAAGAAAAAAAAAGAAAAAAAAGAAAGGAAGTAAACAACAGCACCACCTCCCAAGTTCACATAATTGTGTAATAATTCATCAACATCAATAAAACTTATCTACCCTGTTTCCCTGAAAATAAGACAGTGTCTTATATTAATTTTTGCTCCCAAAGATGCGCTAGGTCTTATTTTCAGGGGATGTATTATGGTTCCATGAAGTAGGTCTTATTTTCGGAGGATGTCTTATTTTCGGGGAAACACAGTACTAAAAAAATATAAGTATGCTCTTGTTTATAAAACTACTCTGTACTTACCATATTCTGCTGCATGTTTAATTCCAGGTTCATCCTCCTGTGAATCTGGTGAAAGGCCAATAATATCAAACCTGGAAAATAAGGCGAAATCTTAACAGGATATCTATTCATGGCAAGTGTGTTCTACTAAACTCGTGGTAGTTGGGATAAAATGGACTGGCAAACATATTCTCTAGAACATGAAATCAATTAAAATGTCTTCAGAGGTGAAACAATTAAATGCATGACTGACATCCTATCGTTGCTTTCATCCCAACTGGATATAGATTCTAATGTTAAGTCACAGTGCTACATAATTTTAGGATAAGAATATCTAGGGAGATAACCTAGTCCAATCTTGCACCCAAGCAGGAATCTCAACCCATACTCCTAAGAAGTTTTCAATAATTTTCAGCTACTCATTTCCTCTTCTATTGTACTAGAGGCCCAGTGCACGAAGTGGGAGAGGGGTGTCCCTCAGCCCAGCCTGCACCCTCTCCAATCTGGGACCCCTCGAGGGACGTTAAACTGCCTGTTTAGACCCGATTCCACTGGGCAGTCGGACATCCCTCTCACAGTCCAGGACTGCTGGCTCCCAATTGCTTGCCTGCCTGCCTTCCTGATTGCCCTTAATCTGCCTGCCAGCTTGATCACCCCCTAACCACTCCCATGCCAGCCTGATTGATGTCTAACTGCTCCCCTGCCAGCCTGTTTGCCCCCAACTTTCCTCCTCTGCCAGCCTCGTCACCCCTAACTGCCCTCCCCTACAGGTTTGATCGCCTCCAACTGCCCTCCCTTGCAGGGCTGGTCCCTCCCAACTGCCCTCCCCTGCTGGCCATCTTGTGTCCACATGGGGGAAGGATCTTTGACAACATGGGGCAGCCAGCCAGCTTGTGTGCTAGAATGATAGTCAATCTGCATATTACTCTTTTATTAGATAGGATAGAGGCCTGGTGCATGGGCGGAGGCCAGCTGGTTTGCCCTGAAGGGTGTCCCAGATCAGGGTGGTTCCCTTGGGGTGTGGGGTGGCCTGGGCGAGGGGCCTGTGGTGGTTTGCAGGCTGGCAATGCCCCCTGGCGACCCAAGCAGAGGCCCTGGTGTCTGGAATTATTTACCTTCTACAACTGAAACTTTGTAGCCTGGAGCAGAACCAAGCCTCCTGCTTGTTCCATGGCTGCAGCCATTTCTGTTTGAATTTATTTACTACATTCTATAATTGAAACTTTGTATCCTTGAGTGAAAGTCTAGGCTGGCCAGGCTGTGTAAAAAGCTTGGCTTACTCTATTGCCAGGGAAATCCAAACCTCTCAACTGCTCTCTGTGGCTGCAGCCATCTTGGTTGGGGTTACTTTTCATACTCGCTCTGATCAGCTGGTGGGCATGGCTTGAGGGGAGTGATTGTTAATTTGCATATTACTCTTTTGTAAGGTAGGTCAAGTCAACCCCATGGAATAGAGCTACTTTATTATGTCACTTTTGCATGCACTCTCTCATACCTTTAAAGAACATACGTTATTTATACTCATTTTTATCCATACTCTGCAAAACTTTTTCATTACATATCGTAGATACTTCAAACCAGAGACCAAGAGAAGCTTTCCTTTGGCCGTTTATACTTCTCTATCAGATTATGCGCTTTATTATGGTCTCTAGAGACATTAGGTAGAATTTCTGGTTCTGGCCAGGAATTTTGCCAGAGAGAGAAGATTTAAAAAAACCAAAGGCCAAGGTAGGCAGGAACCTAAAAGTCGCAAGGAATCTGTGCCACGCCAGCACAGCTAAGGGTTCAGGGAGTCTGAGGGAGGGCCGGCGAAGGATGAAGAAAAGACAAAGAGAATAATCTGGATCTAGATCAGTGGTTGGCAAACCGCAGCTCGCAAGGTACATGCGACTCTTTGGCCCCTTGAGTGTGGCTCTTCCACAAAATGCCACGTGCAGGCGAGCATGTACAGTGTGGTTAAAACTTCGTGGCCCATTTGCAGAAGACGGTTTTTGGCTCTCAAAAGAAATTTAACTCGTTGTGTACTATTGATATTGGGCTCTGTTGACTAATGAGTTTGCCGACCACTGGTCTAGATGCATCTTCTGTGCCTGGCTGAGACCACAGAACAGATCCAGATTGCAAGCTGATGCTTTATTTTATAATCAGAGGTTAACGAGATAATTTACAATGTTCTTGTAAGTTTCACTTGTTTTGGCAGCACTTGCTGCACCTCCCACAGCCCATTAGCCACCCAGGAAAGGTCTAGGGAGCAGTGACAAGATCAAGCTTAATTATGCTAAGGGAGCAGGGCCCTCTACGCTGGGACTTGTTTGCAGCTTTGCCAGCAGGTCAGTCGGAGGCTTAATCTTATAACCTCTCCCTGCAGAATCTAAAGTTGATAAAAAAGAAAGAGCAGGGCTGGGTTAGAGAAGGGTGGGAACGAGCAGAGAGGACAGCAAACTGGAAGTCCTGACGAGGTCTAAGAAAAAGTGCCGAGGAACAAGAAAGCAAACTCAAGAGATGAGTAATTATTCTTAACATCAGGTTTGAATTAAGAGACTTCAGAGATGGCAATGGAAAGTTCCAGATGACAAGGCCCAAGGATGACTGTGGATGACCAACGATGAGAGAAGAAAATGTTACCGTAGAAGAAAAGAGCCAAGGAAGGAACAAGCCAGTGAAGGATTACATTGGATACTGTAGTCGCTCAAAAGATAAATTGGTGGCATGAAATACAGTGGGAAGGAAAATACTAATCAGGTGTCAAAGTCATCATTTAAAAAAAATATATATTTTATTAGCCAAAGCCGGTTTGGCTCAGTGATAGAGCGTCGGTCTGCGGACTGAAAGGTCCCGGGTTCAATTCCGGTCAAGGGCGTGTACCTTGGTTGCGGGCACATCCCCGGTGCGGGGTGTGCAGGAGGCAGCTGGTCGATGTATCTCTCTCATCGATGTTTCAAGCTCTCCATCTCTCTTCCTTCCTCTCTGTGAAAAATCAATAAAATATATTTTAAAAAGAAGAAGCTGTTTCTTAACCAGAGTAATTGCTACCTGGGGTTGTTCAGTGTTTGGTGACTGAAATCAACAGTTTGGTCACTGTTTATCAAGCAGTATTTCTATTCACCCATCCTCTCCTGTTTATCTATCGGTGCCATCCCTGAAGTCTACCCATGAATCTAAAATATAAAAACTTAATTAAATAAAGGTTGAATTTAAAGTTAATTATATAACTTTGCCACTTAAAAGTCGCTATACACAAAAGTACCTCTGATCAAGAAAATTAAGTATAAATAAAAAGTTTTTATTGAGTAAGTAAGTTCTTACCAAGAAGTCATGGCCATATTCATATTTAATGTCACAGGCATAACCGGTCTACATGGAAAGAAAAAAATATATAGCAAAATTAGAATAACTTAACAAAGCATAAACCTCCTAAAATCCCATCAATTAAAGATAATTATTACTTGAAGCTTATGTAAAACTGCTACGATTTTAACATCCGAGGTGTTTCACTGCATCCACACTTGTACAGTGCGGCTTTGCACACCAGCTGTCCTCGAGTGCGTTCTGAAAACAGAGGAGCCGCTGGAAAGATTGGAGTTTAACAAATAAAAAACTTTTTCCTTTCTCAACACCTTCACTTGGTACTTTCAACACAAGAAGGAAAACCAATAATCAGGACAGTTGGAAATGAATAAAATATGAAACTCTGGCTGAGGGGCTAAAGATATGACCGATGTGCTGAACAGGTACTAGAGCATCCATTCCCATATGCGCAGATTACATTGTTTTTGTTTGTTTTCTAGTTCTTAGCTATATATCTGCTGGTTTAAGAGATCATTAATTAGGAGAAATATAAGTTTTGCGTAAGTGTTCTTTACACCCAATGAAAAATTTGCTGAACAACCTGAATGTAAGTAGGTACAAAAGAGAAGAAAAATAAATACACTAGGACTATATCTCACCACTATGTTCCTGAATCATGAAACAAGTATACCTTAGAGATTATAAAATCTTATCAAAATTTCTTGGAGAAATAAAACTCTTCTAGGTTGGGAAACAGCATTAAACCAAATCCAATTCTTGGGCCAATAACAATATAGCAAAATTTCCAATATAATCAACAATTCTATTTCTTGGAAACAGGACTATTTTCCTACCTAACCTCAGGTATTTTTCCTATTTCCATTTCTATTTCATATTTATCACCTGACTGCTACTACTACTTCTGAGGATGAATTACTAAGCTACTGGCATGTACGTAATCCCATTTGTCTTCTCAGCAGCCTTTGATCTACAGACCAATCTGGCTCAGTGGTTGAGCGTCGACCCATTAACCAGGAGGTCACCGTCCCATTCCCAGTCAGGGCACATGACCGGATTGTGTACTTGATTGACTTCGAAACCAAGGTATGTGCCCTGACCAGGAATAAAAAAAGGCAACCTTTTTGGGGTACAGGACAATGCTCTAACCAAGCCACCCCAGCCGGGCATTAATCTTTATTTTTTTAAAACATTTTAAAATTTTATTTTTCAACTACAGTTTCCATTCAATATTAATTTGTATTAAGTTCAGGTATAGTCTTAAGGTTTTTTTTCCTAATAGTTATTTTTAAACTGAATATTTAAAAGATAAAAATTAATTATATCCAAAGTGCTTTTCTAGAAAAGTAAAGCTATTACAATTATTCCTCTCCAGATTCTGAATCACAAGCCTGAAGATTAAAAATACTGCCGAGCCGAAACCGGTTTGGCTCAGTGGATAGAGCATCAGTCTGCGGACGGAAAGGTTCCCGGTTCGATTCCAGTCAAAGGCATGTACATTGGTTGCGGGCACATCCCCAGTAGGGGGTGTGCAAACAGCTGGTCCATGCTTCTCTCTCATCAATGTTTCAAGCTCTCTATCCCTTTTTCCCTTCCTCTCTGTAAAAAAATCAATAAAATATATTAAAAAAAATACTTACGCATGCGGGCAGATATATTTGATATGTGATCTTCTGATACGTGCAAAGGCTTCTTCCCATCCATGCCTGGTAGAGAAATTATTTGAACAATGCCATTAGATACTGTTTTTGTTCATGCCCAATAAACCAGTACCAGAATAGTATTTAAAAGTTTGTGAAAATAAATGTTAAACTCTTAAAATATCTTAAAAGAGTGAGCCATCGATGCTATTAAAATACCAGCACCAACCTAGAAACAATCCAAAGAATATTGTTTCAACTTTATCTATGGATAAAGGTAATTTCTTTGGATTTCTGAAAAGGTTTTGTTTTGTGGGGTTTTTTTCTTATTTCCACAGATCTTTAGACTTTACAAAATATATCTTTAATTATAACTTGGTAATGTGCCTAACAAGTTAGGCAACACATAATTCACATTTTATATTTTTAAAAAGCTTCATAGGAGTAAAGTAAATCAGCTGCCTGCTATCTCTTTATGGTTTCTACACTATTTTATTTTTCCTCATACATTTTTTTATTAAGGTATTATATGTGTACATAGCTTACCATTGCCCCCCCCCCACTCCCATTCATGCCCTCCCTCCCCAGAGTTCTGTGTTCGTTGGTTGTACTTATATTCATGCATACCAGTCCCTCGGTTGTTCTCCTATCTCCCCCCAGGTCTCCTTCCCCTCCCCACTGTCATTTGACAGTCTGCTTGTTTTATGGTGACTATCTCAGGACCACATGATTAGAATCTGCTCCTCATTTGGCAGTCTGCTTGTTTTATGGTGACTATCTCAGGACCACATGAAGAGTCCGCTCCTCCTCTGGTTCACACCGCCCCTCACCCCAGGTCCCACTGCTTCCCCGGGGCACACGGCTCACCCGGGGCACACGGCCCCCTGGGACACACGGCTCACCTGGGGCACACGGCCCCCTGGGACACACCGCTCACCTGGGCCAGGTGACCAAACTTAACTAGCTTTGGAAATAGTATACTTGGATTTTAATATACAAAAAAGGCAGTATTATGCAGCAATGATAAATACCTGGTTTATGAACTGCCACTAGCAGATTCTGGGCCCAGACCAGAAATTTACCACTCTGTGCTACTCAGAGACCTTTTCAACATGGTACCCCATATCAAACACAAAACCTATCTGCTACCCCTGCAAAAGGTAACAGTTTAGCACATTATAAAATGTGCCGTCCATGGTCATTGCCAACACTAATTTTACGTATGCTGTTTCCATTTCTCTTTTTTGTTTTTATTTATTGTGTTTTCTATCTTAGGCTTTGTGCCAATAACTGGGGAAAACTAAATAAGCCCTAAACATCATTTTATTATTTTAGCTCATGACAGCTTTGAGAATAGGCAGTCACTAAAGATAACACTTATACAACACAATTCCCCACCTCTTAGAGTCCAACCGGAATAGTTGCAATTATGTACCTCAAAGCAGGACTCCCTGTAATAAAAGCTTGATTTAACGAGGTGGGCATCCTCACACATTTATATTTTATAAAGTAAAGCCACTTTAAAAGTTTATTAGGAAGTAAAGACAAGTTAATGGTGACTACAGAAACAGAATAAAATTTAAATTTAAAAAATATATATTTTTTTAATTGATTTTTTACAGAGAGGGATAGGGATAGAGAGTTAGAAACATCGATGAGAGAGAAACATCGATCAGCTGCCTCCTGCACACCCTCTACTGGGGATATGCCCCCAACCCAAGGTACATGCCCTTGACCGGAATCGAACCCAGGACCCTTCAGTCCGCAGGCCGATGCTCTATCCACTGAGCCAAATTCATGTAATGGCATGAGTATTTAAAAAGTTAGCCTTAAGAACCCTTTGGTGTGGAAAATTAGCTGAGATTTTACTGTTAAAAATTTAAAATTTTTAATGTATTAAAATTTTAAATTTTTAACTGTAAAATCTCAGCTATTTTTCCACACCAAAGGATTCTTAAGGCTAACTTTTTAAATACTCATGCCATTACATAGCTCTCATATGTATATACACATACCGTATTTGCCGGCGTATAAGACGATTTTTTGGCCCTGAAAAAATACGTATTTGCCGGCGTATAAGACGACTGGGCGTATAAGACGACCCCCTAACATTTCCACTAAAAATACAGAGTTTGTTATATACTCGCCGTATAAGACTACCCCTCACTTGGAGGCATATTTTTCAGGGCCAAAAAATCGTCTTATACGCCGGCAAATACGGTACATACATTTGGCTAAAAATAAAAAAGCTAGAGTCCAGTGTGGTGAAGTACAAGCGCTTTAGGATATAGACTCTATAGTTCAAAGGTTTTCTGGTTTATTCACTAACTAGAGGCCCAGTGCATGCAATTTCTGCAAGGGTAGGATCCCTAGCAGCTGCCGGCTGCCAGCTGGGGCCTCCCTTCATTCAGCACCACCCCCTGGTGGTCAGCACACATCATAGAGAGCTGTCAAACTCCCGAGGGGACACTTTATACATTAAGCTTTAATATATATACACTAGAGACCTGGTGCACGAATTCATGCACTGGTGGAGGAGCTGGGAGGCAGAGGGGCTGTGAGAGGTTGGCCGGCCATGGGAGGTTGGCTGTGGGCGCACACTGACCACCAGGGGGAAGCTCCTGTGTTAAGTGTCTGCCCCTGGTAGTCAGTGTACACCTTAGCAATTGGTCGACCCGTCGTTCCGGTAACAGTAGATTAGGCTTTTATATATATAGGAAGAGTCCTGTATGAGGTGAGGCTGTTAATGAGTTCCTTTTCAATTATGCAACACAAATATATAGTGAAGCAATATGTCACCTTAAACCTTAACTATTTGTGATTCTACCCACTATTTGTGTCCAAAATTGGAATCTCACAATTATTGGTATGATTTACTCATCTCTATTTTGTGCTATACACATAGTCTTTAGCCAACACTAGACTAATGGAACAGGCCAGGAAAATGCCTTTCTTATAACAAAACACATGTTAAAGAAAAGCTAAAAATGGAATTAAAAAAATAATCACAGTTATCTTACGTGCATGAAAGATACAAAAATTAAGATATAGGCTATGTCCTCCGTGAACCTACAATCTAGTAGAAAGTGTAAGGTATCAATAACTATACAAATGAAAATTTAAGCACTACAAAAAAATTATGAAAAATGTCACACTATGGGAGAGGATACGGTTACTTTCAGCTGTGGAGATCAGGAACCTACAGAGAAGCTGTAAGATATAGAACATGTTTTCCCATCAAACATAAACATACACACACATACACACTATAGTGGGGGTTTTTTATTACTTATAACAATTAGGGGGGAAAGTAAAACAAAAGAAAATGAAAAGCATTTTTGATAGCACAATCAAGAAAAATAAAGTAATCAACATTTCAATGAATGTGCTTCCATTTTTATGGGAATTTGCTATATCTACAGTTTTATAATGTACTTTTTTTGCACGTAAATGGCTGGAATTCAAATTTACCAAATATTCTTCTTTAGTTGGACAATTTAGTTGGCAAAATGGGTAAAAATACTTGATTCAACTATATGCTGTGAAGAAAAGACTCACTTGAGCCAAAACTGGTTTGGCTCAGTGAATAGAGCGTCGGCCTGTGGACTGAAAGGTCCCAGGTTTGATTCCAGTCAAGGGCATGTACCTTAGTTGCAGGCACATCCCTAGTGGGGGTTGTGCAAGAGGCAGCTGATCAATGATTCTCTCTCATCAATGTTTCTAACTCTCTATCCCTCACTCTTCCCCTCTGTAAAAAATCAATAAAATATATTTTTTACAAAAGAAAAGACAAGACTCACTTGACATCAAAAGACACAAACAAGTTAAAAATAAATGGACGGAAAACAATATTCCATGCAAATAATAACCAAAAGAGAGCAAAGGTTGTTATACTAACATCAGACAAAATGGACTTCATATAAAAAAAAAGTTAAGAGGTAAAGGAGGACATTATATATTTCTGTGTTGTCAGTTATTAGTTCATTTTTTTTAAAATTAAAAAGAAGTATCTCAAACCAACAATTTAAAATTTACAACTTAAGGAAATAGAAAAAAACAAAAACTAAATCCAAAGCCAGCAGAAGGAAGGAAATACTTTAAAATTAGGGCTGAGATAATACGAAATAGAGAATAGAAAAACAAGAGAGAAAATGAATGCAATCAAAAGTTGGTTCTTCAAAAATATCAACAAAACTGACAAACTTTTAATTAGATGGACAAAATAATGAGAAGACTCGAGTTACTAAAATCATTAATAGCAGTGAGTACATTTTTACTGGTTTAACAGAAATAAAAGTGATTATAAGAATATTATGAACAGTTGTGTGCCAAAGTTCTAGATAACCTAGATAAAACGGACAAAATCTTATAAACACAAAACCCACTGAGACTAAAACATGAACAAGTGTAACATCTGAACACCTATAACCATTAAGGAAATCGAATCAATAATTAAAACTCTCCCCCAAAAGAAAAGGGACCTGATGAATTCTACCAAACATTTAAAGAATACCAATCCTTCTGAAACATTTCCAAAAGAGTTTGAGAGGAAGGAACACTATCTAACTCATTCTTTGAGGCCAGCATTACTCTTGTACCAGAGCCAGACAAAGACATTACAAAGAAAGAAAATTACAGACCTTAAAGATATGTGCCAGGAGAGAAAATCGTGCAAATAATACAGAAAGGAGAAGTGAGAAACCACAAGGCCACAAAAGGCAGTGAGAATACTTTAATGTAGCTGGTTGAACAATAACGCCCAAATTCATATTCACCAGGAACCTCAGGATACGACCTTATTCGGAAACAGGCCGTTCTCACAGGTAATTTGTTTAATATGAGATCATACTGAGGTTGGGTGGGTTCTAAATCTAGTAAACAGTGTCCTTATCAAGAACAGAGAACACTTATAAACAGCGTTTGAAAAGCTGATGTAAAGAGAGAGGCGGAAATTAGAACTATGTTGCTACAAGCCAAGGAATGCCAGAAGCCATCACAAACAAAAAGTCAAAGGATTCTTCCTTAGCGCTCTCGGAGGGGATGTCTATAGTCCTTCTGATACTTTGATTTTGGACTTTCTAGCCTCTTGAACTACCAGAGTACATTCCTATTGTTCTTAAGCCATCTATTTTGTAGTTATTTGTTATGGCCCCAGGCAGTGGCTGACTTTGCACCTCCCGGGAGGCCCCAGAGCCAGTGCACCTGATGGACAGCTTCAGACCACACCAGATATATCAACTCTCCATATCCACAAGTGACACCTCAAGGGGTAGACTCAGTGAGCACCAAAGCCCCCCTGAAGTAAGTCCTGCTCCATAGTGGCGTCTCCTACACAGCAGCTCTTCCCCTGTAGATGGAGCCGATCCTCACAGCAACTGGCCTGGAGATCAAGTCCTCCCCGGGATGCTAACAGCAATCAAGGATCAACTACAACAAGACTGTGCACACAGCCTCCCCCAACAACTTTAGGAATGCCAAAACTAACCCCAACCTTCTTTGGGGGGGAAAGAAATCCATCATAAGGTTAAAATTCCTATGGTCTTCCAGCTACAAATAAATGCTCACTTAAAAAATTTTTTTCAAAAAAAAGGAGACTGTGCACAGTCTTATACATAAATATGAATAAATACATATCTATCAAAGGGGCGCACCTAGAGTGTCCAGTTCAGGTGACTGGGAAGGCTGAACCACTGGGCCCTCCAGGACACCTGCTACATGAGGCCACTCTACCAATTCCAGGAGATACAGCAGTTCTACCTAATACATAAACAAACACAGATGAAGACACATGTCACAAATGAAACAAGTGAAGACATCTTCAGAAAAAGAATTAAATGAAATGGAAGCAAGCAAACTACAGTGGAACCTCGTTTCTCAAACTTAATTCATTCCAGAAGGCTGTTCAAAAACCAAACCATTCTTTCCCATTAGAAACAAGGTAAACTGAATTAATCTGTCCCAGACCCCCCAAATGATTCTGGTTTAACCTTTCTTATATACAGTACATGTCTAATGTACTGTCTAATCTATAAATAAACACTTTGAAAACAAAAAGGACATGAAATGTAAATGAGGATTTGACAAAATGAAAGAAAATGTACAATAAAAAATGAAAACTTAATTAATAATAACAATTAGCAACAACAAAAGCAGGAAAACATGAAAATATTAACAGTACAACATCCAGAGATTTTAACAGTGGTAAACTGATTCATACTTGCACATTCTCTTCTTTGTCACCTGAGAGACTTGTGACTGATCATACAGCTATCAGCATGAAAGGGCTGTCAGGATAAAAAGCAAGTTGCTCAAGATGGGAGACATTTGAGAATCAAGGTTTGACTACTGGATATAGATTTCAAAACAAAGGTTTATAAGGTTGCTCAAGGATTTTAACGAGAGCTTCAAGGGACTTAGTGAGAATGTCAAAGACACGAAAAAGGACCAGTCAGAAATTAAGCATACACTAACTGAAATTAATAATTTACAGAGATTCAACAGTAGAGAATTCCAAGAATCAAATCAATGATTTCGGATATGAGGAAGCAAAAGAACACCCAATCAGAAGAGCAAAAAGAATCCAAAAATATGAAGATAATGTAAAGAGCCTCTGGGACAATTTCAAGGGTACTGACATTGGAGAGAGAGCAAGACACTGAAAATCTATTTGAATAAATAATGACAGAAACTTCTACGTGATGAAAGAAATAGGCTTCCAAGTCCAGGAAGCACAGAGTCCCAAACAAGAGGAACCCAAAGAGGCCCTCACCAAGACACATCATAGTTGTGTTATGTTTTTATCAAATATATTTTATTGATATTTTACAGAGAGGAAGAGAGAGAGAGATAGAGAGCTAGAAACGTCGATGAGAGAGAAACATCGACCAGCTGCCTCTTGCACACCCCCCACTGGGGATGTGCCCGCAACCAATGTACATGCCCTTGACTGGAATCGAACCCGGGACCTTTCAGTCCGCAGACCGACGCTCTACCACTGAGCCAAACCAGTTTTGGCATAGTTGTGTTATGTTAAGGACAAAGAGAGAATCTTAAAAAGCATCAAGAGAAAAGCAGTTGGCTACCTACAAGGGAGTACCCATTCGACTGTCAGCTGATTTCTCAACAGAAACTTTGCAGGCTAGAAGGGAGTGGCAAGAAACATTCAAAGTGATGGATAGCAAGGATCTACAACCAAGATTACTCATTTAGAATTGAAGGTCAGATAAAAGAGCTTCACAGATAAGGAAAAGTCAAAGAAGTTCATCACCAGTATTACATGAAATTTTCCTTTAAGAAAAGGAAAAATATATATATATCAAAAAATATGAATAAACACATATCTACCAATAATCAAAATAAACAAGGAATCAAATGCACAAAATAAACTGATAAATAAATCAGAACCAGAAACATAGAAACATGAGACAGACTGATGAATCTCTTAGGGAAGGCTAGGAGGGGGTGGGAAGAGATTAACCAAATATCTTATATGCATACTAGAGGCATGGTGCATGAAATTCGTGCATGGCTCTAGTCCAGGGGTGGGCAAACTTTTTGACTCAAGGGCCACAATGGGTTCTTACGCTGGACCGGAGGGCCGGAACAAAAGCAACCTGACCATGCTGGCACTCTCATCTTGGGCTGCTGGTGAAGGAGCGGAGGGGACAGCAAGAGAACCCTCCGCTCTTTCAGCTCCGCAGGCCGGATAGAACAGCCGAATGGGCAGGATCCGGCCTGTGGGCCGTAGTTTGCCCACGGCTGCTATAGTCCCTAGGCATGGCTGCCGATCAGGGCTGATCTGTGGGCGACCGGTGGGGCAATCACCTTGGCAGGCCTGGTACTGACCCCTTGCCAGGCCCACCCCCTCCCCCGCCCCCTCTGCCATTGCCGCTGGTTGCCTCCCTCTACAGGAGGAGACCGGTGATGTGATTTTTTTTTTTTACAGAAAGGAAAGGAGAGGGAGAGTTAGAAACATCCATGAGAGAGAAACATCGATCAGCTCCTCCTGCACATCACCTACTGGGGATGTGCCTGCAACATGCCCTTGACCAGAATCAAACCTGGGACCCTTCAGTCTGCAGGCCGATGCTCTATCCACTGAGCCAAACCGGTTAGGGCCCAGTGATGCGATTTGCAGGGGGGTGGGGGGAGGGGTACTGGCACCTGCCTTGGCTGGCCTGGGGCAGCTCCTGTGTTAAGTGTCTGTCCCCTGGTGGTCAGTGTGCATCCTAGCAACCGGTCATTCCACCAGTCATTCCACCGTTTTGCTGATTTGCATAATAGGCTCTTATTATATAGGGAGGAAGTTACCTATGGACACAGACAACAGGGTAGTGAAGGTCTGGCGGAGCGGGAACCAGTTGGAGGGGGACAATGGGGGGGGGAGAGGAGGAAGGACATCTGTAATCTCAACAATAAACATTTTCTTAAAAGTGAGAGAGAATAATACACACCAAAAAAAACAACAACAAGGTGCCAAAACCGGTTTGGCTCAGTGGTAGAGCGTCGGCCTGCGGACTGAAAGGTCCCGGGTTCGATTCCAGTCAAGGGCATGTACCTTGGTTGCAGGCACATCCCCGGTAAGGGGTGTGCAGGAGGCAGCTGATCAATGTCTCTCTCTCTAATTGATGTTTCTAACTCTCTATCCCTCTCTCTTCCTCTATATATATTTTAAAAAATCAATAATATATATATATATTAAAAAAAACAAGGTGACATATTTTCAAAATAAATTTTTTAAAATTTCTCTTCACCTCTTTTTAGTAAAATAAATGTCATTTTCATAGGACTACCTGGTTGCCAGAACACAGTCCTACAACCTTTTCTGTTACTCCATACAAAGTGTGTGTCATGTTACCTCTACTTAATAAGCATAAAAGAATATTAGGCAGCCAAAACCGGTTTGGCTTAGTGGATAGAGCATCGGTATGTGGACTGAAAGGTCCCAGGTTTGATTCTAGTCAAGGGCATGTACATTGGTTGCGGGCACATCCCCGGTGGGGGGTGTGCAAGAGGCAGCTGGTCGATGTTTCTCTCTCATTGATGTTTCTAGCTCTCTATCCCTCTCCCTTCCTCTCTGTGGAAAATCAATAAAATATATATATTTTTAAAAAAGAATATTAGGCAGAGGGAAGGCAGGGGAGGGTGGGGGAAAGAGGGAGAGATCAACCAAAGGACTTGTATGCATGCATATAAGCATAACCAATGGACACAGACACTAAGGGGGTGATGGCATGAGCGGGGAGGTGGGGGGGTGGCAATGGAAGATAATGTCACATACGTAATACCTTAATCAATAAAGAAAAAAATAAAATTTAAATTTAAAAAAACTATTAGGAATAACATTTAAAATTTAATCTAAAAATAAGAAAAAATTATTTTAACCCAACACCTCTCTGTAAAGATTTAAATTTTTTATCTACTTTATCAAAGTTTTTTGCGAATTCTACAATATTTTAACATTTACACCCAAGTTTCCCTGATTTAAATTAAAACCAAAATCTTTCAATGTAGAAAAAGCCTAAGTGAAAGATAAATCATTTATCTAAAGTTAACACAACAAAACCGGCTTGGTGAGCCTCCAAATCAATCTGTAAGTCGCCTCCCTTGCCCTTCACTTGATTTTTTTCCTCTTAAGGGAACATCCAAGTTCTAATTCAGAATGCCGTGGACTGCACATTGCTATTGTTTCTCTTATCAAAAATCAACCGGTTCTTCTAAACCTGCCCTGAAATGTTAACCCTCTGGAAGGCTCAAACATTCCGTCCTTCTCTGCCACCCAATACCCATCGCAACTCAAGGAGGAGCTTGCGATTTACATATGTTCCAAAAACAAGAGTTGAAAAATTGACAAATGCAAGATGACGAGGAGGAAATTTTGGAGGGTTTTCAAAAATGAAAAGATTGTGTCTTGTTACTACTGGACTGTAAAAAATACAGTATTACTGGCAATCTGTTTTGTTTTGTTTTTTTTAGACACTCTCAAGAGAGTTCATAACTATGAAACCTTTGATCGCTCGGGCAGATTGCATGACCCCATTTTTTATCACGGTTGCTAAAATCAATGGTACCTACCCTGTGTCTCCCAATCCATGAAGGAAAATCACCTGGAGGAAAAGAAGAGAAATGAATAAGCATCCACACACCGCATGGTTACACACCGCAACTCTGGTCAGAGCAGAAGCCAGGAACTACAACAGAACACCTCCCTCAGCAAGTGAATCCATCTCGACAGACCTCTCTTCCATGGGGAAAAAAAAAAAAAATACCTAACTTCTCTCCTGGAGGCTCCTAAGAAGAGAATTCGTGTGGGGCTTCGGCCCAGACAGAGGTCCCCCCTTAGACACTTTTCAGTGCACACACGATCCCTTCCTAAGGACAAAGTCTCTTTCAGGTCAAACCATGCAAGATCTCCTTTCTACCGGAGAACTTTTCCATCACAAAAAAAAAGGAACTTCCGGAGGCAAAAAAAACCACAAAAAAGTATGAGTTCCTTAAGTAAAAGTTTCCTTTAAAAAAAAAAAATCACAACACGACACACAGCACCTCTCTGATCTTATAATAAGACCCGCAATCTCCGAACTTCTTTCATGCAGGGGGAGAATGCAAGGTGAGGACATCCAGTCCAAACAAGGCAGAAACATGCCAAAAAGCCAGCTCGAGGGAGAGCGCGGTGCACGCCCGCAGGTCGTTGCGAGCTGGGGCTGGGGGTCCCGGGGTCCGGGGGTCCGGGGGTCCCGGGGTCCCGGGAGTCCCGGGGTCCGGGGGTCCCGGGGGTCCGGGGGTCCCGGGGTTCGGGGATCCCGGGGTCCGGGGGTCCCGGAGTCCGGGGGTCCGGGGGTCCCGGGGTCCGGGGGTCCGGGGGTCCCGGGGTCCGGGGGTCCCGGGGTCCGGGGGTCCCGGGGTCCTGGGCGCGCACTCGCCCCGCAATGCGGAGGCATCGGGATCGGGATCGGGGCTGGGGAAGGGGTGTCCCGGCCCGGGAAGGGGTGTCGGGCTGACCCCCCGGCCCGGGCCGTGACCCCGGTTGCTCCCCCGACACAACTGGGGCCCGGGACGCGCCCGGGACCGTCCCCCCTGACCCCGCCCGGGCGGAGCGCCCCCCGCGCGCGGGCCGCCCACCGGCCGGGGGAGCCCCCGGGGCAGAGGGCCGCCCGCCCGGGACCCTCCCCCGCGCCCCGCGCCCCGGCCGCCGCCGCCGCCGCCACTCACCGCAGCGGTGGCCTTCCGGGCGGCGGGGAAGGACGCGGACATGTTATTGCCGCACATTCGCCGGCCCCGCTCCGCCGGCCCCCCGCGCGCGCGCTCGCGCTCGTTCGGAAGCGGAACCCGAAGAAGCCGGCGCCCCGGAGCGGCCCGAGGGCGTGAGAACGGCGAGGCCCGCCCGCCCGCCCGCCCCGCCGAGCGCGCGCTCAGGCGCGTGCGCGGCCCCGAGGCGCCGCCGCGCCGCCCGCCGCCGCCGCCGCCAGCTCCGCGCCCGCCCCCGGGTCCGAGCGCCCTGGCGGGCGTCCCGCCCCGCGCACGCCGCCCTCCCCGCCTCGGCGCGTCACAATGTCCGGCTCCTCCGCCCGCCCCGATTGGCTGTGACGGAGCCGGCCCGGGGCCTGGGCTGACCTTCGCGTCCACCCCCCGCGCCTCCCGCCCTCCTTCCGCCCCCGCGTCCACGTGCGCCGTGCGCCGGGCCCGGGCGCTGCTCCCCGCGGGCGCCCCGGACACCCCGGGGAGGCGCCCCGGACACCCCGGGGAGACGTCCTCAGGCCCCGCTGGGGGCAGGGTCGTCCCTGGAGCCTGGCTCTGCCTTCCTCTCTTGGGGCGCTGTGGGGAACCGAACAGGAGGAGCCCCAAAGCCACTCCGGCCCGGCCGCAGACACTCCTTTGTTTCCTAAAGCCGGGGTGTGCTCATTGGAAAAGTGAGATTGGCCCAACTTTGGCCATCTTTCCAAGGGGCTACACAGCCAGGTGCCGCTTAAACAAGCTGAAGCCCAGGCCCGTGTGGCTCAGCTGGTTGAGCACCGGCCTGTGCACCAAGAGATTGCCAGTTTGAGTCCGGGTCAGGGCACATTTCCAGGATGTGGGTTAGAGACTCTAGGACTAGGTCCACAGGCAAGCAATCCGTCTCTCTCAATCTCTCTCTCTCTCTCTCTCTCTCTCTCTCTCTCAGGGCACATTTCCAGGATGTGGGTTAGAGACTCTAGGACTAGGTCCACAGGCAAGCAATCCGTCTCTCTCAATCTCTCTCTCTCTCTCTCTCTCTCTCTTTCTCTCAAGCAATCCGTGTCTCTCTCTCTCTCAAGCAATCCGTCTCTCTCTCTCTCTCTCTCTCTCTCAAGCAATCCGTCTCTCTCTCTCTCTCTCTAGCAATCTCTCTCTCTCTCTCTCTCTCTCTCTCTCTCTCTCTCTCTCTCTCCTGCCCCCCTCGACTTTCCACGCTCTAAAATCAATAAAAACATACTTTTTTTTGCCCTACGTGGTTTGGCTCAGTGGATAAAGCGTGGGCCTGCAGACTGAATGGGGCGTGGGTTCGATTCCAGCCAAGGGCAGGCGCCCCGACTACAGGCAGGCTAGATCCCCCAGTGTGGTGCGTGAGGAGGCCACCAATCAATGATTCTCTCTCATCATTGACGTTTCTCCCTCTCCCTCTCTGAAATCAATAAAAATGTATTTTTTTTAAAAAAAGAGAGCTACTGTAAAAAAAAAATAACTTTAAAAAAAAAAACCTGAAGCTGAGAAGGAAAACATCCAGTTGTCACTGAGAATGCACAACTTAATTATCGGTGGGTAATGAGATAGTGCTGACTCAAGTGTGAGACTAGGTGTCCCTTTTCTGCCTGGGTATCTCAACGCATATCACATACATACATGGTAGGCTAGGGTCTGAGACAGAAGCACCTAAAGGCAAATGCTGGTTAACGGGAGTGGAATTCTTGCAATATCCCAAGAAAAATAATTTTCTGAGACTCGTGGGAGGACAGGTGATTTTTATTTCCCAGAAATTAAATCCCTGAGTTTCCAAAGTCATCATTTCCCTCGTAGAAGATGTGTAGCTTGGGCTTCAGTGGAGCTAAAATCAGAGCCAGTGTCCAGAGGAGTTTCCTTTCCATGGTGGAGCGGAGTCCAGCCCAGCATCAGACTCGTTTAGCTTGCGTTTCCTGCTGCGATCCATTAGTCCAACGCGGGTGAGGTCCATATTGCCGTGGGCCACGTGGGCAAATTCAAGGAATCTAAGAGCGAGCCAAGAGCACAAGAGCAACAAGAGAGCCAAGTTCACGGAGGGAGCCAAGAGAGCGAGCGCCTTGTGGAGGAGATTATGTCTTCCCAGGTTTTCGTGCCCTTGCAGCGGCCACACTCCTTCTGGCAAATGATCTTTGTTCCCGGGTGTGACTGACAGGCAAGCACCTTCCCTGTGTCACCCCAACTTCACTGGGCGTGAGTCCATCGTGCCTTTGTTGGATCCCTTTCCCCAGTGTTTTTCCAAGGAATAAGGCCGGTGGTTTCCCGAGGAATGCAAAGGTGCAGCTTCCTGGTGAAAAGGGGGAGCCCCATACCGGGCCTTCCCTTTGCTCCTTTCCTGTTATTAATCACTTGCTGCCGAAACCCGTTTGGCTCAGTGGATAGACCGATAGAGCATCGGCCTGCGGACTGAAAGGTCCCAGATTCCATTCCGGTCAGGGGCATGAACCTTGGTTGCGGGCGCATCCCCAGTAAGGGGTGTGCAGGAGGCAGCTGATCAATGATTCTCTCTCATCGATGTTTCTAACTCTCTATCCCTCTCTCTTCCTCTCTGTAAAAAAAAAAATCAATGAAAACATATATTTAAAAAAATAATTTTTAAAAAAACTTGCTAATTATAATGGTATCGCTCTGACCTTTAGGAATTTACAATTCCCTAGAGAAACTTAAAGGATATATACAATCCTTAGGCAGTACAGTATAAAATAGGAAAGGAAGCTGGTGGACATAAAAACAACACCACAAACACCATTTCACTTTAAGTCTCATGCTAACTAGAGTGCTGAAGGTTTGAGGGTGAGGGGAAGGGTTTCTCATTCGTGTCGTATTATTCTTGTCTTGGATTCGAGTGCTTGGATTGGAGAATTCTGTGGGCTCTCAGAGATTTTAAGTTTATACTGATTTGTTGACATTGATAATGTGACTCACATTTCACATCCAAGTGTATATTTAGACTTTTAAGTATTTGGTTGTGTTGGCCCTCAGAATGAATGGTGGGTAATGAGGTAGAGCTGGGACTGGATGTCCCTTTTCTGCATATAGCACAGCTGTGATGTCCCCCAACTGTGATGTCTCACGATTGAGCTGTTTGCACCAAATAAAGTCTTCTCTCCCCTCACTATATCCCAAATTGGGGGCTTCTGTAGGCATTGAATTTTGGTGATGACAGTCTTCAGGTGATAGTTGTGATGTTAATAGAGAGAATAATACCATCTTTAGTTCTTACTATGAACACTGGATGTTACAAATCACTAGAATGTGAATTTTTCTATAATGTAATATCAAGAGCCACCAATTGGTTCTATCAGTTAACTTCCATTAATGGGGAGTAGGACAGCTCAGGTTGATGTATTTCCATCATCCTCTCCTCTTTCCAAGTCCAAATACTACTATTCCTATAAGGGTCATTTAAGTTCCTTAGTGCTTTCATTACAGTTGACCACTGAACAACACAGGTTTGATCTGGTGGGTCTACTTATCACAGAGCCCCCCTCCCAACCCCAACCCCACCCCCCCAATAAACATAGTATTGGCTCTCTGTGCTTCCAAGTTTAGCATCTGGGGTTTCAACTAGCTAGGGATGGAAAATACTGTTCAGGAAACTACATATGAGGCGGCCTGGCCATATGCATTGATCTACACCATCTTATATAAAGAACTTGAGGATTGGAGTTTTGGCATCCGCAGGGGTTCTGGAACTAATCCCCTTGGTTACTGATGGATGAGGGACTTTTGTTAAATTTGGGGGGGAGTCAATTGTTACATATGGATTTCCTACTGTGGGGCAGGGGGATGCCCCCAACTTCTGTGTTGTTCAAGGGTCAACTATAATTTCTTTCTCAGGTAAGAGAATTTCAATTATAATTGAAAAAATATAAAATTATCATTATTTTCAGATGATTATACAAAGGGGAAGTTTAATAAAAGTAATTTTAAAATTACTAACAAGTAAATTCAGAAAGAGAGCCAATTACTAAATCAATATACAAAAAAGAATTTTTTTTCCTAGCTATAAACAAAGTCTGGTTACACTATCTAATGGAAGAAAAAAATATTCACAGTAGAAATTTTAAAATATATATTTTGGCAAAACTTAAGAATGTACCAGACATATATCAGGAAAAGTATGAAGCTGCCAAGATACAGAAAAAACAAATAATTGGATAGGAAGATGCAATATTATAAGGTTATCAGTTTCCTCAGAACTAATTGACGAATACAATTTTCTCCCAATTAAAACCTCAATAACTTACACTTTAATAAAAATTGTTTTGGATATCCTAATAAGATTTTTTAATTTTATAAAATAACTCTAGCCCCAGCTGGTTTGGCTCAGTGGATAGAGTGTGGGCTTGTGGATTGAAAGGTTGTGGGCTCAATGATTCTCTCTCCTCATTGATGTTTCTATCTCTCTCTTCCTCTCCCTTCCTCTCTGAAATAAATAAAAATACATTTTAAAAATTAAAAAAAACTAATTCTAAACTTCATAAACATGGGAGGATTAGAGGCTAAAAACCATTTTCTTTTGTCATTTCTCTGTAAATGTATTTCCCTTTATTGAAATGGTACATAAGTGTCCATGTCTGACTTGCTTTTCATGTCATTTCTGTGAGAGCATTTCATATGTATCTGACGTAAACTTTTTTCCCCCTATAAATCTGTCTTGTGTCAGTTTAATTTGCAGGCCCCAGTCACTAAGAGAGCAGAGAAAAAAGTTTTTGCCCTCCCATCAATATCATCTAGAATTACAAATGTTAAAAGAATAAATTACCAATGCAAGAAAGAACAAGCAGAATAGAACATTTACTAATGCCCTTAGTTACTTGGATTTATTTCTAAGCAGATCTAAAACACAAATAAGTAAATAAAAAATAAAATAAAAACCACACAGAATAAACAGGTACATGTTAAGGGTAGCATCTCAAATTAGTGGGAAAATGATAATTATTCAGCAACTGATATTGGAATAACGGGAGAAAATTCTGACGGTTCCTCCATGTTTCCTCCCACCAAATTTTAGGTGATATCCAGAAGTGGAAATCCAGATGATTAACACTTAAAAGGAAGTACCTAATTATCCAAATAATTTTTAAAAATGCGAGTTAAAACAATTCACTACTTTAAACCTGTTATAGGCGGTTAGACCCATGGTTGGCAAACTGCGACTCCAGAGCCACATGCGGCTCTTTGGTCCCTTGAGTGTGGTTCTTCCACAAAATACCATTGGCCTGGGTATTTTGAAGAAGTGGCATTAGAAGTTTAAGTTTAAAAAATTTGGCTCTCCATGTGTCCTAGGGGGCCGTGTGCCCCGGGTGAGCCGTGTGTCCCAGGGGAAGCAGTGAGACCCAGGGGGAGGGGCGGTGAGAACCAGAGGAGGAGCGGACTCTATTTGTGTGGTCCTGAGATAGTCACCATAAAACAAGCAGACTGCCAAATGAGGAGTGGATTCTATTCATGTGGTCCTGAGATAGTCACCATAAAACAAGCAGATTGTCAAATGACAGCAGGGAGGGGAAGGAGACCTGGCGGGAGATAAGAGAAAAACGGAAGGACTGGTATGCATGAATATAAGTACAACCAATGAACACAGAACTCTGGGGAGCGAGGGGCATGAATGGGAGGTGGTGGGGGGCAATGGTAAGATATGTACACATATAATACCTTAATTTAAAAAATTGAGAAAAAAATAAATTAAAAAAAATAAAAAATTTGGCTCTCTCAAAAGAAATTTCAATCATTGTACTGTTGATAGTTGGCTCTGCTGACTAATGAGTTTGCCGACCACCGAGTTAGACAGGCATGAGCAGCACAAAGATGAGGGGCCGGGCACAGAGGCCACCAGAGTGGGAAGACCTGAGTGCCTAGCAAGGGGCAGAAACGGGAAAACAAAGACCTTGAGCTCAGGGTAACCTTTCTCCCCCTCGCACATCACTGGTCATCAGTTTAAACCCTCTGACCTTTTCTCCCTGAAGATAGCATCTGGGCCTCAGTTGTTTTTCAGCTCTCAGCCCAAAAAAGGAGCAAACCAAGACAAGTGACGCAGGGGCTGATTCAGGACCAACTGCGTTGACTAATGACCCCCTGCCCCGGCACTGACCCGTCAGTGGAGAGACCACGGCCCTGAAAGAGCACACCTGGAAAGCTGGAGAATATTCTAGGGAGACCCTTCCCCGAAACCTTCCCCTAAAATTCCTACCTGCAAGAGAGAGAGAAATACCCTTAACACAGATAAGGCCCCAGAGAGTGTTCTCCCCAAGGAGAGTACTGTTCCATTCCCTTCCCTTCCCTTCCCCCTTCTTCCCTCTAAGGGACCCCAGGAGACTGGCAACCAGGGGAGCAATGAGGAGCAGCGGCAGCTCATCCCAGGCTCACCCCGGGACCTGCCTCCCAGACGCCCTTGTCTCTCACTGCCCAGCGAGCAAAGAGGCCCAGCCTAAGTTCCCCTGTTGTTACTTCTCAGTCCTTCCTTGGATCACTGTCCTGAGTGTGTTTTTGCTGTGGCCAATAAATTCTTGCTTGCTTTGCTTCACTTTGTCTCTTTTTCTCCCGTATTAAATTTATTTTTTTAGAGAGACTGGAAGAGAGAGAGAAAGAGAGAGAGAGAGAAACATCGGCCGAAGCCGGTTTGGCTCAGTGGTAGAGCGTCGGTCTGCGGACTGGGGGGTCCCGGGTTCGATTCTGGTCAAGGGCATGTACATTGGTTGCGGGTGCATCCCCGGTGGGGTGTGTGCAGGAGGCAGCTGGTCGATGTTTCTCTCTCATCGACGTTTCTGGCTCTCTATCTCTCTCTCTTCCTCTCTGTAAAATATCAATAAAATATATTTTAAAAGAAAGGAAGGAAGGAAGGAAGGAAGGAAGGAAGGAAGGAAGGAAGGAAGAAAGAAAGAAAGGAAGAAACATCAATGTGCTAGAGACGCATGTTGCCGGTCAAGGACACTTTGTCTCTTGATAGAAATCTTTCCTTTAAGAAGATAAGAACCCAGGTCTCATCATCTCACCAGAACCAGGCCCATGGCATTGGACAGAACAAAACAAGGTTAAATTGCACACACTGCTAAAGGGAGCACAAAGCTGAATGACTGGGAAAGAGCAATTGGGGAAGGTCCAGTGAAGTTGCCGGTCTGTGTAGCTCTGACCCAACGACTCAACTCTGGGGCTCTGCTTTGAAAACCCTCCGTATGTGTGCACAGAGGAACATGCAGGTATATCAACAGTAGCACTCTTGGTAAAGTGAAAAACCCAGAGCAACCTAAACATTCACCAACAGGAAAATGGGTAAATTCACTGTGTCACAGTCATATGAGTTATACGAAGGTGAATGTGTATAAACAAATTATAAAGACGCCTCTACAGGAAGTTTAAAAACATTAGTATATTTTTTTTATCTCTTTCTGCAGTTTTATTCAGGTATGTGGCATACAATGAACTGCACGTAAAGTATACAATTTGCTAAGTTTTTCTCTTACTATATACTCCTAAAACAATCGCCACAGTCAAAATAATGAACATCGCACACAAAAGTTTTCTTGGGCTCCTTTGTTATCTATCCTTGCTTCTCTCCTCTGTGGGGAAGAGACACATCCTAAGGAAACCTCTGATTATTTTGTGTTTCTATAATAGATTCATTTGTGTGTTCTAGCAGTTATTTCATTCAGCATCATTGTTTAGAGATTTATTCATATTGTTATATCAGTTGTTCATTTATTATTGCTAAGTAGCATTTCATTATGTATATTTTGTCGACCTTTTTACCTTCTCCTGGATTTTATAGTTATTTATAGTTTGGGTTTTTTTTTTGTTTGTTTTTTTTAAGAAAGCTACTATAGTGAAAGCTAGTATATCTGGTCAGATCTTTTGTCTATGTTTTAACTGGGCTGTCATTATTATTGAGTTAGAAAATTTTATACTTATTATACATATAAGTGATTTACCAAGTACATTTTAAAAAATATATATTTTATTGATTTTTTTACAGAGAGGAAGGGAGAGAGGTAGAGAATTGGAAACATCCATGAGAGATAAACATCGATCAGCTGCCTCCTGCACAGCCCCTATTGGGGATATGCCGGCAACCAAGGTACATGCCCTTGACCGGAATTGAACCTGGGACCCTTCAGTCCGCAGGTGTCAGCTCTGTCCGCTGAGCCAAACCGGTTTCGGCATTAAAAATCAATTATCTTTAAATTTATGAGTCTACTTTTAAGTTCTCTATGACGTTCCACTGATCTGTGTCTATTCTATTACCACAATGCCTGGGTTACTGTAGCTTTACAATAAGCTTGAAATCAAGTAGTGTTAATCCCCCTACCTTGCTTTTCTATTTCAAAGTTGTTTTGGCTATTTTGTGTGCTTTATATTTTCACATTCATTTTAGAATTGGTTTGTCTATTTCTCCAAATCAGTACGTCTTTTTTTTTCCTCCTTTGCCTTATGGTATTGTCTAAAGCCTCCAATATAAAGGGTAAATAAGCATTGTTGCTTCATTCCAGATCTTAGGGTAAAAGCATTCAGTATTTTGTTCTAATATTTCATCTTAGCAGTGGGTTTTTTGTAATTAGTCTTTATCAGGTCAAAAGCGTTCCCTTTTTTTCCTTGTTTGCTGAGAGTTGTACTGATTGAACTTTTTGATCATGTCAAAACAATGTTATATTTATTAAAAGGATGCTTTCTGTAGTCGGTTAACATAGTAAATTATATTGATTGATTTTTTTTAAAAAGTATGTTTTATTGATTTTTTACAGGAGAAAGGGATAGGGATAGAGGGTTAGAAACACTGATTAGCTGCCTCCTGCACACTCCCTACTGGGTATGTGCCTGAAACCAAGGTACATCCCCTTGACCAGAATTGAACCTGGGACCCTTGAGTTCGCAGGCTGACGCTCTATCCACTGAGCCAAACTGGTTAGGGCTATTGATTGATTTTTAATATTAAATCAAACTTGCATTCCTGGAATAAACCCCACTTAGTCATGATATATTTTCCTTTATATAATTAGTTGGAGTCAATTTGTTGAAAGGTAAGAAATTTTAAATCTCTTTCATCAGGGATATTAGGTTAAAGGTTTTTGTTTATTTTCTTGTAATTTTTAAATCTGATTTTGGTATCAGGATAGTGCTGGCTTGCCTGGCCAGAGTGGTTCAGTAGGTTAAGTGTTGTCCTGTGTGCAGAAAGGTTGCCAGTTCGATTTCTGGTTAGCGTATAAAACTGGGTTTCGGGTTTGACACCCGGTTGGGGGACTGGGGCATGTATGGGAAGCAACCAATGTTTCTCTCTCACATCGATGTCTAATCAACTTTCTGTCTGTATATATTTGCCTATTTTAGGAACTTCAGGTAAGTGGATACATACAATTTTGTCCTTTTGTATCTGGCTTATTTCACTTAGCGTGTTTTCAAGATTCATCCATGTTGTAGCATGTAGCAGATCTTCATTTCCTTTTAGGATTACATTTGTATTATACACTACATTACACACTACATTTTGTTTATCCATTCATCTCTTGATGGACACTTGGGTTATTTCAACCTTTTGGTTTTTGTGAACAACACTGCAACGAACATCGGCACACAATTATTGAGTCCCTGCTTTTAACTCCCATTTGATATAAACCTTGAGCTTTCACTACTTGATTATGATGTGTCTGGGTGTAGACTTCCTTTAATTTATCCCACTTACATTGTATGAAACTTCTTGTATATGTAATGATTTCCTCATATTTCAGAAGTTTTTAGCCAATAGTCAATAGTTTTCTGCTTTTCTCTCTCCTTCAGTTACTTCCATTACACGTATGTTTTCATGCCTAATGGTGTCCCTCAACTCTCTAAGGCTCTGTTCATAATTATTTGTTATTTTTTCTCTCCATTCACCATTTTTCACAATCTCTATCAAACTGTATTTACTATTTTCTGATTCTCCCATCTTTCAGTTTAAATTTACTGTTGGGCTCTCCTTGTGAATGATTATCCAGCCATACCCTTAATGTTCTTTCCAGAACATGCTTTCTCAAATTTTTGTAATATAGGTATTTTGAGAATTTTCCAAACTTTAGTATTGGTTTCTTTTTCTAATTCATTACCCAGTTCTGCAATTTCGGGATTTTTAAAATATATATATATATTATTGATTTTTTACAGAGAGGAAGAGAGAGGGATAGAGAGTTGGAAACATCGATCAGAGGGAGTCATCGACCAGTTGCCTCTTGCACAACCCCAAGAGTACATGCCCTTGACTGGAATCGAACCCGGGACCCTTCAGTCCACAGGCTGACGCTCTATCCACTGAGCAAAACCGGTTTCAGCAATTTTGGGAATTTTTTTTACAGCAACACTTTACTTCTTGGTACCAAAATCTCTTATTTGTTTTTTAGGCTGCCATAACGAAGTACCACAGACTGAGTGGCTTAAACAACATAAATTATTATTTTCGCCCCACAATTCTGTCAGGGTGTTAGCGGGGTTGGTTTCTTCTGAGGCCTTTTGTTTTGGCTTGTGGGTTACTATTCTTCTTCCTGTGTTTTCACAATGTCTTTCCCTTATTTTTATTTTTTTATTGTCTAAAGTTTTACATAAGTCTCCTTTCCCCCCAGTTGACCGCCCTCCCCGAGTCATTCCCATCCTGGGCAAGCTCCCACTGCCCCAGTGTCTGTGTCCATTGGTCACGCTAATAGGCATGCCTACAAGTCCTTTGGTTCTCTCTATCCCCTCCTCTCCCTTACCATTTGTCTATATATTGATCTATTCTTGTTCACCAAATTAAGTTGATCATTATATCCCACAAATGAGTGGGATCATGTGATATTTATCTTTCTCTTAGCATAAATTTCACTTATTTCCCTTAGCATAATGCCCTCCAGTTCCATCCGTCTGTTGCAAATGGTAAAAGTTCCTTCTTTTTTATAGCAGCATAGTATTCTATTGTGTAGATGTACAATAGTTTTTTGGGTTTTTAAAAATATATATTTTATTGATATTTTACAGAGAGGAAGGGAGAGAGATAGAGAGCTAGAAACGTTGATGAGAGAGAAACTTCGACCAGCCGCCTCTTGCACACCCCCTACCGGGGATGTGCCCACAACCAATGTACATGCCCTTGACCGGAATCGAACCCGGGACCTTTCAGCCCGCAGACCGACGCTCTACCACTGAGCCAAACCGGTTTCGGCAGGTTAATAGTTTTTTAATCCACTCCTCTGCTGATGGGCACCTAGGCTGTTTCTAAATCTTAGCTTATTGAAATTGTGCTGCTATGAACATAGGGGTGCATATATTCTTTCTGATTGGTGTTTCTGGTACAGTGTCTTTCCTTTATCCAGGTTTTTGTTCAAATATCATTTTCTTTTTTTTTTTAAATTTAATATATTTTATTGATATTTTACAGAGAAAGGGAGAGAGATAGAGAGCCAGAAACGTCGATGAGAGAGAAACATCGACCAGCTGCCTCCTGCACACCCCCGACCAGGGATGTGCCCGCAACCAATGTACATGCCCCCGACCGGAATCGAACCCGGGACCTTTCAGTCCGCAGACCGACGCTCTACCACTGAGCCAAACTGGCTTCGGCTCAAATATCATTTTCTTATAGGACATGAGTAATTGTGCATTATGGCCCACCCTAATGCCCCCATTTTGACTTACCTTATAAAAGACACTTTCTCCAAATACAATTACTTTACGAGGTACTAGGGAATTAGGATTTCCACATATGAATTTTGCAGGACACAGTTCAGCCCATAACATCCTTCTTGGCATGAACCCTGCATCCTATTAGCAAGCTGGCCCAGTATTTTCAACCTGGCACCAACCATGGTATAGCTTCTAGTCTAAGAGTAAGGGTGAATTGGGGTGAAAGGGTTTCAGTTCTTTTCGCTGCACTTGCCTGGAATAGAGCTTCTGTAACCCAGAGCTGAGAGCGTTAGAGGTGCCAGCAGCCTACTTTCCCAGGAAAAAACTGTCACCCTAGTCTGGGAGCTAGGAGGAGAGAGGAAAGCCCATCTTCTTGTTCATAGCTGCCAAAAGAAGAATTCCTATCTTTCCAAGTTGGGGGAGGGCTAATGTTAGGAGTGGGACATGGCTCAAATGTCACAGACTCTGCTGTTCTTTTTTTTTTTTTAAATATATTTTATTGATTTTTTACAGAGAGGAAAGGAGAGGGATAGGGAGTTAGAAACATTGATGAGAGAGAAACATGCATCAGCTGCCTCCTGCACGCCCCCCTCTGGGGATGTGCCCGCAACCAAGGTACATGCCCTTGACCGGAATAGAACCTGAGACCCTTCAGTCCATAGGTCGATGCTCTATCCACTGAGCCAAACCGGTTTTGGCTGTTCTTTTTAAAAAATATATATATTTGATTGATTTTTCACGGAGATGAAGAGAGAGGGATAGAGAATTAGAAACATCTATGAGAGAGATCCATCGATCAGCTGCCCCCTGCACACTCCCTACTGGGGATGTGCCTGCAACCAAGGTACATGCCCTTGACCGGAATCAAACCCAGGACCTTTCAGTCCACAAGCCGACGCTCTATCCACTGAGCCAAATCAGTTTTGGCACTCTTGCTGTTCTTACCAAGGCTTCTTAGATGTTCTTGAATAAATGTTTCTTCACTTGCTCTATGTCAGAACAACTTACAAAGACATTAAATATTAAAAAAGATTCATTCTCACCACTGAAGTGATTATTTCACCGGTGAAATGTTTTGCCAAATCCTTACACCACCATTCCAGAAGTCCTGTCTCTTGCTTCTTGAATCAGAGTTTGTGGCTTTCAAAGAATTTATTTAAGTTGTTGAATTTACTGGCATAAACGTGTCCACTATATTCCTGTATCTCTTTCCAGGTTTGAAGGATCTATAGTGATGGTTCCTGTGTTACCTGATATTAGCAGTTTATGTTTTTTCTTTTTATACTGGTTGGCCTTGCTTGAGCTGTATCATTTACCTTGACCTCAAACCAACCATTTTTTTGTTTTGTTTAATAGATTGCCTCTTTTTTGTTATTTTCATTGATTTGTCAGTTTTCCCCCTTTTTCTGCTTATTTGGATTTATTTATTTTTCTTTTTCTAGCTTCTTAGCTTTAACCATTGTTTTGAGATTTTTCTCCCCCCTCCAATATGAGTGTTTGTGCTATAAATTTCCCTCTAAGGTCTATTTAGCTCCATGCCACAAATTTTGATATGTCATGCTTTCATTTTTATTCTGTTTAAAATATTTTAAAATTTCTTCTGTGATTTCTTGTTTGATCCACGAGTTATTTAGTAATATGTTTAGATCCTATGTATAGGGGATTTTTTTTTGATATCTTCCTATTACTCTTTAAATTTAATTCCATTGTGGTCAGACAGTTTGTATGATTTGACATGGACAACAGTGTGGTGATTGGGGGGGAAGGGTGGAGGTGGAAGAGTGCATAGAGAATAAGTGGTGATGGAAAAAAGAAAATAAAACTTAAAACAAAGGAAGTTGAAAAACCATATAAATGTATATTTAAAGTACTTACATTATTTAAATTGCATTGTTTACCACCAGAGAACTAAAATACTAGGAATAAATAGTTCAAATGATCTAAATCTTCATCCATCATAAATAAATAAACATCGAAAAATTGATAAAACAGCCCTAACCGGTTTGGCTCAGTGGATAAAGCATTGGCCTGTGGACTGAAAGGTCCCAGGTTCGATTCCGGTCAAGGGCATGTACCTTGGTTGCGGGCACATCTCCAGCAGGAGGTGTGCAGGAGGCAGATGATAGATGTTTCTCTCTCATTGATGTTTCTAATTCTCTATCCCTCTCCCTTCCTCTCTGTAAAAAAAAATCAATAAAATATATATTTTAAAAAATGATAAAACAATTAGCCCTGGCCAGTGTGGCTCAGTTGGTTAGAGCATTGTCTCATGCCCTGAAGGGTCTCAGATTCAGTTCCCAGGCAAGGCTCATACCCAGGTTGAAGGTACAATCCTGGCCTTGACAAAGGCCAATATTTACCTCAAATAAGCCTGTTTATTTTATTATCCTTTTGCAACTAAGATAACATGTCCTTGGAATTCTGAGAAATCTTTTCAAGATGCCTCAGGACACACCCACATACCAGAGCACAGGAGTATAGAACCCTTCATTGTTACCTTGTTTCCTCAGTACCATCTCTATGCGCTGTATGTTAGAGTAAAAATTGTTAACTACCCATCAATGTAAAAGAAGTATGTGTCCCTGCACTTTACTCTTTTTAAAAAAAATATATATTTTATTGATATTTTTTACAGAGAGGAAGGAAGAGGGATAGAGAGCTAGAAACGTCAATGAGAGAGAAACATCGACCAGCTGCCTCTTGCACACCCCCTACTGGGGATGTGCCCGCAACCAATGTACATGACCTTGACCGGAATCGAACCCGGGACCTTTCAGTCAGCAGACCGACGCTCTATTCACTGAGCCAAACCGGTTTCGGCTGCACTTTACTCTTTTAAAATATATATATATATATATATATTTTATTGATTTTTTACAGAGAGGGAGAGGGATAGAGAGCCAGAAACATCGATGAGAGAGAAACATTGACCAGCTACCTCCTCCACAATCCCCTACCGGGGATGTGCCCGCAACCAATGTACATGCCCTTGACCGGAATCGAACCCAGGACCTTTCAGTCCGCAGACCGATGCTCAATCCACTGAGCCAAACCGGCTTTGGCTGCACTTTACTCTTTATCCTAAGTCAAAGATTTCCCCCCACTTTGCTTTCCCCTGCCTCCCTAATCTACCACCAATGAATTTCATGTAACCCTCCTTTGTTGCTTCCTTTGACTCTAATGTAAAACTGCCATTCTATGGAGCATTTTCTGAATCCGTTGAGATTTTGCTCCCTGGCAATTGTCATCAGTTTGGCTCAAACATACACAAACTCTCTACAGATTTGGATGTTTCTTCTGTCAATACCGCCCCCCAAAATTTATTTCACACTTTTACTATTTGTGATCACTAATAGGGATCAGCAGGAAAAACTCCCCAGGAAGATGGTGAAATAGAAAGAGAACATCAAAAAGAAGAAAAAGGTGTTCTTCTATATTACCTTTACCTAAGACAAACGTTGAGAAGCTGACATTTTTAGAGTAAAAATGTTAAGGCATTTTGTGCTGCATCTATTCAATTTTTATATTATAAAAACACTAGTTTTATAATAGGAGGCAGTGGAAATTTGAATCCTGGCTCTGCTGATGGTTGTGAGGCTTTGGTCAACCAACCAACCAACCAACCAACCAACCAACCAACCAACCTTTCCAAGCCTTAGACGGTATTAGCATCTACCTTTACTGTTAGAGACACCTCTCACTGATAGCCCCAGTCAGTGGGAGAAGATTGTTCCCAATCTCAGTCCTTGTCTTCTCACAGAAATGAATTTATACGAGACCTTGGCTGTGTTGTGAAAAACCAGTTTATTAAAACATGTGCCTTTACTGAAAAAGCAATGCAAGCCAACCTATCCATCTGGCTTATGAAGCACAGACAGGCTCTCGGCTAATCTGAAGAGCCAGTCGGGTGGGGGTCCGAGGCGTTACAGACCCTCCTGTCTATAGGTTTCAGAATTCCTTTGCTGAATATTTTGGTACAGATTAATTCTCAAGGTCCCTTTTCCCTTTGTTGTTGCCTTCCCAGAATTCCCGATAAGCACCTGGCAACTTTATCTTGCCAAGTCTGAGACTCCTGGCTTCTGTTTAGGGAGTAAAACAGCCCTTTTTTTTCTTTTCTCCTTTCCTCCTCCCTTTCTGCATTCTCACGGTAGGGAGGTTTTTAACCATTTGCTCTCAGGTGTCCCTGGCTGGGGAGAAGAATGGCTTGTTAGTTATAAATGGTTGCAAATTGCCCATACTGTTCGGTCTTGTTTTAACTTTCCTGTCTGTTTCTCAATTCCTCCTGCCCTGGAATCCTGAGACATTTCCCATCGGTTGTTTGGTCAGATGATCGAATAAGACCAATGTAACACAGGGTCCTACAAGTATTTACCAGGCCTCGGCATGCTCCTATCATTATTCAGAGTAAGTGAAGCTAGTGTCCCAGTGTCTCAGTCAAAGCAACATAGATGCATACGGAAGAGAACGCTTAGGTTGAATCTTACTCACAGGCTGGTAGCCAGGCATTTAATAGCCGGACCCCGAGTCTTTCACTTAAATAAAGCAAACAAAAACATGAACAACATATAAAGATGAACAAAAATATTAAAAACATACAGTTGTCCGTACTTATTTGTACATATTCAGTTTTTAAAAAAATATATTTTATTGATATTTTACAGAGAGGAAGGGAGAGAGATAGAGAGCTAGAAACGTTCATGAGAGAGAAACATCGACCAGCTGCCTCCCGCACAACCCCCACCGGGGATGTGCCCGCAGCCAAGGTACATGCCCTTGACCGGAATCAAACCCGGGACCTTTCAGTCCGCAGACCGACGCTCTACCACTGAGCCAAACCGGTTTTGGCTGTACATATTCAGTTTTCTTTTCTTTTTTTCTTTAAATATATTTTATTGATATTTTACAGAGAGGAAGGGAGAGCTAGAAACATCGACGAGAGAGAAACATCAACCAGCTGCCTCTTGCACACCCCCCACCGGGGATGTGCCCGCAGCCAAGGCACATGCCCTTGACCGACGCTCTATCCACTGGGCCAAACCGGTTTCGGCCAGTTTTATTTTCTTATCTTACCATATGTGATTACCCACGCTCAAACCTAATCATTTAGAAGATCATTTAAAAAAAAGTATTTATTGATTTTTTTTACAGAGAGGAAGGGAGAGGGATAGAGAGCTAGAAACATCAATGAGAAACATATCAAACCCTTGACCAGAATCGAACCCAGGACCGTTCAGTCCGCAGGCCGATGCTCTAAGGACTGAGCCAAACCGGTTTGGGCTAGGAGAGCGTCCTTTTACTCCAGGCTCCAGGTGGAGCTCAGAGAACATTCCCTCCAAAAGGACCACCAGACCCAACTCCAACCCAGAGGAAATCCCCTGACCACAGCGTGTGTGGCGGGCGGCGGAAGACGACCTGCGCTAAAAGCCCGACCTTCAGGATCGAACTCTCAACCTAAGGTCACGTGCCCACCGCCCCCCACGCCCCCCTCCTCTCCCAAAGCCGGATTCCAGGTTCAAAGCGCGACAGGGGCGGGCTGCCCCGCCGACGCTGCAGTACGACGGGGGCGGGGCCACGGCCGTAAAGCAGCGCCCTGAGGTCACGTGGGCGCGGAGGCGGCCGAGGACACCGGCGCGGGCTCCCGGCCGGCGGGGTCATGGCTGGTCCCGTGCGGGTCGGCGGGACCGGGGCTCTGGGCTTGATCCGGGCGCTGCCCCGCGTGAGCCTGGCCAACCTGAGGCCGAACCCGGGCTCCAGGAGACCGGTAACTGGCTGGGGACGGCGCGGGGAGCGCCGCGGACGGGGAGCGGAGCGGCCTTTCCCGCGGGTCCTGCCCGCAGGCTCCGCTCCCGGGGGAAGGGCGGTGGGCCGGGCGCCGGGGTGCCCAGCCCCGGTGCCCCTGCGCTGCTCGGGGGAAAGCCTTCCCACGTGGCCCCGACTTTTCCCAAGGTTTACATGTAAAAAGCGTAATTGCGTGGATCGGGGAGGAGCGAAGCCGCGAGAACTGCACACACGATTGCTTCTTTCAGAAGTGGATTTAAAATGGGAGTGCTTTCCCAATAGGTTTTGGTCTTCGCGGGGAAGAGTTCAATTGATTTCTTACAATTAGGTGACTTTTTTGAAGACCACCGAGTACAGCCTTGAATAGTTCTTGGTTGACACTGCCATTTGGAAAATCAATACTTGCTTTTGTGAGGTGACAGGAAGTAATATTTTATTTAAAAAAAAACATTTTATTGATTTTTTACAGAGAGGAAGAGAGACGGGTAGTTAGAAACATCGATGAGAGAGAAGCATTGATCAGCTGCCCCTTGCACACCCCATACTGGGGATGTGCCTGCAACCAATGTACATGACCTTGATGGGAATCAAACCTGCGACCTTCCAGTCCGAAGGCCGATGCTGTATCACTGAGCCAAACCGGTTTCGGCTTTTATTGATTTCTTTACAGAGAGAAAGGGAGAGGGATAGAGAGTTAGAAACATCGATCAGTTGCCTCCTGCACACCCTCTACTGAGGATGTGCCCGCAACCAATATACATGCCCTTGACCGGAATTGAACCTGGGACCCTTCAGTCTGCAGGCTGACGCTCCATCCATCCACTGAGCCAAACCAGTCAGGGCAATAATATTTTCTTTATAAGTTAGCCTTTAAGTAAAACAATATAGGTAACAATGATGCATTTACAATTAATTGCAATATCAATTTTCTTGACTATCCTGTTTCATTGTGTGCTGTGGATGTTTAATTCCAGGCTGTTTTCATTGCCAGATTGTCATAGAATCCGTATCCCCATCCCATCCTGGGGTCATTGCCTTTGAAGCACAACTTGGTCTTCAGAAGAATCGGCTGCACTTCAGAAGCAAAGATACTGCTTCAGAGTGTGTAGACATTAAAGCAGCTAGAATTGTAGCTAGTTCTGGTTGATTGGATGAATAAATGGCATATGAAATATACAGTGAAAAGGTATAAAATAAAAAATTTTAAAAATGCATCTGTGGATTATAAAACCCTTTTTTTCGTTTTAGGAAAGACGACCAAGAGGTCGGAGAAGAGGCAGAAAATGCGGCCGAGGCCATAAAGGAGAACGGCAGAGGGGAACCCGGCCCCGACTGGGCTTCGAGGGGGGCCAGACCCCATTTTACCTCGTGATCCCCAAATACGGGTTTAATGAAGGACACAGGTAAGGTGCCCTTTGCTTTGTAAAATAAAAACTTCTAATTTTCACTGAAAATCACCTAAAAAATATAGCTTGGTAGAAATGTGAATTCACGTTGAAACCAACTTTTGCTACTGTTTCTCTGAACCATTTTTGGTAATGAAATTTAGCCTGGATTAGTAGGAACAAAAACCTAGACGTTGCACTCAGACCTGCAAAATGGAGATGATCGTGCTTGCTTTTGTGGTTGTTCAGAGGCTTAGCAAAATATATATAAACATGTAGCCCATAGTAATAACCCAATGATTAATGCATAATCCAGATAATGGGTTATATTTTCCACTAGGTTATTTATTTGGTAAATGAGTGAAATAAATGTTGAGAGGTAAATTATTTTTAGTGAAAAAAATAAAGTACTGGTTTTGTTTCATTACTAAAAATCAAGCAATATTACATATTTTTGTTGTACTTGGGAGGGTTTTATTTTTGTTAAGCCACTGAATTGATGGAGGAAAACAGGACAGAGCTCTGAGTTGATATGGAGAACTTACAAAAGATAAGTTTGACCGAGTTTTTCAATTGTTCCTTTCTTGTTTTGTAGCTTCAGACGTCAATATCAGCCTTTGAGTCTCAAGAGACTGCAGTATCTTATTGATTTGGGTCGAGTTGATCCTACTCAACCTATTGACTTAACCCAGCTTGTCAATGGAAGGGGTGTGAACATTCAGCCATTTAAAAGGGATTATGGTGTCCAGCTGGTAGAGGAGGTAAGTCTGGATTCCATTTATTTTGGAGTTACATAGAAGACTATTTCTGATTTCCATTTAAACAACACTTTGTCGCCTTCTTTTTAAAAAATATTTTGATTTTTTTTTACAGAGGGAAAGGGAGAGAAAGAGAGAGAGTTAGAAACATTGATGAGAGAGAAACATAGATCAGCTGCCTCTTGCACACCACCTGCTGGGGATGCGCCTGAAACTAAGGTACATGCCCTTGATGGGAATCGAACCTGGGACCCTTCAGTCCGCAGGCCCAGGCTCTATCCACCTTTCAGTCTGCAGGCTGAAGCTCTATTCACCAAGCCAAACCGGTTAAGGCAATACTTTGCCTTCTTTTATTTTTATCCTTTTGAGTTGTCAAACCAGTATGTAGTAATAATTTAGAAAGCCAGCATTTTAAAAAATATATATTTTTTATTGATTTTTTTTACAGAGAGGAAGAGAGAGGAATAGAGAGTTAGAAACACCAATGAGAGAATCATCAATCAGCTGCCTCTTGCACACCCCCTACTGGGGATGTGCCTGCAGCCAACGTACATGCCCTTGACTGGAATCGAACCTGGGACCCCTCAGTCCACCGGCCGACGCTCTATCCACTGAGCCAAACCGGTTTCGGCAAAAATAGGTATAATTTTGATTCATTCACAGTGGACAGGTAATGTGTTGGCTGTTGTTATTTTTTAATTTAACAATCTAAGGGAAAAAAGGTTAGTGCCCCCGACTAAAGATTTAGGTATTGTATGTTTTAAAAATCCTTGAGGCACACCAGTGTGCCACAGCAGACTGGTCAAAATTCACTCTTCTAAAGGAAAAGCAAAAAAACCCTAACTGATAACAAAGATATTCCTAAAAATGCTTTGTATATCACTGAAAACAATGGAGCTAACCCCAGTACCTAAAGATAGGGAAATGGTTTAGCACTTACGGCATAGTAATAAGAATTCACAAATAGTATGATAAAATGTTATTTTACTGAGTCAAAGAGGCCAGTGATTATTACAAATGCAGACCAGAATTATACATGGAAAGAATGTGAGAAAATATGTCTTGAAATTGATGGAGTATTTTTGAAATATATTAAACATTTATAATTAAGGAAAGGAACTTGATTGAGAGCCAGTATTTCAACCACACCAAATTAGCTAAATATTTTTGTCACCAGAAAAAGAAAGATAATGCTACCATCTTTTTTTGTCAGAATGTTTTGAAATTAAACTAAAATATAGTATATCCTAACTAAAGTGACCCAAAACAGAGCATTAAAGTATTAGTACTGCATTTTTTAGTGTTGCCCAGTCTCAGGAAAGATAGGCTATTATTATTACTATTATTACTACTACTACTACTAGAGGCCCGGTACATGAAATTTGTGCACTTGGGGGGCGGTCCTTCAGCCCAGCCTATACCTCTCTAATCCGGGACCCCTCGGGATGTCCGACTACCTGTAGGATTGGGCCTAAAACAGCAGTCGGACATCCCTCTCACAATCTGGGACTGTTGGCTCCCAACCGCTCACCTGCCTGCCAGTGTGATCACCCCCTAACAACTCTCCTGCCAGCCTGATTGCCGCCTAACTGCTCCCCTGCCAGCTGGATTGCCCCCAACTGCCCTCCCCTGCTGGTCCATTCGCCCCCAACTGCCCTCCCCTGCAGGCTGGGTCGCCCCAACTGCCCTCCCCTGCAGACCTGGTTGCCCCTAACTACCCTCCCATGCAGGCCTGGTGGCCCCCAACTGCCCTCCCCTTCAGGTCTAGTCATCCTAACTGCCCTTCCCTGCCGGCTGTCTGGTGGTGGCCATCTTTGGCCACATGGGGGCAGCCATCTTTGACCACATGGGAGTGGCTATCTTGTGTGAGGGTGTGAGGGTCAATTTGCATATTACATATATCATATAGGATTATCAATTTAGAGGCTATAGTAAAATCAGTGAATCAAAGTAAATTTCTGTTGTCCTCTTTTGCCTTTTTCCCTGGAGGGGGCTGACCCCTTAAAGCTCAGACATGGTTGTCGGGTCTTTTGTTCTTTTGCTGGTTCCAGCCCACTCATCCCCCTCTTTAACCATCTCTTGGCATGTTGCTTATTTAGGGGTAAGGAAGTTAAGTTTTTATAGCATGCTAGTGGCCTAGTGCACGGATTCATGCACATTGAAAGGAAACTAATTAGAAGTTGGCTATCGGGGCAGGACGGTTTGGGCATGTCCTGGAGCCAACCTCCTGCGGTCCCTTCTCTGGCTTGAAGAGTGTCTGTAGAGTGAGCAGGGGTTCTTTGGCCTGGCTTGCAGGGATCAGGCTGAAACTGGCTCTCTGACATCCCCCGAGGTGTCCTGGAGTGGGAGAGGGCACTCTGCAAAGTTGCTGTCGCTCAGCAGTTCCTGCATTGAGTGTCTGCCCCTGGTGGTCAGTGCGTGTTATACTGGCCGGTTAACTGGTCACTTAGCTTTTTTTTATATATAGATGGCATAGTGTGGTTCAAAATACAGACACTTGTGACTAAGCTCCGGGATTAACCCTAGCTTTGTGATCTTGGGCAAGTAACTTTGGCTTCAGTGTACCGATCTGTGACATTGGTTTAGCAATAATTCTGTCATAGAGTTGTTAGAATTTTTAATACAGTCTATAATTAATGAAGTACTGGGAATGAGTAGTTATATTGGTGTCTACTAAATACATCAAATGAAAATACAGTCATCCCCACTTACAGGAAATGAAAATTGGTAAGACAAGATGATGATGTTGATAGGATGTCAAAGCAGAGATATTTAAAGTAGTAATGACTAAAAAAATAAAATGTAAAGCCCTAACCAGTTTTGCTCAGTGGATAGAGCATAGGCCTGTGGACTCAGGGGTCCCAGGTTTGATTCTGGTCAAGGGCATGTACCTTGGTTGTGGTACATCCCCAGTAGGGAGTGTGCAAGAGATAGCTGAATCAATGTTTCTAACTCTATCCGTCTTCTTTTCTCTCTGTAAAAAATCAATAAAATATCTTAAAAAAATAAAAATAAAATAAAAAAATAAAAATTTAAAAATAAAGTAGGAAATGGCCTGGTGGGTGTGGTCAGTTGATTATCATCCCATGCACCGAGAGGATACCGGTTCAGTTCCTGGTCAGGACACATGCCTGGGTTGCAGTCTGGATCTCTGATGTGGGGGGCATGCAGAAGGCAGCCTGTTGATGTTTCTCTCTCTCCCTCTCCCTCTTTAAAGTCAATAGAAGGATTTTTTTTTAAAGTAGGAATGACTGTTACATAGTAGGCATTTTGGAGGAGAAAATACTATAAAAATTAAGCTTGCCATATTAACTCTTATTCAAAATATTTACTAACAGACTTTGTTTTGACATGTTATAGGGTGCTGACAACTTTAAGGCAAAAATTAATATTGAAGTACAGTTGGCTTCAGAACTAGCCATTGCTACAATTGAAAAAAATGGTGGTGTTGTTACTACAGCCTTCTATGATCCAAGAAGTCTAGGTAAGTGTGTTCTGCAGTCATTTTCTCCTCCTCCTCTATGTCTAATCCTGGCTGCCATTTAAACAGTCCTCACGGTTATTTGACTTGCAGTTCAGGCACATTGGTTTTCTGTTTTAGGATTCCTTATAGCGCTGTGGCTAGTGGGGCTCCATCTTCTTTTAATTCCTTGAGCCAGTGTATCATAAAGCAGTTTAGTTTTTGTTTTTAATCATGAGGCTTAAATATGATGTTGCCTCTGTGTAAGAAATTCATTATTCGTTGTTAACCCAGGAGTAACTTTGGGTTTTTAAAGATGCAAACTTTTGAAAATGAAGTGTTCCCATTTGCTTACTGCTTAAGACAAGCGTATTTATAAAGCAAGTTCTTAGAATTAAGTTCTGATCTTAGTAATATTTAAAATTCAATAATGGAAATAATTATTAAAGAAGATCATTATGCATATAGCCAATATTTGCTTCTTTCTTTTTTTATTTAAAAATGGTTTTTGTTTTGTTTTTTAGAGATTCTATGCAAACCGGTTCCATTCTTTCTGCGGGGACAGCCCATTCCAAAAAGAATGCTTCCACCTGAATCCTTGGTCCCGTATTACACTGATGCAAAGAATCGTGGTTATCTGGCGGATCCTGCCAAATTTCCTGAAGCAAGACTGGAACTTGCCAAGAAGTACGGTTATGTTTTACCGGATATCACTAAAGATGAACTCTTCAAAATGCTTAGTACGCGAAAGGATCCAAGGCAGATTTTCTTTGGTCTTGCTCCTGGGTGGGTGGTGAATATGGCAGATAAGAAAATTTTAAAACCTACAGATGAGAATCTGCTCAAGTATTATAGCTCGTGAATTCCCTTCCAAGAAAGCAGAGTTGTAAGAGTGCTGGAAAAGGGAATGAAACATACATATTTCTCCTTGCATTTTCTTATTTGTGATTCTCCAGATGCCCTTTTTAAAAAATGTTTTCAGTGTGATCATATCTTTTTTTTTTTTAATCTAAAATTAAAATGTTCTAAACTAGGACGGTATAGGGGAACTAAAAAGACATGGGTTCTGTCTCAAAGATACTAACGCCCTGGTGGTCTGCCAAAGGAAGATTATAATATTTAGAATATTACTCGATTTTTTTCATGATCCTTTCATCTAGGTCTTATCTTATTATTAGTGTAAATCAGAATGAACTTGCAAGTGGGATGGGATTGATTTGCAGGCCTGCTCAGTCACAGTTAGAACTAGTGAGCTGATGCCCCCTCTTAATCAGTGGCCCCAAAGAACCCTGCTACCCAGGGTTAAAGTAGCCTCCAACTCAAGGAGATTATGATATGGGATGTGAGTTTAAGGTTTAAGACTGGTGAATGGCTTATAAGAAGTATGGTATTTGCTATCAAAATTGAAACAAAAATTCCAAGTGAATTTTCTTAAGTGATGCATAGACAATTCAGGAATAAGTTACTAATGCTTTTTTCTTGAAGAAAGTAAGTGTTCTAATTCTTATTAATATGCATTTACTTATTTCATAGATATTGAAGATCTTTGTCTTTCAGACATTTTAAATGATGTCAAAAAATTGTTCAGTGAGAATATAAGCCATAAAAACAATTGGTAATGTGAAAATTAAGTACAGTTAATTAATGTGAAAGATTCAGCAATCAGTAATCTTATTTAGGTTTTCAAAAATATGTTATATCTACCATAGTAGAAATAAAATGATTCCCAGCTCTGTATTTTCTTACAATAAAAAATTTAAAAATCTAAATGATGCAATATTTTGTTAACTTATTTATGTCATATACTACTGACCTGAGTTTCAATTTATAAAGTAATTTATGTACCAATAATATATCTCAGTTTTTATTCAAGATTATATAGTTTGCCAAAACTGGTTTGGCTCAGTGGATAGAGCGTCGGCTCGTGGACTGAGAGGTCCCCGGTTCGATTCTGGTCAAGGGCATGTACCTTGGTTGCGGGCACATCCCCAGTAGGGGGTGTGCAAGAGGCAGCTGATCGATGATTCTCTCTCATCGATGTTTCTAACTCTCTATTCCTCTCTGTAAAAAATTAATAAAATATATTAAAAAAAAGATTATATAGTTTGGCTTGTTATTAAACTACTAGAAGCCCAATGCATGAAGATTCGTGAAAGTATGGGCCTGCCTTCCCCTGGCTGCCAGCACCACTTTCGCTCCGGCCCAGAGCTGACTTTCCACCTTCCCATGCTGCTCAGAGGCCCAGAAAGGCTGGGGTGGTCTGGAACGCCTGCCTCGTTGCCATGGCAGTGACATAAGCATCCTGCTCTGCCCCTAGCTGTTGGGCACCTGCATATGCAAATTAATCCAACATCTTTGTTTGCATACTCCTGATTGGCTGGTGGCTGTCATGAAGATATGGTCAATTAGCATGTTACTCTTAAAAAAATATATTTTATTGATTTTTTACAGAGTCTCTCCCTTCACGAGCTAGAAACATCGATGAGAGAGAGACTTCGACCAGCTGCCTCTTGCACACCCCATGATATGTGCCCGCAACTAATGTACATGCCCTTGACCGGAATTGAACCTGGGACCTTTCAGTCCGCAGACCGACGCTCTACCCATGAGCCAAACCGGTTTTGGCAGCATGTTACTCTTATTAGGTAGATTCCTTAATATAGAATTTGGGAGAGTCATTATTAGGACCATCTTCTATGATAGCCACCTAGGAAATTTAAAAACATGTTTTCATTTTTCATAGATCCCAAATGACAGAGTTGGGGTGTTTAAATTAATTTTGGCTCCATTGATAGGTACCCCAAATCACAGTTGCTTGAATGAGGTAAAATACAGAGACCAGTTCAGGGCTGATTGCTGACTGTGCTCCACAAAGTCTCAGAGCCTGTGGCTTCTCCCTGGTTAGCTTTCTCATCTCTAGAGTGAGATGCATATCTTCATGATTCAAATAGAAATCAACAAAGAGTCAGCTTTTCCTAAGAAAGATGAAAGAGATGCTACTTTGGATTGAGGAAAGCCTCAACGTCAATCTATTTGCATAGACATGAACTGCCTTAAATGTAAACATCTTGTTCTGTATTCTGGCATAAAGAAGCTTACCTGAAAACCCAGGTTTGGCGGCCAGCCACAATGAAAGCCAGACTTCTGGGATAGGTGCCAGTGAGAAGAGAAAAGAAAGAGGTTTATTCAAGTGACAGCGACCTGAGAAAATGGGAGACTCTTGTCCCAAGGTCCATCTCCCTACCGCAGTGCAGGCAGAGGTTTTTATAGGGAAGGAGCGAGAAAGCAGAAAAAACAATTCAAGGGGGGAGGGTTGTGCCGGCCAGCACAGTCTGTTCTGGTAAGGATAGTGTAGTGTGCATCTCCTGGTTTTTGTTTTAAGGTCAGCAAATCGGCAGAGCTGGAATGCCTGAAGGTGGACGTCTGGATCTTCTGAAGTTAGTTCTTAGGATTCTTAAACACACATGTTGTTTATCTATAAGCTACATATAAGAGTCAGCAGTTACAGAAATAATGTCAAAAGAATGATGGGGTGGGCTACAGTTCCCCACTGTTACAGGTAAGTTATTGCCTTGATTTACTTTTATTATTATTTTTTAAAATATATATTTTACTCATTTTTTACAGAGAGGAAGAGAAAAGGATAGTTAGAAACATTGATCAGCTACTTTCTGCACACCTTGTACTAGAGATGTGCCTGCAACCAAGGAATCGAACCTGGGCCTTTTTATTTTATTTTTTAAAAAACATTTTTTATTGATATTTCACAAAGAGGAAGGGAGAGAGACAGGGAGCTAGAAACGTCGATGAGAGAGAAACATCGACCAGCTGCCTCCTGCACACCCCCTACCGGGGATGTGCCCGCAGCCAAGGCACATGCCCTTGATCGGAATCGAACCCGGGACCTCTCAGTCTGCAGACCGACGCTCCACCACTGGCTTCGGCGAACCTGGGCCTTTTTAGTGTGCAGGCTGACGCTCTATCCACTGAGCCAAACTGGTTAGGGCTTGATTTATTTTTGCTGCTGGAGGTTTTCCTTTTGTGATTCAGTTTACAATTGTCGTTTTGGAGGGGCTGGTATTGCCTCAACACCAAAGTTCTTAATTGGAAGCCAGGGAGGAGGTTAGGTCAAGGTAGATTACATGGGCAATAGTCCCCTGGTCTCAGAATGTACTTTTGGGGGTTCTTAGGTTCCCTTCCTCTTGCCCCTCCAAGCAGAATGATTAAGCTACCCCGAGCAACAGTTTAAGATGGGAAAGGAGACAGGCAAATGCCAGAGCTGCTTAATTGCTGTCTTAGGTGGTCTGTAGGTGTAAGGAAATTGTGATAAAATGACAAAGGGAAGAATGAAAACAGGAAACAGATGTCTGGTGACTTGGAATGCTCGACAGCACTTACTCACTGAGCATGAGCTTAGTCACAAACAGCTGTATCCTGGTCTTAATATTATAGTTGTGCAGGCAATTCTCAGCACAAAACAGGCACGTTCCACAGAATCTGTACATTTCGTTTTATAAAGGCAATCCTCAAGTTGTATAGCAGGGAGATTCAAGTTTGCTTTAATTATGTAACAACACTGGACCCGAAGGTGCTGCTTGTACTGCTGGTCATTTACAAGGATAATGAGGGAGAGAACACAGGGGTAGACAGTAGCTTTATTTTGTTCATATCACTTGAAAATATATGTATAAAAGCTAGAAAGCTTCAATCCAGATCAAGGTCCTGTCTGTTTTCAGTGTGCATGGTCTGTTTCTGTCCAAAACCAGCAAAGTTTGAGCTGCTGGAAAAAATACTCTCCAGTGAGGATTAACAACAACAACTAACAAACAAGCAAATGTGGTGATGGGAAACTGGACAGATACATGCTGAAAAGAAATACCCCCCCCCCCCCCCGCCGCCGAAAGCGGTTTGGCTCGGTGGTAGAGCGTCGGTCTGCGGACTGAAGGGTCCCGGGTTCGATTCCGGTCAAGGGCATGTACATTGGTTGTGGGCACATCCCCAGTAGGGGGTGTGCAGGAGGCGGCTGGTCGATGTTTCTCTCTCATTGACGTTTCTAGCTCTCTAGCTCTCTCCTTTCCTCTCTGTAAAGTATCAATAAAATATATTAAAAAAAAAAGAAATTACCCCCCCCTTTTTAAAATTCTAACTCCTTTATTATTTCATTATTTTTATAATATATTTTATTGATTTTTTTTTTTTTTTTTTTTTTTTTTTTACAGAGAGGAAGAGAGAGGGATAGAGAGCCAGAAACATTGATGAGAGAGAAACATCTATTAGCTGCCTCCTGCACACCCCCCACAGGGGATGTGCCCGCGACCAAGGTACATGCCCTTGACTGGAATCGAACCTGGACCCTTAAGTCCTCAGGCCAACGCTCTATCCACAGAGCCAAACCAGTTTTGGCTACCCTCTTTCTTATACCATACAAAGATAATCTCAAAGACTTAACTAAGACTTGAAATCATAAAACTCCTACAGGGGAAATATAGGCAGTAAACTCTGGCAAGGCTCTTAGAAGTCTTTTTCGATAGATTTCCTTGGGCATGGGAAACAAAGGAAAAATTACATAAATAGGACTACATTAAACTAAAAAGCTTCTGCATAGTGAAGGTAACCATCAACAAAGTTAAAGAAGGTCTACTATATGGGAGAAGATATTCTCAAATGATACTTCATGTTAGGTGCTAATATCTAAAATACATAAGGAAGTTATACAACCTAACACCCAAAAAACAATCCAATTTAAAAATTGTGTAGAGGACCTGACTTTTTTGTTTGTTCCTCCAAAGAGGATATACAGATGGCCAATAGATATATAAAAAGATGCTCAAATCACGAGAGAAATGCAAATTAAACCATATCACTTCGCACGTATCAGAGTGGCTATTATCAGTAAGTCAGCAAGTAAAAAGTACTGGTGAGGATGTGGAGAAAAGGGAACCCTCCTACACTGGTTGCTAGGTTTATGAATTGATGCAACCGCTAAGAAAAACAGTATAGAAATTCCTCAAAAACTGAAAAGTAGAGCTACCATACGACCCAGAATTTTCACTTCTGTGTATTTAAAAGTAAAAAAGATATATGCACCCCAATGTTCATTGCAGTAATATTGATACTAGTCAAGGCATGTGCTCCCTAGCCATCTAAAACTAGGCAAGACTGCCACCTAGTGACCAAATGTGCAAATTTCTTAGGGAATTTCTAGGTTTGATCTTAGTCCGACTTAATTAGGGTCATTAATTATTCATTATTTATAAATTCAAACGTGAAGTGCTTATACACCAGATACAATGCTGCGTAATGGAGATACTAAAACCAGAAAGGCAGACTTCTGCTCTGCAAGTGCACACACGCATTAGATGGAACCAGATAACTAAATGAAGGAATAATTACATTATCCTGTGATAAATACTATATGTAATCTACTCCCAACACAGATCCACCTTTAAGTTTAAAAGCATTGGAACAGGAGTTGAGCGTGGCAAACCCAATTCCTTCATTGGTTGTAGTTGGCGACAAAAAGAAGAAAGGAAACCAAATCCAAAGTAGCAACATGACTTTTATATTTCCATTTTACTCTCAGAAACACCATAAAGTTGTTTAGAAGACAACTTTACTAAGTTTCCTAAACTTATAGTATCTCCTTGCATCTTAAGGGTAAAACATATACACTGAGTGGCCAGATTATTATGATGTCTGAATGTATAATATGGCCACTCAATATGTGTGTGTGTGTGTGTGTGTGTGTGTGTGTGTGTGTGTGTTTTAGAGGCCTGGTGCATGAATTTCTGCATGGCTGGGGTCTGTCCAGCCTGGCCAGGGGGAGGGGATATGGGTGGTTGGCTGGCCTGCCTGCTGGTCGAACTAATTCCTAGTTGAGGGGACAATTGGCATATTAGCCTTTCATTATATAGGATATATACCAAGTATCCATATTATTATGCATTCAGAGATCATCATAATCTGGCCACTCACTGTATAATAAACTCTTGCTTTTTGAGAGTATATATTATGCATACACACTTGAAAGTTATCTGCAAACTGTTTAAGGAAGAGATGCCCAGAAGCTAGTACGCTCACAAGCTAGTGTTAAATGTGGTGGCCAAGTGGTCTACAGCTCAGCTTGGGGTTTTGGCTAGAGGGTCCTGTACTTCCGGAGCCAGCTGCTTACCCAGGAGGGCTGGTAAAACTCTAAGCCTCAGTGGCTCTCCCTGCACAATGGCAAGAGCAGTAACACCTTCTTCACTGGGCTATGGTGCTGAGTATGAGAGAGAAGATATAGAATTTGTTTAGCAAGGGCTGGGTGGAGTGCAGGTCCAATAAGTAAGAACACTCACTATTCTTATGAGGAATTTATACGGACCACTTGAAGAGAGACACTCTGATGACACATGCTTCTTTCCTTACGCATGATGAACTTGGAGTAAAGGCTACTTGGGTTTGTGTCCCTGCCACTATTAGGGCCAAAGGTAAGTCATTTCGTAGCCACCTGCTTTCTCTCACCTGGAAGATTCATCTCCCTGTGCCAGCCACTAGGGAGACAAAAATAGACCAGGGAAATGTTGCTCGTAGACTTGCTTTCATAGTAAGGCAGTGGGCAAAAAAGAGTAAGTGGGTATGTTTTTGGATGTTGTAGTTAAAAAAGCTAAGGGCTGAGCATGAAAGGAAATTTACTTGGGGCAATTTGTTTTTCTGCAATTAGTCATTTAACATCATTCCTTTTGTTTAAACTAAGGTATTGCCCCTTGTAGAAAAGGAGTTTGACTTAGGAATTTTTAACCTTTAAAAAGATCTATACATATAATTACAACTTACTAATTCTATTTGGACAACCGTACTTATAGGTAAACTTACTGAAATCCCACAAACCCAGGGATATGGGAGCTTGTTAGTAATGCAGAATCAGCTTCTGAATAAGAACTTGCATTTTAACAAGAACCCCAGATAATTTCTGTGCACATTCCAGGTTGAGGAGCTTGAGACAAGTTACAATGCTTACATACTGCAGTACCACACCCAGAACACTAAGAGGAGCCATTTCATCAAATTTCCCATCGTACTTTTTAAGGGTGCATTTTGAACCACCACTGTTAAATCATTATTTTGCAATCAATTTTTTTCCCATTGGAATAAATTTGTTTTTGAATTAAGAGAGAATAAAGGTAATACAAAAATGTTATGTGTGATACACAAGTTATAATTAATGAATGGTTGTGGAAAAGAAATGTTTTTAAATTTCTCTTTTAAAGTCTAAAACGTTTTAGAAAGACTAAAGCAATTATTATTTGAAAAATCCAGGTATATATATTTGAAAATGATAAGATATTTGTATTATAGCTTGGGATGGAGCTACAATAAAAAAGTAAATGGAACATTTTTTGCTTTAAACCACGGATGTGTGTGTTTGTGTGTATACTTTTTTATTTTAAGAAGTGCACTCGTTAAAGAAATGAAAAAAACCACAAAAACAAGGATGGCGTCATTTCATAATGATATAAATAAACTACGATGAACCTTAATCCATTAAACCTCATCATCAAAGACATCTAGTCAAGGCCATCTGCTAAGAATGAACTTCCTGCTTCTTTCCTTTAGAATAAACAAAAATATATAACTTGAGACTTCAGGCTTACCAGCTCCAGGGAACTGTAAGGCTCTGCCAAATGACAGAAGAGAGAGCTTACAACAGCTTGTTGCTCTGCCCTCCCGGCCACACAGCCTTTCCCACGGGCCACACTTTGGCTCCTCAAGTCTCCAGTCTTTTATGGAGTAGCTCCTTGTAGCGCTTTTATCTTCTCCACCTCCAGGTTTTCAGAGCTGGCTTTTTGGAGAGAGTTTCCCAGCTTGTGTTGGGCCTAACTGTACTTGGAGAATTAAAGGAATCTTTTCTATCGTACCGGTTTATCAGCTCATGGTCCTCCTCCAGATAGCATGGTTATTCATCACTTAGGTTACGGTTGTAAGACGCACATGACTATGGATGGATGAAGCAACCCCATAGAGAAATGAGAAATTCAGAGAAGTAGGTCATAGCCGTACGGAATCTGCACAGCCTTACCGGTGGCGAAATAATGAAAGAATTCAGTGTTGGGGAGAATGTGTAGTACACCATTGTTGGGAATGGATTTTGGTTCAGCCTTTTAGAGCTCAGCTTGGTAGTAGTTTCCCAATAAAATATACTCATACATATATATTTTTTTTAGCTCAAAGCCATATTCTAAGCTAGAAGTGGTGTTCTAACCCTAGAAACCCGACAACTGGCCTGCAAATGCAGAGAGAAGGCCAACAGCCACGTTGTTTTGCTTTCCTGTGTGCCTGCCACTTGGGTCTATGGCAGGGGTGGGCAAACTTTTTGACTCGAGGGCCACAATGGGTTCTTAAACTGGACCGGAGGGCCGGAACAAAAGCATGGATGGAGTGTTTGTGTGAACTAATATAAATTCAAAGTAAACATCATTACGTAAAAGGGTATGGTCTTTTTTTTTTTTTTTTAATTTCAATAGTTTAAAACAGCCATTTGGCCCACGGGCGGTAGTTTGCCCACGCCTGGTCTATGGTATCTATTCTCGTAGATCAAACCAAAGAGAACAAAACTTGGGTCCATGTAGCCAATGAGTTGTCAAATCAAGATTTCAAAATATTCATATATCTCCCTTAGAAATAATAAATTGCACCAAAAGTAAATGTGATGGAAAGGGACTGATGGCATTTAAAGGTTAAAAATGTCTTACAGTTTCTTAAAAGGATGGTGAAATAGAGGGTTTCCCAGTTGGGCAGAGTGCCGGTCAGCAGGCTGGCCCACATCGCCTCCCGCCCGCTCTCTGGTTGCTCCCACAGGTGGAACTGGACGAGGGTGTCCTGGTCCTCGTTCCGCCCCCCATTCTGGAAGCTCCTCCACAGTGAGACCTTTCCTGTCTCCCCAGAGCTCTCCCAGGGAGAGGAAGGGGTGTTAGGTGTCATGGTCCGAAATAGAATTCAGTGCTCCAGGTCCTATCATAACACAAAACCAATGAGGCTGCTTGGGGTCCCCCAGGACACTACATAATAACTGAGCCAAGTTCAAATAATTAGAGATGAAAAAAGAGGGGGGAGGCGTTTTTTAGACACTTGCATTGAGCCATAAAGAATGCGACTCCTGCCGAAACCGGTTTGGCTCAGTGGATAGAGCGTCGGCCTGCGGACTGAAAGGTCCCAGGTTCCATTCCAGTCAAGGGCATGTACCTTGGTTGCGGGCACATCCCCGGTAGGGGGTGTACAAGAGGCAGCTGATCGAAGTTTCTCTCTCATCAATGTTTCTAACTATCCTCTCTCTTCCTCTCTGTAAAAAATCAATGAAATATATATATTTTTTTAAAAAAAGAAGAAGAAAGTATCACTTTATTAAAAAAAAGAAAAGAAAAAAGAATGTGACTCCTTTGGGCTGGTCTGAAGCCTCGCTATGCGGTTATGTATGTTAAGTGTCATCAAGATCTCGGGCTTCCAGGCAGAACTAAAAGAAAAATCATTTCGCTTTTCCTCCCAGATACGCCCTGCATTACCAATGTCTTTGCAAAGCCTGCAAATGGTAGAGTAGTTCAGCTCATTCTACCTTGTTTTCCAGGTACCCTGCTCAGTCTACAAAACGAATCTAAAAAGGCACACCTTTACAAAACACTCATAATTTACTACAAGTATTTCTTAAAAGCAAAGCCAAGTAACCGACATATTGAGTGCCAACAATGTGCCGGCCTAGGTCTAAGTTCTTTATAGTGTAAGTCAACGCAAGCCTCACGGCAGTCTCCCGGGGACTGATAGGAACGACATTCGAGGGTCCTGAGACGCTTCTCTCCCACGTGCATCTTGAATGAATGGTGAAGGCCTGCTGGAGTCCTCACCCCGCCTTCCTGAGGGCAGAAGAGGGTACCCATAGGCCTTCCTGTTTCAGGCAACAAACCCCTTGAGGATCATCTGGAAAAAACCATGGCTGTGTTCTGAAAGCTTCTGGTTACCTCTGGCGAGACCAAGAAAGCAAAAGCACTAGACCTTGGAGAAGGGGTGTCCAAAGTGGGATGAAAGTCCAGGAGAAAAGAGTGGAGCCATCTTTGAGGAAACGCTGCCCAGTGACTACGATAGCCACTGTGTGTGACATGTGGACAACAATGACCCAGCTGGCAAGCCAGCAGGGAGGGTTGGGCTCTGAACTGAGAAAGATCTAGAACAGCTGTAGGCAAACTACGGCCCGTTCGGCTGTTCTATCCGGCCCGCGGAGCCGAAAGAGCGGAGGGTTCTCTTGCTCTCCCCTCCGCTCCTTCACCAGCAGCCCAAGATGAGAGTGCCAGCATGGTCAGGTTGCTTTTGTTCCGGCCCTCCAGTCCAGTGTAAGAACCCATGGTGGCCCTCGAGTCAAAAAGTTTGCCCACCCCTGATCTAGAAGTATCGTAACTATTTTTATGTATGAGTGACACGATAAAACCTGTATGTAATAAGGATTAGATCTAATAAGGATTTTTTATGGCATATAAAATGAAAAGTTGAAGTGATAGGACCGTGTCATAGTTTAATTGGCAGTGTTTTTTCTTTTCCTAGTGGCTCACAAAACAATATATCTTGCAACTGAAAACATTTTAGACTTGTTTTGAAAGATGGCATTTAAAAACATTTTTATTGATTTCAGATAGGAAGGAAAAGGGAGAGAGAGATTGAAACATCAATGATGAGAGAGAATTATTGATCGGCTGCCTCCTGCACGCCCCACATTGGGGATCTAGCCCGCAACGGGCATGTGCCCTGACTGGGAATCGATCCGTGAACTGGTTCATAGGTCGACGTTCAACAACTGAGCCATGCTGGTTGGGCAAAACCTGGCACTTTAAAAGGTTGATTTTAAAGGTGAGGAATTGAAGCACAGAGAGGTTAAACAACTTGCTCGAGGTTGCACAGCTAGTTGGTGATAGGCTATCAACCACGCAGGCTGCTTGGAGGGCATGGACTCTGAACTACTGAGGCGTGTGCTCATGACCCACCTTGGTCCTCCGTGCTGTGATTCTGGCTGGCCGCCTCCCTGCCTTCCCTTTGTTCCTGCCAACTTTCCAACCCAGTTTCCAGCTTCCCCAGATAGCCTGAGAAGTTAGTGCAGGCTTTTCTGTGTGAACCAGCCAGGCCAGTTTCTCTTGCTGGCGAAACCATCAAATGATTGCTGCCATAGATTTCACCAGGAGTGACTGTGCCTGTGAGGGGTCTTCGGTTGATTGTGAATGAATGAGCTCTGTGGGCATGGGCAGTAAGAACCTTGAGGGAGCCAAAGCCAGTTTGGCTCAGTGGTAGAGCGTCGATCTGCGGACTGAAAGGTCCCGGGTTTGATTCCAGTCAAGGGCATGTACCTTGATTGCGGGCACATCCCCGGTAGGGGGTGTGCAAGAGGCAGCTGGTCGATGTTTCTCTCTCATCGACGTTTCTAGCTCTCTATCTCTCTCCCTTCCTCTCTGTAAAATATCAATAAAATATATATCTTAAAAAAAGAACCCTGAGGGAAAGAGGGGGGCAACATGGGATTCTATGCTTTAGTTTTCTTTTTTCTTTTTTTAAATTCTTTTTATTTTTTAAAAATATTTTTATTGATTTTTTACAGAGATGAAGGGTGAGGAATAGAGAGATAGAAATGTCGATGAGAGAGAAACATCGACCAGCTGCCTCTTGCACACTCCCTACTGTGCCCGCAACCAAGGTACATGCCCTCGACCGAATCGAACCTGGGACCCTTCAGTCCGCAAGCCGACACTCTATCCACTGAGCCAAACCGGTTTTGGCTAAGCTCTGCCATCTTGATGACAGCATTGGGCCTTCCACATTTGCCACTGAAATGAAATCCATGCCTTTTCTATACGTTTTCTTCCGATGTACATTGATACCATTTCCTTAAACAAGCGAGCGTGGCTGGGTAGTTGTAAAAGTTAGAGCCGTCACAATGCTTGGACTGGACTACTTGCCCTTAGAGCACTTTGGGTTTTCCTCTGCAGTAATTTAGACACTTCTGAGTTTATTGTTTATAATGATTTGTTAGATACCTGCCTTCCCCGTTATGCTCTGTTTACGGGGCAGGGATCTGGGCTGTTTTATGTCTGGTACTAGGTAAGTGCTCAGAAATCATCCTAAATAAGGTGACCAGACTTCCCGCTTTTAGCGGCACAGTCCCGATTTTTAACAATTTGTCCCGCGACCCGTAGCGTTTTAAAAAAGTCCAAAAGAGCCTAAACCGGTTTGGCTCAGTGGATAGAGCACCGGCCTGCGGACTGGAAGTTCCCGGGTTCGATTCCGGTCAAGGGCATGTACGATGGTTGCGGGCACATTCCCGGTGGGGGCTGTGCAGGAGGCAGCTGATCGATGTTTCTCTCTCATGGAGGTTTCTATCTCTCTCTCCCTCTCCCTTCCTCTCTGTAAAAAATCAATACAATATATATATTTTTTAAAAAAGCCCAAAAGATTTAAAAGAATCTTCCTAAAAATTGGGAGTTTTTAAAAACGCCGCGGGATGCAGGACAAATTGTTAAAAATCGGGATGTCTGGTCTCCTTATCTTAATGCCTTCACATTTTCAGAGCCTGGGGGCCTCAGAGATCCTCCGATTGCATCCTGTTTGCTTACAAATGAGGGGGCAGGCTGAGGTCTGGTGAGACGCTGAACCTTGTTCTCTGTCACAGAGGAGGGGCGGTCGGCTCTGGGACCCAGAGTGCTTCACTCTCAGGTCTCAGTTCCGTCCTCGAGGCCTTGGTTTCTCTTTGGCTCCCATTGTATATATCCTTCCTGAATATTCTATAGAGAAGAAGCCAGTGCCAGTTTATTATACCCAAACAAACGTGTTTGTAAATGTTAATTTGTAATGGCTCAGTCACGGGTTAGGAGATTGACTGGCTAGGAGGAAGCTAAACAATGGATGAAAGTCAAGGTTGAACCCAGGACCCTGGGAAAGGAGAAACAGTGGGTAACAAGACAACAGAGCTGCAGTCCAAGAGTGGGGCCACCCCCCTCAGACTGGGAGGGGCAGGCTTGTGAGAAGCGAGGAGACTGGCCTGCCTCTTCGCCCTCTCCCCTAAGCCTTACACGATGTGGGGAGCCCTAGGCTGGTTACTGAGTGGAGAGCTCAAACACGAAGACGTCTCTGAAGATTTAAGGTGCTGTTCTGATAAGAATGGAGTCTGAGATCCTGTCAAGTGAGGAATTAATTCCCTTTTCTTAATAATGCCCCTAGAGTCACCGCCCTTAGGCGATGTGCTGCACTGCACATGGTGACAGGCTTGGCAAGAGTGTCCTGGAGCCGAAACCGGTTTGGCTCAGTGGTAGAGTGTTGGTCTGCGGGCTGAAGGGTCCCGGGTTTGATTCCGGTCAAGGGCATGTGCATTGGTTGCAGGCACATCCCCGGTGGGGGGTGTGCAGGAGGCAGCTGATCGATGATTCTCTCTCATCATGCTTCTGGCTCTCTATCCCTCTCTCTTCCTCTCTGTAAAAAGTCAATAACATATATATTTAAAAAAAAATAAGAGTGTCCTGGAATGGGTCACCCACGCCACAGTCTAGAAAGGAATCATTGGCAAATGCCTCAGGAAAGGTGTAAGAGGTGCCAACACGTGGCTACAAAGTTCTGCCTGTAATCCCCGTTCGCAGAGAAGCAGGGACAGAGGCTAGAGGTGGCTGAGGTGCTTCTCTTACCCTTGGAGCCCTCTAGGAGAACTATGATCCCTCCAGCTCCATGAAGATGAAGGAACTGTGCTGAAGACGCTTACAACTCTGCTGCTGTCCGACTGGCCTTGTGTGTGACCCTAAGGTAGGTAGGGCCTAGGGCAGTGGTCGGCAAACTCATTAGTCAGCAGAGCCAAATATCAATAGTACAATGACTGAAATTTCTTTTGAGAGCCAATTTTTTTAAAAAAAAACTTCTTCTAACGCCACTTCTTCAAAATAGACTCGCCCAGGCCGTGGTATTTTGTGGAAGAGCCACACTCAAGGGGCCAAAGAGTTGCATGTGGCTTGAGAGCCGCAGTCTGCCGACCACGTGTCTAGGGGTTGTGCGAGGACAGCTGTCCACTCCACCTGCAGCTCAACCCAGCTGCTATCACTTTTTTACAGTAAGGAGCTTAAGCTGCCTGCGGGATGGTGTGTGTGTGTGTGTGTGTGTGTGTGTGTGTGTGTGTGTGTGAAGAGATCGATCTTGAGTCAGAACCTAGGAAAATGTGAGCCTAATCAAATAATTTGATCCTGTTTTACAAAAAGGAGGGAAGGAGCTTATTAACCACCCAAGGAGACTAAGCCTACTAATGAGAAACATTAACCAATGGAAACAAGGAACATTGGGAGGTCAAAGCTATAAACCAGGAGAAAGGGGCAGCCAAGTGTATCGGCAAGAGTCCTCGCAAAGAATTTGGGTTATCATTAACATCCTCAAAAAGAGCGGAAGCTCACCTTCAGCTTTTGATGGATTCATCCTCTACCATGCTAGCAAGTTAGCTCGTCCGTTATAGTTTTTCTTATTTACAAATAATACTCAAAGCTTCTAAAAATGAGGTTTTTGAGGGTGAGAATCCATCACCTTATTGAGACCTAAAGGCTTAGTTCAAGAGTCCGGTGCAATATTTGGAGGACAGAAGAGGAGACGTCAAAGAAATCTGGCTTGGGGTGCCGCCTCTCGCTGCTGGTAGGTGTCTGGGCGCTTAAGAAGCCGGGGCTGCGTGTGCCGGCGGCCTCTTCAGTGTGTGTCCGCTCTCGCTGCTGCTGACCTAGCAGCCTGGTCTCTTGGTAACTGAGTGGTGGCATTTGGATTGGCTGTTGGAGAGGCAAAGCCTCCTGGAATATGGCAACCTGAGGCTCCCAGGCCTCCTGTGGGACTTTTAGTCATTTGCCAGCCTCCGCCCCTCGCTGAGGAGCTGTGGAATGGCTTGCCTACTTACTTTATAAAAGCCGCACGCTCTCTTAACATCATTGTGTTGTTGTTGTTTTTTGTAAGCTTTTGCTTCATTGGTTTTTATGATGATGTTAACATATTCAGACGCCAGACGCAAGGCCACTTTAAAAAAGATCATCTCTTACAAATGGTTCTGTTTCTTTCTCTGGCTATTTGGTGTCAAGATGACAAGTGGCTCATAGGTGTGGGGTCTGTGTAGGAAGCCTCCTACATGGCCACGCCGAGAATGTTTATTGTGGAAAGGGAACTTTTGCCCTGTGAAGTCACCTCCTCCGAGTCACCAGCAGCTTTCTGATATTCTATCACAGGAAATTCCTGGTGGCCCACAAAAGCCGTCTTCGGAGCGCAGCTGCAGAGAGAGAAAATGACGGCTGGATTGGACAGTGAGTCTGGGGACCCGGGTTCAGGGGTGGCCAGCACCTGGGCTCGGTGAAACGCAAGCTGGGAGACTCGGAACAATGTCGAAATAATCCAAGGAACAGAGGTCAACTGACCTCTCATTGTAATGCATTTAATCCCGAGAAGGAGGTACCAGATAGAGGATGTCTTTTGTAGCCCGACAAGGTAGTGAGGAATTATATTGACTTTGGTTTCTTTGAAGCTGTCGTAACTGCCCTACTGCCCCCTTTTTACCCGTCACCTGATGCTGTTTGTCAATCCTCAGCTTGAAAGTTTAGGTAAGCCCTGGCTGGTGTGGCTCAGGTGGCTGGGTGTCGCCTGTGCCCTGGAAGGTTGCTGGTTCCATTCCCCGTCAGGGCACGTGCCTGGGTTTTGGGCTTGATTCCTGGTAGGGGGTGTGCAGGAGGCAACGGGTGTGTGTTTCACGTTCACATCCATGTTTTTCTCTCCCTCTCCCTTCTTTTCTCTCTAAAAAGAGGGGGGGGGGGAATCTCAAGAAAAAGAAAGGTTAGACAGTGGCATGCTTGAAGCAGCAGATTTTGAATGAAAAACTGCCTTACATCAGAGATTTTTGGCTCAGAACATTAACATGCTTTAAATACCTTACAGATTTGTTCTCACCAACCTCAACTGCGTGACAGGATCCAAATCCCTTCATTTCCTGGGCCTTGGTTGTCTCATCTGTAAGTGGGGAGTATCATGAATCGCTAAGGGCTCTTCCAGATGTGAGGTCCTAGAATTCAAAGCCTTTCCATGCCCCGGCCGAGGGGAAGGAGCAGGCACCATCTGTTGCTCTCAATGGATGAGGGGCCTGAACCATGGGCCTAAACCAGGACTCATGAGTGATTTGGTGCAAGTGTCCCTTTCTTGGAAGATCTCTGGCTCTGAGTGGTATAAGAATTAGCCAAGACCGGTTTGGCTCAGTGGATATAGAGCATCGGTCTGTGGACTGAAAGGTCCCAGGTTCGATTCCGGTCATGGGCATGTACCTTGGTTGTGGGCACATCCCCAGTGGGAATTGTGCAGGAGGCAGCTGGTCGATGTTTCTCTCTCATCGATGCTTCTAGCTCTCTATCCCTCTCCCTTTCTCTCTGTGGAAAATCAATAAAGTATATTTTTTAAAAAAGAATTAGAATAAGCAACACCAGCCTAAAGTAACAAACAGTGCAGGTGAATTAGGGATTGACTTCTCTAAGGTAATTATGACCCCTCATTTGGGATTTTGTCTGGGCTCTTTGAAGACCACGTCAATAGCCACCTTAAAAGGCAAAAAATCTCATTTGATGTTTTTGGACTGTTGCAATAGAACCGGCCCGAAGAATATTGAAACGTCTGCATGATTCTCTGTGCGGTTAAGATGGAAGGCCAAGCAAGGAGTAGCAAAAATTCACAGGAGCCAAGGCAATGATGAAGTCGGGAAGGGCTGATTCAATAGTCTTTGTGGCCTTCTGTTGGCAGCCTGCAGTTTCTAGCCACACAACTGGCGGCGGCTGCACACCTCCCACCGGCCATAACAATTCATGGAAATTAATAAATGCATTTATTGGGAGAGGTCATGGATAACACAGGAAAATCAGCCCCCCGGCTTCCCAGATAAATGCTTCGGGATCGAGTTTCAATAGAAACCAGCAGCCTCTTTCACAGCACCGAGTATTTATAGAAAACAGAAGTGGTTCAAGTTTGTAGATAGTTCAGCAAGGTTAAGGATGGTGCTTGTTTTTGTTTAGTTAACAAATGTGTTTAGACGAGGTTTGTGCCACAAAATACCAAATAGAAATTTTGGAATATGAGAAGACTGAATGAGTGAGTCTGGTTGTCCTCTCAGACTGTGGTCATAAAAACACAATCATTTTTGCTTAAAACTGACATGCTGTTCAATGGGGGTAAGAATAGTCTTCAACACATCATGCTGGATGAAGTATATATATCCACCTGCAAATGATTAAATTGAACCCCTTTCTTGTACCATACACAAAATTTATTCACAATAGATCATAGACCTATATGTAAGAGTTAACACTATTAAATTTTTAGAAGAAAACATAAGAGTAAATCTTCTGTGATCTTTAATTAGTCAATGGTTGCTTAGATATGACACCCAAAGCCTAAGCAACCAAAGAAAAAAATAGATACATTTTACTATATCAAAATTTAAACCTTTTGTACTACAAATGACATATCAAGAAAGTAAAAAGATGCCAGGCTGGTGTGGCTCAGTGGTTGGGCATCAGCCTATGAACCAAGAGGTCACTGCAGGGGCACATGCCTGGATTGTGGGCTCAAACCCAAGTAGGAGTGTGCAGGAGGCAGCCAATCAATGTTTTCCTCTCATCGATGTTTCTATTTCTCTATCCTTCTCCCTTCCACACTTTCTAAAGTCAATAAAAATGTTTTTTAAAAAATAAAATAGACAATCCAAAGAATGGGTGAAAGTTTTTAGAAATCACATATATAATAAGTTGAGAATGTATAAAGAACTCTCACAAGTCAAAAACAAAAAGTTAAGTAACCCAATTTAAAAAATGGGCAAAGGATCTGAATAGATATTTCTCCAAATAAGCTTTACAGATGGCCAAATAAGCAGATGAAAATATGTTCACCTTCATTAGACAGTGGAGAAATGCAAATCAAAATCACAATGAAATACAACTTCAAGCCCATTAAGCTAACTATAATAAAAAAGACAACAGTAACAAATGTTGGCCAGAATATGGAGACATTGGAACTCTCGTGTATTGCAGGTGAGAATGTAAATTAGTGTAGCTGGTGTTTGCAGCTTCTGAAAACATTAAACATAGAATTACCATATGTGTCAACAATTCCAGTACTAGGTATATGCCCAAGAAAATTGAAAACATATGTCCTCACATATAAACTTGTACATAAATGTTGAAAGCACCATTATTCATAATATAGCCAAAAACATGAAAACCACCCAGGTATCCATTATATAATGAGTAGATAAACACAGTGTAATATAGTCATACAATATTATTCAGCTATAAAATGGAAAAAATGTACTGATACACATGCACCATGCATGAACCTTGAAAACACTGTGCTAAGTGAAAAAGCCAGGTACAAAAGACCATAGATTATGTGATTCCATGATATGGAGTCTCCAGAATGGGTAAGTCTATAGAGACAGGAAGCAGATAGTGGTTTTCTAGGACTGTAGGTAGGGAGGAGGAAGGAGGAGGGAGCCGGCTGAAGGACTGCTAATGGGTTTCTTGTTTGGGATGATATTACTATCCTAAACTCAGATCATGGAGATGGTTGTACATGTCTGTATAGATACTAAAACCATTGGATTGTATATATGATGCAGGTGAATCTTTTTGTTAATCCTCACCCAGTGATATTTTTTCCATTTTTTAAAAAAGAGAGAGTGGAAGGGGTGGAGAGAGAGAGAGAGAGAGAGAGAGAGAGAGAGAGAGAGAAAACACATTAATTGATTGCTTTCTATGTGAGAAAGACACATTAATTGACTGCTTTCTGAATGAGCCTGCAACCAATGCATGTGCCCTTGATTGGAACTGAATCCAGGACCCTTCAGTCTGTGGGCTGACACTATCTACTGAGCCAAATTGGCTAGGGCATACGCAGGTGACTTTTATGATATGTGAATTATATTTCAGTGACTCCTGAAAACTGGCATGTAGGGTAAGCAGGTGATAAGACATTATGATGTGGCTGCATTCTCTAGGCCTGCTACTCCCCATGATCCCCTCCTCCCCTCACAGAACCTCTACCCAGATAGCCAAAGGGAGGCCTTTCCCAGCTGGGCTGTGAGAAGGGAGGTAGCAGTGTTTCTCTACTGCCTTCTTCTTCTTCTTCTTTAAAAATATATTTTATTGATATTTTACAGAGAGGAAGGGAGAGAGATAGAGAGCTAGAAACGTCTATGAGAGAGAAACATTGACTAGTTGCCTCTTGCACACCCCCTACCGGGGATGTACCCACAACCAATGTACATGCCCTTGACCGGAATCGAACCCAGGACCTTTCAGTCTGCAGACCGACGCTCTACCGCTGAGCCAAACCGGTTTCAGCTCTACTGCCTCCTTCTAATTGGCTGAGTCCCAGAGAGAGAGAAGGCCCAAAGAAAGCCCTCAGGCTGTTTTCGGTTACTGAGGAAAAAAATATGGTCTATAATATGTACTGACTAGTATACCTTTCTCTCCGGAGCTTTAAAAATGGTTTTCAGTTTCTTATAGAATCTTTTAAAAGTATAAATATTCACATGTTACTAGTTGACACCGTATATGACAGTCTAATCGTTTTCCTTTTATAGATTTCTAATATATGTTTATTTGAATATTAACATTTTTTGCTATTCCATTTTTTCTATCCCAGAGTCTCAGTCCCTTTTAGTATGATTTATCATTTGTTGTTGTTGTTGTTAACCACAGTTGGTTATGGCGGTCATTAAGTGTACCTGACAGGTTTTCTGCTTGCAGAGAGTGTGGCTGGATTCGGCTGCATTTGCTGAGCTGGGCTGCCTGTCTCTCCATCAATACACTGCGCATGGCTGCTCCCAGCCAATGGCTGAGCTCACCAGGGGTGCTGAGGCCTGTTCCGGGGATGCCTGTGACAGATTACCTTGGCTCTAGGACTCCTTGTCAGCCTTAATGAAGCCTTTCCAGCACTGCATTGCAGTCTCTCATCCTTCAATTGTCAAACCTTCCTTTCCTCACAAAGTGGGAGACCGTGTGACGAGGGACATTGCCCTTGACTGCTCCTGGCAGGTGAACTACACTGGACCCCTGACCTCTCTCGGGGCTGTTGGTGGTGCCTCACTGCTGTTGATACTTTTTCATGCTGTTCTAGTCTGATCAGCAGATACTTTTTCATGTTGTTCTAGTCTGCCAGAGTATTGTGGCTTGTGAAACTGATCCAAGGCCAACTGTGTTTGGCTTTCTGGCCCATTTGCATTCTGACAATGGTGAGCCTTTTATTGCAAAAGGCTCTCAACAATGTGCTGCTAGACAAGTATCTGATAGAGTTTCTGTGCTTTCTGCCATTCACGGACATTCTGTGTTGTTGGCTATGGAGACAGTCTACTCAAAAATTGACTGATAAAAAAGGTCTGACTCACCGAAACCGGTTTGGCCCAGTGGATAGAGCGTCGGCCTGCGGACTGAAAGGTCCCAGGTTCGATTCCAGTCAAGGGCATGTACCTTGGTTGTGGGCACATCCCCAGTGGGGGGTGCGCAAGAGGCAGCTGATCGATGATTCTCTCTCATCGATGTTTCTAACTCTCTATCCCTCTCTCTTCCTCTCTGTAAAAAATCAATTATATATATTTGAATAAAATTCTGACTCTACTGCTTTACCTTTTCATAGTCCATACATATTAGTGGGACAGTTTGGTCACTGAATTTGGAAGTCCCCAGAAAGGAATTGCCTTCTCTCAGCATCTTCTTGGCGAATGATCGGGACAAAAGAAGTGGGGGTGATCATCAAGAACTGTGAATCGTTCGTCCTACTTGCATACTAACAGGTTAGCCTACCATCATTCAGTGATGCTGGCAGAAGACACAAGGCTCCTGGGTCAGAGACAAGAGACTTGCCATTCAAGGCAATAGTGGTAGCCAGGGTTTCCAAGCCCAGTTCCCACATGGCAATAGGATGAAAGGAAGGTTAAGTCTGTGCATGCAATGGGCTGCATGCAGGAAAGGAGCCCCACATTTAAGGAGCCCGCATCTTACATAGTGGACAATGAGCCTGCCTGATCTTTGTCCTAGAGAAAAACATTATTACAGGGAAACTTAATAATGCCCTTTGTTCTGGAGGGAGACATTATAGTTATCTTCCGAGGCTGTAGGCTAGACACACATTCTGGGGGGAAAAAGTGTCTAGAACAAAAAAAAGCCAGCGCCGTTGCTCACAAGGTGTGTAAAGAGACCCTGGGAAATTGTCTCCCAGTAATTACATGGACCTATTTTGAAAACTTGGGACCTGCCCTTGTGATAAAGGGACATGAAGCTCCTTTCTGTCACCTAACAGCAGCTCTAGGCTGGCCTGTGGTAAGCTCTCTGGGAGCACCCCAGGCAACAGGGAATTAAAACTTCATTCTTATTCAGCTACCTGGATTTTCTTGCTGGATTAATAATGGCCCTAGAGCTAGTAATCACATGGATGAGTAAATTGCTTGCCAAGTCCTCCTGCAGAGACCCACACAGGCCAAAGTGAGGGAATAGTGTTGTGATGGACTGAGTTAAAGTACTAACCCCCTGTGTAACTGTATTTGAAAATGGAGCCTTTAGGGAGATCATTAGGGTTAAATAGGGTTATAGGGGTAGGTCCTAATCAATAGGATTGGTATACTTAAAAGAAGAGAAAGAGATAGCAGATCTCCTCCCTTTCCCCCCAAGGCAGAGGGAATGCCATGTAAAGACATATTGAGAAGGTGGAAGTCTGCAAGCCAGGAACAACAAACATTTATTGACATCATGACTTACAGGCATTCTTCTGTATGATGGAATCAGTGAACAACACAGAAAAATAAACTCATATCCTCATGGAGCTTACATTCTAGTCATGTGAGAACTGAAACAGAAATGATTCCCAATTTATGTGCTTGTTTATCAGGACTAATAGTTTATTTACCAAGTCCTACAGCACCTCATCTCAGTTTCCCCACCAACCATAAGCTCGTATGCTATAAACTGTCCAATTCTATCCCTTTTACCACCTTGCAAAATCATCCTTAACATCATCTAGCCCAAGCCCCAAACTTCTATAAACACTGTGCTCTAAGTTCTCATTTATTAGATAATACTAAGATTCTGTCAAAGAATCTTAGTATTATCTTAGCTTTCTCCCTATTGCAGTAAACACAATACAGTTAGCTTTCCTCGATCAATAGAGTTTTCTAGTAGTTGTTTGGGCAGTCAAGGGGGGATACAAACAATAAACAAGATAAGTAAGTGTAGAGTTGTTATAAGAAGACGAGGTGAGAGCTATGGGAAGGGGGTTTTACAGGTGATTTGACTTATTTGACTTGACTCTGAGTAAGAATGAGAAGCAATTGAAAAGTTTGGGCCAGAGAAGCGGCATGGTCAGATGTATGATTTAATAGGTTAACTCCGCACCAGCATTGAGAAATGGCTGAAGAGAGCAAGGAGGAAGCCAGCAGACTGGGGGTAGGAATGGACTTGACAAGAGGTAGTAGGCCTCTCTGTTTTGAATGTGAGACCATAGCACACCTTCCTTACAGGATATCATAAACTTTTAATGCCGCGCTAGTTGTGATTTGCCAACTAATAGTAAGAACTCAATAAAGAGTGAACTACAGATTTGCACACACTTATCTTCTGCCTGCAGCCATGTTTTCCTGCCACTGTCATTTGGGAAACTGAGGCGCCACTTTCCCGGGGATCCTTTCCTGATGCCCTTGGTCAGGCTTCAGTGTCTTTTAGGTGCCTCCATCACCCATCCTCCTTTGCACATGCCCAGTGCAACCTGAGCACTGTAGATTGTTATCGCTCTTACTTGTTCCGGTCACTCTGCAGACTGCCCTCTCCAGGAGGCGGGCTTCACCCCCTTGTTCATTATTGAATACTCTGCACCCAGGACAAAGTCTGCAACACAGCTGGCATTCAGCCCACACTTGTTCCTTCTTATTAATGGCTTGATAATAATTTGTCATGGGAAAAAGGACAAGTTCCTTCATCTCAAGTATGGAGTTTGGGTTCATTTACTGGGATTCCACTTACATCCATCCATCCATCCATCCATCCATCCATCCATCTATCTCTATCTATCTACTTATTTTTAAAAATATGTTTTATTGATTTTTTACAGAGAGGAAAGGAGAAGGATAGAAAGCTAGAAACATCAATGAGAGAGAAACATGGACCAGCTGTCTCCTGCACACTCCCCACCGGGGATGTGCCTGCAACCAATGTACATGCCCTTGACCGGAATTGAACCTGGGACCCTTCAGTCTGCAGACCGACGCTCTATCCACTGAGCCAAACTGGTTTTGGCTATCTACTTATTTGTTATTATTATTTTTAGCATTAAAACAAAATCCTCACCTGAAGATATTCTTCTGTTGGTTTTTAGAGAGAGCGTGGAAGAGAGAGGGAAAGACAGAGAAACATTGATGTGAGAGAAACACATCGATTGGTTGTCTCCTGCACAAGCCTTGATCGGGGCCCGGGCAGGGGAAGAGCCTACAATGTGCCCTTGACCAGAATAGAATCCGGGACCCTGTAGTCTGCAGGCCAACACTCTATCCATTGAGCCAAACTGGCTAGGGCCCCACTTACATTTAAAAGAGAGGGAGAAATAGCTTTCAATCATAGTTAGTTGTGGGAAAAGTTGCCAAAAACTCCTAGACTTTATGCCTTGATTTTGATTTAAACATTTTTTTTAGTTATAATGTTATTTATCTTAGTTACTGAGTTTTTTTGGTGTCCTTGGGAAATTGCTATGTTTTCTGTGCTCTGGGAAATTGCCTCACCAACCTCACCCTTGCCCTGGCCCTGCTGGAGAGGCAGGTAAGTGAGGTGTTGTGGGATGTGGGTGTGGGCCATGACATTTTTCTGAGTGTTACATGAGGAACTTTGAAGAGAAAGTCTTAAAGGCTCCAAGCTGGGTGTATTAGTTATTAAGGGCTATTATAACAAAGAAAAGTTCCACAGACTGGGTGGAACTACAGATATTTATTTTCTTCCAGTTCTGGAGGCGAAAAATCCGAGTTCCAGGTGCCCAACTGGTGAGGCTCTTGGCTTCTGGATCACTGTCTTCTCTCTGTGTTTTCACATGTCTTCTTCTCTGTGTTTTCACATGGCAGGAGAGATATGTCTGGTGTCACTTGTTCTTCATATAAGAATATCAGTTCTAGAGGGTCAGGGCCCCAACCTTGTAACCTCAGTTACCCTTACTTCCTTTAAAGGCCATGTCTTGAAAAAACAGTCACATTGTGGATTAGGGCTTCAACATGTGGATCTTGAGGGACACAACTGAGCCTATAACAGTGGGCACCCCTCTTCCATTCAGCTCATGCTGCCTGATGACAGCTTGGTACCAGAACACTGAGAATCAGGGTTTGGATTTTGGTTCTCTCTCTCATGAGCTTTGTGATCTTGGGTAATTATTTACGTCTCTGAACCTCAGCTTCTCCAGCTCTAACATAGGTCAATAGTACACAGGGAGACGAAGAGGCGGATCTGAGGTAATATAAAAACCTTGAACACAATTCTCAGTAAACTTTAGGCCCCCTCCCTTCTGCAAACTACTTGGAAATGAGGAAACAGAAGCTAGCCCCAAAATTATGTTAGGAGGCAGTTTAGCTCATCGACTTCAGGTAGCCTGAGAGCTAGTGTGGCCAGACAGAGACTGTCTACTATTCTTCTGAATTTCGGTGGCCGCACACCAGTGTCCTACACAATATTAGGTCTTCAAGCAGACATTGGGCAAGAGTCCCAGTCCTCACAGATATCTTTAGGTCAAACAGGAACCTTCCTCGGCTGTTGGACAGGAGGGAAAAGTGCTGAGTCATGGATTTGTTTCCTTCTGATTCTGTGGTTCTTATCATGTCCTTCAGGAAACATTAGCACGCCCAGCTATTAATAATGATGATGAAATGAAGTTTCTGGCTAAATCCGGGGTGGAGGTGAGGGTCACCTGTCCGGCTAACCTATCCTGCTATCTATGCAGGAAGGAAGGGACCTATCTGAGGGCAGGCTGGGGAGATAGGAATGTACACGCTGAGAATCCCTCAGCTTCACGCGATAGGGCAACCCAAGCTTCCTAAAGGTCGTGGTTGGGCGGGAGCTGTGAGTGTTGTCATTGGCAGATTTTCCCAACCATTTCCAAAAGCCCTTAGTAGGCAAAGAGTGCAGATAAAGGCACAGTATCCGAGGCCTTACAAAGAGTGGGCGACAGTCCTCATCCATTGCAGGATGAAGTATTTAAGTGAATGGAGGACTATACTTACACCCTCAAAATAGATGAAATGTTTTCCCTGGGAATTTATATAAATTTTTATCCCCATTGTCCCCCTTTTAAATTAAAACATGAGCTGCGAACGCTCATCCTTCCTATACTCCTTCTCTTGCTCTCTCTATGTCCCCTCATGAGGCCCAGCTTGTGTTGGCCAGAAGGAATAGTGTCAGATAATAATTTTTGTTTGTACCTCTGGACAGTTGTGTTGTTTTTTTGTGCCATGTTTCATTCTTAGACACCTGTCATTGCTGCTGCTACCAGCGCCAACTGTTCACCCTCACTGCCTCCTGTTCTGCCCACACTCCCCTCCAAGATGCTCTTGGGAAGGAGCCAGGGGCAAAGCATGCTGGGAATCCACTGCCCCAGCCCCAGGGAAGGTGGGGCTCTGCCCCTAGGATGCTGCAGCAGAAAGCAGGGGGCTTGTGTTGATAGCAGAGAGTGTGGGGGCCACCTTCTCCCCCTGTTATGCCGGGGAGGAGGTAGTCATGTGCCAGCCTGGGCCCCTCCCTCTGGTTTCCTACTTGCAGTTACTTGAATAAAAATATATCCTGTCGAAACCGGTTTGGCTCAGTGGTAGAGCGTCGGTCTGCGGACTGAAAGGTCCCAGGTTCGATTCCGGTCAAGGGCATGTACATTGGTTGCGGGCACATCCCTGGTAGGGGGTGTGCAAGAGGCAGCTCGTCGATGTTTCTCTCTCATCGATGTTTCTAGCTCTCTATCTCTCTCCATTCCTCTCTGTAAAATATCAATAAAATATATTAAAATATATCATTTAAAATAATAATAATAATAATAATTTTTGTTTGGTTTCTAGAACCTTCCAGACTTTATGTTTATCAGAGTGACTCACAAGAGAGACTTTCCTACTCTTTTTTTCTCCCAGAAGGTAAAGGACAGTGATGGCCACACCCCTCAGTGAACAAGCCATTTTATGCTGTTGCCTGCATTACTGGGTTCAGAAGCTCATTCTTTTCCCCACAGCCCGAATGGAAAACTTCACTCAGGTGATGGCATATACGTTATGCCTCCACTGCCCAACCCATTCAGTCCTAACTGATATAAGGGAAAGTTTATTTCCACTGTTTTTGGTCCCTTTCCCTCCTCAAATTCATACTTAAGAAGTTTTCACAATGGAACTTAATTCACAGCATTTAAATCAGGTTGTTGATTAACTTGAGGAACCCAGGGAGAATTCCTGTTGCAATCTGTTACCACAAACACAGGGGTGAAGCTTACTAAAGCAATAAGCCCGAGTAAGTCACTCAGTGTCTACAACTGCAATGTCACTGCAGTAGCCACTAGCCACCTGTGGCTCTGGCTCTTTAAATTAAGCAATTGGTACAAACTAAAAATTCATTTCCTCAGCCATACTATTCACCTTTCACATGCTCGACAGCTGTGGCTTGTGGCTCCCGGACTGGACAGGAAGGCACAGAACATTTCTATCACTGTGGAAAATTCTCCGGGGCTGCCCTGGTCTACAGGCTTAGCTTCCTCGCCTGCCTGGGAAGTAACCTCAGCTATCGGATGAGATGGTGCACGTGGGCACTTTGTACACTCAGCTATCAGATGAGATGGCGCACATGGGCACTTTGTACACTTGAAGTGCAACGCAAGTCATTAGCCTTGACTTGCAATTTGGATGGATGCAGAGTAGACTCCAGATTTCCTGAAGGGAACTTTCATGAACTAATCTGACTCTGTTGGCGTAGCTGTCTGATAGTTTTACAGGTCAGCCCCATTCCTCCCATTCTAATCAGTGTGACGAGAATTCACCTTTCTTGGGCAGAAAGAGAAGGAAGTCCCTATCCATTCTAATTCCTGATTTCCAGATGGTCCTCAAATGCTAGCATCTTCCCCCGGACAAGCTCTCTAGGGCTTCTTTTGCCCCAACTCTAAGCCTCACATTCTGTAACGGTATAGTTCCGGGGGGGGGGGGGGGCACAAAACTATACTCCCCCACCCTCTGTCATACGCAGACCCAAAGTCTCTGCTCCCACACGCTTGTCTCAGGAAGTGTGCAGTAGAGATGTATACTGGAAGAGAAGGGGCTTTGATCTGAAATGGGACTGGGCTGGCTCTCTCTGCTGTCACAAAGCTTTCATCGCCCTCGTCCCACAGCGCTTCCTATTCTGTATGTGACATAGCCTCCTCCTAGGAACTCTGACTTAGATATTTGATATTGCCTTAAATTCTTTCTCATTGTGAACCCTCATAGCTGAATACAGGCTCTGGTCATATCACTTTGTCTTTTCAGCCTATCCAGGGTAATCAGGTTCTATGGGAAAGCTGGCTTATACTCTCCAAGCTAATAACATTGGTCTGAGACAGGAAGGCCTTGTACTTTATTTTTTCTAAAAGGAACCGTGTCTTTTCAGGAGAAAAGTCTGCTAGGGAAGCTACATTAAGATCAAAAGGCTACCTAGCAGATGGATGGGAACTGAAGTTAAAGGTGCCATAGCAACGGCCCAGGATCTCCATTCCCCTAGAGCAGGGGTGGGCAAACTTTTTGACTCGAGGGCCACATGGGTTCTTAAACTGGACCGGAGGGCCGGAACAAAAGCAACCTGACCATATTGGCACTCTCCTCTTGGGCTGCTGGTGAAGGAGCGGAGGGGAGAGCAAGAGAGCCCTCCGCTCTTTCGGCTCCGCAGGCTGGATAGAACAGCTGAACGGGCCGTAGTTTGCCCACGGCTGCCCTAGATGCTGTCCCCTGGCCTGGGCAACCCCTGTTCCCCCCACTGCTGGAGGCTTGGTGTCTCTCCTTCTGCCCACATTCCCAGTGTAGCTGCCCTCAGCCCCTCTCACTACAGCAATAGTAACGTGAAGACATTAAGAACACTTGGTAGACTCCAGGCTTTATTTTTCCTAACTAGTAACTGAGTCTGGTGATCTGAAAGTATATTATCACTCTTCTTACAATGCTCAGCGTCATGAATGGCTGGGTTTTCTCCTGGCCTGCTCCTCAGCATCTCCTCCTGACTTAATACCACCGCCATCTACCATCCTTCACGGGCAGTTTGTGCACCTGTCAGCCAAGCTGCCAAGTAGAGTGTCCCTCAGACAGAAACATTCCAGCAGAGGAGAAATGACGTTCTGTCGGATGGGAGGCAGAGGATCTGGGCAGGTGGAAGACCTGCAAAGCTGTGGTTCTAGGCTGAGCTCCGGTCTTTGTTCCCAGCCAGACAGCTTTCTGTGTTACTGCTCTTGTCTGAACAAGCTAAGCAGAGCTTTTTCAGAATGAAGCCGCTTTGGGATGTTGTAAGTGATTCTGTCGTTGTACCCAGGAATTTGGATCTTTCATCTGGATTCGAGAAGAAAGAAATGAACAAGAGAAAATAAGAAAACGTACCAAGGAGGAGAATAAAAGAGAAAACAAGTGAGGTGGGAGTGCTTAGTGACGAGAAGATGGGAAAGTCAAAGAAAATAATTGGTTAGAGGCTTAAGACACAGGAAAGAAAGAACCACAGACAACACTGAGAGCAAAAATTGCTCACTTGGAAAAAGAAAATAAAAAAGGTCCATGAACTTGAAACAAACAAAACAAAGCGAGGGATAAACCAAAGGGAAGAGGATAGTGGTATAAAAGAAGATTGAGTCCGGCTGGCATGGCTCAGTGGTTGGGTGCCAACCTATGAACTAGGAGGTCATACAGTTCAATTCTGGATCAGGGCACATGCCTGGGTTGCACGCTCGACCCCCCAGTAGTGGGGGCAATGCAGGAGGTAGGTGATCAATGATTCTCTCTCATCATTGATGTTTCTATCTCCCTCTCCCTTCCTTTCTGATATCTATATCTATATCTATATCTATATCTATATCTATATCTATATCTATATCTATATCAAGAAAATTGACATATATCAACCTGACTACTTAAATAATTTTTCCTAGTGCATTTTCAGAATGATTTATCACCTAATAACTGGTAAAATTTTCATGATATTACAAACATAGTCAAATAGCTCATCTCTAAGGGCCTCCGATGTCCAATATGTAAAATGGAGAGCCGAAACCGGTTTGGCTCAGTGGATAGAGTGTCGGTCTGCGGACTGAAGGGTCCCAGGTTCGATTCTGGTCAAGGGCATGTACATTGGTTGCGGGCACATCCCTGGTGGGGGGTGTGCAGGAGGCAGCTGATCGATGTCTTTCTCTCATCGACGTTTCTAGCTCTCTATCTCTCTCCCTTCCTCTCTGTAAAAAATCAATAAAATATATTAAAAAATAAAATAAAATGGAGTGAATTCCCTGCCCGCACTCTCAGGTGCCAATAAAATGATGCAAGGGAAAGGGAGTTGGGTAACCACAGAAACGCCAGCCACTTGCCTTTTCTGTTTAAGCTGAATCCCTTATCAGTTGGCATGAAGAGGAGAGCGTGGTTAAGGGAACTTCAGAAAAGGCAGCTTTGGGCACACAACGGGGGCATAGAAAGGTTCTTACAATGTCATCAGATTTATACTCATAAAATTTCAACATCTTGAGATAAAAGTCTGGGCAGAGGGGCAACACCCTCGGGCCATTCCTGGGAGGTGGCTTGCATTCCTGACCTTTCTCTTGGCAGTTGGGCTGTGGATGGTACACTTTTAGCCCTCACTTCTCAGAAGCAAGCCTGCATTATCCATTAGGGCCTGTCCATCCAGTTCAAGTTCACAGTGATAAATCTCGAAGCCTCCAAGGGTCTCACAAAGGTGGGTGTGGTGTGCTGATAGCAGGCATGATTAAGTGCTTTCCTGTGTCAAATATAGCTGTAATATACTACAAACAGGCAGTTGAGTTTTATACAAACTGATCTGGCTGCTATCAGCTGCTCTGACATTTTATACTAATACTTAAAATAAATCTAGAAACAGGAAAGAAAGTACAGAATTATTGTTTTAAGCAGCCTGTGCAAGCTTATCTTCAAAGTGGCAGAGGTTCCATTGTATTTAGAGAAACCGCTCACTCCACTGGCATAAAGGTTAGTCGCAGGAACGCCACCACCGAGACCCAGTTTCCCACGTGAGTGCTGGCTTCACAGCATCACACTCCCTCCTGGCACAGGACTCTGTCCCACCGTCCTTGTCTTTGTGCTAAAGGCACCAAAGCCCTTACAGGAGCAATTTGGAATGTCTCCTTAAAACAAGCCAAACCATTATGATGTTGAGGGTCAGACTTAAAAAGTCTGAAAGCATTTCCCCTTTGAAATGTTGGTTTTGACCTCCGCGTGCGGTGTTTTTTGCCTGTGTGTGCATCACAGCTGAAACCAAAAGGAAGCTTGTGCTATTCTGGATTTTCTTTTTTGGGATGGGAGTCTGAGGGAGAAGTGTGCCATGAAATAAAAACCTAGTTCTTCCAAGTGAACACAGAAGTCACTTAGCTCGTCCAGGACCTCTCAGCTCTGGCAACGCCGAAGAATCACTTGGGGATTTTTAAAAATATTGATGCCAAAGACCCATGACCTGAGTCTAATTTAATAATTCTGGAAACGTCTAGGGTTTCAACATCTCTCTAGGTCAGTGTTTCCCAAACTTTTGACATATGTGTACTCCTTCTATAATTTTCGTAATGCTGAGTACCCCTCGTAAAAAAAAAGGGATGTATTTTAATAACAATCAAAATATATTTCTTTTTTCTTTTTTTGGTACATACACAAAATAATAATAAATGAAAAATAAAATTATTCATAATAAAATATAAATAAAAGTTATATTATAAATAATATTTATTTGACACCAGACCATCTCACGCCTCACAAGACTGTCTTGACTTGACTCATGAGAACATAGAATTAGGCGCAGCTAAGCACGGTGCAGTGCATATCACCACCAAACTCCGGTGCAACGCGTACCCCCACCAAACTCTTCCCGCACCCTGGGGGTACGCGTACCACACTTTGGGAAACACTGTTCTAGGTGATTCTAATGGGTGGCAGGATGGAGGAACACTTATTTCAATGGCTCACTAGACAGGTGTGGCATCTGAGGGCCAGAAAGGAGGGGCTTCTAGGGTCCCCCAAAAAGGTGTGAGGGCACCTCCAGGCTGGGACCCTGAGCTCCATTCTGCCGTCTTTGTTCACACTGTAACTGATTGGTGCCCTTAACTGAAATTAATCTATGAATGATTTGAATGCTAAATACTTAAATTTGTAATCATGGAGCTCAGTTTCTTTCTCATAGCTGTATTTCATAATTCAAAGTACCTTTTTTTTCTGTAGACGTAATCAAAGGATTTTATTTTTGTCATTTCTGGAAATTTCTTTATTTCTTGGTTCCTCCTTTCTCTCTCAAAACAACTTTGCATAGATTCGAGAATGACTTTAGAAGATTGATGCTTACGAAAGCTCATTACTCTTTCTGCGCGAATGTCCTCGTTTTTGGTGAACATTTTCAAAATCACTTTGCACCAACTGTACAATACATGCAATAGATGATTATGGAGATTATACTTATAGGATTTTCTAGCATAAACCTATTTTAAATATCCTATCCTTATATTCATATAAAGAGTAAAAAGGAACTAGACATTTTAATATTTTGGTATCCAAATGATGTCCCTGAGATTATGCTTGAAATGTTATGAAAAGGCATGGCGAGCTCATGTGTTCCACTTGTAGGTTTGGACAAGGTGGTCACTTTTTCGATGCTTGCATGTTGCTGATAGGAACTGGTCATGGCCCCGAGACATCAGTGTGGCCACTGCGAGGCTGGAGATAGTAACCCCTGCTCTTCTGGTCGTCGCCCCACCATAAGGAGCTGGTGACTGATGTGGCCAGGGTGACAGCACAAAGCAGAGGCCCCAAAGCTACTGGTCGGATTGGCTTGTTCCTGCTAGCACATCTGGAAAAGTAGCAGGAGAGGTCTACGAGAGTGCTTTGGATAGTAAGGACCCACCCTTTATGCTTCATCCCCTTTGGTCATGTAGCTGTCCCCATTCCCTGACTCTTCCCATATAACTTCCTCTACTATCTCAACCCCGCCTTCTGTGCGCTCCGGATCCTGACTGAATCTGGAATTCGGGCTGGCCAGTCACCACCATCCCCTGTCTGGCTTTTACAGCGGCCTCTTCCCTGTCTTTTCTGCTTCACTGTTGTTGTCTTCTCATTTCTCACTCACCTGCAGCATCTGGTCAAGCTCCTCTCATAATAAAAACAAACAAACAAACAAACAAACAAACAAACAGAAAATCCATGGAAGGCCTCACTATCTCCTCCATATATCCTCATCCCTGCCCTCTCCTAGTTTCAGTGCCAGCCTTATCCTCATCCCTCGCCTTTCTTTGGGCCCACACTCTGCAATTCAGGCTACAGGGTATCAAACTTGGCTGCACTCGAATGACAGAGGTCTGTGTCCTGACCTCAGTGATGCTGCTCATTAGTTTGGGGTGCAATGTGAGCACGGGGACTTTCCTAAGTTCCCCAGGGGATTCTAACAGGCAGCCAAGTTGAAGAACATCTTCTCAGGGTTTGTGGGCTACTTTGAGTGCTCTCTCCTCTCTTGGCCTTTGCACAGGCTGATGCCTTGGCCTAAACATTCTGTCCCACCCACTTCTTTGGGTTTCCTGGTCATGGCTCACTTACAAGAGGAGCCCATGGGACAGTTCAGTGTTAGCTGCAGGGCAGGGTGGCCAACAGGAGATTCAAGGGAGATTCCCCACCGAGAGGGCCAGCAAATCATCATTTTGTAAGAATCTGAGAGGAAGGGTGTTCTGTGCAGAAGGGCCCTCCTGCATGGAAAACGGGCTTTATCTTTTAATCCTGGCTGACTAGGGTTTCAGACCATGTTCTCTAATACAAAGGAAGGTTGGAAATGAGCTACTTTTGGGGACTTTGGATGCCATTCCATTCCTGAATTTAAGCGTCCTCTACAAATTCTTTGCATAGCTTGCTTGCGTACAGATACGTGCAACTTTCTCCCACATCTACATACCACAGAGAGGTGGGTCCTCAGGCCTCAGGGACTGCTTTGCCTAATGGGGTGAGAGGAGTGGAGGCAGGGTGGGGTTGTTAAAATATCTTCAGAAGCTGGACTAATCACAATGACCACTCCCTAAAGATAGGAATACATATTGGCTTTGATCACCCCATTCTATGCCACAACAAGTAGAGAGCGATTCTGTTGAGTAAAGCAGCTTGAAACTGATCATTTCCTTCAATCACCAATTCTATCTCATATCTCCATTCCCCCACAAGCATCTTTGGCATTCTCTTCTGATTCACAGAAGAACAAGAACTTACAGATTTTACCTTACAGGACCATAAAGGCTGTTTAAACAAAAACCCGAGTTCACGTAAGTGAAGGAGGATTTTAGGTTAGTCCTAGTCCCATTTGTGTAGGAGACATCGATTGCTTTGTGCAATCCCTGATGTTCACAGATAAAATGCAGTTCAAATCACGATGAATTTTAGATAACATGAATAATAGCAAAGGCCACGTAGTCTGATTCATTCTACTCCCAGCTCCACTGTTTACTAGTATATGACCCTGAGAATATTCCTCACATTTCTGTACCCCAGTTTCCCCATCTCAAAAACTGGTATATTAATAGTACCTACCCCAAAGGTTGGTGTGAGGTTTAACCCATTGATTCCTTTTGTAACTTTTAAAAAGTGGCTAGGATATTTTTTCCCCCCTGGCTGAGTCTTCATTTTGGTATGCATAGCATCACGTTCTTTAAATAGATTAGATGAATAGTTCCCATAAATTAAAGATGGCACAAGAAAGAAAGGGCCCCTGTCCAGTTTAAGTCTTAATGTTACAACAGACTCTCTGTGCCTGACCAACACAGTCCTCAGAACGTGCATTTTAGGCCTCGAAGTGACATCACAGGTCTCATTTCCTCATGAAAACATAAACTTCAAATTACATAGAGGCCCAGCGACTCCTGGCTGCAGAGATGGCTTAGTGGCAGAACAGTGACAATCTTTTTGGGTACCATGTGTCCCCAGGACACCAGGTGCCCAAATTGCATTGGGCATGACTTTTCGGATCCCACCAGGCCAGGTGCTAATTTATCTCTTCTCACCACTTCCCTTCTCACAGTGCCTAAATTAATTGGATGTCAGAAACGTTTCTCACTTCTGATAGGCCAAATTCTGAACAAAAATATAGGAGAACTTTTTCATAAGGACACTTTTGCTGCGTTGCATCTTAACAGCTGCCCCGAAGATCTTGGGTGGAACGTGAAAAGCTTAAGGATGAGCCCTGACAGAGTAAGCATAAGGAACCAATGTTGTTAGAAATGAAAGTATTGCACAATTATTTCCAAAGAATGGACCTGCAAGTTTTAAAAAATTTATTTAACTAGCTATTCAAGGTCCTTGCTTGAAAAGGGAGAAGCACTGAAGATTTTAACCTTGTAGCTTTAGGCATTGTGCATAGTGATGTCTCTTGTTTGCTGAGATGATAAAAGGGCTTGTAATTAAATCAGCACTAAGCAAGCAGCATGATTAGAGCTGGATAACATCTAAAACTACTGGGAGAATATTTCAACAAGAAGAAAGGAATTCACCCAAAGAAGGTATTGTGTAACTTTAAGACATTTAAGGTTAATGATACACACACACACACACATACACACACACACACACACACACACACACACACTCACACACGTATATTCCCTCCCCCGACTCACCCACCCCAAGTTTTTCTTCTCTTTAATTAACTCACAAATAAAAAGTGCTGACAGAGCACAAACATATAACTGAACTGGGTCACGCATCTACCCGAGGTTTTTCACACATTCTCAGACCAGGGTTGGTTTTAATCCCACTTGTCTTTAATCACATCATCTCACTGACAGTCTCCTGGTACGTGAAACCTTTGGGTCTAGCAACCAGGAGCCTCGTGTGTATTCCGAACTTCACCTGTGGGGTGACTATAGCTCAGGTGACCTCACTGAACAAACCAGGCACCTCCGTCAGAATTTCACCAAATGCCTGTGAGGTTGCATCAGTCTCGGGCTCCACAAGCAGGAGGGAGTGCTTGGTCAGTGTAGTGATGAATGGCATTGTTCGGCGATAGGCTTTGATTAGATGGCCCCTCGCGCTGGGGGTCAGTCTGTCTGGGTTTACGGGATTGCTTTGCTCTGACACCACCTGTAGAGCCAGAACAATGCTTAATAAAGCTTAGACCTGCCACCTCGCACTGGACAGAATGTAAACAGATAACCCTTGGGAAGAGCCTTCACCCGAGTCCCCCAGTACCTGCAAAGCCACTGTAAGATTAGAAAATGTAATTACATCTGATAAAGTGATCCCCAAGACATTGTTTGGAGAGAGGTCTTTATCAGCGCCATTGTGCTGAGGTTAATGGAGGCTAGGATCTCTGGCCACTGGTCTCTCGCCTCGAACAAAATAAAATCTGATTGTATTATAATGTTTAGAAAGCAGCTCAATAGCCCTTGGAGTTCCAACACTTTATGATTTACTTCAGCTGGTATAAGCTAGCCATGGAGCCCCACAAATCTGAACCCACATGACGGTGAGATCTGGGTACTGATGCGACCCAGTTGACTGGCTGTAGGTCCTCTAGTGTTTCATAAGAGTCACTCCCCACATGATTACTGACCTGCTCAGAGAAATTGTGGGGTTTCCCCTAGGTAAATATTGGAAAGGTGGGTGAGGGTGGAGTGGACCAGAGCCTCCCTCACTACCCCAATTTCAGCCCCTGAAAATAGGTTGAATATTTACAAGTCCTGGAGGAGGAGGGAAAGGTGGGTGGGGTAAAAGCAGAGAGAAAATCCCCATAGTGAAGGACATTGTTCACTCCATTTTTGAACCAGATGGGATCATCTTATCCAAACGCCTCATTTAACAGATGGGGAAACAAAGCTTGAATAAGCCACATGGAAGGATTATAATTTATGTTATTATTTTTCTATCACATCATGACAAAGTTTCCATGTGAAATTCAGTCACCCATGCCATCCAAGGATTCACTTTGGCTGCTGAGAGAGTATAGTGCTTACCCAGAGAGCACTGTACTCTACAATCAGAGAGAAAAAAAGGTGAATGCTTTAGTTTAGTAAATTAGGGGATTGGATATAGATCTAAAAGTTGGGGCCCAAAGAATCTTAAAAACACATAACATAGCTAGGCACATAAAAAAGACATTTTAAGTTAAGAAGAACAGAACAGGATTCAGAAAATGTCTCCTAAATCTGGTTTATCCCAAATTAGGTTTAATCAAATAACAGGAGAATGTGTATTATGGTTTGATTTCCAACAAGTCCATGCAAATACAAGTCCCCACCTCAGCTTATTCCACATTTTCTACAGAGCTTAGACCTGGTGGGCTCTCTACTGGGCCTGAGCAAGTTACTAATAGGTAGCCCAACACCCCGAGTCCATGGAGGAAAGGAAGAAATACAAACAGGGAAAACAGGGAAAGCCATACTCAACTAGTCAGTGTGAAAAAGGGGGGATTTGCTAAGAAGAGGTTCACCTGTTACTAATGTTCTCCTGAAAGAAATATGCCACGAGCACAAGCTCAAGTATCATTATTCTCTAAATGTTTGGTCATCAACACAAAACACAAGCAACTTAGTTTTATACCTCACTTTCACTGGCATTGCATCTTTGTTCCTCAACAGGGTCCTCTAGGTAGAGGAAGGGACACAATGGAGAGGCTGAGCGATTAACCCATTCACCCAGAAACGGCGAGGGTCAGAACTGGGATACTTTTCTTCCAGTTGCACTTCTCAGGCTCCCTGACCAGATATAGGAATACATTTTAGACTCCGCAGCTCATCCCTTTGCAAAGGAATCAGCCTGAGCCCCAAGACCCAGCCTCTTCTTTCTGGGTACTCCCATGCCTAGTAGGCATCCTGGCCTTGCAGTCTTGTTCCAAGGTCAATCTGTACCAAGAACTTCTGACACAGAACAGGAAGGAAAAGGCACAAAAAAAAAAAACACACACACACACACACAACTCCAGAACACCTTGGTAACGACAGCATTTTCCCTTAGAAACATTTTGGTTTCCACTTGTATACTGCTCTATAGAAACCATCAACAAGTAATGTAGAACCTCCCCATTATTAGAAGTTATCACCGTCTTGATCTAGCAGGTATTGAATATGAAATAGATGACTTCCAGGAATTTCCCCATCATCCCCGTGCCTCTTTATCAACCATTTCCAGTTGGCTGGCTGTTCAGTTCTTGTGCACTCAGTGGCAATACAAAGACACCACGTGCTGGAGAAATCTGTGTGCAGGAAGAACACTTTGTAGCCATATATTTGTTTTAGCCTCGGGATTTAAAAAATCCACGTAGTAGTAATGCCCATTCTGGGATTATTTAAAGCAAACAGTCTCTTGCGATTGAAGCTGGTCTTTTACGTTCCCTTAAAAATGAAAATACCAAACCATCCACCGATGTGTGTAAAACGCTTAAGAACACCTTCCATCCGGGCGAAGCATCCTTGTAGTTCCAAAGGCGACTTTGCAGATTTGCAGGAGGTTCTGGGTTGGCAATTTCAGTGGTAGTTTTCCCCAGGTCATCTCTGGAAACACATGCTCCAGTCTTCACATTCAATAACAATCCGAGCAAGGTGGAGAGATTTTAGGTGCCCTCACACCAGCCCCAGGAGCCTGTAAACCATCCTTACTTACACAGCCAGCCCGGGGGGCCGCCCAGGCACCCGGAGCAGAACATCCTCAGGGGTACAGTCCTGGAGACTGAAAATGAGGGAAGAGATCGGGAAAACTGGGATTTAACCAACTGGTCTTTGCATTTGCCACAATGGGATATTGTTAGGCCTGGGCTCCATGAAACAATAGGCTTCGATAGGACATAATGCCCATTCAGAAGGACAGATTTACATCCTACCTCTTCAAGCACACCGAGCTCCCTTTCCGTTTGCTCTTGGGGCACACAATGTATGTGTAACAGATTACTTGTCCCATTCTCTTCCTGTTCTCCCTCCCCCAGCCCCTTACTTCTGCCCCAGACTTTCAGTAAGTCCAGGATGGTTTTTGTCTCTTCAAATGCTGCGTGACTGGTCATGGGACTCCCCTGCTGAAATACCCATGTTGCTCTTCCTGGAAATTTAAAAATGAGATGAGTCTGCGGACTGAGAGGTCCCTGGTTCGATTCCGGTCAAGGGCATGTATATTGGTTGCAGGCACATCCCCGGTGGGGGGTGTGCAGGAGGCGGCTGGTCGATGTTTCTCTCTTATTGACGCTTCTAGCTCTTTATCTCTCTCCCTTCCTTTCTGTAAAAATCAATAAAATATATTAAATAAAAATGAGATGAGTGCATTGGCCGAATGGATTCGAAGGGCAGGTCTGTTTGAATATGTTTGTATCCCAATTTCTCCAAGCCTGAATTCAGCCCCCAGATCAAATTCCTGGCTGCCTGAGATAAAGAATCTTCTATTTGTTAACAAAAACCCATTCTCATTTTTATCGGGGACTGCATTACAAATATAAAACATCAAAGTCTTCATAATTTTTCCAAGGAACATAATCTGGTAAAAAGAAAAATGAATTTTTTCCCCTCATATAGAGGCTAGTTGTAGCATAAACCTGAAGATAATACTCATATTCAATATTATAAACCTTTTACAAGGTGGTCTATTCTGAAGCTGTTTTATAGGATAATGTCACCTAAAGAAGTAGAAGATGAATAGTTTTAATCTCGAGAGAAACTATGGGAAACCATGTCTGCATGTGAACAAAGATTACAAAGTAATAGCAAGAATAGTTGTAGTAAGAAGGAGAATTACGGCTCTTTAAAAATTTTATTTTTAACACTTGAAATCATTATTATCAAGAACAATGGTGCCAGTGATCATAGGGCAATTCCCGTGGAAATGACAGTTTGATCTGGAGCAGAGTTGATTGCACAGGGCTACGTTGCCTTACGTGAGACACAATTTACCATTACAAGTGACATTTGCCTGCGGCCTATTCTTGGCGGTGGCCAGAAGGGCGACACCCTGGCTTCGAGGTAATCACCAAGGACGGCTAGAACGCACAGTGAGGGGTCCTGACTAGGATTACCTTTTCTTCTGCTAAGTTGTTATAAGAAGAAAAGGTAATTGTTATAAAGGGAGAAGGAGAAAATTAACAGGAATCAGGCTCTTCTAGATAATGCATTCCAAGCATTATCTCCATTTTAAGGATTAGATGATATTCACTTTTGAGAAGGGGAAATGGGTCCAGATGTCAATTAAATCACTCAAGATCACTGGGTGAGGAAGTAAACCTGACAAGGGTTTGAGCCCAAGTCTAGACTCCAAAGGCCACGTTCCTCCCACTGTACCATCACGTTGTCCAACATATGTTTAGTAGGAGCATAGCTTCCTATTTCCCAGGTGGAATGCAACTTCATTAGGCCAGAGAGGAGTATTTTAAGCTGTGTCCCCTGGCTGGTAGGGCTGGGCCAGCCTGGGTAATGAGCAAAGTGCTTGCTCTGCTAAGCACTTTCCACGTTTATTCTCATTTAATCTTCACAACGCAGCTATCCTCATTTTACAGCGGAAACTGGAGCATCTTGCGCTGGGTCGCACAGCTTGTAAATGACAGAGCCAAGATTCGAATGTCTGACCCCTGAATACCATAGGTGCTCAAGAATACACTACAAAATATATTTTCTGCATTTCTTAGGTCTAAGGCAAGTCAGAGGAGAAAGACGTAATCCAGAAATAAGACTTAATTCATTTGTTAGCTGTGGTTCACCAAAGAAGGTATTGAAGAGCGAATTCTCTACAGGAAGTTCCTGAAGCTTATGGGGGAGAGAAGTGAATTGTAGTTTTCCTTGTGATTTACATTTATCTGCCTCCAGCTCTCCTAGTGACCACAAAAAATGCAATTTCCTTATGTCCACCCTTGCGTAGCTCTTACCCTTTAATGAAAAATGCTTTGTTTTACTTTTATTCTTTTATTTATTTTTATTGATATTTTACAGAGAGGAAGGGAGAGAGCTAGAGAGCTAGAAATGTCGATGAGAGAGAAACATCGACCAGCTGCCTCTTACACACCCCCTACCGGGGATGTGCCCGCAACCAAGGTACATGCCCTTGACCGGAATTGAACCTGGGACCTTTCAGTCCGCAGACCGACTCTCTACCACTGAGCCAAACCGGTTTCGGCTGTTTTACTATTAAATGAAAACAAAACAAAACAACAAAAAAACAAAAACACAAAAAACCTGAGGGTTATGGCAGAAGGTAAGAGCCTTTTTGCCTCTATATATAACTCAGTGTAGAAACACACACACACACACACACACACACACACACACACACTCTCACAGTAAAAAACCAAAAGCTTCATGAGACATAATTTATCTTTATCCATTGCCATCAGTTTTTGTTGTTGTTGTGAGTCCTCACCTGAGGATATTTTTTTCCATTGATTTTGAGAGAGTGGAAGAGGTGGAGGAAAGGGGAGAGAGACATGGATGTGAGAGAGACACATTGATTGGCTGCCTCCCATATATGGCCCAGAGGGGGCCAGGATGGAACCTGCAACCCAGGTACAGGCCCTTGACTGGGAATTCAACCCATAACACGTTGGTTTTCGGGCCTAGATTCTAACTCCTGAAACACACTGGTCTGGGCTTCAATATGATTTTTTTTAATAAAAAAAATTCTGATTACAACTTTCTAAATTAGGTACAACAGATTGGAACACTCTAGGTAGGAACCCTAAATTCAGATTCTTACAGAGAGTTTTAGAATTGGCCATTCAGACACATGTTTCTCGAATGACCCTCTCCTTGCTATCCAATTGGTAAAGAGGGATTCAGCTCTAGAGATGTTCTACAATAACTTATGTCTTACAGAAGCTGGCTGAGGATCCTCTCTAGGCACAGAGTATTGGCCTCTTTCTTTTCTATTTCCATCAAATATGTAATGAATAACAGTGGGTCTTTACTAAGCTTATTAAATATAAGGTATGAGGATCCTGGTAAAACTCTGGGAAAGTACATGTTCTATATTCAGGGAAATGGGGAAATGAGGAGAACATGTGAAAACATGTGCCCAGACTTGTGATTAGCTGCTCACTCACCTCTTTGGTTTGCTGCAAAGAAGGAAGGTGGAAGCATCCTCCTTGGATGGAAATAGTAAGTGTTTATTACCTCAACTGGTGCTTTTACATCCCAAAAGGGCACCCTTTGCCTTGTCATTAGAGTCCATGCTCACTCGAAAAGGTACCTTACACTGTAGGAATACATAAAACATTTAATAAATGATGAGTTAATTCGTTGACCATGCAATGGAGGGAGTGCAAATAGCACTGAATAATAAACAATATGTAAGGCTTAAGAATAGATAAGATGTTTCTGCCCAAGCCATGAATGTAGTAAGAATTTCAGACCTGGAAGGTCTAAGATCATCTGGTCCCAAACCCTTATATTGGGTATGAGGAACTGAAAGTTCGGGGAGTAACCTCTCCAAGGTGCTGTATTAGTGAAGTCTTTTGCTTTATCTATGCTGCCTCTCCTGATTCTGCATTCCCCCCCCCCCCCAATCGGTCCCTCCATGCTGTGTTAAAGGGTAAGAGATCCTTTTTTATAGCTGCATAGTATTCCTTTTGTGTAAATGTACCATAGTTGTGTGTGGTTTTTTTTTTAAAAATCCATTCATCTATTGATGGACAGTTGGGCTGCTTCCAGATCTTAGCTATTGTAAATAGTGCTGCTATAAATATAACGGTGCAAATATTCTTTCTTGTTGGTATTTCAGGTTTCTTAGGTCATTCCTAGAAGTAGAATCACTGTGTCAAATGGAAGTTTTATTTTTAATTTTTTAAAAGTATATTTTATTGATTTTTTTTATAAAGAAGAAGGGAGAGGGACAGAGAGCCAGAAATATCGATGAGAGAGAAACATCAATCAGCCCTGCACAACCCTCATTGGGTATGTGTCCGCAACTAAGGTACATGCCCTTGACCGGAATTGAACCCGGGACCCTTCAGTCCGCAGGCTGACGCTCTATCCACTGAGCCAAACCGATTTAGGCTGTTTGCTGATTTATTGATGGTAATCATTTTGACAGTTATAAAGTGGTACCTCATTGTCATTTTAATTTACATCTCTATGATAATTAGTGACGTGAGCATTTTTTCATATGTCTCTTGGCCACCTGAATGTCTTCTTTGGAGAAGTATCTATCTAGGTCCTCTGCCCATTTTCTAATGGACTGTCTGCTGTCCTTTAGTTGAAGTTGTATGAGTTCTTTATATATTTTGGAAATTAACACCTTATCAGATGTATCATTGGCAGATATGTTCTCCCATACAGTGGTTTCCTTTTTCACTTTGATGTTGGTTTCATTTGCTTTGCAGAAGTTTTTTGGTCTGATGTAATCCCATTTGTTTATTTTTTCCCTTTGTTTCTCTTGCCCTAGGCAAGATTTATTTATCATTATGGTGGTGAAAATTCTGCTACATGAGATGTCTGAGATTTTGTTGCATATAAATTTCTTCTAGGATTTTTATTATTTTACAACTTACATTTAAGTCTTTTATTCTTGTGTTTGGTATAAGTTGATGGTTATTTCATTTTTTTGCATGTACCTGTCCAATTTTCCCAACAACATTTATTAAAGAGACTGTCTTTACTCCATTGTATGCTCTTGCTTCTTTGTCAAATATTAATTGACCATAAAGGTATGGGTTGATCTCTGGACTCTCTGTTCTGTTCCAATCTATATACCTTTTCTTGTGCCAATATCAGGATGCTTTTATTACAACAGCTTTGTGGTATAACTTGATCTCTGGTATTGTGATCCCTCCAACTTTGTTCTTCTTTCTCAAGATTGCCGTGCTATTCAGTTCTATATAATTTGTGGAGTGTTTATTCTAGATCTATGAAATATGCTGTTGGTATTTTAATAGGGTTGAGTTGAATCTATAGATTGCTTTGGGTAGTATAGACATTTTATTTTTTAATTACTTTATTGATTAAGGAGTATGGGCATTTTAATAATGTTAATTCCTCCAGCTCATAAACTATTGCCAATATTTTCCTTAAAGTTCTGCAGAAGTTCTTTAAGTGCTCCTGTATTGGATGGATGTATGTTTATCAGGATTATATATTTTTGTTGGATCAATCCCTTTAGTATTATGTAGTGACCTGTATTGTCTCTTGTGATCGCCTTCATTTTGAAACCTATTTTGTCAGATATGAATATTGCTACCCCAGCTTCTTTTTCATTTCCACTTGTATAAGAAATTTTTTTCCCATCCCTTCACTTTCAACTTGAATGAGTCTTTGTTTTGAGATGGGTCTCTTGTAGACAGCATATATATATGTCATGTTTTTTTAAAAAAAAAATCTATTCAGCTACCCTATGTCTTTTTATTGGAGCATTTAATCAATTTACACTTAAGGTTATTATTATTTTCCAGTCACAAAATATTACTCTTCTTTTGATTTGTTTTCAACCATTAGAGAAATGTAAGAACTTTACTTAGCTGGCTGGGTCATAGTCATCGTCGCCACCATCATCATCCTAGATAATATTTTTTGAGAACTCATCAGGTACCAGAAGCTAGCCTTCCAATCACCCTGGCACTGACAATCACTATGACTTCCATTTCAGAAACAAAGTACTGATGCCCAGAGAAGTAAAGAAACTACCTACCCCTGGAGTGCAGCATTGGGGCAGAGCTGCACATGGGCCCAGGCATCAGCTCACGGCTGGTTGTCTTGTCTACTAGCAGGCCATCTGGCCTCCAATGATACTGATCAAAGGCAAAACTGAAAAAGAACTTAAAAAATACATTTTATTTATTTTTTTACAGAGAGGAAGGGATAAGGATAGAGAGGTAGAAACATCATGAGAGAGAAACATCAATTCAGCTGCCTCCTGCACACTCCCTACTGGGGATGTGGCCATAAACAAGGAACATGTCCTTGACCAGAATTGAACTTGGGACCCTTCGGTCCTCAGGCCGATGTGCTACCCACTGAGCCAAACTGGCTAGGGATGAAGAATAATTTTCTAATGTCATGAATCTTTATGTGCCTAGTCACATTATATTTGGAAAATAAAAAGTTAAATAGGCTAAGAATATAAAGAAAATGAACAAAACCCTAATTTTTGTGAGAAATCAACATATTCTTAATAGGCAAATTAGTTAGACAAAAATAAAGATTATGGAGGGCTAATAAGTCATGGGATGTAATGTATAGTATAGTGACCATAGTTAATAATACTGTGTTACATATTTGAAAGTTGTTAAGAGTAGGTCTTAAAAGTTCTCAGCAAAAGAAAAATAATTTTGTAACTGTGTAAGATGACAAACATTAATAAAACTTATTGTGATGTTCATGTCACAATTCATACAAATATTGAATCATTAGGCTGCACAATTGAAACTAATACAGTGTTATAGGTCAATTATGCCTCAATAAGAAAAAGACTGGAGAACTAGAATATCGTAATTAACATACTTGATCTAACAGGCATATATGGAAAACTTTATTGCCTTCAAAGTAGGAATCATGAAGGCCGTATTCAATAAACAGAGTGCACTAAAGTGAGAAATGAACAACAAAAGCAAGAGAAGGGGAAGAAAGAAAGAAATACCCAGGCACTAGGAAATTTAACAATATACTCCCCAAATACTCCTGGATTAGGGAATAAATCAAAATTCCAATTTAACAAATTTACAAATGAGCAAGTGCTTTACATATTAAAATCCAGCCAAAGCATCTTTTAGAGAGAAAGAGAGAGAGAGAGAGAGAGAGAGAGAGAGAGAGAGAGAGAAAGAGAGAGAGAGAGTTGTGCTTAAAGAAGAGAGAATAATGGGGACACACACACACACCAACACCACCACCACCACCACCACCACCACCAGGTGAGGAGGGACACAGAAATGGAAGTGATAGGTCTACAAGCCAAGGACTTTGCAGGATTACCTGCAACCACTAGGAGCTAGTGACACCTTGATTCCTGGCTCCTGGTCTCCAGAACCCTGAGAACATAAATGTCCATTGTTGAAGCCACCTTGTTGTGGTATTTTGTTTTGACAGCCCCAGCAGACTAATACAGCATGCAGAACTTTATGTCAATAAATTTGAAAACCTAGTTGAAATGGCGATCACCTGAGAAATATAAATTGCTAAAACTGACTTATAAAAAAGGTAAAGACTGTGAAAAGGTGATAAAAACATCATAAGCCCTCCAAAAGGTAGAGACTACATAGTTTTAGGAATAGAATTGACATCATATGCAAAAAAAGCAGATAATTCCTATATTATATACCATATTTTAGCACATAGGAGATGACACTGTTTCCACAAGGCTAACATATCATAAAACAGAGAAGGGGAGCACACAAAAATAAAGCTGCAGGAATATCTTTTTTTTAAAAATTCTTCATTGGTTAAGGTATTACATATGTGTCCTCATCCCTCAATTAACCCCAAGAATATCTTATTTATGCACAGAAGCAGTACATTTCTAAGCAAATACTAGTAAATCCAAGCAAGCAATAGGTTAGTGGAATAACATGACGTGGCCAACCTGAGAGTGCCAGGCTGGGGTCATGTTGCAGAACAGAAAGCATTCGTCCACTCGTCAGTAGCAGAGCTGAACACGAGACACGGAGAGCTGCCGTGGAGAAATATTAGCTATTGTGTTATGAATGACACCACCCAGTAGGATGGGAACCGTATGTTCAAAAGCCCGAACTCCCCAATGGTGTGTAGATTATATAGGGGGAAATCACAGAACACAGCATCCCGATGATCTAGTCCAGGGGACGGCACACTCAGTGCCGGGCCAAATTTCTGTCCGTGAACCTTCACTGACACACAGCCACACTGATTCGTTTAGGTATTGTCTGGGACTGCTTCCCTGATACAGCAGCAGAGCCGAGTGGTTCCAACAGACACCGTGTGCCCCACAGAGTCTGAAACATTTACTCTCTGTATTTACCGCAGAAATTAGCTGACCTCTGCCCTGCAGGCCTCATTGGGAAGCCTGAAGTTGGCATTGAGCAATGAGAAACCCCCTCATGCAAGGGTGACACATGGACCCAGCAGGGACCAGTCAGGGCCCGTTCTGAAGGATGCTGGGACAAGCCTCCCTGTTGCTGGTACCTGTTCATGCAAGGAGGGCAGTGTCTAAGCCTTAAGAAGATTTTTGTGGTAAATACACGTAATGTAAACTTTGCCATTGTAACAACGCTTAAGTGGACAGGTCGGCGACACGGTTGTGCAACTATCTCCACCGTTCATCTCCAGAACTTTTTTATCTTCTCAAACCAAACGTCTAAAGCTATTACCCCATTTCTCCTGTTTTGAATATTTTCACCAGTAAGAGCTGACTTCTGTTCCTTATGATGTTGGCAATAAATATGTATATTTTTAAAATATACATTTTTATTGATATTTTACAGAGAGGAAGGGAGAGAGATAGAGAGCTAGAAACATCGATGAGAGAGACACATCGACCAGCTGCCTCTTGCACACCCACTACCGGGGATGTGCCCACAACCAAGGTACATGCCCTTGACTGGAATCGAATCTGGGACCTTTCAGTCCGCAGACCGACGCTCTACCACTGAGCCAAACCAGTTTTGGCAATAAATATGTGTTTTGATAGACTGCTGAAGAGCAAATCCTTTGGGCTGGCTGAGAGCTGTGTGGCAGAAGACTGATAAAGCTGCCTCGGATGTGCAGTGAGCAGTCACCCCTGGAGCTTGCATTCTTGAGGACATGTGGGTAAATTAAAGCTGAAACTAGCTGGCAACTCTCTCTCTCTCTCTCTCTCTCTCTCTCTCTCTCTCTCTCTAATTAGACTGAAGTAATGAAAAGTCAATCGTGAAACACCGCTACAACCAGCACAAAGCATGGTCCTGGATGCTTAGTAGGCGCTCAGTAAATATTTGCTGGGGAGAGAAGAAAGGAAGGAAGGAATAAACTTAATCTGGGTGCAAGAGGGAAGAAATTGTCTTCCAGACTTTGGCTTTCCACAGTCCCATTCTTAGAAACCTGACACTTGCACTCGTGGTTCTCTCTTTCGGGACCTCGATTGTTTTAATAATTCTCCTTCTGCTGATAAGAACCTTCGCTCTGAAATGGACATTTCCTCGGGGTGTTCCCCGGGTCCTCTTTCCTAGATTCCCATGTAGAATTCCTGCCGCTCTCTCCTTTCCTCAGCTTCCTTGATAGGGCTCAGCTTTCTGCAAGAGCTGATTGGTGAAGAAGACAGAGTGCCGTCTGGATTAAAGATCTGGGGGACTTCTCTTGTTCTCCAGAATGAGGGGGTGAGGCGGAAACACCCGGGCCTCACAGAGACTAAGACACGGCATTGAGCAATTGCCTGGATTTGCATCCAGTTGAAATTGAAGGTGGGGCCGAATGGTCGCTCTCTCCCTTCCTCCCTTCCCCGCAGATCTGGTCAGAGGCCCACAGGGAGGGCAGGGAGACCGCATGAGCTGGGGGTGCACTTTTACTCTGTGCATGACTGTGAGGGGGTGAGTTTAGGGTTGGGGGAGAGGAAAAGGGAACGAGCTTGCCTTCCACCCCAAGGATCAGTGGCTGGCAGAGGCTTTAACAACCCCCAGGAAAGATGCTCTCACTGGGCAGATGGAGGGACTAGGCCAGGAGGAGCCGAGTGGCATGCGGAGGTGTGCCAGAGCGGCCAGTCACACACTTACTAGAGGCAGAGCCTGAGGGAACCATTTCCACATTCCTGTGACTAGGATGTTGAGTACATTTGCTTATATTAGCTGTTGCTAAAAAAAAGAGCCATCACGAAGATGGTGACATTGGGTGTTCCTGACTTTGCTCCTCCTCACAAGAAGACCAGCCAACACTATTCATGGACAGAGATCCCCCAGAGAATCCTAGTACATGGGGGTGAGGCGGAAACACCCCTGCGTCACAGAGACCAAGGGAGACTGCATTAGAAAGCTCTCAAAATTCTAGCATCTTCCAAGGCCTGCTGGAGGTAATGAGGCCACTCAGCGGCAACTCCCGCATATACCTTTACTCGCCTCCCGGGTGTCACATGCCTTGTCTGCCTCACATCCGGAACTGGATTGGACTTAAGGCCCCACCATAAGGGACAGCAAAAGGAGTGAGAACTAGAGGCTGTAAGGACCCTTGGAAGTCATGCTGTGCACCGCTTTACTTTCCCAGATGGGGGAATGAAGACCATCAAGGTTTGGGAAGGACATTAAACTTTATTAGAATGGAGTGGGCCTGGGGACAGTGATGGGAAGACTGTAGCGATAGTTTATACGAACATGAATCAGCAAATGGGGCCACCGCTCTGCATATTCAGTGCCTGACCTTCCCCGCCCGTCGTTCCGACTGGGGTCTTGCGGGTCCTGGGGCAGTGCACTCTCTTTATCTTGAACCACGCTCTTCCCTGGGCAACAGTTCACTCAGGCAAAAGTCTGGCTGTCCAGCAGAGTTAGGCTCACCGCAGAGGCGTGGGCTCACCTCTTCTTGTCTTACCTACCAGGACCCTAGGACCCGAATAGAGCAGACAATAGATACAATGTCCCAGGAGACTCCATATTTTTTTTTAAAAAAATATATTTTATTGATGTTTTACAGAGAGGAAGAGAGAGGGATAGAGAGCTAGAAACATAGATGAGAGAGAAACATCGATTAGCTGCCTCCTGCACCTCGCCTCCCCCCCAACTGGGGATGTGCCCGCAACCAAGGTACATGCCCTCAATTGGAATCGAACCCAGGACCCTTCAGTCCTCAGGCTGACACTCTATCCACTGAGCCAAACCGGTTTCGGCTAGACTCCATAATTTAAAAAAAATATATATATTTTATTGATTTTTTTACAGAGAGGAAGAGAGAGGGATAGAGTTAGAAACATCGATGAGAGTCAATGACCAGCTGCCTCTTGCACACCCCCTACCAGGGATGTGTCCACAACCAAGGTACAAGCCCTTGACCGGAATCGAACCTGGGACCTTTCAGTCCGCAGGCTGATGCTCTTATCCACTGGGCCAAACTGGTTTCGGCTAGACTCCACAATTTTTTAAAATTTAATTTTGATGTGAATGAACTTGAGGATTGCCTTGTCTTCAATCTTTGACCCTTCTATGCTGCAGTTAGTTCCTGGGTTTGCTTGTACACACCGTCACAAACCCTGGGTGATTTAGACTAATGTGGCCATTTATCTCTCCATTCTCAGATAATCATCCTTTTGATTTAATTTCTGGAGGGCTGGTAGAGTCAAGCAAAGGGAGGGGGAGAGAACAAATGTATGATTGGAACCAAGGTACCTCAGTCCATCTCTTTAAGATTGAGTTAAACACTGTTGTTGACTTCTGGCATGGACACATTTTATATTAATTTAAGATATTAGATTGGTGGCTAATGATAACTTTGTTTCTGAAAGCTAGAGACAAGCCCGCAGGACAGTTTGGGCATGTCTGTATTATAAATCTCTTTTGGGCAGTTCGTGTTACAGATTAGGGAGATACACCAGCAAGGTCAGCTGACCCCCTATTCATTTTTTAAAAAGTAAAAGCCGGAGAAAGGAGCTGGCGAGCTCTCAGGCGGTTCAGATTGTGTGTGGCTTTCTGCAAAAACATCTTTATTGTTCAGGGTGAGAAGTTGAAGGTTTATTTTTAAGCATCTCTGTTTTTAGCTGCAGATCAACATTGCTGGCTCACGGTGGAAGCCCCTTTGTCCGAAACATCCCTTATTGCATTTGTCCCTTGAGCATAGCACGTGCCAAATTGTCATTCCTAATAGGCCGTGGATTTGCCTGAGAGAGGAAACATCTTGATATCTCCTTGAGATGTGTGCTATCAGAGAAAGTGTGTCATGGATTCTCAACGGCTCACACAAGGGCATCGAGAGGGGAGCAGTGCCAGGTGCCAGGTGCCCCGGCTCACCTGCTCAGGGACCGATGCTCATCATATTACCCAACTGTGCACACGTGGCTGCCGTTTTCTCAAAGACACTTACGCAGTGGTGTTTTGTAACGACGTCAATTCTTTTCCTGTCTGACCTAGAAGATTACCGTGACTCAATGCTGGCTGGTCAAGCTTAAAGATCAAATCGAAGACAACGCTTAATGGGTTTAACAGCTAGTGTAAAGGATTTCCCATGTATAAGGATCATGGTATAAAATAGCATTGGGGGTTTTATGCAGTCTTAAGAAGAAAGTAAGTGACACCAAGAAGGCATGCTTTATGATTGTATTTAAAAAAAAATAAATTGCATGTTTTAAAAGATTTAAACGGGAATAAGGATGTGAGAGCCTAATGGAGAATCAACAAATGCTAAACTTGTAAAATGCCCTACTATGCTGGCAACTGTGCAAGAATCTATTCTATGATTATGATAATTATTTTCTTTCTTTTTTTTAAACTATATTTTATCGATATTTCACAGAGAGGAAGGGAGAGAGATAGAGAGCTAGAAACATCGATGAGAGGAACATCGACCAGCTGCCTCCTGCACACACCACACCGGGGATGTGCCCACCACCAATGTACATGCCCTTGACCGGAATTGAACCCAGGACCTTTCAGTTCACAGACCGACACTCTACCACTGAGCCAAACCAGTTTCGGCTGATCATTATTTTCTTAGTTGAATATTTTTTGGGGTAAAACTTGTATTTGCTTTAGTCCAGTGTTTCTCAAATTGCTCACATGCACAATAATGTCATGGGGAGCTTGTTTATAATGAAAATTCCTGGACCGTATCGTCAAACCTTAGTAGGTATGAAGTAGGGCCCAGGTAAAATTAAAACCATGAATTTTAAATAAGCAATTTTGGTAATTCTAGTGCAGGTCGTTGTAGAGATAGACATTTCTTAGCCAACACTTAACCTCTTTTTGGATGCTGACAGAAAATGAGGTAAAAATAAGGACGTCAATGGCAATTAAGCTTTATGAACATATCTACCCAGGAAAAAGAACCTCCTGAACATTTTAAGCCCCAACGTCTAGCATATAGTTTCAAAAGAAGGGGAAAGGGCCCTGGCATAAGACTTCTTCTTTAAAAAAATATATTTTATTGATTTTTTACAGAGAGGAAGAGAGAGGGATAGAGAGTTAGAAACATCGATGAGAGACAATCATTGATCAGCTGCCTCTTGCACACTCCCCACTGGGGATGTGCCTGCAACCTAATCGCTAATATCATAGCGATTGGTTGTTCTGCCATTCGGTTGATTTGTATATTAGGGTTTTATTATATAGTATTTGCAATTCTATATTTAATAAGTGTTAGTATCTAGAGTGTATAATGAACTTATACAGCTGAACCAAAAAAATTTAAATCATTTAATTAAAACATGAACAAAGGATTTAAATAAACATTTCTCCAAGGAAGATATACAAATGACCAACAAACATATAAAAGATACTCAACATCACTAGTCATCAGAGAAATGCAAATAAAAACCACAATGAGATACCACATCATACCAATTGCATGGCTACTATAAAAAAAATAGAAAATAACAAGTGTTGGCTAAGATGTAGAGAAATTAAAACTGTAAAATGGTGCGATCACTATGAAAAACACTGTGGCCATTTCTCAAAATATTAAAAATAGAACTAATATATGATCCAGCAATCTTATTTCTGGATATGTATCTAAAAAAAAAAAAAGAAAGCAATGTCTGGAAGAGATACTTTCTCACTTTATTTACAGCAGCACTATTCACAATAGCCAAGAAATAGAAGTAAGCAAAATGTCCACTGACATATGAACAAGTAAATAAAATGTGGTATATGCTTACGGTAGAATATTATTCAGCCTTAAAAAAGAAAGAAATCCTATCACATGCTACAACATGGATGAAACTTGAGGATATTACACTGAAATGAGTCATCTTCAAAAAAAGGCAGCAAAGCATGATTCCATTTACATGAGGTACTTAGTCAAACGCATAGAGAAATATAGTAGAATGATGGTTTCCAGGGAGTTGGGGAGGAGTAAATGGGAAGTGATTGTTTAAGGGGTTCAGTTTCAGTTTTGCAAGATGAGAAACTCATGGCAATGGATGGTGGTGATGCTTGCACAACAGGTGGATATACTTAGCACTATTGAATGATACACGTAGAAATGATTAAGACGTTAAAACAAATGGGCTATCATTTTTCCTGGGATCCCTTTCTCCTCCGTAGCATGAGGATTCTTCTTTGCAAGTCACCAAAACTAACTCTAAATGATGTAAGCAGGCAAGGAATTGATTACGCAGATGCCATATTTGACTGATTTGAAGATGTACACCTCTTATCCTGGCCCACCGGATATCAGAACCAATGTCACGATGGATGGCGTTTGAAGTGGATGCGGTAGATGCTGCTCAGATGCCTCCTTAAAGTCCATCTCTTAGAGAGCTCACAGAGGACAGCTCTCAGCTGCTGTTCCTTTCTGGGATTTGCTGGCTGTTGGCGGTTGTTGCCTCCCCCAAGGCTGCATCCCACATTCAGTGTTCCATCATAGCTCAGCTCGTCCGGCCCCTCCATCCTGCCACCCTCATTCGCTTGTAGGTGTTCTGGAGACCCTTCTCAGTCAGCTTTCTGCACTCAAACCTCAGAGGCGTTTTCCTGGGAAACCTTGGTCTAAGACAGCAGGGCACCATTTGATTGAGAGTCCTTTTCTTCTTTCCTAATGTTCCATAAACTAAAGGCAAGACTTACTGTTGGTGGTGTCTTAGATTTATAAAGTAAGCTAGAAGGTAGCCAAGTGAAGGCATGGAGGAGTCAGGGAAGCAGGTGTAAATGGCTGGTGGAGACTAGACCACAAAAGGCCTTGCATGCCATTCTATTTTGAGGTCCAGTCTACATTCTATTGAGTTTAGGCTGTGTCTTGAAAGAAGTGACATAAGCAAATCTGGTTTTTGGAAAGATCTGCCTGGTTGAGGGGTGAATGCAACATGGGAGAGGATGCGCTTTGGAGCAGAGGAAACAGAATGAGGCTGTTGAAACAGTCAGGGATGGTGACAGTAGAGATGATAAGGAGCAAGTATATACAAGTGTCCTTATGGAGGTGGAGTCTAAAAGATTTGCTGACAATAATGGCTGTGCATATTTCTGGAAAGGGAAGACTCTGGCTTGGGTACCACATTTTGACAAGCCTCAGATGTAATAGATTGTAGGGTGCACCATGATTTTATGTGCCACTGACACAAAAAATGTTCCCAATCAAACTATGACCTGCTTTAGATTGTGGGGCACATCTCATCTCAGATATGTCAACAAGTGGAAACGTTAGCAGGTCAGAATTGAAAAGAAAATGCAGCATTTGTCGTTTTGAATCAGTTCAAGACACCTACTCTGACAAGTTTTCTTGCATCCCTAATATTGAAGGAGATGCTCTTTGGAGCGCTTTCCTAGCAAGTGGTGTGCTTAGTCTGATTGTATTAGTTATCCTCTCATGTTATTTTGAACTTTATGAGCAAACATCCACACAAGCCTAACATGTGCTGGCTCTCTTCTAAGGTCAAAGGTTCAGCAAATGGATTCAATTGGGGGGAAAATTCTCCCGGACCCCCCCCCCAGGTTGTTTTGTTGTCTTTTGCACAGTCAACTGTGGGTTCCGTGGCAGAGCACCGTGGCTTCCCCAACAGCTGGAGCAGGGCCTGACACACGCTGAGCACAATGAATGAATTGTTATGAGAATGAAAGGGTATTTCTTTCGTGGTAACTGGTCCAAGCCCTTAGAACTTTATGCTTCGGTGATTGCAAAGAGCCTGCCTCGTTTCTCTGCTCACCCTGGCCATTTTGAGCTTTGCTGCTGGATTAATCTGCCCAAGACATTGTTGTTATTTTGCCTTGTCACCCACTGAGAACTGAACCTCAGCAGAGTTCCGGCTCATCTTTCTAAACTCACTTCTTTGAGGAATCATGATCTATTTACAATGTTTAAGTCACTTCTGATTATCCTACCTTTGAATACCCACTCCTTTTCTCCTCCCAAATCCTAGCCACACACTAATACCCACTGCAGATCCTAGTTTATCCTGAAGTTTTTCTTTATTGCAATGGTTCTCAGACGTGCCTTTCATGTCTTATCTCCTGCAACAGTTATAATCTGTACTATTTAACTTCTCATGTCTCTCCATGAGTGGAGAAGCTACACAATTTCCAAATTCAGTTTAGTAGTCACCTCTGGGGAGAAAGGTGAGGGGATGGGGTGAAGATGGATGAATGGGAAAATGGTGAGGTTTCAAATGGATCCATAATGCTCTGTTTATTTTTTTAATTTACATAAACATTAATGTTTATTACATAAACATTAAGTTATATTACATAAACACTATAAAATACTTGAATTTTGTTATTATGTTTGCATATGTATATGTGTGTATCACAAGTTAAGACTCAAATTAATTCGGTCTAACTTCAAACCAGTGGTCATTTTATGCTCTTTTCCTTAAAATGAAGAGTCTCCACCAAGGTAAAAGCTCTCAATAAAAATGTCCACCCAACCATTAGTCCCAGTCCTCAGCAAAGTGCACAGTGGAAATGGCTTCCCAGGTCCCATTTTCAGGAGAATTCTCTTCCTCCTGAACCAGTCTGAGCTCTGAAAACAGTTTGATTCTCATGATGTGTCAGTATTGCTGCAATGAATGATGGGTTTGCATTGCAAGAGAGCTCATGAGCTGAGAACATTCATAGCTGTCATGTAGAGGGAGCCAGCCAGTTTCCAGTAAAAGCTGGAAGCAGGCTGAGAGGAGGGTGTGGAGGGGAGCGAAGTTCTTGAGACAGCAGCAGTGACCATGACCTGCTATTGTTAATGGGAAGGGAGCGTGCCAGGTGCCCTAAGGACCTTGAGGGCAGCATGGATCACACGAGAGCTGCTATCTTCCATTCAGACCACTGCCTAGAAATTAGACTACAATATCAACTACTGTGCCTTGTACTCTTAGGAAAAAATTTTTAATTCTCTAATAATATAAGATTCCTGAAGAAATCTGATGTGGTTATCCTGATGTTTTCTTTGTTCAGGCAGAAGAACAATAGATACAAATGGGCTGAAATGATTACATGGTATCTTGGATTTTTATTTTTATAAGCGAGGTGGTAGAGTTGATGTGGTTTCTAAAAAAAACTTCATGGTGTCAGAATACTATTAAAAGTTATTGCTGGTGGAGAGAGGAGATGGCAGGACAGACATATTTTACTTTAATTTTGCTTGAATTTTTATAAAAAAAATTATTTTTCCCTACAAATAGCTTTGGAAAGAGTGATTGAATCTCTTTTAGTAGTAGAGAGTAACACACACCTTATGGTCACTTAAACCTTTAATTTTTACAACCATTAAAAAATATATATTTTATTTATATTTTACAGAGAGGAAGGGAGAGAGATAGAGAGCTAGAAACATCAATGAGAGAGAAACATCGACCAGCTGCCTCTTGCACACCCCCTACCGGGGATGTGCCCACAACCAAGGTACATGCCCTTGACTGGAATCGAACCTGTGACCTTTCAGTCTGCAGACTGACACTCTACCACTGAGCCAAACCGGTTTTGGCTACAACCATTTTTAATTCTCAGAATTACTTTATCATATGTATTTTATCTCCATAATTTTAAAATTTTTCTTCTGTATTTTCAAAGCCAGTCTCTGAGCTTCCATTTACCATCACCAATATTTAAAAGCAAAAAATAAAAAAATAAAAAAATAAAAAAATTAGGTCTTCAAGTGTGTTTTTTAAAAAAAATAAAGAATAAAAAAGGCAAAGCAAAATACAAAACTTTGTAAGTAAACCTTATTGAATCCATATGTATTTTGGAATAATTTGGAGAAGGGTAAACATTTCATGCTGATCCATGGGATGCAGATTTCTGGTTGTACACTGAGTGGCCAGATTATTATTATCTCTGAACCCATAATAATCTGGCCACTCAGTGTATATCCTGTATAATAAAAGTCTAATATGCAAATTGTCCCTTAACCAGGAGTTCGACCAGCAGGCAGGCTGGCATACCGCCCATGTCCCTGGCCAGTCTGGCCGGTCCCCACACATGCACGAATTCATGCACCAGGCCTCTAAAACACACACACACACACACACACACACACACACACACACACACACACACAGAGTGGCCAGATTATTTTGCGTTCAGAGATCATAATAATCTGACCACTCTGTGTAGGTGTGTGCCGAGTCTTGGTACTGTCTGAGATGCATGCATATGGTGTATCTCTGTCATATGTTGATTGTGTAGGTAGTCAAAAGTCACAAACTAAGAAATTAGAAATAATAATATCTAACCCATATAACATCAGTCATTCTAAGTGCTTAATATATATATATATATATATGTGTGTGTGTGTGTGTGTGTGTGTGTGTGTGTATATACATATATACACATATATATATATACACACACATATATATATTTATATACATATATATTTAGAAAGTATTAGATTTACAGAAAAATTGTGAAGGCTGTACAGAGAGTTCCCATATACCCTGCATCCACTTTCCCCTATTATTAGCACATTTATTACAATTAATAAACCAATACATTGTTAAGTAACTAAAGTTCACACTTTATGCAGATTTCCTTGCTTTTAACCTAATGTCCTTTTGATGACATTTTTTCTCATTTTATTTTTTATTATTGAAAGTATTACAAATGTCCCCTTTGTTTGTGTGTGTGTTTTTCCTCATTGACAACCTGTACTCCATACCCTCCCCTCCCTGGCCTTTACCACTCCATTGTCTGTGTCCATGGGTTATGCATATATGCCTGTAAGTTCCTGCTCAATCACTGCCCTCCTGCCCTCCCACCCCACCTTCCCTCTGAAATTTGTCAGTCTGTTCCATCTTTCTATGTCTCTGGTTCTATTTTATTCACCATTTTATTTTGATCATTGATTCCATGTATGAGTGGGATCATGTGGTACTTATTTTTCTCTGACTGGCTCATCTCGCTTAGCACAATACTCTCCAGGTCCATCCATGCTGTTGTGAAAGAATCAAGTATTTTGTAGAGTATGCCTCGATTGGCTTTTCCTCCCCTTGATGTTTCTGCCAATTAGTATAACATGGGGTTATGGGCTTATAGGAATCCCACAGAGGTAAAGTGCTTTCTCCATTACATCATACCCAGAGTACATATTATCAACATGACATCATTGTTGACGTTGACTTTGGTCACCTGGCTGAAGTAGTGTTTGTCAGATTCTCGACTGAAAAGTCACTCTTCTCCACTTTTCTATGCTTACTCTTTAGCATAAAGTTACTATGTGCAATGGACATTTCAGGTGTGGAGAGCTACGCTGTACCTCCTTTTGGGTGATGCATCCACATAAATTATTTGGAATGCTTCTGCATGGAAGATTGTTTCCCCCCCATGTGTTTATTTAATCAAATACTAATTTATTTATTTGGTAGCTCAAATTGTTACAGCTTTTGCTATTAGGAGCTCTTTAATTAGGACCCTTTGCATATTCCCATCAATGTGGGGGTTTTGTTTGTTTGTTTTGTGTACTTCTTTTTTTTAGCATTTCCATATTTCCTGGTACTACAAAATGTTATGCACCAGACTTACCTTGTGTATTGCCTGCCCCAGTCCTGGAATTAGCCATTTCTTCAAGAAGATCTGGCTCCTTTTATTGCTGAATGGTATAAGAAATCAAGATCTAGGTGCTAGGTCTGCTCGTTGCTAATGGAGTGTCATTGCTTCTATACCCCTTTTAGCTGACAGAGCCAGCAAATATGTGTGTATACTAACCTATGTATTTGTGCATGTCTATAAATACTTCCGTATGCCTATCTGAATCCACAATTAAATAAAATGTGAGTTCATACTGAGGTCACCAACTCAATTTCCAGTGTCTTCCTCTTGCTTCTCTACAAACTTCCACTTCAGCAGTACAAAATATGACTCCCATTATCTGCCATCCATATACTCAATTGTTCAATTCCAGTATACACATGTAAGGGTATCAGAATTTTAACCTGCACACCTTGGTAGGGAAGGAAACACCACCAATCAGAGTATAACACCCATATACAGTTTTATTTGCCTTTAGTTTCACAAGCTCCTCTCATTTCCAAATTTAGTTAGGTTAGTGCTTAATAGTAAATTCATCTTTCTGTAAGGTTGTTTTATACATCTGTAATATATTAGGTTCTTTTGTCACAGTCTGTATTCCATTCTGGGACACTCCACCTTCTAAACAATTTTTTAAAAATCTGCATATAATAAGAGTCATTCTATGTTGCAAAGTTGTGAGTTTTGACAAATGGATAGTGTTATACATACATAATTATGGTATCATACAGAGTTATTTCAGCATCCTAAAAGCCATTTCTGATGCATCACCTATTCAAAGACCATTCCCCATAAGTGCTCTTCTTTCCTACTGTTATAGTCTTGCCTTTTCCAGATGTCAGGTCATTGGAAGTATGTCATGGGTAACGTTTTTAGACTGGATTCCTTCACTTAGTAATATGCATTAAGATTCATTGTTGTCTTTTTGTGGCTTGATAACTCATTTATTGTTATCTCTGAAAAATATTCCATCGTGTGGCACTACCGCAGTTTGATTATTATTTGCCTAATGAAGCATATGTTTTGAATGCTTCCAATATGAGGCAGTTGAATAAAGGTGCTATAAGCATTTACAATCAGATGCTTATTGTGAACATAGTTTTCAAACAAGTTGGATAAATGCCTAAGAACATGATTATGAAATCTTATGGTAGGACCATGTTTAGCTTTGTAAGAAGCTGCTCAACTGTCTTCCAAATTGCTATACTATCTTGCATTCCCACCAGCAATGAATGAATGGTTCTATTACTCCACAACACTCACCAGCAATTGTTATTATCAGTTTTGGGGATTTTAGCTATTCTCTGAGGTATGTGTGGTATCTCATTGCTTAAGATCTTCTACTTTTAATTTTCCCTTGATTGGATAGCTAAGTTACTTTACAGAGTGAGTTGAAAACTGACATATGGTTGCCTTTTTGTTAGGATTTTTGACAAGTTGTATGGAAAGTGTTCTAAAACAAAACATATTGCACAAGAGTATATAGTTTTGGCGAGTCAAAAGAAATAATTTTTTTTGTTAATTCTCACCAGAGGATATTTTTTCCATTGATTTTTTAGAGGGAATGGAAAGGAGAGGAAGAGAGAGAGAGAGAGAGAGAGAGAGAGAGAGAGAGAGAGAGAGAGAGAAACATGGCACATCACTACTGGTTTGCCTCCTGCACATGCCCTACTGGGGGAAGGGGGTTGAGGAATTGATCCCTGCAACTGAGGAATGAGCCCGTGACTAGAATCAAACCTATGACCCCTTAGTCTGCAGGCCGATGCTCCAACCACTGACCCAAACTGGCCAAGGCAAGTCAAATCTTTATAAGTTTGTTTAGTTGGTGCTTGGTCTCTTTATGATCTGAAAATTCTAAAGGATAAATTATTAGAGTTGCAACCAAAGTGATTAATTTACCATTTATTGGACATTTTTATGGAAATGGATAAAATTTATAGAAATTCTTGTCATCCAAGAATTTTATTATAAGAAATTGGAAAAACCTTTAAAAATGATCTTAAAGTTAAGGGAGAAGATACATTTTTGTTAGAAATTATGGGGAAAAACTTATTTGGCCATGTATTACTTTTTAAAAAATCACGATTGGCCTGAAAGGATATCAATTTTTATATTCCACTTTATATTCTTAAAATAACAGAATATTTAATTCAACAAAAACGTTCTTGTAGTGGGACATTTTGGACTGTTCTGGACTCCTGCCCTCTCTGCCCTTTATCATTGCTTGAATTCCTGCGATAAGGCCAGGTTAATCTCTGCTGCTCCTAAAGAGCCGGGAGGGGTGGGGGCCGGACTCATCCATCTTTGATTGTACAAGTAGGTAATTCCTAGTCCTCCCCAGGATCTGGGTTGGGTTAGAATGATTTATGCTGGTAGGTAATTTTATTCACATTTCTTCATTGTTTTGGGAGGCTGAAGTTGAGTAATGATGTCACCTTTCACACCAGCAGGCCTATTTAACTCTACATTTGGTTTACTTAAGTTAATACCATCCGGTAGTTCCTATTGAGATTTTCCCAAATCTTTGAACTTTGCTCCCTCTTTATTCTTGATAAATCTGGGGTCTGCCCTTACCATCCTGCTTGGTCTCTAGGGGTGTGCAAATTACAGGTCTGATTTGGTCTAGAAAAGACATTCCACTGCATTAAAACCACACACACACACACACACACACACACACACACACACACACGCACGCACACACACCAAGAACCTCCACCCAGCAATTATGGATACAATCAGGGAATAGACTTGAAATGCCAGTTACAGGATAGAGAGAAGATAAATTACTGGGAGTTGTGTCTCCCTGTCATGAAATCTAGTGTTTGACCCGGATGGTAAGGAAGCATTGTACTGTACTCGGTCTTGAATTCCTCATGTTGAGTGCCAGCTCCCTCTCTGTTCCCAAGGAGCGGCCAGCTCACATGGGCCCAGAGCTTCACCACAGTAACACTGAGCTTCCAGGTATTCATGCGGGTGGTGTGGAGAACTGGAATTGTTCCCAAAACATTCTCAGTGCTCCGCAATCACCTTCAGATCTGCCTCATTTGTGGCTGTCATGCAGTGAGGCTAGAGGTGTGGATCTGAGGCAAAAGTCCACACACCTCAGAAGCCAAGCGGTCATTTCTGTCTCTCGGGAAGCCAATAAAATCTGAGAGCAAGCTTCGACTTTAGATCCTTGGGGGAGAGAACAGTGAGCCATCTGCATCGCACCAATTCACAATAAACTTTTTACTGTAACATAAACAGCATGGGATCACTGTTAAAAAAAATTGGAAAGAGGAGCAAAAACAAAAATTAAAAGCTATCGCATTCCCCTCACTTAAATTCACTACTGTGACACGTATGTTTGTGTTCTGGATATTCTCATATGCGCTACATTGCGTGTGGTTGTCATGACCTATACATAAAGAAAACTTTCCATTCCTATCAGCACTTGCCTAGACCGTGGTTGGCAAACTGCAGCTCGCAAGCCACATGCAGCTCTTTGGCTCCTTGAGTGTGGCTCTTCCACAAAATACCATGGCCTAGGCAAGTCTGTTTTGAAGAAGTGGCATTAGAAGGAGTTTAAGTTTAAAAAACTTGGCTCTCAAAAGAAATTTCAGTTGTACTGTTAAATATTGTAGGTATCAATGGTGGTATCCAAATTATTAGGCACAGTGAACTGATCACTGCAAAGATACATTAAGTTGGGCCATTGGAGACTTGACTTGGAAAAGGTGGCTTAGGACATGCGCCTGGCTTCCTCATTTCAGGGCTCACCTGGTGTTGGCTTACCAGTTGGTTCCTTCCTAGGAGTTGTGCGTTCCCTGTGGCCCTAACATTTTACCACATTTCCAACTGGGGGATTCTAAATCTATTTCCTTCTGTGTTTTTATGGAGTTATATTTGGAACAATTCTCCCTAAGTTTGTTTATTTTCCCTGCAGTTTTGCCTGGATTTCTTAGACAAAATAGCTGGGTATTTTGACCCATCCACAACAATGAGTAGAATTCACAAGGCCTCTTAGATTGGGTCACCGTTGATTTATAATTTTCTGAACATATCAAATCTAGGGTCTCAAATTTTGTTGTATAAGCACTTCATTTTAGTTTGACTAATCAATATCTCTAATTTTAGCTTTGATATAAAAATTAAATTTATTTCTAATTTTTAAGTACATATTATAAATAGTAGAGCCATGAGCCTGAGGGGGTGAGTGTTGTCTATTTCTTCATGTAACATGCTATATCCCACTGGACAAAGTATGGTATTTTGTTGTTGGTTTATTTTGGTGGCTGTGGGGAGTAAATTGAGTATTTTTTTTTTAAATATATTTTATTGATATTTTACAGAGGAAGGGAGAGAGATAGAGAGCTAGAAACGTCGATGAGAGGGAAACATCGACCAGCTGCCTCTTGCACACTCCCCATCGGGGATGCGCCTGCAACCAGTGTACATGCCCTTTACCGGAATCGAACCCGGGACCTTTCAGTCCACAGACCGACGCTCTACCACTGAGCCAAACCGGTTTCGGCATAAATTGAGTATTTTTTAACATGGTAATTGTCCGTGATATGTGCACACATGCTTGCACACTCAGAATGATCTGCCTGGGGAGGAATATACTAAGTATGTCTAAGGGGAAAATAAAAAAATTTAAAATTTCTGTAGATTCTCATTATTGTAGGCAATTACATCCTCATTACTTACAAATCTATTATCAAATCTGACCAAGAAGGCAGTTTGAAATGGGAAGAAAAAAAAATCTTGAGAAAAATTCAACAGTGGCATAGCCAAGTTCTCAATATGAAGAAGGTGCCATAATGTGGACATTTGCTGTGCATTTTGTCTTTGTAAAATATTGGGAGAGATTTGTCAAGGGGCAGAAAGTGAGAGAAGGCGGTATGAAGTAGGCTTTTGCAGTCAGTTTTCCTCACAGTATTGTGCAGGGTCATCAAGATAATGCTTACTTAGTCTTTCCCTGGCACCAGGTTCAGAACATTTCCAACGGCAGTGGTCTTACCCTCATCCCTGAGGGAAATTGACCCACCTGAGGGAAGTCTTTTTTAAAAAAAGTATATTTTATTGATTTCTTACAGAGAGAAAGAGAGAGGGATAGAGAGTTAGAAACATCGATGAGAGAGAATCATTGATCAGCTGCCTCTTGCACACCTCCTACTGGGGATGTGCCTGCAACCAATGTACATGCCCTTGACCGGAATCGAACCTGGGACCTTTCAGTCTGCAGGCTGATGCTCTATCCACTGAGCCAAACCGGTTTTGGCTGAGGGAAGTCTTTAAAGGTCTCAAGGCAGCCTGGAGAGGCTCGGTTGGTTGAGTGTTGTCCTGTGCACCAAAATGTTGCTGATTCGGGGATCGTGTGCAAGGCAGCCATTTATGTTTCCCTCTTCCTCCCTTCCTTTCTCTAAGCATGTCCTCAGGTGAGGATTAATAAAATAAAATAAAATAAAATAAAATAAAATAAAATAAAACTAACTTTAAAATAAATAAATAGAAATTAAGGTTGAGGCAGACGGTTTCTGCTGTACTTTTACTGTCTTCCTCCTGACTTTTTGTCTACCAAGCTAATGGAGGCTATTTTGGCTGCCTCAGTACATGTCTGACTCTGCAGCACCACATGATAACCTGGGCAGATGATGGGTTTGTACTTTCCAATCACTATCTGGGCATAAGATGTGCATCCAGAATGATAGAGATTGTTAGGATCACGAAGTATGGATCCTGGAAAAGTCTTCTCCTCCTCCTTTCAGGCCACTTAAAAGCATTTATCTGTGGGCACTGAATACATGTTTTATGGACTGAAAATAATTTATGGTAATTTACATTTTCTATTATCATTAAAAGTGAATTATTATAAATAATCCCAAGAAATAGTTGGCACAGCTTCAGATGTAGGGGAGATGAAAGTTTATGTATAATGTGCTCTAGTTTGGGACTCTTTAACTCAAGGTCTGCTAGGCATGGGCAAACCTTGGAGCCTACCCTCTAACAGGGCAAATGAGTTTCCCTGGAGAAAGTGAAAGTGCCAGAGAGCCATCTATTGAGATCACTTTTCATTACACCAGGAAAACTTTGTATTTCAAATAGCCAAGCTCTAGAAGAAAACATATCGGGAAGAGATAATATAACAATAATGACTTTGAAAGTAATGGCTAATTTTTTTTTGGGTGTGTACTAACTATAGCATCAGGCACTGTTCTGAGGGCTTTAAGTAATGAATATTTATTGTAAAATTACTAAGAGTGTTATTTATTTTCCCGAATCTTTGCACAATCACCTTTAATAACCAAAAGGTTCAGTAAAGAAAGCAATGTTATCTGCATTTCATGTATTGACATCTTAACTCATTTAGAGAATTTAAACAACTTTCTGGAGGTGAAAAATATGACAGTGTTTCTATGTACTAAATGGAGTTCTTTTCTTTTGAGCTTTACTTTTCGTGTTTATATCTCAGTAAGACCATTGTCTTCTTTGGTTTGATCCTCTTAGGGGATTGTTCTGTGTGTGGTTCCTCTGCTCAAAGCATGTTTGTGAGTTAATATTTGGGATTTGTCTTCAGAGTCAGTTTATCACAGAAAAATAAGTTTCTGTGCTTTTGACAATTTGGTTGTTCTTTTGGTATCTTTGTTTGTTTTTCCATTTTATTGGTGTGTTTTTTTGAGTTAGAGGAGATACACTTATTTTTTTTATGGTATAAATTGCAAAGTATCCTTTTCTTGGTTTATCATTTATTTTTTATTTATAGGGTTCCCATCATGTAACATTTAAAAAATAGCACGATTATTTCAATGCATTTTTGTTTGTTTTTATGAAAGCTCTGGCTTTTGTGATAATTGAATTGAATTGAATTGTATTTAACTTGATCATCCTCATTTTGGGGGGTTTTCAAAAACAATTATCCCATTGATTTTTTTGCACTTCTTCTTTTTTCAGAATTTCCATCTTTGAGTAACTTATTTTGGTGTAAAAATTAAAGTAGAGATATGTTATAGGGAGAATTATGTGCCCCTGAAATTCATATGTTGAAATCCTAACCCAATACCTCAGAATCTGACCTTATTTGGGAATAGGATTGTTGGGGATGTAATTAGTTAAGATGAGATCATACTGGAGTAGGAAGGGCTCCTAATCCAATATGACTGGTGTCTTTATAACAAAAGGAAATGTGGACATACACACATGCATGCACACACACGGAGAATGTCATGTGAATACTGGAATTTTGGTGTCACAAGCCAAGGAACTACCAGAAGGTAGGAGAGAGAGAGAGCGGGAATAGATCCTTCCCTGGAGCCTCCAGAGGGAGCATGGCCTTGCCAACATCTTAATTTTGGGCTTCCAGCCTCCAGAATATGAGCAAATAAATTGCTGTTGTTTAAGCCAATCAGTTTGTGGTACTTTATTATGGCAACCCTAGCAAACTAATAATATGGGACACAAATTAATTTCTCCCACCTGGTTATCCAATTATCCAACACCATTAACCTTCATAAGCATTGATTTGTTAAAGTGACTTCTGCAATATATTAAGTCTTTATGTATATGAGTTGAAGTCTATAATTTCTAGTCTGTGCCATTGTCTATTCACACAAATAACCCAGTGTTTCAAGCTTTATGATGTGCTTGGGCATCGGTAAGACAAATACACCCCACCACTCTATTTTTAAACTCTTTGGCTCTTCTTGTTTGATAATTTTTCCATACAAATTTTAGAATTTTATTTTTCTTCATTGTTCTTAAATATTACTAAAGTGTTTCTAGATGCGTGCTATTTTCCAATTTACATTTCCTCTTTGGCAAATTATGAGGTCTTAATAATTCTTTGATTATGGGATATTTGTCTATTGTTTTTTTTCCTCCTTAATATTACATTTTACAACAAATCAACAAATGACAAGTGCTGTCAAGGATGCGGAGAAAAAGAAACCCTCGTTCTCTGCTGGTGGGAATGCAGACTGGTGTTGCCACTGTGGAGAATAGTATGGAGTTTCCTCAAAAAATTAAAAATGGAACTTCCATTCGACCCAGTGATCCCACTTCTAGGAATATATTCCAAGAAACTAGAAACACCAATCAGAAAGGATATATGCACCCCTATGTTCATAACAGCATAATTTACCTAAATCTTGTGTTTTCATTCTCTTGTATAATGGTATAGAGTCCTGGTGCATGAAATTCATGCACTTGGTGGGGGGGGCACGTCCCTCAGCCTGGCCTAAGTCCTCTCGCAGTCCAAGAGAACCCTTGAGGGATGTCTGACTGATAGCTCCTGTGGGGAGCAGGCCTAAGCCAGCAGTTGGACATCCTTAGCGCTGCCATGGAGGCAGGAGAGGCTCCCACCACCACCACCACCACCACCACCACTGTGCTCGCCAGCCCTAAGCCTGGTTTCTGGCTGAGCAGCACTCCCCCTGTGAGAGCACACTGACCACCAGGGGGCAGCTCCTGCAGTGAGCATTTGCCCCCTGGTGGTCAGTGCACATCATAGTGACTGGTCATTCTGCCATTCAGTCACTTTGCATATTAGCCTAGGATATCTTTTAATTTTGTATTTTTTGTAACTTTCAAAAAGAGTACCATGCTTTATATAATTACTGGGAACTTATTTTCTTCACCCATTATATTGCTAAGTTTCTTCCATATTGATGTCTCCTGTAGTTTATTTGTTTTGGCTCCCGTATAATATTCCTTTGTATAAACATACTACATTACTCTTCATGCATTTTCTCTTTGATGGACATTTGTGTTACTTCCAAGTTTTTGCTGTTGTGTGAAATGGTACTCTGAGCATTTCTTAACTTATTCATATATTGCATGTAGCTTGGAAACATTTATTTATTTTCATTACTTTATAGTATTCTATTATATGGATATTCCACAATTTATTATTTATTCTATTTTTATTTACATTTTACGTTGTTTCCCATTTTGGCTATTGTGAATGGCACTTCTGTAAATATTCTTGCACATTTCTTGATTCACCTCTGTTGCATGAAGGTGCATTTGTTGGGTAAAGTCCTAGGAATACACTATCTGGGTCAAAGGCTTAGTTCAAATTTGGTAGACCAGTAGTTCTTATGGAGTGGTCCATAGATCCTGAGGTCCTGAAACACTTTCAGGGAGTCCTAGTGTAGAAACTATTTTCATAATAACACTAAGACATATTCACCCTTTGCACCATGGTGCCATTTGCACAAACCTGGCAAAAGTAGTAGTCACAACTACTACTTCCTTAGGCTGGCTCCAGTCAATGGCTCCACACTTTAGGGTGAATCATTGTTTATGGCTTCACAGCTATGCCTAGGCAGAAAAGATAAATGTCAGTTTCTTTTGACATTTGAGAATGTGAGGAAGGAGTAAAAACTACTAATTTTACTAATTCTTAATCCTTGAGTACATGTCTTTTTTAACATTTTCTGTGATGAAGAAAGAAGTATACAAAAGGCTGTATACCAATGTATGAGGATTCACTCAAGGAAGAGTTTGTCAAAATCTTGGAAACTTGTATTACCACTTCCCCTTCTAAAACACAAAACAATAGCCTGGCTGGCATGGCTCAGTAGTTGAATGTTGACCTATGAACCAGGAGGTCACGGTTTGATTCCTGGTCAGGGCACATGCCAGGTTGTGGGCTCCATCCCCAGTAGGGGGTATGCAGGAGACAGCCAATGATTCCCATCATTGATGTTTCTTCTCTCTCTCTCCCTTCCTCTCTGAAATCAATAAAAACATATATACATATAAAAAAAAGAAGAATCTCCTTTTAAAAAAACACCCCACAAAACTATTTTTGGGGAAGTGTATCCCTGTAGACCTATTATTTCATTTGTATCTACGTCAGTATTAATTGAATTTATTAATTCTAAAATGTATATGTAAATCCCTTTGGGTTTTCATCACATGAAATCATTATTTGTAAATAACATTCATATTTCTTACTTTCCACCTCATATAAATTTTACTTATATTTTCTTCTTGCCTTGCCATCCAGGTTAGACCGCCATTACAGCAGAAGTAGTGATAGCAGATAGCCTGGTCTTATTCCAATCCCGAGTTAAGCGTTCAACATTTTACTTTTACTCATGATATTTGTTGTAGGTTTTTTATAAATACCCTTTGGTTGGTAAAAGAAGTTCTTCCCTATTTTTGGTTTGCTAAGAGTTTTTATCAAGAATAGATTTGAGCCCTGGCCAGTGTGGCTCTGTTGAGCATCGTCACAAGGTCACCCAGTTAGATTCCCGGTTTGGACACATGCCCAGGTTTCAGGCTCAGTCCTCAGTAGAGGATGTGCCAGTAGTTTTTCTCTTTCATAGAAGTTTCACTCTCTCCTTCTCCCTTCCACTTTCTACCAAAAACAAACAAAAAACAAAAAATTTTTCATTTGAAAGAAAAAGATATATAAATGTCAAATTACTATTTTTTTTAAAAAAAGGAATAGACGTTGAATTTTATCAACTGCTTTTTTCTGCATGTACTGAGATGTTCGTATAATTTTTCTCCTTTATTCTGTTAATTTTAAAATTAAATAATTTAGTGATGGATTGGTTGGCTAATTGCTTTTGAAATACTAAACCAATCTTGTATTCTTGGAACATACTAATTAAGTGCAAAGTATTATCTGTTTTCTATATTTCTAGAATGAGTGTATTATTATTTGGTTTGGAAAGTTCTGAGAAGAAGGCTCCATAATTTTCCTTTTTTCCCATCAGGACATTACCTGATGTAATGTCCCTGTCATTTTTTGGAATTGAAGTTATACCAGCTTTCTAAAAAGAGTTTAGGGAATGGAAGAGTTTGTGTTTAGAAGACGTTTCTTTTATTTCTTTTCTTTTCTTTTTAAAATATATTTTATTGATTTTTTACAGAGATGAAAGGAGAGGGATAGAAAGTTAGAAACATCGATGAGAGAGAATCATTGATCAACTGCCTCCTGCACACCCCCTACTGGGATGTGCCCGCAACCAAGGTACATGCCCTTGACCGGAATCGAACCTGGGACCTTTCAGTTTGCAGACCAACGCTCTATCCACTGAGCCAAACCGGTTTCTGCAAGAATTTTTCAAGATATAAAAGAAGACAACTCAAAAATTTTTATTTCCTTCTGAAAAGTTACTAGGTGCAGTGTAGATAAGTAAAACACGTTTTTGTTCTCTGTTTTTTACATCAAACCGTAAGAGTTAATGGCTGACTGTGTCATCCTATGAATAGCCTCTTAGGAATGCTCTAAAATCTTTAGAAAAATAGATCTGTAAAACTCCTAATACAATTGTTCTATATTTTACTTTAAAGCTCAGGCTAATAATAATAATAGTTTGAATATAGCCATTGTTAGTTAAACCTAGAATGCACACACTAAGAAAGATCAGCATAATTTAGCATTTTCTCTCCCTTGGTCAGGACTGAATATATATCTATTAGATGCTTCAATATTTATCCTTTTAAAAAATGGTGGTAAACTAACAAAGAATTTTTCATCTTTATCATTCTTAAATGTGCAGTTCAGTGGCATTAAGTCCATTCACATTGCTGGGCAGCCATAATCACCGTCCATCACCAGAACATTTTTATCTCCCCAAACTAAACCTCTGTACCTTTAAACATGAATTCCCAATTCTCCCTCCCCCAGCCCCAGGGCAACATGCTTCTCTTTTCTGTCTCTATGAATGTGACATCTAGGCACCTCATTTAAGTGAAATCATACAGTCTTTGTTTTTGTGTGTGACTATTTTACTGAGCATAATGTCCATAAAGTTTTACTCACATCACAGCATGTGTCAGAATTTCTTTCTTTTTTAAGGCTGTGTAACATTGCATTGTATGCATATTTTACATTTTGTTTTTTTCCATTCATCCATCCATGAACACTTAGATTACTTTCATGCTTTGGCTGTGAACATAGGTGGACCATGTCAAGTCACATGGAAAGCACCCATGAAAAATAGAACAGATTCTGGTTTGGGGAGGTTTACAAGTTTGATGAAGAAGTGTTATTCAAAACAACAACAACAACAATAAATTTCACGTTCCTTTTTTATTATCTATGCCAGTAGTTTGTATTAATGACTTGTAGCATGTTATCTAGGGAAATGAGTCCATCAATGGCATGCATTCTGACTTCTCTCTCTCTCTTTTTTTTTTTTAACACAGGCAAAAATGAAAGTAGGAAGTATGACACTGTTGAGAATTAATGTAGCTCAATCCCTGTGTTGCTTGAGGCCATGTACCGGTCTCTCTGTAAAATGGGCCTGATGCTATAGTGTTTAAGTCTTGAGGTGTCATAGTGGAAGCTGAAAAGGGCCTCTGGCAGGGCCCTGCACAGGGGACCTCAGAAGGAACAACTGATGACCCCCACACACTGTGCCATGGAGGCTCCCGGGTTTCAGCATTCCTAGCCCCACCCCGTCCTGGAGCCAGAGATGGGGACCTGCGGGGGCCGGCGTGGGGTGGAGAGACCAGTCGTTCTCAGTATCAGCCCTCGACAAGGGTTGTTATTTTTCCTGTCATGTTTGTTGGGGTCCAGCTCAAGTTTGTTTTTCTTGCAGAAAGGCAGGAAGGCCAATTTGGAACACGCACAACTCACATGTCATCGATGATGACTTGGCCCAGCACTTGGCATTGGCTCCTTGACAGTGAAAAGGCACAGGGTGGGCGAGCCCCTGCCGCCCTCACCGAGGAACAAGGAAAAGGAGGGAGAATGCGAGATGCTTATCTGCGCAGGCCTCGCAGGCCCCTCCATTCTTTCCCCCTGCGCACGCCTCCCTCCAGGGACTTCTGGCTTCAGCTCACACAATCTCCCGCCCCAAGGGCCCCGCTGCTGTTCGGGTGGCCGCCTCCACTCTCTGTCCACCTCTTCCTCTTTACTGAATGCGTGAGGAAGCATCCCACCCCGAGGAGAGGAAAGTCTGGATCAGCAGAGATCCATGCAGCAGCCTTGTGGGAGGCAGAAGCAGGAAGAGGGAGAAAGAGCACTTTCCATTTTGGACCCAAGACAATTGTGTGGCTCTTTGAGGGAAGCTTGGTGTTTTTCCACTCAGACTTCAGCAGTGTTGGTAGTCACCGGGTGCAGGTTTTCACTGGCTTTTAACTGTTAGGGCACTTTGTGGGATGGCATGCTCTTGAAGCGTGTGTGTGTGTGTGTGTGTGTGTGTGTGTGTGTGTGTGTGTATGTTTGACGCGTGTGGTCCAGTCCTATCCTGGAAAGGCCTTGGACCTTCTGAAGACCGAATCACAGCTGGGGAAGGAGCACTCTTATTCCAGGGAAACGTGACTGGGTAAAACTGCAAATTAAAAATAATACAAACAGCCCCACTGGCGTGGCTCAGTGGTTGAGCATCGACCTATGAACCAGGAGGTCACGGTTCGACTCCCGGTCAGGGCACGTGCCCAGGTGTGGGCTTGATCCCCAGTATGGGGCATGCAGGAGGCAGCCGATGGATGATGCTCTCTCATCATTGATGTTTCTATCTCTCTTTCCATCTCCCTCCCTCTTTGAAATCAATAAAAATATATTTAAAACAGAATACAAACAATAACATTTCTAAAATATGATCTTATGTTCTCAGTAACGAAGGCTGCCTCAGTTGACCCATTATAAAGTGAAATGCTTTAGGCAGTCAGTGCCTCTTTGAGAGTGTGTGGCCCTTCAAAGCAGAAGTTTTGTCACCTGTGGAATGACTAGTGTTGGGGCTTACTTTGCAGGGTTTGAAAGGATTCGGAGAGACCCAGCTTAGCATAATTCCAAACACGTATTAATCTCCCTCCCAAAAAATAACAGCTGTTTTTGAGATTTCTATCTTCTCATTGCTTCTTTTGAAAAAAAAAAAAAAAGAAGAAGAAGATAGTTGTAGTTGGAAAAGAAGTAAGACTCAAGGCTTGAAAGCTATCTTTGAAAAATTATACTTTACCTAGTGGTAAATGATTAGCACATTAAACATTCAAAGACATTTGTGGAATGAACTAATAGCTTTATAATTTCTTTTTTAATATATACATATATTTTTAAAAATTGATTTTCCACAGAGAGGAAAGGAGAGGGATAAAGAGTTAGAAACATCGATGAAAGAGAAACATCGACCAGCTGCCTCCTACACACCCCCTACTGGGGATGTGCCCGCAACCAATGTCCATGCCCTTGACCGGAATTGAACCTGGGGCCTTTCAGTCTGCAGACCAACACTCTATCCTCTGAGCCAAACCGGGTTTGGCTAAAATATATATTTTATTAATGTTTTTTACAGAGAGGAAGGGAGAGGGATAGAGAGTTAGAAACATCAATGAGAGAGAAACATTGATCAGCTGCCTCCTGCACACTCTCTACTGGGTATCTGCCTGCAACCAAGGTATATAACCTTGACTGGAATCAAACCTGGTACTCTTAAGTCCGCAGGCCGACTCTCTATCCACTGAGCCAAACTGGCTAGGGTGCTTTATAATTTCTTGGTCTTCTGCCTATCTCATCTTTCAGCTACAATAAAGCAGGAACCTTGTTTTCCATTTCCCGCAGGTAAAATATGTCTTTCATGTCAGATTTTTGTTGTGTTGAAGTTTCTTTTTGAGATGCATTATGCATGTAATCCCTGCTATCCTTCAAAAATATTTCCCTTGCTTATCAAGTCCTTCACAAATAATATGCAGATGTGGTAGATCACATGTCCAAAGCCAGCTACAGCAATGTCTCCCATCCCGTAGTCACTGTACCAGGTGACTTTATCACTCCCCACCAAGAGCTGATGTCTCATTCTCATCGCCGTGAATCTGGGCTGACGCTGTGAGTGCTTTGACTGACACAGAGCAGTAGAAGTCATGTTTTGAGACTGCAAACCTAGGCATGAAGAAGGACTGACAGGTTCTGCCTTTCTGCTCTGGGAAGTCCTGATGGTAAGCAGTCTGGCTACTGGGGATCCCTGAAGAAGAGGCCACAGGGAGAGGGAGAGGTCCTGAAGCTGTATATACTGAAGAGTCCAGCTGTGCCACGTTCCAGCTGCACACAGGCCCTAGCTAACCTGCCAGGCAAATGAACCCGCATGGCACGGCGAGAGGCAAGACCAGCAGAAGAAATAATCAGCTCCTCCTGAGTTGTATAATCATGAACAAATAAATAGTTGTTATTTTATTTTATTTTTTATTGATTTCAGAAAGGAAGGGGGAGAGAGAGAGAGAGAGAGAGAGAGAGAGAGAGAGAGAGAGAGAAACATCAATGATGAGAGGAAATCATTGATTGGCTGCCTCCTGCATGCTGGACTGAGCCCGCAACCCAAGCATGTGCCCTTGACAGGACTCGAACCTGGGACCCTTCAGTCCGCAAGCCGATGCTCTATCCACTGAGCCAAACCAGCTAGGGCAATAGTTGTTATTTTAAACTACTAATTTAACTTAATTAAATAGATTATTTTATTTGTTGGCAGTATTACAGATGTCTCTCATTTTCTTCCTTTTGGGCCCTTCCCACCCAAACCCTGCCCCACCCCAACCTTCTTTATGCTATTGTCTGTATCCATGGGTTATGTATATATACACGTATATGGTCTTTGGTTAATCTCTTCCTGTTCCCCCCCCCCCCCCGAGATCTGTTATTCTGTTCTATGTAATCGTATCTCTGGACCTATTTTGCTCATCAGTTTATTTTGTTCATTAGATTCCACAGATAAGTGAGATCACGTGATATTTGTCTTTCTCTAACTGACTTATTTTGCTTAGAATAATAGTCTCCAGGTCCATCTATGTTGTCTAAAAGGGCAAGAATCCTTCTTTTTTTTTACAGTGGCATAGTATTCCGTTGTGTAAATGTACCACAGCTTTTTTTTTTAAAATCCTCATCTGAAGATATCTTTTCCATTGATTTTCAGATAGAGTAGAAGGGAGGGAGGAGGGGAGAGGGAGAGAGATAGAAACATGGGCTTGAGAGGCATACATATAGTGGTTGCCTTCTGCACCACCCTGACCTCACTCCCCACCTGGCCTGAGGATTGAACCTGTAACTGAGATATGTGCCCTTGACCGGGAATTGAACCTGAGACCCCTTGGTCTGCAGGCTGATGCTCTAACCACTTAGCAAACTGGCCAGGGCTGTACCACTGCTTTTTTGTCCATTCATCTACTGATGGGCACTTGGGCTGTTCCCAGATCTTAGCTATTGTAAATAATACTACTATATTCAAAAGGATGGATATATTCTTTCTGATTGGTGTTTCTAAGAATATATTCCCAGAAATGGGATCACTGGATTGGATGGCAGATGGCATTTTTAATTGTTTGAGGAACCTCCATACTGTTTTCCACAGCGGCTGAATTTTCACCAGCAATGCATAAAGGTTCCCTTTTCTCCACATCCTCACCAGATCTTGTTGTATGTTGATTTATTGATGGTGGCCATTCTGGTATGTGTGAGGTGATACCTCATTATAGTTTTTAATCTGTATCTCTCTGATTATTAGTGACCATGAGCATGTTTTCATATACCTATTGGCCATCCGTATGCCCTCTTTGGAGAAGTGTGTATTCAAGTCTTTGCCCATTTTAAAAATTGGATCATTTGTCTTCCTGGTGTTGAGTTGTATGAATTTGTTGTATATTTTGGAAATCAAACCTTATCTGATGTATCACTGGCAAATGTGTTTTCCCATACTGTACGGTCCCCTTTCATTTTGTTGGTGATTTCTTTTGGTGTGCAGAAGCATTTTAGTTTGTAGTCCCATTTGTTAATTTTTTCTTTTGTTTCTCTTGCTCTTGGTGATATATCGGCAAAAATACTGCTAATTGTGATGTCTGAGATTTTACTGCCTATGTTTCCTTCTAGTAATTTCATGGTTTTGCAACTTACATTTAAATCTTTTATCCATTTTGATTTTGTTCATGTGTGTGGTGTAAGTTGGTGGTCTAGTTTCATTTTTGCATGTACCTGTCCAATGTTGCCAATACCATTTATTGAAAAGACTGTCTTTACCCCATCATATGCTTTTGCCTCCTTTGTCAAATATTAATTAACCATATTAGCACGGGTATTTCCTTTCGTTTAAAGGCTGAATAACATTCCATTGTATGTACATGCCACATTTTGCTTGTCCATTTACTCACTGATAGACAATCTGTTTACTACTTTTATTTACACTGTTTAACTACTTTGAATAATGCTGTTTAACTACTTTGAATTTACACTGTTTAACTACTTTGAATAATGCTGCTTATGAATATGGGTACAAATATCTCTTTTAGTCCCTGCTTTCAATTATTTTCTCTTAAATTTAAAAAAAAATATATTTTATTGATATTTTACAGAGAGGAAGGGAGAGAGATAGAGAGCCAGAAACATCAATGAGAGAGAAACATCGACCAGCTGCCTCCTGCACACTCCCCACCAGGGATGTGCCCGCAACCAATGTACATGCCCTTGACCGGAATCGAACCCGGGACCTCCCAGTCCGCAGGCCGACGCTCTACCACTGAGCCAAACCGGTTTCGGCTCTCTTAAATTTTTTAAATAAAAACTTCTATTAAGATACAAATAAAGTTGCATATATTTGTGCATCCAGCAGACTTTTCTGTAGGATGTAAGCTCAGCAGAAAAAGTTGGAGGTATCACACTACCTATCAAGTTATACTACCAGGCCATAATACTGGTAATTAAAACAGCATGGTATTGGCATAAAAACAGGTATACAGAGTAGGGCAAAAGTAGGTTTACAGTTCTTTGTATGGAAAATAGTACAATAATTAATAAATAATAAGAATAAACTCTGTGTTTGGGTACTCACAACTGTAAATATACATTTGCCCCACTCTGTATAGATCAATGGGACAGAATGGAGAGCCCAGAAATAGACTCATGTCTACATGGTCAATTGACATTTGACAAAGGAGGCAAAAACATACAAAGGGGTAAAGACAGCCTATTCAATAAATGGTATTGGGCCCTGACCGGTTTGGCTCAGTGGATAGAGCATCGGCCTGCAGACTGAAAGGGACCCAGGTTTGATTCCAGTCAAGGGCATGTACCTTGCTTGTGGGCACATCCCCAGTAGGGAGAGTGTAGGAGGCAGCTGATTGATGTTTCTCTTTCATCGATGTTTCTAACTCTCTATCTCTCTCTCTTCCTCTCTGTAAACAAACAAACAAACAAACAAACGAATGAATGAATGAAAAGAGCAAAAATAATTAAAAAAAATAAATGGTGTTGGGAAAATTTGGACAGATATATGCAAAAAAATAAAACTAGACCACCTTCTTACACAATATAAAAGAACCAACTCAAAATGGATTAAAGATTTATATGTAAGACCCAAAACCATAAAATTCCTAGAAAACAACATAGACAGTAAAATCTCAGACATGTCTCTTAGCAATGTTTTTCTGATATACCTTCTTGGGCAAGGGAAACAAAAGAACAAATAGGACTACATCAAACTAGAAAGCTTCTGCACAGCAAAGGACTCCTGTGGAGCTCTCAGCCTGCCACTGCTCTTCTCTGCAGGGCCCATTAGAATGTTCTCTGCACTGTTGCAGTCTAACCTTCAGCCCAGGACCGTGGGGCAAACCCACTCAGACTTCTGCCATCCCTTCCCCCATTCCCTATAAATTCCAGCTGCTTCACCCGAACTCCAGGATCTGCTTCTACACGTCACAGAGTTCAGAGTTCTCTGCTCCCGGTGCTGCAGTTCGAGTGTGTCCCTGGGCTGGAAGCCAGGCTAAATTGGGGCTCATTTCGAGTATTTCCCTTTTCTCTAGGATTACCACATTCTGTTTCCTGTTGTCCAATGCTTGGAAACATGTGCTTAATATATTGAGTTCAGGGAAGCTAGGGCTGGTACCAGTTACTCTGTCAAGGTTGGAAACTGAAGTCTGAATTTTGGATTAAGTAGCAAAAGTTTTCAGAACTGCACAGAATTTTTACACTATTGTGTGGTTTTGTGGTCTTGTTTACATAAAATGATAGCCTTTTATAGCCTGAAGGAATTGTAAAAATATTTTCATTTATTACTTTTAGAGATGAGAAAACAGAGGAGACCCAAAAGGGTAGAGATTTGTCAAGGTGAAAAGCTAGGGGAATGGCAGAACTAGTTTTATCTGGTCCTCTTCATTTTTAAATATAGTGCTTCCTGTGGAAGGCAGAGTTGATGGCTCCCTCTTCTTAACTCCCACTTTCTTGTCTTCGATTCCCATTGTTTGCAGACTCTCAGCCAGCCTCAGAATCACAGAGCAGTGTGGCAATTATGCTTGTTATTGATTAATGTCTCTCAGCTCCGAGCCCTATTTCTCAATACTCTGCTCTGTAATATTTTTCTTTTAATTGTGGTAAAATAGACTTAACATAAAAGGTATCATCTTAACATTTTAAAGTGTGCAATTATTACCATGAGCCACCTTCAAAACTTTTTTTGTCATCCCAACTAAAACACTGTACACAGTAAACACGAACTCCCCTCTCTCTCCCAGCTCCTGGTAATCACTATTCTGCTTTCAGTCTCTATATATTTGAGTCTTCTAGGTGCTTCATAGCAGTGGAATTACACAGTATTTCTTTTTTTTGTGTCCAGCTTATTTCATTTAACACAAAGCCCTAAGGTTCATCCATGTTGTAGCATGTGTCAGAACAATATTCCCTTGTATGTAGATACCACGTTTTGTTTATTGATTTGTCTATCAGTAGACACTTAGGTGGTTTCCACCTTTTGGCTATTGTGACCATGGATGTTCAAGTATCTGTTCAAATCCCTGCTTTTGATTCTTTTGGAACATACCCAGAAGTGGAATTGCTGAATAAGGGTAAGTTTGGCCTGATGGAGGAGTCATCATTCAATGATCCTGTTCTCAAGGAGGTGAAAGTGACTCCAGGTCAGAGGTTCCCCGTGAAGAGCAGTTAAATGGTCATAGCTTTATTCTCCTCTTTTATTAGAAATCTGATGATCCTGAGGATTCCCTGGGCCTCTTTCTCCCTCTTCCTGGAAGCAAAGTTGAGAGTCTGAGTGGATCCTCCAACAAAGATGGAGGGGAGAGAAAAGCTCTTCTTTCAGATTAAGGTCTACCCAATGGTGAGGAACAGTATGAGAGATGCTCTCTGCCAAATGCTATATCTGGAACATCAAGTGCAAAAGGATCTTTTCCTAAAAGTTTAAATTTAAGCACTGTTTTTGTTAATTTTTGTCTTATGTAAGAATTTTCTTTTTTAAAAACAATATTTTTGTTGTTGTTAATGCTCACCCAAGGACACTTTTCCCATTGATTTTTTAGAGAGAGTGGAAGGGAGAGGGAGAGACAAAGAAAGAGAAACATTGATGAGAAAGGGACATCAATTGGTTGCCTTCAGCATGCTCCTTGGGGGCTAGGGATCAAACCTGCAACCGAGGCATGTTCCCCTGACCAGGATCAAACCTACAACCCTCAGTCTGCAGGCTATTCACTAAGCCAAACTGGCTAGGGAAGAATTTTCTTTCTTTAAATCATTGAGGTTTCTTTTAGCAGTCTAAGCTGTCAACCACTTATCATGTGAAATTTTTCTCACGGGAAATAATCTGCCCTTGATAAGAATGAATGGCTCTTTCCAATTCTTCAAGATCTTTGGCTCACTTTCTATTGGTCTCCAGCACTTCAGCTAATGGCTGACCTAGCTTTTCACCTGCTTTAGAAAGTTTTCCTCTTTCTTTAACCAGTTGTTTTCTTCTACTGTCGACTTCCTGTGAAATATCACTTCATTTCCTAGATACAGCTCAGTCATTACTGTAAGTTTGTGCTGAAGCCTTTGATTCTTATTTCCAAGACGTTCATTTTCTCACTGCAGAGATGCTGTTCAAGTCTGGAGGTTTTGTTTTTTAAATATACATTTATTTCAGAGAGGAAGGAGAGGGAAAGAGAGAGAGAAACATCAATGATGAGAGAGAATCATTGATTGGCTGCCTCCTGCATGCCCCACACTGAGGATTGAGCCTGCAATCCGAGCATGTGCCCTGACCAGGAATTGAACCGTGACCTCTTGGTTCATAAGTCAATGCTCAATCACTGAGCCATGCTGGCAGGCAAGTCTGGAGATTTTTAACACACTCTGTAAGCTCTTTCTTTTTTTAATCTACTTCAGTTACTTAGTGTATATTTGACTTCGTTCTTCTTCTAGGGTTTTTAAAGAAGTCTTAAAAACACTAGCAGCATGATTCAACTTCTTCAAAGTTCCTTTTTTTTGGGGCGGGGGGAAGGTGATTCCCTAAGCGTGCACTATTTTCTGAATCATTCTTCAGTTCCAATTCTAGTTTTCATCCATTAAGTCTTCTCCAAGCACAGCAGTCCAATCTTGCATCTTTAGCAAGTGTTCAGTCAGGATTTTGATCTGATTTTATCACATAGAACTTGTTTTACATATATTTTGGAGTCTTCAAATGTTATTTTCTGTTTATTAAATTCCCTCACTTGTTTGTTCCACTCTTCAGCTTCTTGTAAAAGCTGTTCTGGCTTACCTGAAGTTGGAATTTTCATTTAAAACATTTCTTTAGCTATCTTAAGTCATTCTTCATTCATCTGAAACATTTTGAAGGTCATTTGGCTTCAATTATTTGTGAAATGAGTGATTTTGGTTCATCTTCTTTTATTTTTTTTTATTTTTATTTTTTTTAAACAAATTCACATTTTATTTACGTTGAAATAAACTGTACAAAATTGACTTTCTTCACCAAAAATAACAGCAATATTTTCTGTATTATTCCTAGATAAACTACAAAACACATTTTTGTAGGTTGTCTAGGTTTTGCTTATAAATCAAGACGAGGCAGTAGATATAGTCATGGAAAAAGACAGAATAAAACAGACCAATCTGTTGTCAATATCCATGGCCTCTGATCCTGTCTTGACCATGAAACAGAAGTGTTCAACATATACTTGCTAAAAAGCTTATGAAGATATAGGCTCAACAAAGGAATGTAAACAGCAACACCCAGATGTGGAACAATGGCAGGTTCTTCCTTCAATGTTTAACAGTAACTTGTTTAAGATTATCGAATAAAGACAAAATCTATACCGAAATCCTTGTTTGACAAGCTCACATTTCTTTCACTATCTAATAATTTAACTGTTCATTACAGATTTTTAATAGCATACTTAAAACTCTTGCTATTCAAAGGTTAGTCATGAGCTTCATTGTATAATTTTATGAAACCTATTACCCCATACCTTCTCAAAACTTATTTCTTCAAAGAACTGGTAACTCAATACCCAACAACTGGATCCACAGTGATAAAAAATGTTATTTCTAAAATGACTTAACTAAAACAATACCAAAGTGCCATTAGCAGAGATCACGCAGAAGTGCAATGTAGCACTTTCAACGCTACCCTCTGGAAGAACAGTTAGTTCTCCAAAACAAATGGGCCATTTAAACAGTCAGATTATCCATGGCTAATGTATTCAAGATATTCAGTGATTAAGTGGCCTACATGTATTTTATAGCTTTTCTATGTTTTCAAATTTCCCAGATTTTTTCCAATATCAAATATAAGAGAAAACCCATTTTAAAAGTCTCTCAGGTATTTTCGATCATTTCCGAATTATCTGTAGGAAGCTCTGACTTAGTTGTATAGAGTTTGATATATGTGTCCACCATTAAATCCAAATCATGTTTTATATCAAAATTTATGTTAAGCAAAGCTAAGTTACTTGACCTTTGGTCTGTCAAAGTGTTCCTCAGGTATGCTTTCAGACGCTTTCGCCCATTTTCATAGCGTTCATTCTCAACCTTCATCACAGGAAGAATACACAGGACCTTCAGCAGTGCATAGACATTAGGAAAAAACTTGATGTCTGGCAGGTGCAGGGCTTCATAGATGGTGGATGGAAGCTCTATATCTTTCCCTCTGTGTTTCCACTTGATTCTCCAACAATGCAATTCAGCTGAGAGTGTGTCAGGATTGGGTAAGTCGCTTCTGTACATGTCAGCATGGTGCTCCTCCGATGTATTGAATTTGAGCTGTCCCATGACAGAGGGGACCAGGGATAAGCATTTAAGAGCTTTGAGGTGCTGTTCTGAGAATATATCCTTCAGTTCCTGAATAATGTGCTCCACTGTTGGAACACTGAGAGCTTCTTTATAGTAACTCTCAGAGGACAGCTGAGAGTCCAGGTTCCCTTGATGAGCTCTGCGGAATTTCCCAGGGAGCTTCATCTGAATATCAAGTTTGGTTGCCAAATTGGTGGCTTCCTCAAACCAAAATTCATGATACACTTCAATATTTTCCATCACTTCGTTTAGCGAATGCAGCACCGCAGTCAAGCTACTGGCTGCAAAGAAGACATCAGAGGTCTGACCCTGGAGATTTTTCCCAAAGGCTCTTGTAAAAGATAGAACATTCTTAAGAACGACAATGGTAACAACGAAATCAAAATCTGTTACTGCACTACAGAGTACAAACGCTCGGCCTGCTATACAGTTATTCCATCTAATATTTGTATCATTATTTATACCATCTAAACATAAAACAAGTGCTTGTAGGAGGTCCACTAAAACTTCAAAAGCATCATGCCTGCCTGTCCACTGAGAATGGCAAATTTCCTTCAGTTCTTTACCCCTTTCTTCATTGTTCTGAAAGAGGACAGAAATGACATTGTCAAGCTCTAAAAGCAGTTGTGGTGATCGATGGAAAAAAGAACAAACTTCCTCAATTGTTCCTAACGCAACAGACACTCCCGTAACAGGCACCGATTTTGCCAACCACATATTTAAGGCACAGGAAGAGCAGAGTGTGTAGACAGCTTGAGGATATTTCTCCAAAAGTCTAGAAGCAACAACTTTCATTTTGGAAGAAAATCCACTGGACACAATGTAAGCCTGGCCACGACAATATTCCATGTTCAATCCCCACTTTTCAGTTATCGTAGTGTGAAATTTCATAGCCAAAATTTCCGCATCAGCTTCATAAGGCAGGAAACCCACAAATTCCTCTCTCAGGTTATGAGCTTCGTCAACAAACCGCACCAACACGGGCAGGTGCTCTTCCCCGGCTATGTCCACTACGTCGTCAGTGATAATGGAAAAGAAGTGAGCGTCTCTCACTTCCCTGAGCGTTTCTTCCCGAATGCAGCTCTCGCAGATCTCTAGCATCTGCTTCTGCTGTGCTTTTGAACAGAACAGTGTGTTGACTGCTGTTGTCTCAAAGCGCTTTCTCAGAACCTCTTCACCTGAATTTATCCGGCACTCCAACAGTGCCTGAAAGTTATCAGGAGCAAAGAGACCTTCTGGGATTTCATCAGCTTCATGTCCATCTAGAGGTATGTTTTGTTTTCCCATAAGAATCAAAATTTCAAATAAAGATTTTAAGTATTCTTTGTTTTCCTTCTCTTCAAGGGTTAAAGGTAAAATGTCTTCATCCTGATCTTCACCCCCTTCTGTATTGGAGTTCTGAGAATTGCTGTTATTGATCTCTTTATGTTTTTGTTCCTGTTCAGAAGTTTCGTCAATTTTTTTCTGTTTCAGTGTCCTGATTTCATCTTCACTCAATTCTTTTATTCGTTTTCTGTGTCTACTGTGTGGATTGTTCAAGTGACTGGTAAGATCAAATATTGTTGGTATTGCATTATCTCGAAGAACTGTCCTATAAGGACTAGTTCTACAGATCATAGAGGTCTCAAAGTGTTTGGCACATAATCGATAATGTTTATTTAGTTGATCAGGTGTTTTATCTTCTAAGTCTGCTCGCCTACAATTTTCCACCCACTTCTGGCATCTGGCCGGGTCCCTCGGGAACCTGAAGAAGGCCAGGTCCGACTGCGTGCTCTTCCGCGTGCAGTTGGGGGCCGCGCAGAAGTTTGGCATCGTCGCCCGCCCGCCCGCCCGCCCGTCGGGGCCGGGGAGGGGAGCGCCGGGCCGGGCCCTCATCTTCTTTTAAAAAAATATATTTTATTGATATTTTACAGAGAGAAAGAAGAGAGGGATAGAGAGTTAGAAACATCGATGAGAGAGAGAGAGACATCAATCAGCTGCCTCCTGCACACCCCCAACTGGGGATGTGCCTGCAACCAAGGTACATGCCCTTGACTGGAATCGAACCTGGGACCTTTCAGTCTGCAGGCCGACGCTCTATCCACTGAGCCAAACCGGTTTCGCCTTGGTTCATCTTCTAAGGATTATATCCTTTTTGAAATATCCATCAATTCTTTTTCATAATGTTTAGATTTCTCTTCATTTTTTTCTTTCTGGAAAGAGTATTTCATCCGCAAATTCAGGTTTGGAACTGTTCTCAACTCCCATCTTCTGAGCATTACAATAGGGCCCACAGACGATTCCAAATTACATTTTTATTGAAAGCAACTTCTGTAAGAAGCTTGGGGAAATTACCAAATTACAAAAATTGGGGAATGTTTGCCACCTGCCTTTGCTATTTCCTTTCCAAGGCTTTCATTTTACCACTTTTAAGAGGCTAAGTCATCTTTCATAGACCCTTCCCCTTAGCTGATTGCCTACACTCCCTTCTATTTCCCCTTTCCTAAACTTAGCTGGGTTTCTGTTACAGTTTTGCAAACACCATTCTCCTCTAGGTGCCAAGAGAAATTGGCCAGAGGGTTAATGTGTTAATGGTGCTAGTGGGTATGTGGTTAACCTTCTCAATCATTTACAGTCAGTAGCCATAGGACCCATGTCACACTCCTTCCCCTCCCCCCAAAGTAGTTACTGCCAAAAAAACCTGTTGTTTTCCATTAGAGGTTGAGGGGAGGTGAGAAACCAGGAAGCTGAGATTTCTGAGAGGATCTGGGAAAAGAGCAAAGATCATCTATATGCTGTGAAGTGGTTTTCACACACAACTGATAAATCATGCTGTTCCTGAAATTAAGATGTTGGCATTGAACAAGCACAAATGCAGACTAAATATATGATTGTCTCAGCCTGATTAACATCCCAATGGCCTGAACAATAGTTCCACATAGTGAGAAGGGCTGCGGTATGCTTGGTCTTGTCTTGCTTGGGAATATTGTGAGACCTAGTCAGTCAGTATAAGAAAAATAACTGGAAGGTGAAGTGCTATCTGATAGTACTTAAAGAATTCTTCCAAAACATACAGATTCAATGAAAAGAGGAAAAATTGAGTACAGATAACCCCAACATTGAAAAACAAAACCTGTTTCTAGAGAAACAGCAATATTTCCCTTTTTAATACAAGCAGAAGGTAACAATGAACTTTGAGAATTCCAATACTTGAACTCAAGAGTCAGGAGTTGAGTAAATTCTCTTATTTTTGTAGATTTAACAAATTAACTCCCAAGTCTGCTTTTGGCGAAGCTTGCACATTCTGAAATAACAGACATTTGCAGCTCAAAATTTTGAATTTCCTAAATTACTTTTCTATAAAAGTCTTCTTCGTTTTTCATTATTATTATTATTATTACAGAAAAAATGGTCATGCCTCATAATTTCAGAGATCACTGATAAACAAACACAAAAGCAAAAAGACGATGACTGCACCCCCTTAGTGCATAGGCTGTTGCTGTTATCATGTTGGTATTTGTCCTTTGAGATTTCTTTTCAGAGAGCATTTTCTTCTACTAAATGGGATAATGCCATAAACCCTATGAGGAAACATGCTTTTCTCACTGCCCAATGCATCTTGAGCATGTTTGCAGGTCAGCAGTGTACTGCCAGGGCTATGCAGTGTTAGGGGCTGCGTTCTAAGCCAAGCACTGTGCTTCTGGGCTGGTTTGTCAACATTAGCAAGACTGGCCGAGTTCCTGCCATGATGAAGCTGGCAGTTCGGTGAGAAAGACACAGGAAAGTGTAATGCACCACACAGCGATGTGGAAGAACAGGTGTATGATAGAACTGTACATGGCTTTTTGGAAGGAGGAGTACTGAAACCGAGACTTGAAAAATAAGTCAGATGGATATATTTTTCAAGTCAGACTTGAAAAATATATCCATACCAGGATAGCAGGAGGGTGTTGCAGGCAGAGGGGGTCACACTGGCACTAAGGTTTTGTGAGGAATAAAGCATTCCAGGCTCAGGAAATCAAGCGGAGGACAGTATACATGTGACCAGTGAGTTAGGGAGGAGGCTAACCAACTACCCAGTCCAGGTCAAATGTGAGATAAGCACCATAATGTGAGACCAGGTGCTCAGATTGTACCCTCGGTGCATTGAGAAGCTGTGAAAGGTTTGAGCAGGAGAATGACCTTCAGATTTGGGTTTTGGGAAGATGACCAGGATTAGAACTGAAGTGTAGAAAGGGGCTTGGTTGGGCCCACAGTGTGACAATGACACCAGAGAAGGCGCCTCTATAGAGTTCGGAAAGTAGAGATAGAGATAAACAAGGTTCGTTCAATAAATCCTTAGGAAGCAGATAGGAAAGTGCTTTCATTGCATTCTTCACTGAGATTGAGAACTCAAACAGAAGAACCAGGATTGGAAAGGGGGATGTAGATGGTGGGCTTAGCACGGGGCATGTGAAATTGGGGTGCTTATAGCCTTTTCCTGTGGAGACACCAGCAGGTGAGCTAACTACGTACTTGGTTTTGAGTTTGAGGTCGCAGATATATATTCGATATCTTTTGCTGGCATCTCTATGTTCCTGCTCTTTTGAAAGAATTACAGCGTATTATATGCACTTTGCTCTCTTTTTATCTCAGTCCTTATAAATGCTATTATCTCGGCCTGGAAGATTCTTTTTTCTCCCTTATGTTTTTCTCCTACTTAATTTCAACTCATACTGATGACATGACTTCCACCAGGAAGTCATCCCAGATGCACCTGGATCTGATTTAGGGGCCTGACCGACACATTCCCAGACCATCCTATATCCCAGCACTTGTCACGTCATAACTGCTGATTTTCTTCTTTGTGTTCTCCCCAATGTTTATAAACTTCATGAGAGAAAGTGTTGCCAGAGAAATTAGTGGGCCAGATTTCCTCACCACTTATGGGAGTGGGGTTCTTCGGGTACTGCTGAAATAAACATTTTCAGCGGCCCCTACAGGAGGATTAGATGTGGTAAAAGACTTTCTTAGCATGGAGTTACATTTCTCAGGTTCCAAAATTCCATGTCCCTTAAGATAGTCCTGGAGGAGGTGCTGTTGGGGGATCAGTAGAGCCAAAAGCAGAACCAGAGTTCAGAGCTTCTGTTCCATGTTACAACCGGGTCCAGTTCAGCATCGGGCTAATTAATGTCTGTTAGTCCATTATGTGGACTCGGCATGGCTATGGGCCACGTGAGCCAATGTAGGGGAACGTGTCCCCTGCAACAGGAGTCCTAAGAGCACCAAGAGCCAGGAGCAAGAGAGCCAAACAAATGAACTCCCTTTTTCTAGGAGTTTAAGTATTCAGGTTTCTCCTCCTCACAGTGGCCACACCTATTCTGGCCACTGACTCATTCCCAGAAGTGATTGACAAGTAAGCACTCTCCTATGTCACTCAGACCTTACTGGGCATGCGTCCAAACTGCCTTTGTCCAGTCCCTTCCCACGTCGATCAGCGGGAACAGACTGGGAGAGTGTTAAACTACAGCTTTCTAGCAAAACTGTATAAATGGCATACCTATAGGATCTAGTCTTTCCTGTATTCCTTTCCTGTTAATAATAGCCAGGTTATTACAACAGTATCAAAAAGATTTTGTCAGAATTGTCGAAAGCTTTATTGCCAGTACCTCCTATGGTCCTGGCCCTGAAGAAGTATTAGTAAGTCAGTGTTGAGTGAACCACGAGTAATTGAAAGACAGACTTAGAAAGAAGTGGAGGAATTCTGAGATTTAATATTAAGTGGTGGTGGTAAAGGGGGGGGGGGCAGAAGATACTGAAGGAGGCAAAGCCAGGAGTAAGGGTAACTTATCTACTAATTTTAAGCAGAATTTATTAAACTAATATTGTTTGATATTTAGGTCTTCCCAACATTTTCTTAACAATTTGCTATTACAAACAGTGTTATCATAAATGCTTTTCTACATATAAATTTTGTGCCCATTTTAAATTATGTCCTTAGAGTAAATTGATAAAAGTGGAATTGCTGTGTCAAAATTTTCATTTTATTATATTTTTTTGATATCTAGGATTTATCCACCAGGAACATTGTATCATATTTGTGGTTATTTCTCAGCCCTGAAGTATTTAACATTTTTAAAAAGAATAGTTTATTAATTTTTTATTTTTTTATATATATATATAGAGAGAGACAGAGAGAGAGAGAGGAAGGGAAAAGAAGACAGAGAGAGAAATAATAATCAGCTTCCTTCTTTATACCCCCTAACTGGGATGGATCCTACAATCCAGGTATGTGCCCTGGCCAGGAATTGAACCAGCAACCTCCTGGTGCATGTGATGACACCGAACCAACTGAGCCACGCTGGCGAGGGCTTAACATCCTATATAATAAAAGGGTAATATGCAAATTGTGCCCTTGAGCAGGAGTTTAACCAGGGGGTAGGGTTGGCTGGCCAACCTCCTGTGTCCCCTCCTCCCGGGCCAGCCTGACCCCATCAGCCTCCAAAGGGGTGTGCTGACTGGACCCCACACATGCACCGGGCCTCTAGTTTTAATATAAAGCTCTTATTCATTTATTTATACTTTTTTATTGTGGCAAAATATGAATGATATACAATTTTCTATTTTAATTATCTTAAGTGTACATGCCAGGGGCATTAAATACATACATAATGTTGTACAACTTCACCACTGTCTATTTTTTAAATTTTCATCACCCCAATCAGAAAATCTATGCTTATTAAACAATACTTCCCCATTCCCCTCCTTCTCAATTATTTCAGAAAATTATTTGCATTTCTTTGGAAGGAATTTTGTGTCTTATTGCCATTTTATTCAACAATGGGAATGTTAACTCTTAAAACTTCTGATTCTGCATTAAGCCAATTACTAGGAAAATGGGTGAATAGTTATATATCTATGTGCCAAAAAATGAAGTTTTGAGAATGTAATATTCAGGCCTAAAATGCCATAGAATAGCTAGGCCTTAGGGTTTTGGAAAACCAGAAGAGCATCTTTTTGTAATATTCAAGAGTTTTTTAATCAAGCTGAGGATTTTTCATCTAGTAATCCTATATAATAAAAGGCTAAAATGCCAATCGTCCCTTCCAACCAGAGTTCGACCAAGAGTTTGACCAGAAGGCGGGTTGGCCGGCCAATCACCTGAGGCCCCTCCCCCAGCTGGCCTGGCCCAATGGCCTTGATTGGGGCAGGCCAGCTGAACCCCACTCATGCACAAATTCATGCACTGGGCCTCTAGTATAAAATAAGCGAAGACCAACATATTTAAGATTTTGGAAGTTTATCCTAAACTAGAAATTATCAAAATACAGAGGAGGTCTTTTTGTTTTTACAGGTGAATTTTGTAATCCTAAGTATTGATGAGGGGTGGTTTAACCTAAGTGGTAGCAATTTTTTAAAAATTTATTAAGGTATTATATGTGTACATAGCTTACCATTGCCCCCCCCTCCTTCCCCAGAGTTCTGTGTTCGTTGGTTGTACTTATATGCATGCATACCAGTCTTTTGGTTGTTCTCTTATCTCCCCCCAGGTCTCTTTCCCCTCCCCACTGTCATTTGACAATCTGCTTGTTTTATGGTGACTATCTCAGGACCACACGAATAGAGTCCACTACTCCTCTGGTTCACACTGCCCCTCCCCCCCCGGGTCCCACTGCTTCCTCCGGGCACACGGCTCTCCCGGGACACACGATCCCCTGGGACACACGGCTCACCTGGGGCACATGGCCCCCTGGGGAACACGGCTCTCCTGGGAATGTGGTAGCAATTTTAAGAAAAATAAGAAGGAACATTTTGTCTTTGCTTTGTAATGATTTCCCAGAAACAAAGATTGGATTAATTTTTTTAAAAAAATTTCTATGGCACCTTCTGGGGTGCTTTCATGAAAAGTCAGAATAACCAAGAATGAGACACCATGAAATGGAGAGGACCATATATTTGGACTTGATAGGGATCCGGAGACCCACTTAAAACAATGGCAGCTTGCAACTCTGCTAATTACTAGCTCTTGCTTATCTTTTTCTGTTAGAATTACTAAGCAAAAAAGGTATTGTATTGAACCTCTGCATAACAGGAGGGAGAATTTATGGGGGATTAACTTTCTTTCATCTTTTTTTACCTTTAAGTAGAGGAACAAGTCTAGCAAAGTGAATTAAAAAGAGGTACTTTCTTAAAGGCTTTGAAGTTTTCTTTGCAAACAGAGTTGAATTGAATTGAGCATTTTCCCTTCAAAGTGAGAGCCTTGCAAGCAAGTTTTCTTTATAGATTCCTTGCTCTTTGTGAGTCAGCAGAGGTTATACAGTAAAAAAGAGGATCTGATAAGGAGTGGGAGCAAGCCAACCACCCCTTTAGAATATTAGTAAATGCTGAGGAGCTCATGAAATGACAATTTCTCTAACGATTAAAAAGTCCTCCTTCTGCACTTGGAAGCATTGAAACCTTGGGATGGTGATAAGGTTAACAAAAAACAACAACAAAATCCACGTAGTAATACAACCCTAAGTGTCTGCATCTCATTGCTATTTATTTTTTAAAATGTATTTTTATTGATTTCTGAGGAGAAGGGAAAGGGTGAAAGCGATAGAACATCAATGATGCATGAGAATCATGGATCGGGTGCCTCCTGTACACCCCACACTGGCGGTTGAGCCACAACCTGGGCACATGCCCTGACTGGGAATCGAACCGTGATCTCCTGGTTCATAGGTTGATGCTCAACCACTGAACCACACCGGGCAGGCCATCTCAGTGCTATTTAAATTCAGCTAGATGCTGTCCAATGGTGGGGCTTGCTATGCATTAGTAGCTGAAAAAAACACACAACAAAATCATGTGTAAGCCAAAACTGGTTTGGCTCAGTAGATAGAGGTTTGGCCTTTGAACTGAAAGGTCCCGGGTTCAATCCCGGTCAAGGGCATGTACCTTGGTTGCAAGCACATCCCCAGTAGGGGGTGTGCAAGAGGCAGCTGATTGATGATTCTCTCTCATCAATGTTTCTAACTATCGCTCTCTCTTCCTCTCTGTAAAAAATCAATAAAATATATATATTTTAAAATCATGTGTAAGATGTTTCAAAAATAGCCAATATTGACGTCTTATGTAAGTCACCAGTTTAGATGACCACACCACATTCAGAATACTTTCCTAACTGAGTGTGCACCCTGCAGTGGGCTTACAGCAGTCTTGGGGCCACGGCAGCTCAGCCACTTGTCAGCTTTCATACCGGACAGGCTTTCTGGGACTCAGTTTCCTCATCTGTGCAATGGAGGCATCAGTGGGAAACAATTCAGGATGCTACTTGGTGTAGTGGCAGGGAATTAATGACAAGATACACTTTCTGTGCTTTTGAGATACTTTGCCTGCACTTTAATTTACTAAGAAGAAAAAGAGACTATTTGGATTCAGTGAGGCCATGTGTGGAAACAGCCCAGCTCACATCTCTGGGGTGGCATTGGAAGTGCTCTTACTTGGGCAGCTCCTGGCCTAGGTGCTGGCACAGCCACAGGGCCTGCCCGGGTTCGCCTTCCCTTGGGGTAAAATGAGAGGTGTCGGGCCCAGCCGGTTTTACAGACTCCGATGTTCGGATCTCAGAAGCAAGCAGGTACTTTACTCAGAGTTGAGCTCTGGAGAACAAGAAAGGATTGGGAACTTTTCCTGTTGGCTGGGACCAGAACGGGAGTCCGTCACAAGTGAGGCCGTGAGCTTTGCCTGTGGTCCCCCTGGTGCTCCCGTGGGGGGACCCCCTCTGCTGGGAAAACCAAGGCAGCAGTCATTCTGGCTGAACTCGGTGGCCTCCTCTCTGCTGGCCCTTCGGTGTGTAAGGCTTTCGAGCTCCAGACTTTCTTCTCACCTTTATCTCCCTCTTCTCCTCCCATGTATACACATGCATACAAAATTTTAATGTAACCCCTTCAGTTCTACCATTGATGAGGTGCTGTAGCAACTTAATACTTGTTTATATTAATTAGCCTAGGGCAAAATTGGTTTCTCTTTCTTCTTTGGAATCCTCACTTTAGGATATGTTCATTGATTTTGGAAAGGGAGGGAAGAGGAGAGAAAGAGAAACATTAATATGAAAGAGAAGTATCCATCGGTTGCCTCCCATATGTGCCCCGACCAGGAATCAAACCCTAAACCTTTTGGGTTTACTCCAGTCAGCTGAACCACCCGGGCAGGGCCAAAATTGGTTTCATTTTACTCGTTTTGACCCAGGTCGTTGTGACCAGAGTCTCAGGGGAACCTTACTGCATGTCCCCAAGGAGCAATTATGGTATCCGCTAATTCATTCCTCACAGTGACTTCTTAGAACACAACTACTGTGAATAATGAGATCTGACGTGAATGTGTGCATGTGTGTACACAAACTTATGTACAGAATACACACACACACATAAAACCATCTTCAGGGAAAATAAACCTAATTGAGAAGGTAAAATATAAAAATAAATAAAGGCAATACAAATGGAAGCATTTGAGAGATGACCTAAAGAGACTGTGACAAACTGACAGGAATGGACCAAAGTATTCATGTGAAGAGTTTAAAGCCACAATGTGTAATTACCAGCTGACAAAGTTAACTTAAAATGACCCTTCTCAGAGGAGAGGCTTGTAACAGTTGGAGTTTTTCTATCATTTGACATGATGTCAAATGGCTTTATAACTTCAGAAATTCTGGCAGAAGCTCAGCCAAGTGCCAGTTTCCCCCAACTTCTTCCTTGATTTTAACACCTGACACTTGTAGAAGAGAGAATGCACAGCCACACAATGAAGCATTGACTCCATTTATTCGAAGTGTCTTGGACCTGATCAGTGATCCATAGGCTTTGTTCATGGCGAGGTGGGGAGTGGGGGTGGGGCTAAATCAGCTATTTCCCACCTCGTTCATCTCATGGCACACATAGACTAATTAGAGTGATACCAACTGTAAGATTCTTCCCCCCTCCCGACTGATGGGCGGAGTTTAACACATTACTGGCCCCTGTCACAGAGACATCTCCAAGACATTGAACCATCAATCAGCATGTGCCAAAGTGTCCTGGAGCCCACCCCTTCCTGTTCGCCCTGGGTCCAACCCCCTTCCCTTCCGGCCCTTAAAGGGACCCCCAGGCAAGCCACGTGCTGCTCCTCCATGTCCAGGAGGCAGCCCGGCTGGGTCCCCTGCTCCCTCCCCACTCCTTCAATCCTGATTTCTCTACCTCCGTAATGAGTCCCGCTAATTACCGGGGAATAAACTTTACTTTAAAATTCCCTGGTGGTCTGTCTCCTGTTCCCTTCAAACCTAACACCAACCTCTAGAATTTCTAATATTAAAAAGACTGGCAATGCCACATGTTGGGTAAGATATAGAGGAACTGGCACTGCCAGTGTGGCTCAGCTGCTTGGGCGTCATCCCATGTACCAAAAGCCTGAGGGTTGGATTTCTGGTTAGGGCACATGCCCAGGTTGTGGGCTTGAACCTGGTAGCGGGCATGGAGGAGGCAGCTGACCAATGTTATACTCTTGAATCAGTGTTTCCCTCTCTTCCTTTCCCTTCCTCTCTCTAGATATTAATTTTAAAAACTTAAATACAGAGAGAAGCTGGAGCTCTAATACATTGCTGGCGGGAATGCAAAATTGTACAGGCACTTTAGAAAACACAATGCATGGTTTCATTTCTATGAAATCCTAGCAATGGCAAAAAACTATTGTGCCAGTCTGTGCCTAGTAGTCGTACAAGTGTATATAATTGCTAAAAATTCATCCAACTTTACACTAAAAAGGAGGGAGCTTTATTGTAGGCAAATTATACCTTAAAAAATCTTGGAGGGAAAGTAAATTGATGATATTTACATTGGAACAGTAAATGTTGAGTAACTATTTTCTGTGGTAAATGGTATAGCAGTGCAGCTGACCTGCCATCTAATTGGACTCTTCAGCTTCTTTTAAAAAAAATATATTTTATGAGCCATGTGTCCCAGGGGGCCGTGTGCCCCGGGTGAACCGTGTCCCCCAAAGGGGCCAGGTGTCCCGGGTGAGCCGTGTGTTCCAGGGGGCCGTGTGCCCTGGGTGAGCCATGTGTCCCAGGAGGCACTGTGCCCCGGGTGAGCCGTGTGTCCCAGGGGAAGCAGTGGGACCCAGGGGGAGGGGCGGTGAGAACCAGAGGAGGAGCGGACTCTATTAGTGTGATCCTGAGATAGTCACCATAAAACAAGCAGACTGCCAAATGAGGAGCAGATTCTATTCATGTGGTCCTCAGATAGTCACGATAAAACAAGCAGATTGTCAAATGACAGCAGGGAGGGGAAGGAGACCTGGGGGGAGAAAAGGGAACAACCGAAGGGCTGGTATGCATGCATATAAGTACAACCAACAAACACAGAACTCTGGGAATGGAGGGCATGAATGGGAGGGGGGGCAATGGTAAGATATGTACACATATAATACCTTAATAAAAAATATATATATATTATTGATATTTTACAGAGAGGAAGAGAGAGAGATAGAGAGCTAGAAACGTCGATGATAGAGAAACATCTATCAGCTGCCTCTTGCACATCCCCTACCAGGGATGTGCCCACAACGAATGTACATGCCCTTGACCGGAATGGAACCTGGGACCTTTCAGTCCGCAGACTGACGCTCTACCACTGAGCCAAACCAGTTTTGGCAGACTCTTAGGCTTCTTTGCACCCAATTAAAAAAATCTTTTATTGTGGAAAGTATTACATATGTCCCTTTGTTCCCCCATGGACCTCGCCCACCTCCGCCCCCTGCCCCAGGCCTTCACCACCCTAGGAACCCATTTTTATGGTGGTGGTGGTGGTGTTTTTCAGGCATGTTTTAAAGAAAATAATATAAATCTTTAAAGTCTCTTTATGTAATATAAATATTATATAAATCCCTATGAATAGTCTATAAATCCACACCAGTTTGCTAATATGTGATCAACAATTTAAGTTGGAAAATAAAGACAGACTAATGGCTCCATATATTTTACTGCCTTTGCTTTAAGTATGTGTGCTGTTGGCTAAAGCACTGAAAACACACTGAAGGAAAGAACACTGCTAAAATATTGTACGTTCGTCACTGAGGAATATGAAAATCAAAGCTTAATTTGACAGCTTAAATGTTGTTCGCCCAACAGTAAACAGTGGTGTGTTGAGATAGTGACCTTTTTCCCTTGGGTCTTTGAAACTTGAGATCCACTTTGATTTTTTGAGCCAAAATGTCAGTGCATGAGAATATTGCCAGAATTAAGCACCAGCGGGACTAAGGAAGTCTATCCATCAATAGGGGCCCAAATTGTAAATCTCAGTGGGCAGAGACGGTTTTCAAAACACAATTTCTGAAAAACACTTTGTGTTTCTAACGTACAGTGTGGTGCATTAGGCGGGGCTTAGGAATCTGATATCCAGTAATGATCTATCTGTGGAAACAAATGGACCGGTGAATTTAAATGTCAAAGCACTCCCTTCTTCCCTCACCTCGGCTCCCCCCGCCCTCGCTTTCTCTTCTTATGCTTCTTTTGGTTCCAGGACCTCTTGTCCCCTGATTTCACTGATATCCATTTCCCCCAAATCTGATATTTTCTTATTTGTATATTCCACTAAGTGATAATAAAAAATTTGGTAAAATCACGTTTGTGGATGAAAGTATGGCATGGTAGGATCCTATAGCATTTGCAGGTTATAGTTCTAAGGGGCCTGTGGGAGTGGATTCTTGGGAACATTGAGCTTGCAAGTCACTCTGGGTTTGAATATTAGCTGTTGCTCTGTCCTTGACTATCAGCTAGTGCAGGGCTGGGCAAACTACGGCCCGTGGGGCGGATCTGGTGAGTAAAACTATTGAATTAAAAAAAAAAAAGACTGTACCCTTTTATGTAATGATGTTTACTTTGAATTTATGTTAGTTCACACAAACACTCCATCCATGCTTTTGTTCCGGCCCTCCGGTCCAGTTTAAGAACCCATTGTGGCCCTCGAGTCAAAAAGTTTGCCCACCCCTGACTAGTGTCTTAACATTCCCAGGCCTTAGTTTCCTCTAATGCGATTAATGTTTAAAGATTGTTGAGAGGATTAAGGAAAATATTGTACCTAACGTCCAAATGTCCCTGAAGTTTGCTACTAAGTCTGTAACATCCTAGTCTCCCATCTGCCAAATGAAAGGACCATCACCCCGTCTTTCTCTGGAGTTCCTAGGAACCCTGTTTCACTTATAAGCTGGGCGGTGGACTGCACATCCGCAGCCAGCTCTGCCCGGCTGTCCTTGGCCACCCTGCTCAGCTGGGTTGAGGATGAGCTGGCTAGCTGCCCTGGAGTGGTGCCTGTGCGGGCCTCTGGAGTGGTACCTGGAGCTTCTGTTCCACGTGCCTCCACTTCTCTGGTGCTCTGCATGGCATCTGGAGAGAGGAGGGTATTTTCTGTTTGTGTCTCTCCCCTCCACCCCACCCCTTTGCCCCAAAATCACAGGGATACTTGTCCCCTGGTACTAAAGGTGTCCTGGAATGCCCAGCTTTTCCTCCTCTGTGACAATTAGGCTCTCAAAAGCTTTGTTGTTCCTCTCACTGTATCCTCTTCTCCAGGTCTTCCGGTCCAGGAGGCTGACCTATACATCCATGTCTGGACCCAACATGTGGACAGTGTCTAGGTAGGTTTGTTACCAAGGGGCTCCTGGGTCTTGTAGAGATCAGGAGATGGAACTAGATAGGTTCATTTATTCGTCGTTCAAAAAATACTACTTGGATCGCCACACTAAGAGCTGAGAAGCAGAGGTGGGCAAGATAGATTTGGTACATATCCTTACAGAGCTTTCAGTCTAGTGGCAATAAATGCAATGAATGTGCAGCTTGCCAGGAAAATAAAATACTATGCCAAAGGGAGAGTAAACAAGGAGCTATCACGCCCAAGTGGATTGGTGGGTGTGAGGGAAGCTTCCTGCAGAAATGACGTTGGCCCCGGTCGGCCGAGAAAAACCAATGCCTTTAGCGAAGGGGGAAAATATTGGAGTAAAGGCAAGGGAGACAGGCTGTCTTTTCAAACCATGCAAAGAGAGTATCCCGCAAAGGGAGTATCCCCTAACAGGGAGAGCAGGGTGTAAAAAGAATGAGCTGGGGGTCAGGGATGGAGAGCCCTAATGGGAATCAGCAAGCTATAGCCCAGCCCGCATCAGAGAGCGGCTTCTGGATTCGGGGCTTCCGGCAGCTCTCAGAGGCTCAGCCTGCTCCTGGGCAGGCACTTTCAGCCCGAGCAGAGGCTACCGAGCGAGGTGACCACCCAACCCAGAAAGGCGACAGACTGGCCAGCTTACAATGACCGCATGAACTGTGGCCCCTGCTTTCTGTAACCCCCCTCGGCGAAGCCTGCATTCCTATGTAAACCCCAAGGGTTCTCTTCACAATATTCCGATAAGATACAAAATAATGAACACAGAGACTACACTACCGAGCAAGTGACCTCTTCTATGTGCTCACATTCAGCGGTTTCCCCCATTTCTCTCTGGAAACGTGGTGGATGGAGATGTTTTTCTCCCTTCTCTGGCTCTCGGCTGCGCTTCCTCTCCCCTCAGACATCTCCGCTGTACCGCTATAAGGAAGGGGACACTTTCTGACAGCATTTTGCATTTCCTGCAGCAGGTCAACAGGATGTTTTCGAATGTAGAAGCTTTGGCCTCCAACAATAAGATGAGCAACTTTAAGTGAAGAGATGACGGGGACTACCTGCCCGGCTCTCTTTGTTTATTCAGGGACGTGTGACACATATGTGTGGATCTGGACAGGTTCCTTGACATCATTTTTTTTTTTTTTGGTTTTTGACCTCTAGGGTGATTTCCTTTTCATTTTGAATCCTCTCATTTTTTTTTTTAAAACCTAATGTCCTATTTAAAAAACACACACATTTCAATTATAAAATAAAACAAAAATTAAAGTACGTAAAACATCTACATGTAGCTCGACAAGTGATAATACAAGACCACCCAGGCTGAGATATAGAACATTGTCGTGTTTCCAGGATCCTGACGTGGAGAGGTGAGGACTGGGATATACGGTCCTTGCTTTTCTGTATAATTTTTGCTGCCTCTGATGCTAGCCTGGGCACACACTTCCTGTCTGTTCTTGCTTTTCTTCCCACCTCCTTTGGGAAATACCCTGGAATGTCTTTTGGTCCCACCCCATTCGTGAGCTTGGATTAGGACCCCCTCATCGGTCTTTCTGTTGGGCCCATTTTATACCATTATCACTGCCCTGGCACAATGCATGCCAAGTATTAGCATCTTTAGAAAGGAGTAACAGTTTACCAGGGGTGGGCAAACTTTTTGACTCGAGGGCCACAATGGGTTCTTAAACTGGACCGGAGGGCCGGAACAAAAGCAACCTGACCATGCTGGCACTCTCATCCTGGGCTGCCGGTGAAGGAGCAGAGGGGAGAGCAAGAGAACCCTCCGCTCTTTTGGCTCCGCAGGCCTGATAGAACAGCTGAATGGGCCAGATCCGGCCCACGGGCCGTAGTTTGCCCAGACCTGGTCTATACAGTATACTCCATGAGGACCAAGGCAGTGGATTCATCTTTGGGAACCCAAGGTCCAGCACAATGCTTAGCATGTGATGGGCACCCAGGAAATGCTTGTTGATTTGGAAATCAACTCCGAAAAACACTGTCAAGGTCTTCAGCTTAGTGAGTTCTGTTGACTGACTGTGTTTTAGACATGTCTGTAGACTCATTATGAAGGTGAGAATTTTCTCTCACTGTTGTTAATTACTAAATGATTGTTAATTTGGGATGCCAAATCCTTTGCTGAGGATTTTTTTTTTCTCGGCAAAGAGGTGCTGGTAGTGGGTTGAGAATGGGTGGGAGGGAAGGGGTGACACTTGGAGATTGGCTAGGATACCCAGAGGCCCTCAGAGCCAGCTGTGAATCCTGGATAAAAGGCCATAACCAAATCCTCAGGAGCATCTCTGCCCCGTGTCTTAGAAGAAACAGTTACTCCACATATTTGGGGGATATGCAAAGCCTGGCGAAGGTGAAGAGGGAGCCTTTTGTGTGGTTTGGATGAAGCTGAAGTAGCCGCCATACGGATTTGTGCTATTCCTGCTGTTTATCTTTTAAAAATAGGGCAGTGGTTACACAGCTGAGGCTCGGAGCCTGCCCAGCTCCCTGCACGACTCTGCCCGCTCCCAAGCTTGACAGCACTTCCTTCCTGACCTCGAGTGGCTTCCTGCTCTGGCCTTATCGCGCACAAAACTTGACACTGCACTGGATGGAATGCACTTAAAGTCCATACATGGAAATCTTTTGCTTTCTACATTTACAAACAATTGTCATCCACCAAACGCTTTCTTTTTTTTTTCTTTTTCTCCAGACTCTCTTGACTCTAGTAACATAGGATTAACACAGTTGCAAAAGAGCAAGGCAAAGAAAGCACTTTCCATCTTCAGCGCTCGTTTTCACCTGAAATTTCAAAATTTTGTTTTATGAGTCAAAGAAATAAATAGTAAGTATGGCGTATATATATGTACATCAGCAAGAGAGAGGTGGTGGGAAGATCCAGTGTTTGCAGGGGGCGTTGGGAAATGGCTTCCCACACAGAGTGAGTGATATACAATTATGCAAATCACTTCATATGTTTTTCTTTTTAGTACGTCTCCACCTTAGAGAAGAATGGTGTGTATTTTGGTTGTGAATATTGTTATATAAAGACAAACAATCTTTTAGTACTGACATCTTTGGCTTCCCTTGCAAATTTTAAGTGTTTTGGTAATTCTGAAAGCTCTTTTGTTTCCCTTCATCTGAGATCTCCTGATGTACTTTCTCCCATAAAATTGCAAGGTACATATAAGATATTTTCCTCACATGGAAAATTAAAGTTTGGGATGCCAAATTCATCAAAAATAAGTGGGGCTCACAAAAATTTTTAAAAAATAAATGTTATTGATTTTTTAATAGAGAGGAAGGGAGAGAGATAGTCATCGACCAGCTGCCTCCTGCACCCTCCCCACTGGGGATATGCCCGCAACCAAGGTACATGCCCTTGACCAGAATCGAACCCGGGACCCTTCAGTCTGCAGGCCAACGCTCTATCCACTGAGCCAAACCAGTTTCGGCACAAACAAAAATTTTAAAGCTTCATTTTCTGAGCTGTTTAATATTAATAAAGATAATGCAACAGAAGTTTCAGGGACCTATATCACAAACAGCTTTGCAATGCATTAAAAACAAGCTACTTTGAAAATAATTTAAAATTTGGTCTGGTGCTGATCTGGAAATTTCAAGGGGTTAACAGAAAAGAGTGTAGCTTAGAGAAAGTTCCTGGGAGTGTCTTGGCTTTCTAAATTTAATCGCTTTTCATGAGGTCATCAACCTTCTTAAGATACTATGATCTTTTACCCAGGCGAGGGGAATTTCCTCAGATGTGATTAAAGAGTGGGCTGGGCCATGTCCTCAGAAGTCAGAGGGCTTAGTATTGGAAGCATGAACTCTCTTGGAATCTTTCCCGATTTTATTCCAGAGAAAACCCCCCGTCCCCTTGGAGAACACCTCCCACGATGAAAGGCAAGGGACAGAGGAAGCCTTTTGAAAGGGATTTGTTTTTTAATTTGAAAGTTGAAAAGTCTCTCTTCACCTCTTTGAAAACTAAGAGTCAGAGGAAAGAGTTTGAGGTCTCTTTCTTAGGATGAGTAGATGAAACAAGTGACGAGTATTCAAAAATACTCATGAAGGTGAACACTCATCCTGAGTTATTATTGCCAACGTCCCTGACTTAATTACTTCAGGAAGCCTGGTGGACCCCGTGGGTGAGGGTAGCCTAGGTTTTTCGTTGATTCCTAAGGGATAAGGCTGCCTTAATGAAGTTACTACACGTGAATATAAACTCCCCTGTGACATGCGACCGAAGTTGAAGCATGTGACAGGGAAGGTAGGGGACTGACTGAGGGTTGGCGTGGGAGGAAGGTCTCTGTGCAGATGGTATTTGAGCTTCCGCCAGCTGAGGTACAAAGGCCGATGGGCTCACCGCCCTCCCAGTGCATGGAAGGTGGGAACATTAAGAGGGAAAGTTGGGAGGTAGGCCAGGGCTAGAGCATGCAAGGCCTCCTAGGTCATGGTAAGAGTTTTGGACGTTTAAGTGTTGTGATGTACATAACATACAATTTGCTATTTTAACCATTCATAAGTGTACAGACCAGTGGCATGACATTCACGTGTTTGTGCAGCCGTCTCTGTCCTCCTTCTCAATAACTTTTATCTTTTGAAACTGAAATTTTAAATCCACTGAACAATAACTCCCCACTCGCCCTCACCACAGTGCTTGGCAACCACCATTGCACCTTCTCTCTCTCGGAATGTAGCTATTCTATGTACAAGACACGTAAGTAAAATCGTATAGTATTTGTCTGGTTTATTTTGCCTGGCATAATATCCTCCAGGTTTATCTTTGTTCTTGCAAATAGGATTTGCTTCTTAAGAAAAAAAAAGCACAAGAAAACAAAGAGAGAGAGAGAGAGAGAGAGAGAGAGAGAGAGAGAGATATGTGAGAGAGAAACCTCGACCCCTTGCTTCCTGTATGCACCCTGACCAGAAATCAAACCCACCACCTTTTGGTGTGGAGGACACCGCTCGAACCAACTGAGCTACCTGGCCAGGCCAGGATTTTCTTCTTCTTCTTCTTCTTCCCCTTCTTCTTCTTCTTCTTCTTCTTCTTCTTCTTCTTCTTCTTCTTCTTCTTCTTCTTCTTCTTCTTCTTCTTTAAGGCTGAGTAATATTTGACTGTATGTATATATCACATTTCCTTTAACCATTCATTTGGCAATAGACAGTTATTGTGAACAGTGCTGTAAAATACACTCCAACAAGGCACATATATCTTTTTTGATTCCCTACTTTAAATTCTTTTGGGAATATCGTTAGGAGCGGAATTGCTGATCACATGGCAATTCTCTTTTTAATTCTGTTTTCCACAGCTGCAGCTTTTTACATTCCCATCAGCAATGCAAAGGGTTTACAGTTATTTCCCATCCTTGCTAACACTTGTTATTTTTCCCCATTTTATTTTAAATAATAGTTGTCCTAATGGATATGAAGAAGGTCTGAAATCTTTAAGTTAGAATCCATGAAAAGATTTTAAAGATAGTCACACGATCCTCTCTCTTTTTTAAGAACAGTCATTATGGCTGCTTCATGGGGAATGAATTGAAGGGGGAGAAGAGAGCAACAGGGAAGATTAATTGTGAGAATACTTCGGTGTCCAGGAAAAGGATGATGGTGGCATCATGGGCCAGGTGAGTCATTTTAAAGAAGAGAAGTATGGAGATTCAAGCTATACTTTAGAAGATAAATTTATTGGTCTTAAAGATGGATTGGATGTGGGCTTCTGAGAGAGAGAGAAAGAAAAAGCAATGAGGTATTAAGGTTTCTGGAATAAACAACTGGTTTTAAGGTTTCTGGAATAAACCACGATGTAGTTGTGGTTACTATTTTCAGAGATGAAGAAGACTGAATAAAAATGAGCGGCTCATAAAATATTCAGTGGAAGCACCAAGAGATAAACAATGGAATTGGTAACACGGGGCCTGGGAAAACTGCTGAAAGCCAGAAAAGTTAAGTCAGTATCTTAAGGTCACAGAGCACAGAATGCAAGTGGCGGTGGAATCAAGAAGCAAACTCAGGATGGTGTGCCTCCGAAGCCTGGTCTTATCTGTTCTGTGTCACCGTCTTCCCGTCAGAGCAGGTCATTCTCCAGGAATTTTGATCAATGACTACGTTTATCTACTTTGCAAAATCTCGAGTAATAAAAAGGAATCAGTGTGAAGTGACCGCCGAGGCACAGTGGGAAACCTTGTCATTGTGATAGCCTTTCGAAAGCAAACCAGTTAAAGAGCTGAGGAATGCACAGCTCAGTGTTTGAGCGTCGACCTATGAACCAGGAAGTTGTGGCTCAATTCCCGGTCAGAGCACATGACTGGGTTGCAGGCTCAATCCCCAGTAGTAGGGGGCATGTAGGAGGCAGTTGATGGATGATTCTCTCTCATCATTGATGTTTCTATCTCTCTCTCCCTCTCCCTTCCTCTCTGAAATAAATTAAAAAATATTAAAAGGAAGAAGAAAAAAAAAAAGCAGAGGAAAGCCAAGAAAGGAAATTAGGAAAACACTACGTATTTTTCTACTCACATTGCCCACATAATCAATGGCTTCTGAAGCATCACTAATAACTTTACAGTCTTAAAAGCATAGAATGCTTTAGTAAGGATGAATGGGTTGGAGAAGTTCAGGCAAAAAAGTAGTGGATTTGGCCCCAGGGAGTCCTTGGTTTGAATCCTAGTTCTGCTTCTTGGTTGGCTGTGTGGCCCTGGGGGAAATTACTTAACTTCTCTGTGCCTTTTTCTTCCTTTGTAAAATGGGGACAATCATTTCTTTCTCAGGGGATCCTGTGAGGCATGCAAAGTGGTTAGTTACAGCTGGGTTCATCTTAGGCTATGTATAAACGATAGCCATTATTAATAATAACCATCTTTTAAATTTTTTTCTTTTTCTCTTTCCCTCTTGTTCTGTACAGTATGCTTTTCTCTTAAGTGAAAGGATACAGAAAAAACAAAACAAAACAACAAAAACAAAAGCAAACAAACAAACAAACAAAAAAACACAGTACAGAACACAGGCCATCAAGGTCCCATGGAATTATTGAGAAATCAGGGACGTCATTCTCCCTATTGAGTCCATTTCCTAAAATAACTCCTTGAGCATCTGTGACCCTGGTCCCTGACAGAAGCTACAGACAGAAACTACTGAGGAGTTCAGCTTGCTTGTTACCAGCACTTGTCTGGTCCTTTTCTTGGCCCTCCTCAGCTTTTTAACTGCTTTTGCTTCGGAAAGACAATCATAACATCGAGGTTTCCCACTGCTCTCGCAGAGGTCACTCCACGCTGCCACGCGACTTCCGGAGGAAAGCACGCACGTTCTTTTGCTCACTGGGTAGCAGCTTGGCCTTTTCTGACCCTCTCGCCTGGGTCCCAGTGCAGACCTGACTTTTTAAACCAAAGGGCAGAGGCGCATAAAGCAGGAGCTGGCATGGTTCGGGCACTGGTGGAGTGCGGCTGATTTAGGAGGGAAAGGTCAGCACTGCCTTGTGGGTCCGTGGCTGAGGAGGTCCGAACTGGCCTGTAAGATAAGTGACAGGTTTAATGTCACTGAGCCATCATCAGGGGGTTAGAAGTAGGGAGCGGGGCTTGTGGAAGGCTCCAGAATTGGGATACATCCTGGTGGTCTTTTGCATGGAAGTGGAAGGTTGACACAGGGTGGTTGGATCACCCATGAGGAAGCAGAGTATGGGCAGAGAGTGCTGTGGGGTCAGAATTTGAGACCGAGCATACTGTGGAGTAGGAAAAGAAAAAGGAGCCAATGATACAGTCACGATGTAGACATCCTACATCTCAGAATGTAAAATAGAGCCAAGGGCCAGAACTGGTTTGGCTCAGTGGATGGAGCGTCAGCCTGCGGACTGGAAGGTCCCGGGTTCGATTCCGGTCAAGGGCATGTACATTGGTTGAGGGTACATCCCCGATGGGGGCTGTGCAGGAGGCAGCTGGTCGATATTTCTCTCTCATCGATGTTTCTAGCTCTCTGTCCCTCTCCCTTCCTCTCTGTGAAAAATCAATAAAATATATTTTTATAAAACAGAGCCCAGGGTTACCCTATCTAAGAGGTACCAAGCCTGGAGGTACTGGGAGGTTAGGAATGGAGGGCAGGCCATGGCACTTGGTAGCTCCCAGGAGCTGGTGACTCTAGTACCGGTTTCAGAGACAGAAGGAGAAGTTTCATTCTCACATTAAAGGGAGATGGGTCACTCAGCTAGTGTGGCTCAGTGATTGAGCTTCGACCTTTGAAGGTCAAAGGAGGTCACAGTTCAATTCCCAGTCAGGGCGTGCAGGAGGCAGCCCATCAGTGAGTCTCTCTCATCATTGATGTTTCTATCTCTCCCTCTCGCTCTCCCTTCCTCTTCCTTCCTCTCTGAAAAAATTTAAAAAAAGTATTTTTTAAAAGGGGAGATGGGTCATTAACTTGAGGGGCTGGCAGGTGAAGGAAGCCTTTTACAATAGTCGTTTGAGAAGGATCTACAGTAAATTAAATTTGATCAAATTATTTTTGGAAATCACAACAAATTTTAGTCACTGTTTTGAGCAGATTACCTAATACAGACTTTTTATAAGTTACAGACATAGGCACAGTGCTGCTTATACCAAGCAGGTTTTAAAACTACCAAAGTGTTAAGAAACAACGTTCCATTTTCTCCTTATGTTTTAACTTGACCCAACACACCCAGACTAAATACATTTCAACTATTTTCCACCGATTTTGGGGGTCTTTTTTTGTACTTATTATTTTGAAACTTATTTTAGTTTTTATTTTAAAATAACATTTATGATTTATTTGTTTTCTAAGATTTCTTTACTGAGCGTCATAACTTTGCTGCATCTGGTGAGTGTTCGTTTCCCTACATACGAATGGTTGCCCCTAAAGCACTTTCTTTTCTTTTAAAAAATATATTTTATTGATTTTTTTTTTTACAGAGGAGGGGAAAGAGATAGAGAGTTAGAAACATGGATAAGAGAGAAACATTGATCAGCTGCCTCCTGCACACTCCCTCGTTGGGATGTGCCCGCAACCAAGGTACATGCCCTTGACCGGAATCGAACCTGGGCCCTTTCAGTCCGCAGGCCGACACTCTATCCACCAAGCCAAACAGGTTTCAGCAAGCACTTTCCAATTACCTTTACACGAGTAAGCTTCAGGGCAGGAAGGCGAGACCCTTGCTGTACCTTAGTCTCCCTCCTTTGAGAAAAAATGACACATTAAAAAAACTATTAGTTCTTAAGAGGGGAGTGGTTATTTCCAAGATTGAAGGAGAGATAGACCATTTCAAAAGATTCACCCTTTCCCTTTTATCTCTCCTTGTTTATAGAGATGGGAAGGTTCATATAAGGAAACCTAACCTCACAGCACTTTCCTTTTGAGGCTGTTTGTAATGTTTCCGTGTGCCAAAATGCCCGAGTTTATTAATATGCACTACACATTGTGTTTATTTCTGTTTCATCAAGGTTTTGCCAGATCATGGCCTGTCTGTGTCTGATAGTAGCTGTGTTTGTGTATGAGCACAGGGTCATCTGATAAGGAATTGTCGCATCATGCGATTAAGCGATGTTTAACATGGGTGTGAGCCAGAAGAGTTTGACTCCCAGCACACTTTTAGAAGGTCTGATCAACAAAAGAAAGTTCAAGGCATCTTGAAAGAGGTCATTGATTACAACCAGCGTCTTGATCATTCTGGACCTCTTCCTTCCTGCAGAGACACAATTAAAATAATGGTGTACAGTAGAAATGTTTCATTGTCGGAGGAAGGACATCCCCCTCCTCCAGAGATAAATCAAGGTAAAAAAATCTATCTCCTGTTCAAGAAGATAAAAACAAATAGTTTTTAGAAGTTCACGCAATGAACTGTAGAAGAGTAGATGCTTTATTACATGCATCAATTCCCAAATGCTGTCTTGGATGACTTTCTCAGCATATCCAAGGCCCCGGGGCAGACTGGGAGAATTGTTGGGGTAAGAATTCTGTATTATTTACTTTCGTATCCCTGGTCTGGTTTTGTGGTACCCAGTAAGTGCCTCATCAATTTCAGTCGAAAGACTGGATGATGCTGAAGCAAGTCCAGTTACTATAGGCAGGAATGAATCTTAACTAAAACAAACCGACTTGTAATAGTTTAATGATATTTTTGTATTGATAGCCTCTGAGTTATCAGTGCTATAATCAGCTATAAAACTGAGTTAGTCTGGAAAAAACTGGAAGAAAGTTTTGTCTGATAGCTAGCTAAAGCGCAGGAGCTATGCCACCCCCATCACTATTGGTTTCATGCACCAGGGAAAATTCCAAAATGAAAGTGTTTCCTTATTATTTTTTTGGCCTTGGGTTCTTCTCCTAAATACAAAGGGTATATCATCTTGTTGGAACTTAAGAAAACATGCAAAAAAAAAAAAAAAAAAAGAAAAGAAAAGAAAAGAAAAATGTGTGTTCTCTTCCGTAAAGTCTGGTAATTTTAGTAATCCGTTGCCCTGTGAGATACCAGGCAACTCTGCTTCCTCTGTAGCCTGTTTTTTCTTCCTTTCTTTCAAAATAACCTGCCATCTCTCCAAAATAAACACGAAGGGGAAATACATTAGTGGATATGTAATCACCCAGCTATCTGGAGCAGCATGCCTCTAAAAAAAGTTGCAAAAATAAAAGTCATCAGAAATTTATTCTGGTTTTGCAAGAGTTGTTAGCATTCTTGTCTTTTCTTTGTATGATTTTTAAGAGAAACATTTATATTTATGTAAAAAGTTTGCTAGAGTGAAAATCAAATAGCTATCTGCCCAGAACTTATTTTCTCAGGTTACAATTTTGGTGAATGTCATCAAAATAATTTACCTTACAAACTTTTAGCATTCTAGAATTATAATATCATGTTATATTGAGTATAATTATTCACTAATTATAAAGCCTGATTCTGATGAACTTATCTAATATCTTTGCTAACGATGTAATTATGTTATATACATTAATCATAAAATGTCTATTTGACATTCATCTTTAGACACCTTAAGTTTAAGGATACTTTTAGGATTTCTTTTAATCCTGAGGGGTCTTTGATGTTTAGGAAACATTTAGAAAGCTGACTTGCTCGAAATACTGGTGAGTAATTTTACTACCTTCAATTTATATTTTGGAAAATACAATGATCACCCTACTTTTCCTTTCTCTTGTTCTTCTTTTTCTCCTCCTTCCCTTCTTCATCTTCATTCTTTTTATTATCAACAAATGATTTATTTAGCATCTACTCTGATACTGTGCAACAAAAGTCCAAAGTTTTCAACTACTCTCCTTAGATCTCGGAGCAAAAAGTGGACCTAAGAGTCAAATCCTGACCCATTCTATATCATTACCACATCCAGGAGCAGAATGTTAGAAACAGAATACAGATTTGTTAATAAAGATCCTGCTCTTTCAGAGTCTATGATAATTTGTAGAAAGCTAAGCAAAACTCTCTGTGTACAGCCTACCAATCTAGAAGACAGGATTTGCCAAACAATTTAACAGCCTCGTGGGATAACAATGTTTACTCCTTGGAGGCAAGTCAATGGCTTTTGCCCAGATACATGCTTATGTGACCAGAGGATCCTTATCTTGTCTCGAAAGTCACAAGAAGGTTTACTTGCAAGCAGACCTTATAACCATGGGGATCTTAAAGCCAAATAAACACATTACAAAGATGATTCTTCAGTATAGACTGTCTGCACCCTCAAATTCCAAACTACCGTGACTATCATGCCTGGTATGTATAGACCTTCCCTAGCCTTTGAAGGTTTATGTATTACAATTCTACATGCTGAAAAGGGCCCGTTGCTCACTCTCCTGTGAGCCAGGCTCCAGCCAGGACCCTGGAAGGAGAACCTGAGTGTGAGCTCACAGCTCAGCCCTCTTTGGGTGAGGAGGGTCAGTTCTGAGCCTGGAGGTCTTGGGAAAGAAGACGAAAGCCATGCCTTCCTGTGCCTCTCTCTCTCTGAAATGGACACTCCTCACTGTAGGGCCGGGGCATGGCTGGGGCTAGAGATGGGGAAGGAAAGACAAATATCCTCTGCCAGGACCCAGGGAGCCCGCATCACAGTCCTTTCTCTGAATTTCTTCGCTAGCTCACCTTGCCCAGCCAGTGGGGATGGCGCAACAGTTGCTTAATTCATAGAAGAAAAGGGAGAATAAAGAAAGAGCAGCAGTGCTGGCTGGCAGTTTGTTTTTGTCTGGGTACCTGTGCTGACCAGTCTGGCGGGTTTCCTGTTGATGGGTGACCAGCTGGCTTCCAGTCACTGTGCTGGGGCTCCTTTAGCGGCCTGAGCCATCAGATTCAATCCCCAGGAAACGAGCTCATCCACAGTCATCACAGCGTCAGTCCGTGGGTTATAATAAAAGCTCTTGGAGATAAGGAGGAAGAATTCAACTAAAATGTGCAGCCACGCTGCCTCAGGGCAGAGCTATGGGGCATTTCTGACTGTATCTTGGGATTGGGCAAACTGAAAGGCCCCGTTTAACTAGAGGAAGAGGGGTTGGCGTCAATGGAGCTCATTCTTTTACCCCCACATTACCAAGGAGGAAAATCCTAGGCTAATTAGTCCAGCTCTATGACTTTGGGCAGGTTACTAAGCCTGTCACCTCAGTTTTTAATGCATTCTTTTTAAAAATATATATTTTATTGATTTTTTACAGAAAGGAAGAGAGAGGGATAGAAAGTTAGAAACATCGATGAGAATCATCCATCAGCTGCCTCTTGCACGCCTCCTACTGGGGATGTGTCCGCAAACAAGGTACATGCACTTGACCAGAGTTGAACCTGGGGCCTTTCAGTCCGCAAGCCGACGCTCTATCCACTGAGCCAAACCAGTTTTGGCCTGTCACCTCAGTTTTAATGTTCAGTTGTCCCTGATTATCCATAGGGGATATCTTCCAAGATACCCAGTAGATAGTACTGAACCCTATTTATACTATGTTTTCTTCTGTACACACATACCTATCTATGATAAAGTTTAACTTATGAATTAGACACAGTAAGAAATTCACAACAATAACTACTACTAAAATAAAACAATTATAATATGCTAAAATAAAAGTTATGTGAATGGCTTTGGGGCCACTGTTAGATAAAATAAGAGTTACCTGGCCGCCGAAACCAGTTTGGCTCAGTGGTGGAGCTTCGGTCTGCGGACTGAAAAGTCCCGGGTTCGATTCCGGTCAGGGGCATGTACATTGGTTGCGGGCACATCCCTGGTAGGGGGTGTGCAAGAGGCAGCTGATCGATGTTTCTCTCTCATCGACATTTCTAGCTCTCTATCTCTCTCCCTTCCTCTCTGTAAAATATCAATAAAATATATTAAAAAAAAGAGTTACCTGAACACAAACACTATGATACTGCTACAGATGATCCGCTAACCCAGATGGCCACTTAGCGATCACCAGGCAGGCGGCATCTACAGCGTGAATATGCTGGGTGGAGTGGGACAGCATGAGATTTCATCATGTTATTCAGAACACCTTGCAATTTTTTAAATTTATGAATTACTTTATTTCTGGAATTTTCCATTTAATAATATTTTCAGGCTGAGGTTGATTGCAAGTAACTGAAACTACAGAGAGCAAAATTGTGGATAAGGGAGATTACTGTATCTATAAGAATGGGAATGAGAATGGTGATATTTCAAAAGGTTCTTAGGAGTTTCCTTTGCAGATTTAAATGAGTTAATATCAAGAGGCACAACCAATGGATAGAGAGCCAACAGTTTTGTTGTGTGAGTGGGGGGAGTTTGGGGAGGAGTTGTGTGTGGGAGGGGAGAGTTTGGGGAGGAGTTGAGAGGTTGAACAAAAAAGAAAAAGAGAATTCACAGATATGGACAACAGTGTAGTGATTGCGGGGATGGTGGAGGTGGAATAGGGCAGAAAGGAGATAAATGGTGATGGAAAAAATGAAATAAAATAAATGAGTTGGTATCTGTAAAGTGCTTTTAATAGTGCTGTCACAGAGTCAGCATTAAACATGTTTATTTACATAAGCACAGGCTGTTTTATTACCATTTCATGAAATTCACCAACTACAGATGAACAGAAAAGAAGAGAAAAAAGAAAGACGAAAGCAGAGAAAGAAAACTTTCTGGCAAGGAATAAAGATACTTTATATATATTATCTCACATAGTATTTCCTTTAATTCTCATAATAACTTTGAAATAAGTAAAGAGCTACTATTTTAAGAGAGCTTGGAAGAGAAGTAGTTTTTTTCCAGCTTTATTGAGGTAGCACTGATATGTCAAGGTTGTATATATTTAGTTGTACAATGTGATTTTTAAGCTGCAAAACAAGATGATTTAATCACATATACATGTGAAATGATCACCACAATCATGTTAATTAACACATTCATCACCTCACATAGTTCCCATTTTTGTGTGTGTAAGAACACTTAAGATCTACTCTCTTAACACATTTCAAGTATAACAATATGGTTTATTGTTTTTTATTTTTTATTATATTTTATTGATTTTTTACAGAGAGGAAGAGAGAGGGATAGTGAGTTAGAAACATCGATGAGAGAGAAACATCGATCAGCTGCCTCTTGTACACTCCCCACGGGGGATGTGCCCTCAACCAAGGTACATGCCCTTGACTGGAATCGAACCTGGGACCTTTCAGTCCTCAGCCCGATGCTCTATTTACTGAGCCAAACCAGCTTCGGCACAATATGGTGTTATTAACTATTGTCGCCATTAGGCCCCCAGACCTTATTCATCTTGGAACTGAAAGTTTGTATCCTTTGACCATCGCTGGCTCCATAAGTGATCTAGGACTGCCTGTTCAGGTGCATGTTTGTTTCCTGTGGGCAGTAAGGACCCAGGAGAGGTTTCACATAGAGTGACATGACCATTGTTCCTGCCGCCTAGCCACACAGCCTCTCTGGTAGCAGAGTCAGAGAGACCTGAGAAGGCCTGGGACACAGTCCAGAGATGGGTCTCAAAGGGGAAGGAAGACATGGGGATGGAGAGATACGGTCAAAGTTGAAACAGAAATTGTTAGGATTTCATGACCAGTTGTGGGGTCAAGAGAGGAAGGAATTGAGGGCTGACACCAAGGGTTACTGAACTTTGTAATAACAGTGAGTCTACACATTTTGGTTTAATTGTGGAATTTAAGCTTAGTCAAGCCATCGAATTTAGCTTATTTTCTATAGTATCACATTGCAAGCTAATACCACTTTGCTTCTGTCACTTATTACTAGTTGCTAATGTCATTCTGGGCAAATCAGTCACATCTTGAACCCCTACTCTCTCATTGATAAAATTTGGATAATATCTACTCCATTTATGTACATAATCCAGTCATGACCCAAGAGAGAGTTGGGTTAGTTCCCTTTGAAGGAAAGAATTTTGACGAATGGAGAGAGACGAGGTCAGTGGGTGGCTATTCTCCCTTCCCCTCCTTGGCTCTTCCTCTTTCTGCCTTCCTCTCTCTCAGCCTCACTACTTTCCATCCTCTCCTACCTTTCTTCCCCCTTCCTTTCTCTTCCTCTTCACCTGTACTCCTTTTCCTAGCTAGATTCTGCAGTTCAGAGAAGCTAACTATTTCTTTCTTGTACATAAAAGGAGACGAGTAAGCCATTTCTGAACTTTTACTTGTGGGTCTAGAGAATTCAGCTCACTGTACATGTTGGTATTTAAATCACCCTTACACTGGTCCTTTGCCTCAGTTGATCTAAGTGTTTTTAATTTGTCTTCTTTCAGATAATTGCTTCTCATCATTTGAAAAGTGATGCTTGCGTGGCTAAGAGGACTCAAGTGCAAGCATGGGTGAAGGGATGCTACCCTGTCTGCTCACACTGAACTTGGGCAGGGCCCTGGTCTGCTCCTCCAGACCTCTCCTGCTCACCTTGCTTCAGCCCACGCATGGTTCCATTCCAAAGCAGGTAGAAGCAGAATCCCCACACACCTCTTTCCATGTGCTAAGCACGGAGGGAGGGAGGCCAACTCTCCTAGGCTCTTGGGGCCTCTGAGCATTTCCAGATCATAGTCCTCCAAATCGCAGTATCATTTGAAACCTGTTTGTTTCTCCTCTCCCTTACGAAACCCTGAACCTCAAAAGCTGGATCTTGTTCTATTCATGGATTTATCCCAGCACCTGGCACAAGAGTGGTCACAAAGCACTTAGTGAATGACTGAAGAGCAAGTAGGTGTATGTCTTAGGGGTGTGGGCAGAGATGTCTACTGTTACACTACTTTGAGAGAAGACTTTGGACCATGGCCGAAGTGGTGTTATTTGTCAGACATGTGTATACAGCAGACCAAGCCGTGGGGGCATTTGTTGTAGCATCAGGCACTGGATGGGGAGGATAAGCTATGGAGCTTCTGGTCTTGCTAGGTTAGTCTCTCAAGTCCTTTCTAGTAAAACTTCTGCATAGATATTCCATGACAAGAATAAAGCTCTTTTAAGGCAGAAGGAGCATCACGCTACTGGATGGTTCTCCATAGTGTATCTGGACACAGCCGCATCCTATTCTTTGCCTACTGGATACAGTCTGAGGTGTTGGCACCTTAAATACAATAAGTTACTGTATTTAAGAGGTGCTTATTGAAGAAATGTTTAGGAGGGGAGATTGGACCCTCCTTGCGTTTTGTGTAGTCTCATGCCATGGGGGCCAGAATATGACAATTTCTGGCCCCGTGGCCAAGGCTAAGCAATGCTCCGGCGCTTTTCTATTGGCCTCTCAGCTAAATTATTCTCTGGGAGACAGGAGAAAGGAGAGCATCACTGCGCTAGCTGGGAAAGGCTTTATCTCTGTCTTTCTAGCACGTAGGCTTTGTAAATAAACCGGAGTCTCCACTTCCCTGCTTTGTTAGCGTGTGCTATCGTCAGGACCTGGAGCCACTTGGCCTTTCTGTCAAAGACACTTGTTTATGTGTCGTCTAGAAAGCCAACCGCTGCCCAGAGGGAGGGCCAGTTTGCCGGGGGAAAGTGTGGCGGGAGTGTAGACCAGAGTGTATCTTGTATCCCTTTTATATAGTTTAGACTGATGGGAGCTCAGTGTTATAAACAAAGTGAATATTATAAGCCAAATTTCCACAAATAGAGAGATGCTAAATTGCTGATAGCCTTCTGATAAACTACCATGTTTCCTGTTCCTCTTGAAATCATCTTCTAAACTATGTTCTATAATTATGATTTAAATTAGGTGTTATCCACCTCTGATCAGATACTACTACCAGAGGGAAAGAAGGAAGATAAACATTAAAACAGAGGTACTGTTAAGCGAGGAAGACAGAATAAAATACCCTGTGTCCTCCCCCCCCACTTTTTTTGTAGCAAACTATATACAACTTAAAAATTCATCATTTCAATTATTTTAAAGTGACACTTAATAAATTCACAATGTTTTGCAACCATCACCACTATCTGCAACATTCTGATCACTCCACTGGCTTTCTCCTTTTAAAAAGCCAAAATTCTATCTGCCTAATAAAGAAACCAGAACAATTTTTAAAAAATATATATTTTTATTGATTTCAGAGAGAAAGGGAAAGGGAGAGATGGAAACACCAATGATGAGAAAGAATCGTTGATCTGCCACTTCCTGCATGCCTTCTACAGGGCATATGCCCTGATAGGGAATTGAACCTCGATCTCCTGGTTCATAGGTCAACGCTCAACCATTGAGCCACACTGGCTGGGCAAAACCAGAACAATTTTAATCAACCACTGACTGCCGCAATCAAGTTATAAAACATCCATATTATATACCGACTATCCACAAAAAACTAAATCTGATTTAATTCTTTAGTATCGACTGTTATGAAGAAACTTTCCAAAGTACATATTGCATAGATATGGGCAAAAAATTTGACATGTAGAATATTTAAAGAAATATAATTTTATTAATTTTGTGTTTGTAGAGTATCTCTATTGACAGAAAAGAAGGTAAAAGCACATTTGGTAAATTTTACTTAATAAATATAAAGATGCAGATAGGTTTCCAGATGGTGTGGCTCAGTGGTTAAGGGTCAATCTATGAACCAGGAAGTCATGGATTGACTCCTGGTCAGGGCACATTTCCGGGGTTGTGGGCTCTTTTCCCAGTGTGAAGTGTGCAGGTGGCAACCTATCATTGATTCTCTTTCATCATTGATGTTTCTCTCTCTCCCCTTTCCTCTAATATATATATATATATATATATATATATATATATATATATGATATTAATATACAGTAATATTTTATTATTATTACCTAATAATAAGGTAGAAATCACTAGTGATTATCACATTAACAATATGTGGTTTAATAGCAATATTTGTATATGATAATTTTCTAGGAGTTCATGTTTATTAACTCCATTTTAAAGCAGGCTATCCTTTCCTTCGGTTACTTAAAAAATTTCTCCCTAGCTAGTACTCTCAGAGAAAATACAAAGTTAAATTTCAGTGAGTCATGACAAGCTCTGTGTTATTAGAGCTCCAGCAAGTACTCTTCAGCTCTTCTCCTTAACTAGTAGCGTTGTCAGCAAGATAATCTTACTTTCTTCTTTATAGGCTAGTTCCAGAGTTCTAGTTATAATGTGAGTCAATACTTCCAACAAGTGGCATATTGAGAACTACTGGCAGCCATATTGGATGGTGGCTCTCAGCTCCAAGCTGTGGGATTTTAATGCCATTTTAGGTGAGGGGCTTTGGCAGTGATGATGATGCTGAAGCCAAGCATGGGCTATCTCACTTGGAGACAAAAATATTCCATCTCTTCCTTGGTGGAAGTTGTTAGGATAGTCTAAAGACAGAGCAGGTGGCACATGTTTAGGGAAGCTAAATGACAGAATATTTCTCAGCAGTGATGTAGAGGCCCAGACAAAATCTACAGAAGAACCTGTATTCAGGTGGAAAGAAGAGTTCACATTGGCAAGGCACAAGGCAACTGGATCCAGAAAGACAAACTGTAATGGAAAGAGAATTTAAAATTCTTTAATCGTGAGAACAGAAAGTTGATTCTTCCTTTCTTAGGATCACTGCTAGTTCTCCATTTCTTAGAATAATTAATAGAGAAGAGATATCTCTACATAGAGAAATAGAGGTGATAATAGCCTACATTATATGTCTAAGCAGAACATTATGGACTTGGCAAAGAAAAATGTAAATTTCCAGTGCAAATTTTGTCTCATTTTTGTTATTGTTTTATTTTTTTAAATATAGTTTTTATTGATTTCAGAAAGGAAAGGAGAGGGAGAGAGAGATAGAGAAAGGAGAGGGAGAGAGAGATAGAAAAATCAATGATGAGAGAGAATCATTGATTGGCTACTTCCTACATGAATGTCACTGGGGATCTAGCCACAATCTAGGCATGTGCTCTGACTGAGAATCGAACTATGGCCTCCTGGTTCATAGATCGATGCTAAACCACCGAGCATAATTGGCCAGACTTGTTATTGTGTTTTGTTTTGTTTTATTTCTATCTAGAACAAGCATGTAGTATTTTTCTTTAATGTGAAACTTGATCATTATTATATTTTATACTAGAAACCCAGTGCACGAATTTGTGCACAGGTGGGGTCCAGCCAGCTCATCCAATTATGGCAGATCAGGCTGGGCCAGCTTGGGGGAAGGAATGTGGGAGGTTGGCAAGCTGGCCCTGCCCCTAATGGGGGAGGAAGGAGCAATTGGGGGCAGGGCCAGCCAGGGGGAGGGGCTGAAGGCTGTTGGCCAGCCAGTCCTGCCCCCTGGTCAAACTCCCGGTGGAGGGGACAATTTGCATATTAGCCTTTTATTATATGGGAATAATGGATATGAATGTTTTTACATAAGTGAAACACAATTCTACTTTCTAACTTATGTAATATTATGGAAAAGTGATATAGTATACTAATAGAAATTTTCTTAGCAATGTCTTTAAGTTAAGTATGTTATTGATACACTCAGATTCACATATGCATTTGGACACATATGCATTTGCCTTCAGGCAAGAAACATATAATAACATCTCTATAATGTTTACTTTTTACCTCAAATTTTGTAAGTGATGTGTCTTAAAGGGCCATTGTTTTCTCCATTTTCTTTTTCTATTTAGAACAATACAAGTACAAATATATTTTAAAAAAATATATTTTATTGATTTTTACAGAGAGGAAGTCGAGAGGGACAGAGAGTCAGAAACATCGATGAGAGAGAATCATCGATCAGCTGCCTCCTGCACACCCCCCCACTGGGGATGTGCCTGCAACCGAGGTACATGCCCTTGACCGGAATCGAACCCGGGACCCCTCAGTCCACAGGCCGACACTCCATCCACTGAGCCAAACCGGTTTTGGCCAAGTACAAATATTTTTTACAAATATCTTTTAAGTAAGTTGAATGAGGATTTTATTCTAGATTGTAGAAATTGAAACTGATTTGCTAAATCAAGGGATTTTTGGTTATTTGTGGGGGGGTTTTTTCTTTGTTTTTTTTCCTTCTTTTTTCTTTCAATCAGGATTTCTAACTTCAAAAGTTACCTGAACTTTGTTAAGAAAGATCACTACAAAGAATTTTTATAAAATTCCTGACAGGTACTTTAAGCAAACTTAACGCTCAGCCCTTGTAGATATGAAGCATACTTATGATAAGTTGAGGTCTCATTGACCCAATGGAAAACTCCAGATTGATACTTCTTTTGTTGAACAGCCTGTGATTTCATTAATTTCATTGACAGTAATTCTGAGTGAAATTTATGAAGGCCACAAAGTAGAGTTAGTGAACCGCACGAAATGTCAGCATGTCCACTTTGGACTCTGCGATCTACATTTCTTTTCCACAACTCCCACCCTTAGTGTTTGCTTTGCCAGATGGCTTTTTTTTTCTAATCTAATTTATAACGCTTCAACATTTAACCATGACCTTACTGGAGTTACATTCCTGACAGCCCTAGAAGACCTTTCTAACTCAACCAAGCACCAGGGGGTGTTTCACTGTGGACATTTTGTTCTCCATGTAGGCACCCTTCTCACACACACATACCCCACATACCACATACCACATACCATACACACCACACAGGTGAACATCACACATACTACACAACACAGCACATACCAGACATACACCACACGACACACATGCATATCACACACCACATACACAATGTCTCAGAGGCAGTATCTACAAAACCACTTTCCTATGTTTAATATCAGATGGGTTCTTTTACACTTTATAACCATATTGAGCAATTCTTTTTCTGCCTATGGTCTATTTTCCTGTTTTAGTAAAATGGCATCCCATCTCAGTCCTGCTCCATGGGCATAGTGTCTCTTTCTGGCCCCAGTGCTATGTGTCTAGGTAAGTCGTCAAAGCTAAGAAGACCTAGCTGTTGACAGAAAGGCACACTGTCTTTCTTCAGCTGGATTTGGGATTCTGAGTTGTAATTCTGGAGTTGCTGGAAGGGATCGCCTATTTGAAAATGGAGCCACGCCTTAGCTGGTTTGGCTCAGTGCATAGACAGTCAGCCTGCAGACTGAAAGGTCTCGGGTTTGATTGCGGTCAAGGACACATGCCTGGGTTGCAGGCTTGATCCCCAGTAGGGGGCATGCAAGAGGCAGCTAGTCAATGACTTTCTCTCATCATTGATGTTTCTATCTCTCTCCCTTTCCCTTTCTCTCTGAAATCAATAATAATATATTGAAAAAGAAAAAAGAGAGAGAGAGAACAGAGCCAACAAAGAGGTGAGTAAGTCTGTGATGTGGTGTCCAGGCCTGGATCCCCTGCCAGCTTTGTTTTCATTAATTTCAGTTGGATTTTCTGTCATTTGCAATCTGAAATGTCCTGACTAGTCAATGATTTTTTTAAAATATATATTTTATTGATTTTTTACAGAGAGGAAGGGAAAGGGATAGAGAGTTAGAAACATCGATGAGAAAGAAACATTAATCAGCTTGCCTCCTGCACACCCTCGACTGGGGATGTGCCCGCAACCAAGGCACACGCCCTTGACCGGAATCGAACCCAGGACCCTTCAGTCCGCAGGCCGACACTCCATCCACTGAGCCAAACTGGTTTTGGCAGTTGGCAGATTTTTAAAAAGTTTTAAAATTTTTATTATTCAATTAGAGTTGACATTCAATATTATTTTATTTTTAGTTTCAGGTGTACAGCATAGTAGTTAGACAATCATATACTTCACAGAGTAATCCCCCAATATTTTATGTATCCACCATGCATAGTTATTACAATATTATTGATTATATTGCCTACACATTTTTTCCATCTCACAATTTGTAATTGGTAATATTATGTAAATCTTAACAATTATTGTCAAATTTGGGAAAACTATCAAGTTGGGGGTTTTTTTTGTTTTTTTTTTTTTTTTTTTTTTACAAATGAGTATAAGAATTTAGGGCATTTCAAACTTTTTTGCAAAGTAACTGCTCTTAAATACTTTTGGAATTGCCAACAAACAATTAATTTGTCCTTGGCGGTCTTCTTGTGTTGCTGTCTTGTGAACTGTGGATCATTTTCACTGACATCATAGCCAAATGCCTTAAAATAGTCCCTTCAAGTACCCAAAACAATGTGTGATGAGGGACCCATTCGTCAGAGGAGGAAGTTCAAGCTCTGAGGTCGGCCTTAGTTCCCAGAGCTGGGCAATCCTATGGAAAATCAAAGGAAATATCCTGCCTGAGATGAATTGTTGACAGATCTTCCCCATGCAAAAGCATCCGAGAGGGAACCCAGTGTCTGCAGCCCATCCACATCGGTGAGGTGTGTCAGCAGGGCACCGTAGGGAATCAGGGAGGAGTTGCTGGTGCAGGAAGCAGTAGCCGGCCCCATGGAGCCCTTGTATTTAAGGGAGAACAGCCATGAGCTGGAGAGCACATTAACCCACCTGCTATTGGTGGCAAGCAATTTGGACTGCAAACCTATCAGAAAGCAGGCCTGGTGCAAAGGAGAGGATAGAGCATTTTTGACCATTTAAGCCACTTTGTTTTCTTTTGTCTTTGATTCAGACATTTGTTCCTCACCTCCCTCAAAAGATCAATTTGTTTGAGATGAAGTTTTCGTGTTCCTGTTAGAGAAAGCATGGCACACACTTAAATAAAGAATATTTTCCTATTAGAGTTCCCATTGCCAAACACGGAGAATATTAGAAGTGACTTTAGAATACTTTTCTGGAAAATATCCTGGGTTCTCCCTTCTTTGGTGTTTGGTTCCCACAAACCTCTCTGTAGAGCTGCTTTTAGAGCAGCATACCCCTAGAAGGGCCATCAATGCTTCTTCGCGGCTCTCGTGGGGTTCTGAGGTGAGGAATATAAGCATCTGCAGAGTGTCCTTGGGGGATGAGCAGTGCCTGAATGCCAGCACCACCGGCAGGGGCTCCTCAGCACGAGCACCTGTTGAATGTGTAGTGCCCCACAATGTCCTGTTCTACTGGATTATCCTTTTTAGGAAACAATCACAGCGTAGCCAGGTGTGTCTAAGTAGGTGTAGTGTAGCTTATCTGGGGCACATATGATTTTTTTAAAATTTATTAAGGTATTACATATGTGTCCTTATCCCCCATTCCACCTCCCCACTCCCGTTCACGCCCTCACCCCCCTGGTGTCTGTGTCCATTGGTTATGCTTATATGCATGTATATAAGTCCTTTGGTTGATTTCTTCCTCTACCCCCCACCCTCCCCTGTCTTCCCTTTGAGGTCTGAGCATCTGATCAATGTTTCTCTGTTTCTAGACCTGATTTTGTTCATCAGTTTATGTTGTTCATTATAATCCACAGATGAGTGAGATTGTATGATATCTCTCTTTCTCTGACTGACTTATTTCACTTAGCATAATGCTCTCCAGCTCTGTCCATACTGTTTCAAATGGTAGGAGTTCCTTCCTTTTTACAGCAGCATAGTATTCCATTGTGTAGATGTACCATGGTTTTCTAATCCACTCATCTGCTGATGGGCACTTACACTGCTTCCAAATCTTAACTATGGTAAATTGTGCTGCTATGAACATAGAGGCACATATATCCTTTCTGATTGGTGTTTCTAGTTTTTTGGGATATATTCCTAGAAGTGGGGTCACTGGGTCAAATGGGAGTCCCATTTTTAGTTTTATAGGAAACTCCATACTGTTCTCCACAGTGGCTACACCAGTCTGCATTCTCTCCAGCAGTGCACGAAGGTTCCTTTTTCTCTGCATCCTTGCCAGCACTTGTCATTTGTTGATTTGTTGATGATAGCCATTCTGACAGGTGTGAGATGGTTCCTCATTGTTGTTTTGATTTGCATCTCTTGGATGATTAGTGACTTTGAGCATGTTTTCATATGTCTCTTGACCTTCCTTATGTCCTCTTTCAAAAAGTATCTATTTAGATTCATTGCCTATTTTTTTATTGGGTTGTTTATCTTTCTTTTGTTAAATTGTATGAATTCCCTGTAAATGTTGGAGATTAAACCCTTATCAGAGGTAACATTGGCAATTATGTTTTCCTATGCAGTGGGCTTTTTTCTTGTTGTTTTATGGATAGTTTCTTTTGCTGTGCAGAAGCTTTTTATTTTGATGTAGTCCCATTTGTTTATTTTTTCTTTAGTTTCCATTGTCCTAGGAGCTGTATCAGTGAAGAGATTGCTTTGGCATATGTTTGAGATTTTGTGGATTTCTCTAATATTTTTATGGTTTCCCGTCTTATGCTTAAGTCCTTTTTCCATTTTGAGTTTATTTTTAGGTATGGTATAAGTTGGTGGTCTAGTTTCATTTTTTTTTGTATGTTACTGTCCATTTTTCCCAACACCATTTTATGAAGAGACTGTCTTAACTCCATTGTATGTTCTTGCCTCCTTTGTCAAATATTAATTGAGCATAGTGATTTGGGTCAATTTCTGGGTTCTCTATATTCTATTCCATTGGTCTACATGTCTGTTCTCGTGCCAGTACCAGGCAGCTTTGAGAACAGTGGCTTTGTAATACAGCTTGATATCTGGTATTACGTCTGATTTCTTAGGGGCTGTCAATTTGTATACTTGGAGCCAATTTGTCATCTTGGCTCGTTAGGGCAAGATAAACTTCACAGCCAGAGAATCTATCACTTACTCATCAAACACGTGGTCCACAAACCTCATCTTCAGTGTATTTTATAGAGGTTTGGTCTCTCAAATTATAGAGATACTTATAGCTTTGGAGGTTGTGGCCAATGATGTAATGGGTCTTCCACTCTCCAAAAAGAGGGAAACAAGGCTGGATCTCCATTTCTTTTCTTTAAAAAATATATATTTTATTGATTTTCCACAGAGAGGAAGAGAGAGGGACAGAGAGCCAGAAACATCGATGAGAGAGAAACATCGACCAGCTGCCTCCTGCACACCCCCCACTGGGGACATGCCCGCAACCAATGCACATACTCCTGACTGAAATCGAACCTGGGACCCTTCAGTTCACAGACCAATGCTCCATCCACTGAGCCAAACCGGTTCTGGCTGGATCTCCATTTCTATGGAATCATTCAAAATAAAGAGGTGGCTGGTGGAAATATAGCCAATCTTATTCCAGTAATAAACATCTTGGGCAGCAGTAGGAAGGATGGTCTTAAGAGCATGTACTATCTGTGTGACTCTGGTAATTACAGTATGACAAAGGCCCCATAAACACAGCCCTTGTGTGCTCCAAATCCCCATTTTCTTCCACAGCAGTATTACCCCATTGAGAGACCTCAATGATTCGGGTCATTCTGTGATAGTAAGAAAAGGGCTGTTGTTCTCATAATGTGTGTTAAAAGCATCCTGACTATAGGTAGGGACGTTTTAGAGATGTCCATAATCCAGGGGGTACTCAGATCCAATGGGCTTCTCCAACTTGGTATATCTCTCCACATTTTGAGAGGCAAACTTCTCGTGCATAGTTTGTCTCTACTGGATAGAAAGTAGAAATAATGGTTGCCCTCAAACACCACAAACTGCTTCTCTGATTGAGTGATCTGATATGGCTGAAGCATATGGGTATAGACCAGGGGTGGGCACACTTTTTGACTCGAGGGCCACAATGGGTTCTTAAACTAGACCGGAGGGCCGGAACAAAAGCAACCTGACCATGCTGGCACTCTCATCTTGGGCTGCTGGTGAAGGAGCAGAGGGGAGAGCAAGAGAACCCTCTGCTCTTTTGGCTCCGCGGGCTGGATAGAACAGCCGATCCGGCCCTCGGGCCATAGTTTGCCCACGGCTGGTATAGACTGTTTCCAAAATGACTGAAATCTTCATCACAGGATAAAGCAACTGGGATCTTGACCATGAATGAGTCTGGTTTCTCATACTTCCAGATTGTTCTCTCCCTCATCTTCTCCTCACTTGCATGCTGAGGTGAGCCAGCCGGGCCTTAGCTCCAGCTCCAAAGCCAGAAGGAAGGAGATGGCTCGGGAAATGGAACTGCCACCGGGTGGGCCAGGGCCACATTGACTGTCACTTGCCCAGCTGGCTGCTCAGGTTCACGGGGCACTTCATGACCCCATTGACGAACGGTGTTGTATCAGAAGAGGCATTGCCTGGTGCTGAGGCCCAGGCACAGAGCAGAAGGAGCTGGGAGGTAGGGACTCTCCATGGTAGGGACTGAGCTGAGCTGCCAGGCATTTTCTTCAAGTATAATTTTTTGATTTTTTAATTACAGTTGACATATAATATTATATTAGTTGCCGGTATACAACATAGTAATTAGACATTTATATAACTTATGAAGTGATCACCCCCATAAGTCTAGTGGCACCAAACATAGTTATTACAATATTATTTTATTTTTAAAAAATATATATATTTTATTGATTTTTTACAGAGAGGAAGGGAGGGAGATAGAGAGCTGGAAACATCGATGAGGAAGAAACATCGATCAGCTGCCTCCTGCACACCCCCTACTGGGGGTGTGCTTGCAACCAAGGTACGTGCCCCTGACCGGAATTGAACTTGGGACCTTTCAGTCCGAAGGCCGACGACGCTCTAACCACTGAGTGAAACCAGTTTCGGCTATTACAATATTATTGACTATCTTTCCTATGCTGTACTTTCCAGTGGATGGATGATTTAATAATTTTGTAGATGGAGCCATAATATGAAGGGAAACACCCCTTGTCATTCAGTGTAACATGAAACTATAGAGGGTTGCTACCGAACAACTGAAACAGAAGGGCCCCTGCACGTCATGTTGTCATAGCATAGGTGCTATTTAGAGCCAGGAAAAGTGAAGCTCAGTTGCCACACAAAAGACCTCCCCAATTGTGTATTGCTAATTTCCTCGCATTGTGGGCCTCCAGGATCTGCTGGCAACCGTGGGGGTGAGTCAGGCTTGAGCCGCTGATTCCAGGGCCTAGATAAGGCATCTGGAAATCTCTCCATGAGCCCACAGAAGTGGTCACCCACTTTATCAAGGTTGCTTAGGGTGGTGTCAAGGGCATGGTCCTACTAGGTCCCATGGCGCCTATGTGAAGGCAGGTTTGGGCCATTGTATCTGCCCAGTCCAACACGCAGGCTGTGTGCTGGAGGGTAAAAGAACTCAGCCTCAGGAAGGAGCGTTTATCCACAGAGGGAAATACCCAAGGCGATTCCCAGCACAGAGAAGGAACTAATAAATTTTCTGTGTATGAATTCCCTCAAAGCAGTCTTAAAGATATATCTCCAAAGGTTACAACCCAGACAACACTATTATTTCCCTTTGAAAGATGCAAGCAGGGAATACATGAACCAAGCACCCCAGCGAGCCCGTGGCATGAATCCGTTGCCTGATTGGTTCTTCCTGACCTCTTTGTGAATTCTTCCCTCTCAGGCGTTCTCCTTACCTGAGGTCCAGTTGATGGAGACCCAATGCCTACTGGTCAATTGAAATGGTCACAGGCACCTTTAAATCCACGCCAAAAATATACTCCTGCATCTCAGCTCCCCTCCTGACCTCTCTTTTCAGCCATCCTCCATTTCTTGAGGTCCAAAATGCAGAACCATCTTCCATCTCTCTCTTTTCTCTGTCCCATATTCTAATTGTTTGTTTGTTTAGGTTACAGTAAAATATAAAAAGCATAACATTTACCAATTTGACAATTTTTTAAGTGGAAAGATTGGTGGTATTAAGTGCACTCACATTGTTGTGCAACCATTGCCACTATCCATCTCCAGAACTTTTTTGTCATCCCAAACTGAATTTAATAATTGAGTTTAACAATAGCTCCCCACTTCCTCTAGCCCCTGGCAACCTCTATTCTATTTTCTGTATTTATGAATTTGACTACTCTGGGTACCTCATATAAGCTGAATTGTGCAGTAATTGTCCTTTTGTGTCTGGCTTATTGCTCTTAGCATAATGTCTGCCAAGCTCATGCATGGTATAGCATATTAGAATTTCCTTCCTTTTTAAAGGCTGAATGTTATCTGTTGTATGTATATACTATATTTATTCATTCATTCATCTGTCGATGGATGTTTCTAATAGTTTGCTAATCTTATTAATTACTAGTTTATCATTGCTCCATTACTCTAATTGATGCAGAATTTCCTACTTTGTCTCTTTGTCTTAAATTTCTTCTTTCTAATATTCTCTACGTACCATCTGAGTAATTTACCTAAAATTTCTAATAATTGCCCTATCCTCCTATGTATTCCAAATTCTTGCCTCTCAATGGCCTGAGCTCAACCAACTCTTTTCACCTCATCTCATTTCTTTTATTAGTAGTCCCCATAGTCACCCTACTTATCGGGTCAAGAAACATTTGTTGGATGAGTAGTGTGTTTGGGGCACAGAATAAAACAGAAAGTCAGGAAAGGCTCCAAAGGACGAGTCCACCCTAGCGACCTGGAACATGGCTTCAGAACTCTCTACCTCCGCTTCTCCTGTGCCCTCTTCATGACTATGCCATCCACCAGTTGTTCACTGCTCTGTTCTTCACACCCCACTCTGTGAGACTTATCTCCCAGTGCAAGTGGGACTCTCACCCTGTCAGTTACTAGTTCCCATGTGGTTATGAGCTCACGTTCTGGAGCTAGACAACCTCTCCTCAGCCCCAGCTCTGATGCTCACTAGCTTGTGCTCTGGGGCAAAGTCACATCGCTTTTATTACAGTATGTTGTTATATTCATTCTAACTTACTGTTATTGTCGCTAACCTGGCACTGAGCCTAATTTATAAATTAGACTCTATCATAGGTATGTATGTATAGGAAAAACCATAGTATATATAGGTTTGGTACTATCCACGGTTACTTTGGGTCTTGGAAAATACCCCTTGTAGATAATGGGGGACTGCTGTGTTATTGCAGTTATCTCTTTGTGATTACCCTTAACTGTAAATTTTAGCTTATTTGTTAAGTTTATGCTCTCTCTAAGGTATCTTCAAACGTGCCTGGCCCAGGAGTATACTGGTAACAGAAAGACATCATCTCCCCTCTTCAGGAGCTCCCACTGCGTATTTCTGCTTCTTTCTTGAGCCTCAAAGTGATGGCATCATGCACTGCTCTTCCTCCCTCCCTCCCTCTCTTCCTTCCTTCTCTTTTTTTCTTCCTGTTCTTCCCTCTTTCCTGCCTTTTTTTCCAACAAATACATATGGGTGACTACCCTGTGCTGCATACTGCCCCCATTGCTGGGGACCCTGCAACAGACAACACACACATTCCTTCATCGAGTGCACTCATCAATGAAGAAGGCAAATTATACATGTGTGAGTGAATACCTAATATGATTCAAGCGAGCAACAAATTCTCTGGGAAAATCAAGAAGTATGAGAGGAATAGTGGGTGCTGCTTGGCATAGTTCTGTCAGGGCGTCCCCTTGGAAAGGATGTCACCTGAGCAAGACCTGAAGGAAGGGAAGGTGTCAGTCCTGAGCAGACCTGCAGGAAGAGAAATACAGGCAGAGGAAACGTCCAAGAACCAGAATCAGGACTGGGCTTGGTGTCCTTGGGTGAAGCTTGTAAAACAGGGGGAAGGTGGTCGGAAGTGAAATCAGAGAGGTGGGTAGGAGATCATGGACTTGTTGGTTCTTGAAATGTGTGGCTAGGGAATTGTATTTTTATCCTAAGTATAATGATAAGCCACTTCGAGGACAAGTGACATGATTTAACTTAGCAAGTGACAGGAGCCAGTGTATATGAGAAGAAGCAGGTGGCTTCCACTGCATAACAGGCATAGCAGGTGTGCACTGAATGCCTGCCGAGCAGAGCATTTGCTGGTTCTGACTGTAATGAGGTAACTGAGCACCAGCCTCCACCTTATGCTTTTTAATGTTTAAAAGTCATATAAGAACTAAGTAGATGTTGTGTTGTCTGAATTAGATTTCCCAAATCTTAATCTGGTGCTAATTAGAAGGATGAATTGATTAAATTTCTAAGCTCAAAAAGAGACTATGTTGGGCAGTGGTGGTGGTAATAAAAAATATTTTAAAATTTTAAAACATATTTCTTACAAGACATTTTACATAGCAGAGATGGGAGACAAATTCAGAGCTTTCATCTCTCTCTGATACAACATGTGTTGATGTCATTTTAAATATCTCATGGGGTGAGTTTTTATTGTTTTTTTTTAAAAAGGCAATTGTTTTCATATTTCAAACATCCTTCCATTAAGAATTTAAATTGTGATTTTTTTCTATTTTAAACTAACAAAGAGCCAGTGAATGTATGTATACTCAATATAAGAAGTCATAAGAGAGAGTTGACTGAGGGACAATAGGTTGTGACATAAATACTTTTTGAATTGACTTGTTAGATCTATTCCATTATGTTGGCCAATTTGAAAGGAATTCCTGTCTCATCTGTGAAATTATTCATTTCAGGTATTTGTAGGTTACTAATCTTAATCTTTTACTCCTCTCCTGTTCCCTAATCCAGGCCCCAAAGGAAAAAAGAATCATTGATCAGCCCGGCTAAACATCAAAAGAATGATCTTCCCCATAAATCAACCCCTCCGGTCTCTTTATTGCTTTGTTGATTTCTCCCAAACGCCTCCATTTATCTGTTGAAGTACCTATTCGACTTGTTGTTAGAAATTCTTCTTTGCTTTTCTGTTACAGGATATTGTCCAACTAGTGATGATGAGATAATCAAGCACGGGGCACAGCACAGACAGTATCAAATCTGAGAAACTCAACCACATCTGGTTGAGTTTGGGCATTGAACTGACTAAAACCCAAGACTCTCAGTTCCTCACTTTGTTAGAAAGCACCTTCATGTCCTTGTTATCACAAAGGTGATCGGTTTGCCTTTGTTGGCTTCTTCTTTTTGAGAAATGAAATTAATGTGACGATAACCTCCTCTCACCAGACCTGGGTATTGATTTCTGCTTCATTTTTCTGATCCCTCTTCTAAGTTCCGAAAACACTACCAAAGGGGGGATATTGATCAGCAGGCTGCCTGTCACTTCCTTGGGCACAAAGGAACAAGCCCCCGTCACCTCCATGCCCCAGAATAGAGCTAAAGGTAAAGGGTCAGAGATGAAAGGCTTCTGATTAGTTCTTCTTTGTAATCAGCCTCCCAGGAAGCTCCGAGCCTCTGTTTACACCTGTCCTTGGGGTTTAAGATGGAAAACTTTTACTCCCAGGCCCCTGCACGGATGTAGGTGAAGCAGAACCTTTATCTTTTTTCAGTTTCTTATTGGGAGAGATGGATTGTTTGTTGTGGAGGCGGTTTGTCTTTTTAGGTGAACAGTGTATGCTTCCTGGGCCTTTCATTTGTCGCCTACACTGCCAGGACTCCGTCTGCTACAGGAATCTCAACACTTCAGGCATTGACTGAAGAACACCCAAATTAATTTCCTCTGAGAAAAAAGGCGTACCGACCCCGAGGGACTCCTTTTCCTCTCCTCAAGTTGCAGTGATGCCATTGATTTCATTGTTAAACCAGAGCAGAGAGGGTCAAGGGAGTTTCACCACGTGAAGAGAAAGAATGCAAGAAAAAAGTCATTCCTTATCCATGTTCACAGAATGGCCAATTAAAATTTGGGGGGGGGGGTTGGGGGTCGGGGGAAGGTGCAACTATGAACCATCGCCTGGAGAACAAAAGTCTGCTAAGGTGGCCTTGGCTTAATCCATCCCCCTTAGAGTTAAGTCAGTGACTAACCTTTAAAAACAGGCCATGTCATAACATTCTGGTACTTCTTGTTACTCTTTGATATATATTCTCTCCTTTCCATCCCAGATAATTGCTTTAAATCAGGCGTACATTTCTCATTTGAATCTGCCAATTTTTTACTCTTCTTCCCCTGGCCATGTTCTAGTCCAGTGTTTCCCAAAGTGTGGTACACGTACTCCTGGGGGTACAGAAAGAGTTTGGTGGGGATATGCACTGCACCGTGCTTAGCTGCGCCTAATTCTACATTCTCATGAGTCAAATCAAGACAGTCTTGTGAGGTGTGAGGTGGTCTGGTGTGCAAATAAATGTTATTTATAATATAACTTTTATTTATATTTTATTATGAATAATTTTACTTTTCGTTTATTATTATTTTGTGTATGTACTAAAAACAGAAAAAATAAATAGATTTTGATTGTTATTAAAATACATCCTTTTTTTTTACAAGAGGTACTCAGCGTTATGAAAATTATAGAAGGGGTACACATATGTCAGAAATTTGGAAAACACTGTCAATTACTTCTCACTTATCAATAAGGAAAGTTATTTTAATGTAAATCTCCTAAATTGTCTCTAGCTTCTAGAGCTGTGTACATATGGCTAAGTGATATGACCCATAAGCTACAAAGAAGGAAGGAATGTGCAGGGTTTAGTTTAATAATCAAAGCGACTCTTCATGCTTCATGAAACTGTTAGGGTGCAATGGTGGGTGGGCATAACACCTTGAGAATTTGGCCCCCAAAGAGCCCTCTTCACCTCTACTTACTCCTCCTCTCTGCCTTTCCTGTTCCTTTTTCTCTGAGAGGGACAAAGAGAAGCAGTTTACTCTGGTCTCAGAGCAATAGATTTCAGTCACCTTCTCCTTCCAGACCTGTCAAATGATCTCTCAGATCTACCAGACTACTTCCTGACCCCATGAGGAGCTCCATCTCCTAGTCCTCTCAAATCCCAACACAGAAGCCATAGAGCAACGGTATGTGGGCTGTGTGTAACCATACCTGCACCCAGTTTATTAGGAGAAAATTCACTTAATTATATTTAATAAGTTATATTTCCCTTGTGTGCAGGAAATAAACTGGAAATTATGTTCACAACTGGCTGAATATAACTAACTATAAATACGAGGCACATTTTTTTTTGTCAAGGCTCAGTAATCATCTTGGACTAAGGTGACCATCACACAGCCCTGGTGGGGAAGGAGAATCTCTGATTGCTTGAGAAGCAAATTCACATTAGCTAAATTTCCTGGAAAATATTTTCATGTGTACATCCAACTTTCCTGGATATTTCAATCGTGAATAAAATGTAAACAATCTTTTGGAAAAATCCATATAGACAGATTGACTATTTGTCCATATTTTATTTATTTATTTAATTTCTATATTAATCCTCAGCGGAAGTTGTGTTTTTCCTCGATTCAAGAGAGAAAGGTAGAGGGAGAGAAACATCAATGGAAGAGAAGAAACATCTATTGGTTGCCTCCAATATGTCCCCAACCTAGTATCAAACCCATAACCTGGGTATGTGTCCTGATCAGGAATCAAACCCATAAGCCTTCTGTGCTCACAGGACAACACTCCAACCAACTGAACCACACCAGCCAGGGCATGTCCATATTTTAGACTGTGGTAATCAAACTTAGCCTAACATAGGCACAATGAAAGTCCACAGACACCTGACTTACTAAGGCAGTGTCAATTTAATTGTGTCATAAAATAAAAAGGATGGTTTTTCAGAAGCCTATCTACAATTGCTAATTTTATCATGATAAGCAAGAAATCTCAGCGCTATTTGTTTTAGAGTATCTTCTATCCACATTGAGCCCAGCTGGTAACTCAACTTGGTTCATAAAACAATTCCCGTAGATACTGGGATTAGTAGACCTTTGAAGACAGTGTCAATCAAGATAGGGTCACTTTATACCCTGCTGCTCCTAAATTCTGCTGAAGTTTGGCTCCTCCTAGTTGTCTGGCAATTCTGGATCACTAATTAACAACACTTGGGCATGTGAATATTGCTTGCCCAATGATTACATGATGAAATTTAAACTCACTCCATTAAACCATGTCACCAGCCAGTAATTGGTGCCCTTCAGAATTTACCTGATGTGCCTGGGTTAAGTCAACATGATGTTTACTGTTTGCTTGCTTAATTCTTCTTTGATCTCACTACAGGTGAGAGTTGGCCAGTTCCTCATGATTGCACGCCCAAGGACTTGAAGGCTAGCAAGGAAGACGTCCTTGGGAAAACTGAAACAAGAAATAGAGAAATTGGTTCTAAAAGACATTGGAAGAAGATACATCTACCAAAAAGAATTTAGAGCTAATCTTACTCTCTCATTAACTATGTATGTGATATAGACAAGTAGATGCCCTGGGCATGTTTGCCCTCTAAGTTAATGATGAGTTGATCTAGTTATATTCTTTAGGTTCCTTCCATTAATTAATCAAAACATTAATTAATCAACTGGCCTTCTGGCTATTCCTCCAGCCCTGACCTAGTTCCTGCTCAGTAGCACTACACGCACTATTCTCCCATGCTAGGTGCTCAACCTGGGTCTTCACACAGCTGTCTTTTCACTAACAGGACTTGCTCTGATGGCAGTGCCATCAGAGGTCTTCCCGACAGCCCGGCCTCTTGCAGAGAGTCCCCTTGCCTCCTCTCTGCTCAGTTAGGCAGCAAACATCACCATCCAAACTCAGAGCGATCACATTGTGGATCTTGCAGTCTTGTGCTTGTCCCTCCCTTTCTCTCTTGTTCATAGCCAAGTCCCCCCATCAGAGAAGAGCCTGGCTCTCCCTGGAGTGCAGTAACTGATTGAATGGATGTTCAGAAAGAAAAGACACCTCTCTGTATCTTTTGGATTGTTCACAGATGCTATGACTATCTAACTGTCTTGGTTGTTTTTCACAGCCCATGGGTGTGCTTTTTTTGAAGTGCTAGCTTTTTTTTTAAAAAAAAAAACACAAGATTTTTATTGAAAAATATCAAACTTACAGAGAGTTTTTAAGTATAGTACAAAGAAATATTGTCTATCCTTTACCCAAATCCATTAGAAGTCACTCACTATAAACTAATACTGTGATATCCTGACAAGCTTAATGTGCCTGAAGGGGGAAAGTAATTCCCATATGTGTGCTGAAAATGCAGTGTCTCAGTTCCATCTGTATGCTCAGACTATTGACCCAAACTGACAGGGATAGTAGGACAGAAAGCTGAAGAGTTAATCAAGGAAAGCATACTTCCCCCTTTTCTTTTCTTTTTTTAAACATATTTTATTGATTTTTTACAGAGAAGAAGAGAGAGGGATAGTTAGAAACATCGATGAGAGAGAATCATAGATCAGCTGCCTCTTGCACACCTCCTACTGGGGATGTGCCTGCAACCAAGGTACATGCCCTTGACCGGAATCGAACCTGGGACCTTTCAGTCTGCAGGCCAACGCTCTATCCACTGAGCCAAACCGGTTTCGGCTCCCCCTTTTCTTTAGCAGCAAAGTTTCCCTTCTGGGTCCGACCATTTGGGGGCAGTTTCCTCACCGTTATATTGTACCCTTGTTAGCATTTGCCAGCAGCCTAGTGCTGCCACTCCTAGGCATATTTGCTTCTGTATCATCTCCGCGTATCTTCTCACCACTCTCCTTTCTCTTCTTTGGCTGAGAGCTGCCAGACAGACGTTGTGGGCAGACTGAGAATAAAAAGAAAGCAACGGACACATTGCATTCTTAAATCCTTTGGGAAAATCGAAAAGTCCCTGCAGTGACCTCTAAGGTCATCTCCTCTAGGGGGTGGAGAGCAGCATGAGGAAGTCAAGAGCTGCCAATCCAGACGGAACACAGCCTGGAGCCTGGAGGTCATGGCCATCCGCAGGCCCCCCCCCTCGGAACCTAACAGATGGTGTGCCATCCCTGCACATCGCCTTGCCTGTTTCACACTATTGACACAGAGCAATGAGCTGCCTGGTCACCTACCCTGTGCAGAAAGCGCCATTTCCCCTCTCCTGCGCAGGTAAATATTTACTGGCTCCGTGGACTTCCAGGAGCATCCGCATTAGGGGTGACGTGTGGCCAAGTCAGCCCGGGGTCAGACGCCAAGGGGCACAGAGGCGGAGCTTCTGGCAGAGGGCAAAGGGAGCAGGGAGGGGGAAGGGCTTTAACTCTCTGGGACTCCAGTGCTGCTTAAAAAGGGCACTGAAATCCTGCTCTCATCTGAACCCCCAGGTCATTCATCTTGAAAATAATCTTGGTCTCAGGTACAAGTACGTAGACTCTGTGAATTTTCTCATTGTGGACACCAAGGCCTAGGAATTAAAACGAGGAAGAGAGGAGATGAAGAAAATAAAAAGAAAGGGAAGGAAGGTTCTTGCAGTGGCTGGCTGGCTGGCTGAGGGACACACAGACTTCCTTTTGTGGACATTCCTGGGCCTCAGGACTGTGGCTTGCTTTCCCGATCCTAACTAAAACATGGGAATGGTGGTGTCCCATGGACAGAACCAGTTGCCTAACAAAGTCCATTATTGGACTGTTTTTGGAAGCCTAAACATACCTTCCAAAAGGGATCTACCCTGTTTTCCCCAAAATAAGACAGTGTCTTATATTAATTTTTGCTCCCAAAGACGCACTAGGTCTTATTTTCAGGGGATGTATTATGTTTCCATGAAGTAGGTCTTATTTTCGGAGGGTGTCTTATTTTCGGGGAAACAGGGTAGATCCCGGATAAAACCCAGAGCTAGAAAAGCTGTGAGATCAGAAGTTGGGGAGGGGGGGGAATCAAACCTTTATTGAACCATGACTTAAGCTGACCTTGATTTTTAGTCCTCAGCCCCATCATGGAAGGATGGTATTTGGATGCCCATTGGCTCAGAGAGGCTATCTCAGTCAGAAGGGGCCCGTGGCCCACCTGAGTTCACCGAGAAGTAAATGACAGGCCCAGGCACGCATCATTGTTCTGACTCCAAATCCTGCCCTCAATTCTCTGCAGAACCTCGGCTGCCACATCAACCTAGGACACTACAGATGTGGCTGGACACACATCGAAAAGCAAACACGGCCCGAGGCAAGCCAACCTCATGGAGAGGCAGCCCCGGCTGCAGGTGTGAGGAAGACGGGACCAGAACTGAGTGGGCGAGGAGGAAGGCCGGCCTGGGTGCTGGCAGGCCCGCTCCCACGCAGCCAGCCCCGTCCTGCGAGCAGATGGTGGCACGCGCTTCCTCCGATTTCACAGCCATTGTTCTGCCTTTATTGCCCGGCCTCACTGTCTATCGTAGACGGAAATGAAATTGGTCTGGAATGGTTTCCTCTTCCCACAGTCTCCTTGGTTCCGCACTGACAGATGACTTGTAAATATCATATCCTCACAGATAGGAACACGAAGCGGATCTATCCATTTCATGTTTGCGGGGTTTGTTTTCTATTTTAACACGAAAGATAGCCCATTTGCCTCCAAGATGTCCTTATCATACTAGAGACTAAAGAAGGGACTTCATTTTCCTGGGTCATCTGACCGTGTCAGCTGGAGCCGTGTGATGTCAACACTTGGCGCTCGGGAGCTTAGCCAGCCCTCTCCCCAGCCTCAGGCCTCTGGTCAAGGGACCACAGGTTTACAGAGGATGGTGAAGAGGAGCGGGGACTTGCTTTCGCTGCCTGTGGGCTTGCCTTCTCCTGGGGCCTTGCTTTACCTGGTCTCCCTTCCTGGTTTTCTATAATCTACAGAGCTTTCCCCTGCTATTTGCTATGTCTCTTAGGAGGCCCATTGTGTGTGTGTGTGTGTGTGTGTGTGTGTGTGTGTGTGTGTGTGTTTATTATGATGTGCAAACCACATGCTTTTCTGTTTTATCTGCAGCTGAAGGGTCTTTCTCTCCCTGGACCTATAAAGGGAGGGGGGTTGTGGTCCAGAAAAGTCCCGTGGTTGGTGCCATGTCCCCATTCTCACCTTGAGAACCGCTGATCTCGTGGACAGATTCTGCTACTTTTTCCACTTGCTTCCATCATTGAATAGAATTCCTTTCCATTTGCAAAAATTAAATCTAGGCGCCCACCGGCCTGCCCTGCCCACTTCATCTCCTGTACTGAGAAATCACTTAGAAAACTGATTGGCCTGAACGATTACATTTGCCTCTCACCCTGAAGCACCTTTTCTCGGAGAGGATTTGCAAAGCCTGTGTCATATGTGGAACTTGCGAATGGAAATAGAAGCTTTACCCTGTTTATCATGTGCTGAGGGTTTTAAGGGGAAAGTGTCAACATAAATTTGGGATTTCCTGACTTTTGCAGATTTGAGTTATAATCTTGACCGGACTAGAAAGGAAATCTGGAGAGAGAAAAAAATTTTTTAAGAGTGTTTTATTGTGGAAATGTCCCCAAACATTTTCATCCCGTTTTCCCAGAGAAACCTGACAACTTGGAGTGGGACGAGGGGGGAGGGGGGAGACGAACAAAACCCGATGGCCACATCCTTGAACTCTTTTGTGTGTTTAGAACAATGTCCCGTTAAAAATCAAACAATATCGCTGCTAAATCCGTCTAGCATAGTCCTTGGTAAGTGCTCCGGCCTGGTGGAACAGCTCCGTGGGAAGGCCGGGTGGTCGAGGTGATGAGTGCTAGGGCTTCTGTGACGAGCCAAGGGTTCAATGCCGACCGTGGAGGCTGCTAGGGACGGCGAGATACAGTATCTTTCCAATAACCCTGTCAGCAGCTCCTTTCATGCCTGGGCCTTTAAATCCCGGTCAGAGTGCAGCGCGAATACCACCCCTGCAACCAAGTGGAAAACAAAAGCCCGGGGAAAGGGCTGGGGGAGGGGGGTGGTGGGTAAGACTCATAAAGGAGAAGTCATGAAGTCTGGCTCTCTGGCCAGATTTCCTCTGGAAGGTGAGGTGTGGCCGGCACTGTGTGTGTGGAGCGCCTGGGAGGGGACGCACGCCCTGCCTTCAGACGGCAGGACCTCAGCCTGGCCTGCCGCCAAGGAGCCAGACGCCAGGCCCCGGCTCTCAGCGGTGGGAGCGGTCGCTGCGCCTCGTTATACAATGGTATTATCTCAAGCCAACCACGGCTGCAGAACCTCGCAATGTTTCCTGTCCTTGCCTTGCAGCACAAACTGTCCGATTTCCAACTGCTCTCGGACACACTCACTGGCACTCGGTCACCAAGCCCAGAATATACATGTCTCAAGCCACTTCTTCCTTGGGAATTGCAGACATGGCATGCCGTAATCCATTGTATTTTTATCCCCTCTAGAGGACCTGCAAGAATCGTGAGTCACATGAGGAAAGGGATTAACCCTCTCCATGGTTTACGTAATGTAGGCAAATGCCCAGAGTGACTTCTACTCGGGGAACGTGGAAACCTTTTGAAGGCAATCTGACCATCACCTACACTATGCGATTGATTCCTGGAGGCCCACCATCTCATTCTCGTTCCCACTTTCCAATCCCTGGACTCTCTGTACAAAAAAACCAGGAGACTGAGACAGGAGAAGCAAACCCGGGTGAATGGAAAGGAGGGAGCTTGCTTTTCATACGCAGGAATTGCTTTCAATATACTTTCCATTTGATCTAAACCGTTATGGTACTTTAAAAAACACAGCCCTTGGAGTACATTATAGAAATTTTAAAAACCATCAAACCCCGGTACTAGCAATGTGTCAAAAGGACAAGACTAGGCTCTCCTTTTTAAAAAAATTGTTTGGCGTTCTTGGCTTTGGAGTATTGCGATTAGGTTGTTCAATATCTGACCGAGTCTTTCCAACTATGTGCCTGTGCCAAAAAGTTAAGTTCTAGCAACCTGCTCCCAGAAATCAAGGGTTTAATCTAACAGTTACCAGAAATGCTCTTAAAACTTCTGCTTCCGGGTCAGGAAGTTTGTGGCCGGCCTTGGACTTTGCTACAAGCTGTGCCACTTCAGGAGAATTGGATCGGGTTAGATAGGGGTGAGGGTGAGGGAGACGGGGGTGTGTAGGGGGAAGGAGGGGGGACTCTGCTTTGTGCTCAGTTGCAATTCCTACTATTGCAGTGCAACTCTTTCAGTAGAACTGGATGACAATGGCTTCAAATAATGGGGCTCTTGGTGTACTTTTTAAGGTGCTTAGAGTTTCTCCCTCATCATTGTGCCTAAAGATCCCTCTGGTCCTTGCATCTGTGGCAATGGGAAGGCTTTTAAGCCTGAACTAAGCAGCATGCTGACAAATGAGGAATGACCAGCAACAAACAGGCCCCATGGAAGGCATCGGTCATGGCCTCTAATGAGACAGACTTAGAAATGTAGAATTTTTTTTAACTGTGAAGTATTTCAGGCATACGGAAAAGTATAGGGAGTCCTACAGTAAGTATTCAGGTTCTCACCAGCCAACTTGGATAAAATGTGAACATTCTGTGATATTCACTTCAGAGTTTCTCTTAAAGAAACAGTTGAGCCGAAACTGGTTTGGCTCAGTGGATAGAGCGTCAGCCTGCGGACTGAAGGGTCCCGGGTTCGATTCCGGTCAAGGGCATGTACCTTGGTTGCGGGCACATCCCCAGTCGGGGGAGTGCAAGAGGCAGCTGATCGATGTTTCTCTCTCATCGATGTTTCTAACTTTCTATCCCTTTCCCTTCCTCTCTATGAAAAATCAATAAAATATATATATATTTTAAAAAAAGAAACAGTTGAATACTTTTGGGTCCCCTCTCCGACACCCTTCCCCTCTCCCTGCACAGAGGTGATTGCTGTCTGAACTTGGGCGATTAACTTCCCCCTGCCTGTAGGATGGATGTTCTTCAAGTACTCACTGCTGTGTAATGGTATCTATTCTGATGAGTCAGTATGCTTTTCAATATATGAATACCACTATTGCCTGTTTGTCCCCAAACACGTGTTTGTATGTACAATATGTAATACTATTTTGCATGTTTTAAAACTTGAATATGTGGTATTATAATGCACATAACCTTTTGATCATTCTTACCCAGATATATTTCACATGCCATACAATTCACCTAAAGTGTACAATTCAATCATTTTTAACATACAGAATTGCACAACCATCATCACAACGGACTTTAAAGCTTTTTCATTATCTTCCTCCAAGAAACACCCTCCTCCCTCCCCAAAAACCCCAACCTCCCAGACCTCGACACTCACTCATCTGTTTTCTATCTCTATGGAGTTACCTTTTCTGGTCATTTCATATAAATGGGACCATACAATATGTGATCTTTTGTGTCTGACTTCTTTCACTTAACAGCATTTTTATGATTCATTCATGTTGTAGTAGTGGTGTATATTGGCACTTAATTCCTTTTTATTCAATTATATGGAAGTATTCATTCATTTGTTGATGGGTTCTTAGGGTTTTTTTCTACCTTGGGATATTACAAATAATGCTGATGTAAACATTTCTGTACATGTTTTTGTGTGAACACATTTTAATTTTGGGGGGACTATATTCCTAGAATAGAGTTGATGGGTCATATGATAAATTTTATTTAATGTTTTGAGGAATTGGTAGGCTGTTTTTCAAAGAAACTGCAACAATTTGTATTCCCAATAGCTGTGTAGGATTCCAATTTCCCCACATCTTTGTCAACACTTCATATTGTCCAAGTTTATGATTATAAGGTTTCCTATTAGGTATGAAGAGATATTTCATTGTGGTTTTGATTTGTATTTTGCTAATGACTATTGATACCTTTTCATGTCCTCATTAACTATTTGCATATCTTTTTTTGAGAAATGCCTGATCAGATTCTTTGTCCATTTTTTAAAAATTGAATTATTTGTCTATTTTTTATTTTTTAAATATACTTTATTGATTTTTTACAGAGAGGAAGGGAGAAGGATAGAAAGTTAGAAACATAGATGAGAGAGAAATACCAATTAGCTGCCTCTTGCACACCTCCTATTGGGGATGTGCCTGCAACCAAAGTACATGCCCTTGACTGGAATCGAACCTGGGACCTTTCAGTCTGCAGTCCGATGCTCTGTCCACTGAGCCAAACTGTTTAGGGTTATTTGTTTTTATTATTAGGGCATAAGAATTTTTTTTTCAAAAAGCTTTATTGTTTCCATTTGACCCAATGCATGGGGATCCAATGCATCAGGATGGTTAAAAGAATGGCTAGTAGTTTTGGGCAGAGGCTCAGGCAAAGGCCAGACATGAGGGGAATGCAGAGAGGCCCCTCAAAGGCCTTTGGGCTCCAAAGGCTCCTAGTTGTGTTTGAGGGTGAGCCTTTTGAAGAGATACTCACCCAGCCCAGCCCAGCCCAGCCTAGCCTGGGGGCCCGCCAGCCAGCTGAGGTGAGTCAGGTATTAACCATCTTCTTGATGAGTTTCACCTGCTCACCCCGGAAGTAGTTCTCCAGGAAGTCACAGGATGAGGGTCTGTGTGGGCAGAACCCAGGGCACGCAGATCAAGGATTCAGGTTCCTCTCCAAGGCCAGGGCGGCTTCCACAGTGCCCTGAGTTTTGACCACTCATCTTGGAAAGCCTTCAGCACATCCTGGAAGAGAATGCAGCCACAGTGCTGGTTTTTCATCTTTAAGAGATGCCTTGTGCCCTCAAGCTTTTTCTCTCCCAAATCCCTGAAGAAGTGGCCCCTGTCCTCCAGAGCCACGTAGAAGCCCAGGGAGAGGTAGGTGTGGGAGCCCGCTGATGCAGCCTCCACTTGGCTGAAATAATGCTGACTAATATGGGAGCTCATGGTTGTTTGGCATTGAGGAGTTAAGATAGAAAAATAACCCTTGTATTGGTTGGTCTCAGTGGTGGTGATTGGATAAGATGCTGGAGGGTGGTCGGAAGAAGGGGTGTCCCTGGGTCTATTCCATCCAAACACTATTGAAGCAAGACAGGTCCAGGACCTCTGAAGAGACTATTCAGAACTCTTTCTATATTATAGATATATCCTTTGTCATATATACATGTCCTTCTAAAATATTTTCTCCCATTTTGTTGGCCATCTTTTCACTTTTTTTGATGGTGCTCTTTGCTGTAGCCTTCTGAAACTTTTTAAGTTAATGAACTTGGATAAAACATTATTCAATTTGAAACATAGACTATTAGTACAAGAATTTTAACTAATTTCAACCTCTGTAGTAGTACTCAACAGTATGAGCACTTGTATTATGTTATTGGTCCATTCTTTTGTCGATAGAAATTTGGGCTATTTCCAGTATTAGTGCATGACAAACAATACCAACACACATGTTCTTATCCATGTCTCCTGAGGCACATGTTTATTGGGTAAATATCTAGGAGCGGAATACACAGATATTCTTAGCAACTGAAAGTAAGCCTTTAGGTATTATATATCATCAAATTAATTTTTTTCTTACCAGCAATGTGTTAGAAATCTCAGTGTGAGACATCTTTGCTAATATTTAGTACTGTTTGACATTTAAATTGTAGGTATTGGGATGTGAAATTGAATCTCAAAACTGTGTTAAAATGTGGCCTTATTAACTGTGAGGGACAGATAAGCTGCCGGTGCTGTTTTATTATTTGTAAGGCAGAGGTGAGGAAATTGTGGAAATAATATGTTCTTGAGTATTGATAGCTCTGGAGACCCTCATATAAATAGAACAATATTAACAACTGTATAGAATGTTTGTATGCTTCCTCTGCACAGTCTTAGCTGGCTGTGTAATATCACACTTATTTAACATGAAGCATATTTTAAATCTGCAATATGAACTTTTGCTATTGATTAACGTAAAGTTTTAGAATTTGTTAGTATAAGCTGTTGTCAAATTCTTTAGCCCCTGGAAGTCCTGTAAAAGCAGAATGCATTCCAGTCCCATTCGTTGTCCCCAGTCTTCACTTAGTCTTGTTAATAATCTGATTTTTTTCAACATTTTCTCATATAGTTCAATTTAATGCTTTAGTCTTTTAGGAGTTGATGTTTTTAGTTAGTGTTTTCTGTACTACACATGTTATGCATATGTAATTTTGCTTTTAAAGCGCTCAAAATCAACCCCACTTTCAAGGCAAATATTAAATAAATGAGACCATTGTGGTGTTACTCTGAAATTTTCAGTAGGGTGAAATCCCTGTATTCTAAACATCATTAAAATTATACTTAAATCAATATAATATAATATAATATAATATAATATAATATAATATAATATAATATAATATAATTTATGCAAAGAAGAAACTTAATGGCAAGTACAGGTTTCATTTGTCCTTATTGGAGTTTGGTTTAAAAGGAGACTAAGTAGAAGTTTCTTTTTGGATTGTGAAAGCTCTAAACTTTGAATAATTTTTGAAAACCAAATGTCTCAGATGCGTAGGTAAGCAAGCAAACAAAAAACTAGTAATAAAGTTACTTATAAATGTTGTAATCCCTAATTTCCACAAAATGCTTCTTTAAAGTGTATTTGAACAGATGGGCTCTCTTACACAAGGTTTCAGGTAAGCTCAGCCTCTCACGTATATTCATTATACCATATACAGCTCACCAAAAACCTAGGAGGAAGGCACTCCCTCGCTCATCTTGGCTTCAGCCATCTGCCAGCATCTTCCACAGAGTTAGATGGTGATATTAGCTTAGGCTCTGAAAATAAACTAAACTTTAGAGTCTTTGGACATTTCCCTCCAGCAACTTTGCAAAACCAAGAGAGTTCAAGAGTTTAATTAGAGATAGTTGGTCCATTCAGCTGTAGTACTACAGAGCATTATCCTTCAGAGTGCAAGGTAAAGTCAGGAAATCCTGAGATGTTCTGTCTAAATTCTACTTCACCAACGTGGTGAAAGATTAATGTTCAGTCTCAAAGTTATTTTTTCACTGAAAATTGGGTAGACTCCAGTTAACACCAGGTTTTCTTGGCCAAACTCTCTCATCTCTTTGGGCGGAGCTCAGCTCTCTGTGTAGTTGGTGGAACCTCACCCGTGGAAGCTCCTCAGATGAAAAGATGGAGGGTGTGGACCAGAGAGGTTCGAAGTCTTGTTCCCAAGGCAGTGAACCTTCAGTGGTTTCAGAGACTTTGCATCGAAATCGCTGCAGTGAGCTGTTAGTTGACATGGAACCATCACACCACCAGGGACCAGAAAAATGGAAATGTAAGGAGACACCTGGGTTTGATTCTCTTAGCGTGCTAGCTTTATCACACATTAGCTCTGCATTTCTTAAGTTCTCTGTGTGTTTTCTCATCTGTAAATTGGGGATCATAATAGAACTATCCCACAGGGCTACTGGGAGGATTAATGAAATGATAAATGTAAAGTGCAAGAATAGTGTCTGGAAAATTCTCAACAAATATTAAAGAGGACTGTGATTGATTATAATATTAATACCACATGAAATAAATTCAGGGGAAAATAAATTAATTCTTGATGTACTAAAAAATGACTTGGATAAATCTTTAAACATTTTACAAATTAGTAGATACATTCAATTAGATACAGAATCAATGTAGGTCTTCTCAATGCAAATTAAACTTAAAAATAAAGAATAATAACTTTACATGCCATGTAAAAATACAGCTTTAGTAGATGGTCTTGAAAATCTGAATAGTTTTTTTCTGGTTTCAGGACATATATATCAAAACAGAAAAAGTCTCTGTGTTCATTTTAATATTAAAAATCAAGAGGCATATATGACATGGCAAACATGTTTAAGTATAAAATTCAGTTTCAAATAAAAAAACCGCAAACATTTTATTTTACTAATACATACTACAGAGGAAGTTCATCTTTGATCAATCTGAATTTCTAACTTCCTAGCTATGTTTTTACTCACACAATTAAGAAATGGCCAAGTCAACATGTAATAAATCGGATTTTAAACAACTTACAATTAACTTTTCACTAGTTTTTATTAACAAACAGAAGTAAGAACAGACACATATACGATCACCCCCAATTAAAACCTGTTTAGATAGTGCTGTTTCAGATCATGTAGCAAATCTAAGTTTTAGCTAAACAAATAATTCTCGATAATTAGTGTGTTACATAATTATGATCCTTCACCAAAACTTACATTGCTTATGAGCAAGTGACTCTTCAAGAGTGGCTCAGGAATGTTTTCCTAAGTGAATTATAATGATAAATCAGCAGTGCTATCTTAAATAAATATCTTCTAACATTTTCCCTTGATTTCCATGCCCAAAGTGAACAATTTATTTTAGGAGGAGCATGTCTGCTGACAGGAAAGTTAGGAAAAAGTCATCTAGCTGAAGAAGATTTCCTGATAATCACGGAATCTTTGAAAGCTTGGCTCTGGACATCACTAGATGACGGTTTAACCTTGGGTCCCCTCACTGGGAGGAAGCCCTGGTGAGATCCGAGCCTCCTCATTACTGGAGGGCATGCCTGCCAACAGAGACCATTTTGGAAGAGGGAAATTCAAATAGAAGCATCAATGGCCACCGACAGATTTCAGGAAATAGCAGTCAGGGGAGTCTCCAAGGTTGTCAAATTTTGGTTTTTCTTTTTGATTAGGGAGGTGAGATGAAAAAGCAGGAACTGTGCTTAGTCCTTCATGAAACAGAAACATTTGCTAGTCTGACTAATGGAAAAACACCGTGCCTCCAAAGTTTCCTCCAAGTAATGACTATTGTGATGTGGCTAGGTTTTATAAAATAAAACCTTTACATCTAGAAAAGCCTGCAGATCACAAATAGATCGCTAGGCCCTGGGAGCGTGGTGCTGAATGACACCTGGCCTTGTCCTCAGCCGGCTGGCAGTCAGGGGTGGACACAGTCAGCTAAATGGGCAATTCCACTTCAGCGGGTTGAGGACTATGGGGATCTTAGGGATGGGGGATCACTTCTGAGTTGGTTTTAGGAACCTGAGTCATGAAAGATGAAGAGAAACTTGTTAAACATGGCCGACAGGGGGAGGATGCTGTCCCAAAGACAGAAAACCAAAAGGAATTGGAGGCAGAGGGGACCGAGACACAGGCTTGAGAGGGACAGAGTATGTCCTGCCTTTGTGGCGCCCAAAAAGAATTCAGTTTAATATATATATATATATATATATATATATATATATATATATATATATATAATTGATTTTTTCAGACAGGAAGGGAGAAGGATAGTTAGAAACATTGATGAGAGAGAGACATCAATCAGCTGCCTCCTGCACACCTCCCTGGAGATGTGCCCGCAACCAAGGTACATGCCCTTGACCAGAATCAAACCTGGGACCTTTCAGTCCACAGGTCGACACTCTATCCACTGAGCCAAACCAGTTTCGGCAAGAATTCAGTTTCGTACAAAGTATAAAGCTTGGAGATTGTGGGGGAGAGACAAAAAGGTGAGAATACTGGGTAAGTGTGCTATGCCAGCATGGCCAAGGGTGAGCCTGAGCTGGGGCGGCTGAAAGGCTTGCAAAGACAGACAAGAGAATGAAAGCTGGGTCTCCGTGGGACCCTGCCTTTCTGATGGAGAGGCAGCAACGACGCCCAAAAGCCGTGTCTTTATTTTATAGCAGATGCCACGAGGCAAAGTAAGGGCGTGGTCAAGCTGTTTACAACATTCTCATCGGTTTTGATCCTACTCAATTACATACATCTCAACTCTATCAAGCCCACGTCACTCAGGCACGTGGGGCCACGTGTACGGACTACAGGTTCCAGCCCACAATCAAACCTGTTGGCTATCATTGTGCTGGGAGGGCCCTGCCCTCCAAGCTGGGACTTGCACGTGGCCATGAGAGGGCTGTGCCCTCTCCTCAGTCCGAGGCTTGAACCTGTCCAAACACTGTGGCTGCCCCCCACAGGTAAGGGAGGAGGGTCAACCTTGCGTGTGTGCTAAGGAATTTAAAGCCTTCTCTGCCGGGTCTGAGATTAGGGTTTAGAAGGAAGACAGGTTAGAGACTCAGACTGAGGGGGGGATGGGGCCTGACCCAGGATGCTAGGGAGCAATGCCTGAGGGAGGTGGACAGGACAGGACAGTGGTGAGTGGTTGGGGTGGGGAATGATGAGAGCAAGAGAAGTGGAGGATGTGACCTGGCTCTCCTCAGAGGGGATGGTGGTGCCATCTTCGAGGAGAGACAAGAGGTCTTTGATGACAAATGGCACCTAGCTCTTGTCTGCCCTGGGAACATTCCTTAACTGTCTGTGCCTCAGAGTCTTCATCGAAAAATGAGGATAATAATAACAACCTCGCAGTGTGGCTTCATTGTGTGGATTAAGTAAAATAACCCATGTAAAGTGCTCAGAGCAATGCCTGGAGCTCAGTATGCACGGGTTATTATTACTAGGGACTTAAGAAGATAGTCTTGGAGGAGAAAGAAGGCTTAGGAGGAACAGAAAGTCAAATTCTGTTTCCAATGCAAGAGGCTTCCTCAAGGCTGGAAGAACCCATCTTGGTCACTTTGTCAGAGAAAGGTGAGCTTATCAATGGAGGGCTGCCTCGCTGGCTGCTAGCTGCGCAGACCCAGAGCAACTCTCTTCTGAGCAGCTTTATGAAACCTGGGACACGTGGGACGGTAGACCCCACATTTTCTTCAGAGCTGGGCGTAAGAAATGTGAGAATGCTAATGCCCCATCCTTGTAGGCTGTTCAGACTACAATATCTGAGACTACTACATCCGGTGAGAATGTATTATTATTATTATTATTTTTTACCATACCTGCTGCCAACATATCAAATGTTTTTCTCAACATCTGTTCCTTCTAAGTCTTTTCAGGCACCAATAAATAATAAAGTTTTAATGGGTACTTTTAAAAGTACATGCACCCTAAATGGGAATTTGACGAACAAGACATTTTAAGATCAGCTTGTACCTCCTCTCACGAAAAGAGCTGAGCTTTACAAATTAGAATGACTGAGCATTTTTTGCTAAGCCCTCTCCTAGACACTCACCGCCATCCATTACAGACTCTGGAACCTGATTCTTCATCTTTATCCGTACATTTGTCTTCATTCTAGACATATCCGACTCCGTGACCTCTTAGCTCCTTTACCCAATGACCTTATTCTCTGCTGGGCCACCGCTTCCCGTTCTCACGGTGCAGAATGTGAAGTCTGAAATATGTTATCTCTCGAAACTGCTCCACCTCCAAAAATCACAAATTCCAACATCCTCCTTTGCTGGCCACCAAGCCGGTCGCTGCAGCTTCTTGCGTACAGATTCCCACCACAACTGTCCCTCTACCTCTGATGACTTCTGTGCCCCCCTCCCACTTCCTCCCTATTCACAGGCTCCTCCTTTCTGAACTTTCCTACAATTGAGGTTGGATTTGGGGACCCATCATGCCAACCACTTGCTTCCAAGCTCTCTAAGCCCAGGCACACTCCTTTTGTTGCACACGCCTGGCAAACTCGAATCTGAATGAACTCTAGTCACTCGCTGTCCTTGCACCAGGCAGCTGGGCACTGCTGGGGGGAAGTTCCAGCCTGGAAGTTGGTATCACTACCCACCCTTGATCACCAAGCACACGAGAGGCTCCCCTTTTCTGACAACCTCGCTGTCCGATCTGCTTCTTCTCCAGCCCTCTGCAAAAGCTTCTCAAACATTTTCTATCTCCTTCAAGCTCATCTGTGTCCCACCTCCTCCCCAATGGCTTTGCTTCCTATTTCAGAACACACACACACACACACACACACACACACACACACACACACACAGAGAGAGAGAGAAAGAGAGAGAGAGAGAAAGAGAGAGAGAGAGAGAGAGAGAGAGAGAGAGAGAGAGAGAGAGAGATACCAGGCAAGACCTCCCTTGATTTCTTTTTCTTTCTTTCTTCTTAAAAAATATGTTTTATTGATTTTTTTTACAGAGAGGAAGAGAGAGGGATAGATAGTTAAAAACATCAATGAGAGAGAATCATCTATCAGCTGCCTCCTGCACACCCCCCACTGGGGATGTGCCCGCAACCAAGGTACATGCCCTTGACCAGAATCGAAGCTGGGACATTTCAGTCTGCAGGCTGATGCTCTATCCACTGAGCCAAACTGGTTTCGGCTTCTTTTTCTTTTTAATATATTTTATTGATTTTTTACAGAGAGGAAGGGAGAGGGATAGAGAGTTAGAAACATTGATCAGCTGCCTCCTGGGAATGTGCCTGCAACCAAGGTACATGCCCTTGACTGGAATTGAACCTGGGGCCCTTCAGTCTGCAGGCCAAAGCTCTATCCACTGAGCCAAACCAGTCAGGGCCTCCCTTGATTTCTTGCCACCAAATCACCACCACCTCCTGCATCTGCCCTAGTTTTCCTTTCTTGAGACAGTGGAGTGGCCGTTCCCTTTTTAAAAAAGGGTTGTTTTCCATCCTGCTTTGAACCTGAAGAGACTGAGAAGTGGCTTATGATTCCAGCAATGTGGGGGTCATTCGTGACCCTAATAAACACCATGCTGAGGGAGATGAAAGGGAACTCTAAGGAAAGCAACCAGACAGCTATAGACAACTCATCTGAGAAATCTGATTATGAGGGGAGATGATTACTCACTGCTTTCTCCCAAACTTTGGGCTACCAGATATTGCTTTCATATTTCCCTTCTACCTTTTTACCCATTCCCTCTTCCCTTCAATATACAAAGATTGCTGTCATCTTAACAATAACAGCAACAGCTAGACAAGCAACACAGAACCCCCCCCCCCCTTCAACCTGGTATCCCTTAGCCATTGGCCTTAGTTACTTCCATTCCTAATCAGATTTTTCTAGTGGGTTGTCTATAGCTTCCTTGTTGCTTTTCCACCATCTATTTCCTTCAAATCTCATTTCAATATGGCTCTTTAATTAGAGTCACCAATACCAGATTGCTGGAACTGAAAGCCGCCTCTCCGTCTCCTGGGGTGTTTCCCAGAGGCAGTCTTCATGGCAGAGGCGTGCAGGTTTGAGAAAGTAACTTGCAAAGAAGATGATGTGATCAGTTTAACAAATCAACTCCACACTTACCAACTCCGTACTGTGTGAGGCACCAGTTAAGTGATGGGACTTCGTAGTTAGTTGCATAGGACACAGTTCTGTTCTCAAGGACCTACAGGCTGGCACAGTAAAAAAAAAAAAAAAAAAAAAGATATGGTGATGCACCCAGCTACAAGCAATAAGTGAAGCCAATGGGGCTCAAGGAGCACAAAGGAAGGAAAGATTAACATTCTCTACAGTGGTCAGGAGAGGCAATGCCTAAGCTGGGGTTTAAATGGTGAAATGGAGTGGCTGAGGGGTGGGGGAGCATGTTCTAGGCAGTGAAAACACATGTTAGGGGGGATCCTATTGCAGGAGTGATATGCAGGGAACCTCATGAGATGTGGGGCTGCAAAGCTGGCCAGAAGTGATGATGGACAGGGAAGGGCAGATGTGGCTGGATAGATGGTGATCTCTGACCAGCAATGCACAGGTGCTCACACCGAGGATGCTGGCTTCTGGCCTATTTCTCCAGTGCCAACAACATCAGAATCATTTACTCATAAGGATATTATAACAATTATAAATATTAACTTGATGATCACTAACATTTACTGAGCATTTGCCACGTGTGAAGCAGTAAATGAAGTCAATCAATAGTCTCCATCAGTTAAAAAAAATTGTTTGATCATGAAGCAACAAATTGTGTTTGTTAATTTAATATTAAGTATGCAAATATACCACCATAATAAAATGTCATATTTAATCTAGTGATGGTCCTAGGTATTAGCAGGGGATGGATAAATACAAAAAGGTGGGATATTTTAGTTCATAAAACTTGCCACATCATTTGTGTTATTTAAATTAAACATGCTAGTATATCTAAATTGCTTAGGAAATAGGCAGAGTATGAGACAGTGGAATATAATGGTTGGGGCATCAATATATGGGACTAGATTTCCAGGCTTTAGGTTCTGGTTTCACTTCTTATCATGACTTCAGCCAAGTTACTTAGCCTCTTTGTGTCATTTGTACACTGGGAATTCTCATAGTATCTAATTCACAAGGATATCAAGAGGTTTAAATGAGTTTATATATATATAATGCTCTTAACTCTTCATAATACAATTAATAATAATAATTGATCATAATTATCACTTATAGTAAGTACAATTAACAATCAGTTTTAATCATTTAAGTTATGACTAAAGGCTTTCTATGCACCAGCCTAGGAAATTAGTAGCAACCATCCATACAGCTAAACATTATGATATTGCAAAGTCCAGATAGCTTTTTTCCTCAAAGTATGATTGGATAACTCATGTATAAACCAGTATGTCTGCATGGAATTATGGTCTAGAAGACCAAAGAAATAAATCGCTGCTCTAGGTGTGCACTTTGGAAGGTTCACATGACATTCTCCCCATGTCTTTTCTTTATTGTAACCTCAGCTTTCAGATTTACTGTTCAGCCAGTCCAAAGAGCATGTGTTTTTGTCTTCTGAAAAACTGTACCAACCAACAGTGTACACCAACAGAAACTGGTTGCAAAGCTTTCACTTTTAAAGAGTTTCCAAGCACCCTGCCCTTTTCCTAAAGGACTCTTTTCCCTTTTATGGATGAGCACCAGGCTCCAAGACAGTGTAAATAGAACTTCCTGTTCCAGGGAAGTGCTGGCTCCTGCAGGAGCCCAGGGGTCCTTTGGGAAAAGTTGATAGGAACTATGAGCTGGATGTGACCTGAGGCCCAGGAGTAAGCTGAGCCAGCAGGGAGGGAAACACATTTAACAGCCCCTTTGTGCAGACTGAGGTCCCAGAAGCACTTCTGGGAAAGTAAGTCTGGTGCCATACACACAGTCCCCGCGAAGAATGGCAGGGAAACAGGCTGGGCTGGAGAAGGATGTTCCCAGATTCAACGCCCAGATCTTGGACCTGGCTGCCCTGACGAACCCAGGGATGTCTTGAATTCCCACAATTTGGGAATCCCGGGCTTCCCAGGAGTGGAGATTTTAAAATCAGAAAAAAACAAGTGGCTCCTGTACAACGTAAGCCTGGTCCCATAGCATATATCTTTCAGGGTACCAACTGCCTACACACTAAGGACATGAAAGTTAAAATCTACTTTCCTTCTTCATTGACCATAATATTTTCACATGTTTTTAATTGATCATATTTAAAGTGTTATTTCTTTGTGGTTGAGTTGATGTGTCATTTGTCCTGATAATTGTGATCTTTGATTTGTGTGTGTTTCACAATCTCATCAACAGTGGCAAGATAATAAACCATAGGAGCATAACCGATCCCTTTACACTTACTCATAATGACGTTATAACAATTACAAATATTAATTTGGTGATAACTAGCATTTACTGAGCATTTGCTATTTGCTAAGCAGTGAATTAAGTCAATCAGTAGTCTCCATCAGTAAAAAATAGTTTGGTCATGAACCGACAAATTGTATTTGCAAATTTATTTATTTACTTTTTTGAAAGTAAATGTTATTTAATACATTTTTTTTGGTAGGCAAAATGAGAGCAAATCTTTTCAGTTATTATTAATATTGCCATATTTGCAGTAAGATTCAAGATGACTAATACTATGAGCTAGTATTGAAAATGGAGGACTTATTAACCCTGTATTTGCCAATTTAATATTAAGGATGCAATTATACCACCATATTATATTATGTGTAGTTATAAAGCATAAGCAAAAGTACAAATTAAAAGGGTGATATGACTAAACAAATACAAGTTCTTGTATTTTCTTCTTGCACCACAGTAGTTTGTCTACTAATCGAGTATGGGAACCTCAGTTTGGAACCTATTCTGAAACCACTGTATATAAACTGTTATTAAACATAGCAACTGAGGTGTACAGAGGTCTAAAAAAACAACAACCACCTTGCCCAGTGTCACCAGAGTGTCACTGTGGGACAGGCTATTAGCTTCTGTGACCTTCCTGTGACCTCAGGACCTCTCTCACTCCAGCTGCACTTCCAGGAAGCTGTACCATCCTGCCAGTGTATTCATATTTCTGGTCCTTGTTAATCCGAATATACATGTACTTAAATAAGATGTCCAGATGAGTTCTGGTCTTAACACCTGAGATCTTTAAAACAAATTGAATCAAACTTTTAACTTCATCTTTGGGTCATATATAAGAATTTCTGAATAAATTAAAATTTCTTCATCTGAAGGTGTTTCTCTCTTAACCAAGAAATGAAGCCCATGTTAACAGGATGGCAGTAGAGTAGGAGGATGTTAGAGTCACTTCCTCCCAGGACCAAACTGGAAATACAACTAAAATAAAGGGCAAGCAACCTGAATAACCACCGAAACATTAGCTGAAGAGAAGTCTTATAACCAAGTATTTATAGAAGAAGCCACATCATAACTGTTCTTAGACATTTTTCATAGCAATATTTTTTTTCTGATATATCACCTCTGGCAAGGGAAACAAGAGAAAATAATAAACAGATTGGGACTATATCAAATTGAAAAGTTTGTGCACAGCAAAAGAAGCCATCAACAAAATGAAAAGACAGCCCACTGAATGGGAGAACATGTTCCCCAATGATCCATCTGACAAGGGATTAATACCCAAAATTTATAAAGAATATATACAACTTAACACCAATAAAACAACAAACAATCCAATTTTAAAATAAGCAAAGAACCTAAATAGACACTTCTCCAAATAGGATATACAGACGGCCAATAGACATAAGAAAAGATGCTCAGCATCACTAATCATCAGAGAAATGCAAATTTAAGCCATAAGGAGATATCTCACATTTGTCAAAGTGGCTATTATCAATAAATCAACAAGCATTGTCGAGAATGTGAAAAAAGTGAACCCTTTGTGCACTGTTGGTGGGAATGCAGATAGGTGCAGCCACTGTGGAAAGCAGCAAGAAGTTACCTAAAAAAAATTAGAAATGGAACTGCTTTATGACCCAGCAATACCACCTTTGAGAATATATTCGAAGAAACCCAATATTCTAATTCAAAAAATTGTATTAACTCCTATGATCACTGCAGCATTTATTTACAATAGCCAAGATTTGGAAGCTATTTATAATAGCCAGGATTTGAAGTGCCCATCAGTAGATGAGTGGATAAGTAAGCTGTGGTACATTTTCAGAATGAAATACTACACAGACATAAAAAAGAAGGGAATCTTTCCTTTTGGGACAGCTTGAATGGACCTGGACACTTTATGCTATGTGCAATAAGCCAGTCAGAGAAAGACAAGTATCATATGATTTCACTTATATGTGGAACCTAATGAACATAATAAATTAATGAAATAGAAACAGATTCATAGATATAGAGAACAGACTGACAGCTGTCAGAGAGTTGGGGGGCTGGGTAAAAAGATGAAGTGATTAAACCAAAAAACCTCACAGACACAAACAACAGTATGGTGATTACCAGAGGGAAAAGTGGGTGGGTGGTGATAGGAGAGAGTAAGGGGGGGATAAATGGTGATGGACAGAGACTTACGTGGGGTAGTGAACACACAATACAATATACAGATGATGTATTATTGAACTGTACACCTGAAACCTATAAATGTTATTAACCAATGTCACCAATAAATTCAATAAAAGCAAAATAAAATAAAGAAAGAAAAGAAGCCTAGATATTGGGTTTATTGTGATTAAAAGTAAACATGGAGCTGAAAATGGAATTAATAAAATTGTTCTATTTAGAATGGCCTCAAAAAAGAAGGCACTGTTTAGGAATAATGAAAAGCAATGCAAAACTTGTTAAAGCATTGTTAAAAGAAATCTAAAAATTTCTAAATAAATGAAATTATATCCCATGCTGATGGATGGAAGACTTACTGTTGCTATAATAGTAAAACTCCTCAAATTGATCTACAGATTCAACTCAATTCTTATCAGATCCCAGCTGGCTTAGGAGAAGAAATTTACAAGCTGATCCTAAAATTCATGTTGAAATCCCAGGGACCAAGAACACTGAAACAATCTTAGAAAAGAAGAACAAAGCTGCAGGATTTACCTTTCCCAATTTAAAATTTACTACAGAACAGTAGTAATCAAGCCAGTGTGGTACCAGCATAAAATCAAACATCTAGTTCAGTGGAACAGAACTGATTGTCCAGAAATAAGCCTTCAGATTTATAGTCAATTAATTTTTGACAACCGTGCCAGGCAATTCAATGGAGGAAAGTATAGTATTTTCAACAAATTGTGTTAGGACAATTAGATGTCCACATGTAATAAATGAAATTATACCCTTATTCCATGTCATGTAAAAATTCATTCAAACTTGATCAAATACCAAAATTTAAGAACTAAAACTATAAATACTTACAAGAAAACATAAATTTAAATTTTCGTGACCTTGGGTTATGTAATAGTCCTTTTCTATGGCACCAAAAACACAAACAACCAAAGGAATAATTAATAAATTCACTTCTTAAAAATGAAAATATTTTCTACTTCAAAGAACACTATCAGGAGAATAAAAAGGCAATCCAAAGAATAGATTTTTTTTTTTGCAAATATCTATAGATATAAAAGGCTAAGCAACTGGTTGACTGGCCGACCAGCTGGTAGGTATGATGCACACTGACCACCAGGTGACAGATGCTCAATGCAGGAGCTGCTGAGCAGCAGCAACTTTGTAGAGTGCCCTCTCGCACTCAGATATCCCTCGGGGAATGTCAGACTGCTGGTTTTGGCCCAATCCCTGCGGGCCAGGCTAGGCATCCAGGCCAAGGGACCCCACCTGCCAGAGGGACCTCTCTCACTCTGCAGATGTCCTTTGAGCCCCAGCGCCGCCCCAGGTGCAGCCGGCTGGGCAGGGACCACAGTAAGTTGGCTCCAGGGCGTGTCTGGCCCATCTTGCCCAGTCACCTTCTAATTAATTTCCTTTCAATGTGCATGAATCTGTGCACCAGGCCTCTAGTATATCTGTAAGAGACTTGACTCTAGAGTACTTAAAGAACTCCTAACTCAGTAATAAAAAGACAACAACAAAAAACAGAAAATCCAACTTTAAAAAATGGACAAAGGATTTAAAAAGACACTTCTCCAAAGAAGGTACACAAATGGCCAATAAGCACATGAAAATAGGCTCAACAATACTGATTGTTAGAGAAATGCAAATAAAAAATATACTGAGAAACAATCTATTCTCACTAGAATGCATATTATATATATATATATATATATATATATATATATATATATATATGAAACAATATGAGAAAAACACCCCATAAAAATATATATAATTTTTTTAAAAGTCAGAAGTATAGAGCCTGGTGTGGCTCAGTGGTAGAATATTGACCCATATTTGAGGTACAATTTCCGTTAGGGCACATGCCCAGGTTGTGGGCCGATCCCCAGTTAAGAGTGTGTAGGAGGCAGCTGACTGATGTTTCAATCTCTATATCCGTATCCTTTCCTCTCTCTCTAAAATGAATAAAAACACATATTTTTTTAAAAGTCAGAAGTATAGAGACAAAAAGCAGATAAGTGAATTTGGGGTAGAAGCAGTAATTGACTTCAAGTGGGCACTACAGACATTTGGGGGAGATGAAATATTCTAAAACTGAAATGAGAATTTGGGACAAATGTATAAATTTACACAAAATTATTGAGTTAAGATGGATGGATTATGTTGTATGTAAATTATACCTTGGTGAACTTTAAAAAAGAGAGAGTGGGGGTGTGTATTGTATTATATTCAAATATAATACAATCTTATATTATCATTTTACTTCTACAAGGAAAAATAGGAAATATCATCTCTATGGGTCAACTCTTAACCCCAAGGAACATAGCCTCAATTCTTTTTGGGAGGTGTGGTATTTTTGTGTTTGTGTTTGAGAGGAGAATGAGATTAAGTAATTAGTTTTAATTGTTCAATAAATGTTTACAACTTAGTATTTTAATCATCATATATATATATATATATATATATATATATATCCACTTAAAGTATATAATTCCATGGCCTTTAGTATATTCAGAGTTGTGTTCATCACCACAATCAATTTCAGAACATTTTCATTAATTTAAAAAACAAACTTCTCTGTTTTGGAAAATATAATTGTTTTTAACACACACACCCATGTTAATATATTTGTTATTTTTAATGCATTAATGACTATTTTTTAAAAGTTCTGTGTTAATTTTTAATATTATTACTATTGGTAGATGTAACCCACAAAAAGAAAAGCTTTTGGGGATTCTCAATAGTTACAGAGTGTAGACAGAGTGTTCTCAAGACCAAAGGGTTTGAGAAATGCTGGTCTATATACCATTACAGTAGTCCCCACTTACCCATGAGGGATACATTCCAAGACCCCCAGTGGATGTCTGAAATCATGAATAATACCGAACTTTATATGTTATTATTTTTCTACACATGTATACCTATGATAAAGCTTCATTTATAAATTAGACATAGTAAGAGATTAACAACAATAACTAAAAATAAAATTGAACAATCATAACAATATACTATAATAAAAGTTATATGATTGTAGTTACTTGTCTAGTGGGGTTCTTTGCTAAAGTCGTCATATAGTCTCAATGATTTTTGGAGCAACACACTGCCACTAATAGAAACATGTTTTCTGTCAATGTCAAGCACCCACATTTAATGCCTTCTCCATCTTAACTAAGTACTTATTACACCCCGTGGCCATAACTTTTGTAGCTCAAGGGGTGACAGCAAAACTAGCACATATTTATTTATTTATAAGGATATTTTTCCATTGATTTTTAGAGAACGTGGAAGGGAGAGAAACACATAGAGAGGAACGTTGATGTGACTCTGGTTGCCTTTGCATACAAGCCAACCAGGACCCCGAGATCCAGCCTGCAACCACAGTACATGCCCTCGACAGCAATTAAAAATGGGACCCACCAGTCCCCAGGCCAACAACACTCTTTCCACTGAGAAAATTGGCTAAGGCACAAATTTATTTTTTACTTCACAATTCCATAGATAGAAGATTCATTCTTACCATAGATTTTAGCAACCTCAGCATACAATTTGTTTTCTTAGTTAGTTGAAAACTTTCACCTTTTCACTTAAAGGAAGCCCCTTATGGCTTTTCTTTGGCAGATCCTAATTGCAGAATTACTGCTCTTGCACTTTGGGGCCATTACTAAGAAAAATAAGGGTAACTTGAACATAAGGACAGGACAAAGCGATGACTCACATCCAGGGTGGCTGGAGCAAGACAACGTGAGCTTTCATCACATTATTCAGGACAGCATGCAATTTATAACATGAATTACTTCTTTCTGGAATTCTCCATGTTTAGGCCAAAGTTGACTGCAGATAACTGAAACTTCAGAGGAGGGGGGTTGACTGTATCTTGACTTCCTGAAGCCTCACATACTTCTCAGCCCTCTGAGGATATTGCTTTCTCCCACTTTGCTGAAGCTCTTTATGTAAGATTACCTAGAAAAACTGAACTTAAAAATCCAATTCCATTTTCATTCCTTGTTTTATTTGACCACCTGTAAGCCTCCGCCATTGTTGTCCTATTGACCTTCCCAGGTGTGTCTCCTCCCACCCCCAGTTCGAACCTAGTCTTAGCCAGGCTTTGTGTGGAATAGTGCCTTGGCTCAGGTGGTGCTCTCGGTCTGGAATGTCCACATCTTCTCTGTTGGCAGAACTCACTGTGGGTCTTTTCTTTTCTGCTGTGTTCTCTTTTTTCAGGTTTCTTCTGAAAGGTTCAGCTCTCTGAGATTGTCCCTGTCTCTCAGCCCAAAGCACACTTGCTTATTTTATTCTGCAAACTCAAAATTCCATTTGTGTTTTTTAAAAAATATATTTTTATTGATTTCAGAGAGAAGGGGAGAGGAAGAGAGAGATAGAAACATTAATGATGAGAGAAAATCATTGATTGGCTGCCTCCTGCATGTCCTTTATTGAGGACATGTACTCATAATCTGGGCATGTACTCTGACCAGAAATTGAACCTTGACCTCTGGATTCAGAGGTCGACATTCAACCACTGAGCCACACCAGCTGGGCCAAAAATCCATTTGAATCAGCCCTTATCACAAATCACTGTACTGTAGATATTTGTTCACATCTCCATGTCCCCACTAGACTGTGACTGTGGGGCTATCTCTTCTGCACTGTCCGCGCTCTCTAATAGGTGTGCAGCTCAATTACCTGGAGGACATCAGAAGGGTGCTCTTTTGTTCCTTATTCCTTACCCTAGCTGACCTCCCTTAAGCCTCTGACATTGTTGTCTTGGATAAATAGCAGAGAAATTAATTTCTCTTCATAGTTAAATCAAGTTGTGACTATTGAATTGCTTCATCATGGAGAAAATAGGCATAAAATAAATAAATCTGGTGATAACGATGAAATGAAGCTGTCCTCTCAGTGAGGGATCAGCCATGGTTCCTGTAGTTTTGTTGTTTGTTTGCTCTCATAGGTCATCAAAGTGGGCAGGACTTACAGAGAAAAAGAGATGTTGAGATGAAAGAAGGCATGGGAAGAAAAAGGAAAACCAGTTGAGTTACTTGGGGGAAAAAGTACTGGAAGGGGGATGAGGGAGATAGAAAAATAAAAAGAGAAAGCATGTGGGAAAGAATGTATCAAAGAATAGTCCATTTGCTGCCAATAAAGAGCTACAGGGAACAAGAAATACAGGAATGAGAGGAAACCCTGGCAGGATGCAGCTTCACAATTCTTTTCAGAGCTCAAGCTCACGCCGGCTTCTTTATATTGTCTCCAATGTGTGTGTCCACCCTGACTCCCAGATCCATGGAGGTTTTCTCTGAAAGGCACGTCTGGGTCAAAAGGCCAGAGCCTCCCAGCCCTCCCCTCCCCCATTGGAATAGGAACTGTTTTTTCTGGATATATGCACCATCATAGGAACAGAACCAGCTACCATCACAACCATTTAATGAAATAATTTCCAATAAAGTAATTGTGAGTTTGGTATAAGATATTGATGAGATGCCTATAGAACCTCAGTTGTTATATTCAATTTGTTTAATCTGTTGTGGTTATATAAGATGCCAAGCCAAATTTTAATATTATTTGATGTCAAAATAAGAAATATCTCTTGTTAAAAATATTTAAGAGACCAAGGCTACAGTTAGTATTTACTTCAGCTAAAGAGCAATAGAGCTATACATGTGATTATAATTTTTAAATTGTAACAGAACGTAAGGATTGAGCTTATAAATCTCTCATATTTTAAAAGGAAGGCTTTCTCCATAATTTGAACTTTTTCTTTGTTTAGTGATAGATCCAAAAGTTGAGAGAAAGTGTTATGTGATAATATTTTAAAAGTAAAATGTTTTCTTCTTTAACCCACTAGTGATACTTGCCTGATTTTGAAAGATAGCACCACCTCTAATTGTTTTAAAGTCAGCAGAATATACAAGAAACTATTTTTACAAAGACATTATTATAATAGATAAATAAGCTATGGCACATTTTCACAATGGAATACTTCTCAGCTGTAAAAAAGAAAGAAATCATACCTTTTGTGACAGCTAGGATGGATCTGAAGAGTATTATGCTAAGTGAAATAAGCCAGTCAGAGAAAGACAAATACCATATTATTTCACTTATCTGTGGAATCTAATGAACAAAATAGAAACAGACTCTTAGATACAGAGAACAGACAGATAGCTGTCAGGGGTGAGGGGAGATGGGAGGCTAGGTGAAAAAGGTAAAAGGTTTAAACAAAAAAACCTTATAGACACAAACAATAGCATGGTGATTACCAGAGGGAAAGAGGGTGGGGGGAGACAGAAAAGTGTAAAGGGGAGATAAATGGTGATGGGAGATTTGACTTGGGGTGATAAATACACAATACAATATATAGATAATGTAGAATTTACCCTGGCCAGGTAGATCATCCCAAAGCACTAAGGTTGTGGGTTTGATACTTAGTCAGGTCATCAACCAAAATAAGTGGAACACCAAATAGATGTTTCTCTCTCTTCCTTTCTAAAGTCAATTTTAAAAATTGTACATCTGAAACCTCTTTAATTTTATTAACTAACTAGAGGCCCAGTGCATGAAATTCATACATGGGGTATGTGTGTGTCCCTCAGCCCAGCCTTCACCCTCTCCCATCTGGGACCCCTTGATGAATGTTTGACTGCTAATTTAGGCCTGATCGACCACAACTGCCCTCCCCTGCAGGCCATCTTGTGTACATTGGGGGGAACCATCTTTGACCACATGTGGGTGGCCATCTTGTGTGTTGGTGTGATGGTCAATTTGCATATTACTCTTGTATTAGATAGTATGTCACCCTGATAAATTCAATTAAAAATTGCCCTGCCCAAACTGATTTGGCTCAGTGGATAGAGTGGACTCAACGGTCCCAGGTTTGATTCTGGTCAAGGGCATGTGCCTTGGTTGTGGGCACATCCCCAGTAGGGGGTGTGCAACAGGCAGCTGATTGATGATTCTCTCTCATTGATGTTTCTAACTTTCTATCCCTCTCTCTTCCTCTCTGTAAAAAACCAATAAAATATATTTTTAAAAATTGCCCTGAAACTCAAAATAAAAGATAAAAAGTGTGACCCTAAGAGTTCCATTTAGGAACAAAGCCCATGATCTTCTTAGGGCTGTAACAGAGCCAGCTCACCTAACCCATAGCTTCAGTCTCTCAAGGGTAAGACTACTGCTCACTAAAAAAAATAGAGGGAGGCATTACCTCCTTTAAATCAGACAGAAGGACCCCAAGTAGGTCAAGAAGAAAAGCTACCTAAATCATCCAAAGACCTTCCTTTTCTCTCCATCCTCACAACAACATTCCAGGTTTATTAGTTTGTCTGTTAACATTTTTCATGGGAAACAAAACCCTGGGTGTGTGCCTTTTGGAGAACCACGTCAATCAACAAAGCTATACATAGAACAGAGTGATTTGCTTAGCAGCCAGAGTTCCCCACAGATAGCAGTTGTACAGATTTTGCCAAAGAAAGGAAGTGCTGTGCTTCCTTATTTTTCTAGCATCCTAGGCTTACAAGTCAATACACATCCTCCGCACAATTGACTAGTCAAATACATATTGACAAACCATACAGATTACTATAAGGATTAGATCTGTGGAATTACAAGATTGGCAATGATGGAGCTCTTTTCTGTAATGTCAGTATTGGATGTATTTATTATCTTAGTCTTCATTTTAGAGGGAAGTTAGAAATGGAATATCTCAGAGTGATCACTTAGTTATATTACTAGTGAATTAGCAAAAGTAAAATACCACTTAAGTGTACTTTGGAAAATTAGACATGCAACTATAGATGGATCAACAGGCATTGATGTAACGCTAATGGCTTTCTCACATTTCCTTAATGATGTTATAATCACCTATGGAAATACAGAAGCCATTTCCCATCTGCCCAACACAAACATGTTGCCTCCTGTTTTGCGTTTCCTCACGGCGACATTCAAGACTTTTCCAGTTTTCCGGACAGTCTTCAGTCCTGAAGTAAAAGTTGTTTTTTTGTTTCTCCTTAGGTTGTCTTAAGAAGTGCTTCATACGTAAATCCTGGGCTGGCACCTCTTTGGAGATTGAAAATAACAATGATTAGTATGGAGCTCTGGGGTTAAACCAAGTGCTCATTGTGCTTCAGCTTTTACAGTGCCCCCTCCCCAAGGCATTCCTCCCGATGTGCTTTCCTGTCCTGGACAGGGCCTCTCTTCTCTACTGATAACCAGGGGCCAGCTCTCAGATTTACTCTATCTCTTCCCTATTATTTATTAAAAAAGTCTGGAATGAGAAAGCAGGGTTATTTTGTTTTTAGTTCATCCTCACCTGAGGATATTTTTCCCCTATTGATTTTTAGAGAGAATGGAAGGAAGGGTGCGGGAAAAGAGAGAGAGAGAGAACCATTGATGTGAGAGAAACACATTGACAGGTTGCCTTGCTTAGCAGGGCTCGATTGGGGCTGCACATACCCTGGGTCTTTCCCTGAAATTCTGACTAGGAATTCTAGGTTTCACTGTACTCACATATCACACAGGTACATTAAAATCACATCAGTGCCCTCCTCTAGAGCGGCTTCTGCTCCTGGGCCCCTGGTCAGTGGTCACGATTCACTTAGTTGCACAAGCATTAAACCTGGAGTCACACTCAACTCTCCCACCCCTCTCACCCACACAGTTTCTACCTTTAACCAGTTACCCGAGTTTTGCCATTTCCTTATGGTTCAGATTTATCAAGCATTTTTATTTGTAGTAGAACTATCTTTATTTAAGCAATAATAACTGGGTTACCTGAATTAATACAACTAGTTCCAAGTCAGTGGCCTTGTCTCTAATGCTGATGCCTTCCATCATTGTCTCCATGAGGCATCAACTTGTGCACATAGTTTGGTGGTCCCACTGCCCAGCAACCTTAGTATGGTTTCATGGGTCACTGTTCTCTCTCTCTCTCTCTCTCTCTCTCTCTCTCACTCACACTCACACTCCATCCATCTATCCATCCATCCATCATCCATTTCCCCTATTTCTGGCCATAGTGCCTGACTTTCCTTGGGGAACCTCCTCCCAACCCCCCATGACTCCTCCCTTTGCTTTGAATTCTGACCATTCTTCTCCATCTCCTTCCATTAAGCTACCTTTATGACAGAGAGACAAGAGAACGGGGTGCCTTTGGCATGGTTATTTTAAAACCAGGTTGGCTATTGTAATATGTACATACATGTGGATTAATTTTACTTAAAGTAGTACATTCTGAAATAATAAAATTAATTTAAACCTTTATATGTCTATTTTAAATACTACATGAATCAAAAACTTAAACATAAGAACTAAAATCTATAAAACCCTTGAATCATATCTACTGGCTGGTCAGCCGGTCAGCTGATCACTTAGGCTTTTATATATTTAGATGACATTATAAATGGAATATTTTCTTAAATTTTTTTCATTACTCTTGTATAGAAATAAAATTGAGTTTTTAAAAATTGACCTTATGTCCTGTAATCTTGCTGAAATCATTTATTAGCTCTAGGTCTTTTTAATTCTGTTTTTGAAATATTAAATTGTAGGTGTCTAGCATGCTGTTGAAAACAAAGGTCCAGCCGAAACCGGTTTGGCTCAGTGGATAGAGCATCAGCCTGCGGACTGAAAGGTCCCAGGTTCAATTCTGGTCAAGGGCATGTACACTGGTTACAGGCCCATCCCCAGCTGGTCGATGTTTCTCTCTCGTTGATGTTTCTGGCTCTCTATCCCTCTCCCTTCCTCTCTGTGAAAAATCAATAAAAACATATTTATTTTAAAAAAAAAGAAAAAGAAAAAAGAAAACAAAGGTCCAAGGTTCAGGATAGTCTGAGATGGGTTTGGGAGTTCTTGGCATTCATGAGAGTAATTCATTGGAGTAGATAAGATACAGCAGAAGGTTGTGTACAGTGAGAAAAGAAGAAAAAGTGCCAGACCCTCAGGAAACACCAACTCAGGCAGAGGAAAAGAATTCTAAAAAAACAAAAATGTTATTTTCATCTAACAAGGTTAGAAATTTAAAAATTTTCCCTCAGTCTTGTATATGATAGGACAAAAGTGGTTTACAGTTGTGTATACACAAAACAAAGAGTTTAATCTTGTATTATTACTTATTAATTATTGTATTATTTTCTATATGAACAATTGTAAACTGACTTTTGCCCCATCCTGTATATTTCTCTGATTCTAGTAAATTTAGATGAAGAGTCCTCATAAGAACTTTCATTTCAGCACTTCCTTTTTAAAAATAATATATTAAAATATTTAGATAAATTGCTAAATATTTTTAAAACTAATTTTACTTTCCATAGTATCATTCATTATTGATGGTTACTATGAACATTTTAGGTTAAACTTGGGAGTTGAGGTCATATAGCTGTTGATCTTTTTAAATATCTATATCCAGATTTTTATGATAATGGAAAACTGAAAATATCATACTAGAATTGTTTTTGAGGCCATATTTAACAAAATAATCTAATTAATGTCATATTTACAAAGAGGTAGAAGAATTTGGAATTATCTACCTCCATTTCCTCTTGATATTTTTTGTACTTGACATTCCTTTTACCCCAACAGAGCAGGCTCACATCTGCTGTGTGTTTGCTGTTATTGATATGGATGCTCCAAAGTCAACAGGTATTTTCAGATGTCCGAGTCTTTTGTATTTCTTTTGGATGCATTCTAAAGTGGGATAAGAATATGTTTGGCTGATCAGACTTATCTCTTTCATAGAACCAATGGCTAGAAGATGCCTAAGTCCCTGTGGCCAAGGAATTCTCCATTACAGTTTGTCTATGCAATTCATCAAACCCTAATCTTAACACTAACCTTAACCCAAATCCTAAACTCTAACCTTCACCCTCATCCTAAATAAATAGCTAACCTAAACCTAACCGTAAACAAAACCCTAACCTAATCACTAATGCTAACTCTAATCCAAACCTTACACCTAACTTCAGCCTTAACACACACACTAAAATATAACCATAATTCTAATCCATACCGTATTCCCAACTTTAACCATGATACATTAAACCTATCCATAATCTTTTATTTTTATCCTCACCCAACGGTATGTTTATTGATTTGAGAGGGGGAGAGAGAGATCAATCAGTTGCCTCCCATACTCACCTCAGGGGATTGGCCCTCAATCTGGATATGTGCCCTGATGAGAATCAAAACTGCAACTTTTTGGTGTACAGTATGATGCTCCAACTAACTGAGACACCTAGTCAGGACTATCCCTAATCTTAATCATCAATCTAAACCAACTCCTTAACTATAATCCTAACTCTAAGACTAATTCTAAATATTTATCCTAACCGTAAAACTACACTTAACACTATATATGAGCCAATCATATTGAAAGTGAAAATCCTACATCTACAGAAAAATCAACAATTAAAATAATCAACTATATTAATACATGTATGTTCACTGAAATAATTTATTGTGTTTAATTACCTAGTTATTTAAAAACAAACATGTTTGGATTTTTTTGCTACACAAAGCTTACTTGCTCTAAAATTTTAAGTTGTAGATTACATTACTATGCTCAAAGTCACTAAAGAAGATCTTTCCAAAGCAGGAAAATACTTTTGGTGTATTGCTAAAAGTATACCAAGGTCTATCCACAAAAATAGTTGGGGAAACGGAAGCATTTTTCTCCTACTCCAATTGGTCACCCCCCTTGCAAGCTCAGTACCCTAAATGCCCCTTTTCACACCAGAAATTATTTTACTGAAATGCTCAATGACAGGTTGGTGTGGGGGGGAGGGGCGTTTATACCTCTTGGAACTTCATTCCTCAGAATTACATTGATTGTTCAGAAAAAAGTCTGTTTTAGCTAATCTCTCATCCAGCTGAATCGTGCAATTTGACCGAGTTGGTTGGGAATTATCTCTGATTGCTTATGTTAGAGAAAGTAGATCACGGAGTAGTAGAAAAATCTATCCTTGTGGGGTGGGAACTGAGATCCTCAGACTCCACAGCTACCACTAGTTGAAGGGCTTCTTGGTTGGGAACCAAAGCCTTTACTGATGAAAATCATAAATATGGTCTCCTCAAGTTTGGACAGAGTCAGGCAAGGGGGAAAAGCAGTTGGACTATCTGTCTGTCCTCTGATGCTAGAAAGAGCCCTAGCTAGTTTGGTTCCCTGGGTAGAGCATCAGCCTGCAGACTGAAGGTCCCAGGTTTGATTCCGATCAAGGGCACATGCCTGGGTTGCAGCTTGATCCCCGGTAGGAGGTATGCAGAAGGCAGTCAATGAATGATTCTATCTCATCATTGATATTTCTATCTCCCTCTTCCTTCCTCTCTGAAATTAATTAAAAAAATACTTTTAAAAAATCATGAGAGAGAACCATTGATTGGCTGCCTACTGCATGCCCCACACTGGGGATTGAACCCACAACCGGGCAAGTGCCCTGACCAGGAATCGAACTGTGACCTCTTGATTCATGGCTCAACAATCAACCACTGAGCCACACCAGCAGGGCTGACTTGTAGTGACTTTTGGAAAAATAAGAAAAGACTGTGGAGAATTTACTGAACTGAATTTCCTTATCGTTAATTCTTAGCTCAACTATGCCACTGCTCTCCTGACAGAGCTGTGTGTTTTCAGGACATGCCTTTTCTTTTTTGTCTTATGGGTAAGTTATATATATAATTTAAATATATGTATTTCCCAGTTATTTTATTTTAGTGAAATAACTAAATAAAAGGAGAAAGTCAATTAGCATTATCTTAAACCAGTGGTCAGCAAACTCATTAGTCAACAGAGCCAAATATCAACAGTACGATGATTGAAATTTCTTCTGAGAGGCAAATTTTTTAAACTTAAACTATATAGGTAGGTACATTGTTATTAACTTAATTAGGGCACTCTTAAGCTGGCCTTTGCCAAAAACTCAAGGGGCCAAAGAGCCACATGTGGCTCTCGAGCCGCAGTTAGCCAACCACTGTCTTAAACCATACCTAAAATATATTTCTGAGCCCCAAGTGTACCCATCATTGGTGAGCTGTCCCAGCCCTTGGAGTGGAATGGAAGGAAGGAAGGAAGGAAGGAAGGAAGGAAGGAAGGAAGGAAGGAAGGAAGGAAGAAAGGAAGGAAGAAAGGAAGAAAGGAAGGAAGGAAAGAAGGAAGGAAAGAAGGAAGGAAAGAAGGAAGGAAAGAAGGAAGGAAGGAAGGAAGGAAGGAAGGAAGGAAGGAAGGAAAGGAGGAAAGAAGGAAAGAAGGAAAGAAGGAAAAGGAAGGAAGGAAGGGGGGAAAAAAGGAATAAATCCAAACTGCCCTCAGAGAGCCTCTTAGTCACAGTTTAACCAGCCGCTGTTACAGACAGCCTCCCTGGGAGCGGCTTTGATGTGCAGTTACTCATTCTGGTGGTTGCTGTATTTACTTTGGGGAACTGCGTTCCCTCCAAAGGGTAGCTAAGGATACAGCAGAATGACTTGAAGATTTACCTTGTTTGGTTTGAAAACTGCCAAAGGTAACGCACGGGTGAGTATAAGGGCGTAGAAAGTAGCAGTCCCGGTGAGCTTTACAGGGGCCTTGCTTTCTTTTGGGTGTTTTACGTCTCTCATCTCATTGAATCTCTTTGCAATCAAACGAAGCAAGCACCATTATTACCTACTGCGAAGATTAGTGGAATTTGCCCAATGTCACATACATTAACAGCAGGGCCAAGGTTTGAGACCAGACTTTTAAATTTGAGATTAGACTTTTAAATATTGTTAGGTAAATAATGCTGTTCTCTTACCAGCTCCTTTACCCTGTGTTTATAATGTCTTATTTATTTATTTATTTAGTTAGTTAGTTAGTTAGTTAATCCTCACCCAAGGATTCTTTTCCTTTTTTTTGGGGGGGGGGTGTTTTTTTGTTTGTTTGTTTGTTTGGGGGGGGTTTTGGGAAAGAAAAGGAGTGGAAAGAAGGGATAGAAAGAAACATCGATGTGAGAGAAACACATCAACTAGTTGCTCCTGCATATGCCTCAACCAGGGCTGGAGATTAAGCCTGCAACTGAGGTACATGCCCTTGACCAGAATCAAACCTGGGACCCTTGAATTCATGGGCTCTATCCATTGAGCCAAACTGGCTAGGGCATAATGCGTTATTTATTTATTTTATTTTTATTTTAAAATATATTTTATTGATCTTTTACAGAGAGGAAGAGAGAGGGATAGAGAGTTAGAAACATCCATGAGAGAGAGAGAGTCATCGATCAGCTGCCTCCTGCATACCCCCCACTGGGAATGTGCCTACAACCAAGGTACATGCCCTTGACCGGAATCGAACCCAAAACCCTTCAGTCCGCAGGCCGACGCTCTATCCACTGAGCCATACTGGCTTCGGCAATCCATTATTTATTGAAACCAGAAGACACAGAAACTGAGTTGCTTCTTACTAGAGATGCTCTTGGTATAGAAATTATGGATAGAGAATTGAAAACCACCCCCGGTCTCTATCTACAGTCTAGGTGCCAGCATTCCACTCTTCCAGATCTCCCATCTTGACTTGAACAGCACTTAGCGGGAATTACAGGAGCCAGTCCTCCCGCATTAACCCGCTTCCTCTGCTCCTCCAGGTACGATCGTCCTGCTGGTGCAGCCCCTCCTGCAGGTGTTTTCAGTCGTCCACATTCCTCCGGTCCACCCCCTCTGTGCCTAAATTCCCACACGTGGAATCGCTGGGCCATAATTTTTTTGAGGTAACTCCATACCACTTTCCACAGCGGCTGCACCTCCGCATTCCTGGCCGACACCGCTGTTTGTTGATTTATTGATGGTAGCCATTCTGACAGGTCTGAGGTGATATCTCATTTTGTTTTTAATTTGCATTTCTCTGAGGATTCGTGATGATGAGCACTTTTTTCATGTGTCTGTAGACCATCTGTATGTCCTCTTTGGAGAAGTGTGTGTTTTGGTCTTTGCCATTTTTTAATTAGATTGCTTTTGGCAGGGGGAATGAGTTTTATATGTTCTTTATAAATATTGAATATGAACCCCTTGTATCATTGGCAAATAACTTCTCCCAGACAGGGGCTTGTCTTTTCTTTTTCTGATGGGTTCATCTGTGATACAAACACTCTTTAGTTTGATGTAGTCCCATTTGTGTATGTTTTTCTTTTGATTCCCTTGCCCAAGGAGATGTGAAGTTATTTTGACATTGATCATAAGCCCGCCCGTATGTTAAAATGGAAAAAAAAATTAAATGATATTTAGGAAGTACTAAACATCATTTAAATTGTATTTGAAAACCTACAGGAAGGAGTGTGATTTCAACAAGCAAAAGAAAAACAAAACACCTTTATAAATAAGTCCTTCAAACCCCCAGGTTTTTTCCCCCCTAATAATTAGTCGTATTGCTTGGTGCCATTGTATGTAAACACAAATCCAAGCCTGAGCCCAGAGGCTGAAACTGAGTGGCAGCGATTGGTTATGAGGTTGTTATCCTCATGACCTGGAAAAAATTAAAATGTACTATGTATGACAAAAACCAATCAAAACCAGAAAATATTATATTGCATAGAATTCATAAATCTCCAAAAATGTCTGAGGTTTAAAGACCTACAAATCCTATTTTAAAAAACACAAGCTAAGCCCGGCCAGACTGGCTCAGTGGTTGAAAATATAGACCTATGAACCAGAAGGTCATGATTCGATTCCTGGTCAGGGCTTCATCCCCAGTGTGGGGCATGCAAAAGGCAGCTGATGAATGATTCTCTCTCATCATTATGTTTCTATATCTCTCTCCCTCTCCCTTCCTCTCAGAAATCAATAAAAATATATTTTAAAATGAGAAATAAAATAAAAAACACAAGATAAGCATATGAATTTATTCAGCCTACCTACCAAAACTCTCCTGTCTTCAAATAGTTTTCTCTGGTGTGATTAAAATATATATATAAGTATCCTTAGCATCTAATGGATTCCTGCCAAAAAGGGCAATAGTTTCTTATAATGGCTAAATAAATCACCAAACCTAATTACTAACGAGAAGTATATTTAAAAATAAGCCAATAAAATCTCACTGTATTTGATTGGAAATTAATTCAGTGAAATTTACAATGCTCAGGTTTTATTACTGGAAAGGAAAAAGTTCGTGAAGAAATTTCACGTATCACATTACCTGGAACTATTAAAACATATTTTGCTCATCCTATTCTCATATTTTCCATTTAGTGATTGTAAACATAGTGGATACTTCCTACTGCAGAATACTTTGACTGATATTATGCCAAATGGGGTGTATGTGTGTGTTGGGGGTAGGAAGGAGATACATGTATCTAGCTTGGTAGTAAATTGCACTTCAAAGACAAACTAAACAATGCAAGGATTTTTACCCTCACCAAGTATGCTGAAAAATAGATGAAGTAAGTTTGCTCTGTTTCAGAGAAGCCTGGAAAGATTTAACATGGTGCAAGGTCATCTGAAAAGCTGGACTGACTAGGACTAAGGTGGGATTCTAGGATCTTTATCCTTAGGTTCAAAATAGCTCAGGACTCCAGGGCAGTTCCTATACTATCCCAAGGTTATCCACAGCCCAAAAATCTACGAAAAGAGTTGGACATACTCTAAGGATGGTTTGGAGAGTACAGGATTTTTGTTTTGCGAGTTTATCTTCCATATTAGGCTTCTGTTTGTACATTAAATGATAGCATGAGGTTTATTTATTTTTTTAAAAGTACAATTCCTCAATAGTAGAAGACAATACAAATAAAAATGGAGTTGGGCTGAAACGGGTTTGGCTCAGTGGATAGAGCGTCGGCCTATGGACTGAAGGGTCCCAGGTTCGATTCCAGTCAAGAGCATGTACCTTGGTTGCGGGCACATCCCCGGTGGGGGATGTGTAGGAGGCAGCTGGTCGATGTTTCTCTCTCATCAATTTTTCTAGCTCTCTATCCCTCTCCCTTCCTCTTTGTAAAAAAATCAATAAAATATATATTTTTTAAAAATGAAGTTGGTTCAAACACTATGTTCAATATATAATATTGCTGTAATATGTAGGCTTTTCATGTAAAAGTCAGTTTGTAAATTATTCCTGTTTTGTTTCTAATGTAACAATAATTGACTGGATATGTGTGATTTGGTATATATAGACATAGATATACATATATATCATATTTAATTTACCAGTAATCATATTGACAACTATTGTAATAATACAGAAAAAATATACAAATTGTTGAATTCTGTCCTGGTCTCAATTGTTTGTTTGTTTGTCTGTTTGTTTCTATAGCTATTGACTTATAATTGCATTTTTTTTCTTTCAAGACTTAAAGAAATAAACACCTCCAAAGTTTTCCTGGCTAATTCTCAGTAGATTCCTGAAGGTCTGATTGTATCCTTGACCTCAAAGGTCATCTGAATACAAGCAGTAAATACTTTTTTCTTTTTTGGGGGGGGGGGGGGAGAGAAGGGATTAGGGTAACTAAAATCTATGAATTTAATTAAAAGCTGCCTTCATTTATTATCATATTGAATATGACTATGACAAAGACAGCCCATTTTCCCTCACTAATTTTATATTCTCTAATAGAAATTGTTTCTCTTTTCCAGTGGGAAATGTTACAGCTATGTACATAAGGGCAATGTAAAATTATATGAGATCCTGACTAAATTTCTAGCGCCACCTATTGGTTATCAACTAAGCATTGATTCTTGGTGACTTGATATTGCCACTAAAGAAATAGAAGTGCTTTTGATAATTCTTTTTCCCCTGATTCATATGTACATGCATACTTTATGATGACTATTTTCTTTAAATATGATGATAATCAGAATCATTAAATTTCCCTAAGTTATGTTTTGTATTGTTCAGAGCAGCACATGCAGTGACAGTCTACTTTTCAAAAGTAAAACAAAAAAAGTAGAAAGATTCTGGAGTACAAGGAAGAAAAGTAACATGACACCTTCTCATTTTGTTTTGTATACTTGTCTAGAAATGCATATGGTCACTCACAACACAAAGTATTCTATGCACCCACTGTGTCTTTGGAAGCAGCCTTTGGATTTTAGCCCCCTGATTTTTAAGAATTTGAAATAATAGTTACTTAAATTATTTTATTATGACAATCCTAATGGGTGAGAATGGTATCTCAATTGTTATTTTGATTTGCATTTCCTGAACAGCATTTTTCATTGATTGGGTTGTCTTTGTCCTTGTCTGTGTTAAGAATAGATGAGCCACAAATATGCTGAAACAACTGGATTTCCACATGCAAAAGAATGAAGTTGAACTTTACTTCACACCACAACAGCTCAAAATGTGGTATATGCATACAATAGAAGAGTATGGATAAACCTCGAGAGCATTATGCTAAGTGAAATAAGCCAATTACAAAAAGACAATTAAAAGGTAGCCAAATTCATGGACTGAAAGTAAAATGAATGTTGCCAGAGGCTGGGGGAAAGAGAATTGGGATGTTGCTTAACTGCTACAGAATTTCAGTTTTACAAGATAAAGAGTTCTAGATATTCGTTAAATGATAATGTCAATGTACTGAACACTATTGAACTATCTAACACTACTGAGTATTGAAACATGGTTAAAATGGTAAATTTTATATTATGTGCATTATATCACAATTTTAAAAACTAAAGAAAATTCTAAGAAATGGATCAAATATAAAAGCTAGAATTACAATGATAAAACTCATAAAAGAAAACACAGGAGTAAATCTTCACAATCTTGAATTAGGCCATTGTTTCTTAGATATAATACCCAAAGTAAGGGCAACCAGTGAAAATGAGACAAAATGGGCTTCAAAATTTAAAACTTTTGTGCTTCCAAAGACTCCATCGAGAGAGTGAAAAGACAACCTGGGAGGAAGCATTTGCAAATAATATATCTGATAAGGGACTCGTGCTAGAATATAAAAAGAATTCTTACACTCGATAATAAAAAGACAACCCAATTTCAAAGTGGGCATAAGAGTCTAAATAAACATTTCTCCAAGGAAGATATAGACATCACCAATAAGCAATGAAAAAAAATGCCGTTCAGGAAATGCAAAATCAAAATAACAATGGAGATACCATTCTTACCCATTAGGATGGTCATAGTGAAAAAGATTGGTAATTCCAGGTATTGGCAAGGGTGTGGATAAACTGAACCCACATATTTTGCTGGTAGGATTTTAAAATGGTGCAGCCACTTTGAAAAAATAGTTTGGCAGTTCCTCAAATGGTGAAACATAAAAATACCTTGTGGTCTCACAATTCCACCCCAATAGAACTGAAAATGCAATTCTGCACAAACACCTGTATGCAAATATTCACAGCAGCATTAATCATAATAGCAAAAAAAGTAGAGTCAAACCAAATGCCTATTAACTGATGATGAATGGGCAAGTAAAATGTGGTATATCCATACAATAGGATATTATTCAGTTAGAAAAAGAAATAAAGTACTGATATATACTGCAACCTGGATAAATCTTGAACACATCTTGCTAACTAGAGAAATCAGTCATAAAAGACCATACAGTGTACACTTTCAACTATATTAAATGTCCAAAATTGGAAAAACTGTAGAGACAGAATGTACATGAATGATTTCCTAAGGGTATGGAGGTCTGGAGGACAATGAGGAGTGAATACTAACAATTTCTTTCGTTAGTGATGAAAAAGGTGATAAAAACATTTTAAAATTGATTGTGGCTATAGTTGCAGATCTGTAAATATACTGAAAGCCATTGAATCATACATTTTTAAAAGGTAAATGGTATGATATGTGAACTGTATCTCAAAAAGAGCTGTCAGTAAAAAAAGAGTAAATGGATCAATACTATATTCACCATCTATAATTTTTGAAGTTGATTAAAATAAAGATTTAGAATGAGTCAAACTAGAAAGAGAAATTATGAAACCTTGAATTATATTTATGTATGTAAAATGATTAGAGTTTAGATTTAATGAATGTGAGGTTACTACTTGCATAGTGTTTTATAGATTGAACATTTATTCTGGCACAGTAAATAATTTCCACTAAGATTGAAAATAGACACATTGGCTCTAGCCAGTTTGGCCCAGTGGATAGAGCGTCAGCCTGTGGACTAAAGGGTCTCAGGTTCGATTCCTCTAAAGGGCACATGCCCAGGTTGCGGGCTTGATTCCCAGTGTGGGGCATGCAGGAGGCAGCCAATCAATGATTCTCTCATCATTGATATTTCTATCTCTCCCTCTCCCTCCCTCTCTGAAGTCAATAAAAACATATTATAAAAAAAGAAAATAGACCCATTGTTCTTATCATTCTTTATTTCCCATACTCATTTTTTACAAGCAAGATGAACAAGTGTCTTAAATCTAGAAACTGTCCCCCAGCTCTGACTACTGTCCCTCTTCCTGGGAGTGTCTCTTATATATGTAAATTTCCTAAATACACAAGCTGTTGTTTTCATTCAATATGTGAAAAATACCCTTAGGTAAACTCATTTAAAAAGTGACTTCTTCTGCAGTAGAGCCTTAAAAAATCCCGAAGGCAAGAAGGCTTTACCAATTCTGGGTCTTAAGCACCAACCAGGTGAGAATTTCCTCAATTGCTTGGTAAACATGCTATTCATGGAAGTTATCTTAAACCAACCACAGCCCCAGGTGGTATTTTTGCATACTAGACGATGGAGGGTTAGAAAAACTCTACCTCCCAACTTGAGCAGAGAATCTCATCACCACATGGTGAATTCCAGAATTCCAGAATGCGAACATTGAGAGGCACCCCTCACATTTTATGGAAGAAGAAGATGATGATTTGTCGAAAGCCATACCACTAACTCAGGCTCAGTTGGGGTAGAATTGGGTTGATTTGGCACCACTGACTTACATTGCAGCAGCCATCCACCATTGGGTGGGACCTTGACTCTCCATTGTGTATGTAAGGAGGGTGGCCCAGAGAAAAATGGAGTAAAATAGTATGAGAAAGGGGTCACTGCAGAGATGATTTTTAAAAATGTTCTTTGCCATATCTCTTCTACATTCACCCACCTAAATTTAAAGTTCAATAGTCTCTAAGAAGATTTCATGCTCTCTCTTAAACTATTATGCATGCATGTTATAAAAAAAGCTTAATTCTGTATTTGGAGAGTTGACTATATCTACTGTACTTGTTGGGTGCTTGTGGCTCCCTATTAAGAATTGCCTAAATATTGAGGATTTTCAACAAAGCAATTTTACAAGATAGAAGTTTCTCTCTCTCTCTCTCTCTCTCTCTCTCTCTCTCTCTCTCTCTCTCTCTCTCTCTCCCCACCACCTTTCTTTTGGATCTGGAAATTAGCCAGCAAGATTATTTATGGCTCTTAGTTCATAGCACACCTTAATAATAAACTGGAGCAGTTCCCCTTTGTTTTCCAATTTCAACAGCACAGTAGTTAAAAATTGGCTCCCTTCAGAAAGCTCTTTCTCCGAGTCTAATGTGCTATGCCATGTGTATACATGATTAACCAGTACAATACGTACAGCAAAGAAACCAAGTGAGAGATTTATTGATTCTGGCAGAAACAAATTGAAAAGTAACCTTGAACACTTTGTGAAGTCCATAATGAGTCCCACAAATCAACTCTGGAGCCAGTTTAGCATGTCCGTTTAGTTGAGGCCAAGAGCCTGCGTTTGATCTTACTTGATAAACGAATCCCAGTGTAAAAAAAGTGGGTCCCAATGATGACATTCTAAAATTCAAAGTTTTGGGGTTTTTTTGTGTTGTTTTTTTTTACCAAGATGATATTTTGTTTGAAATTTGGGGGTATCTTCTACTAACGAATACTTTATGATAGATTGTGGGGTGAATAAGTGTCCTGCATTTCAGAGCTGATTCCAAGCAAACTCATTGAGACTATAAAGTAGACCGCAGAATTATTTGGTGAGGTTGATATTATCAAAGAATTCTGTTCTACTGATGTTTACCCCACTCGAGTTAAATATGTTACCTGACAGTATGAAAAGGCTGTATCTTCTGAAATTACGTGTAAGCTTTCAAAAAAATCTGAATAATCAGAACAATACAGAGAATAATAATTATGTAACCCTCCTCCACCAGTTAACTTCCTGAAATTAGAAATGGAGAAATAGTCTGTATATAAGCACACATAAATAGTTAGGATAGTAGAGACATAATTTTAGACTCAAATTTTTTGTTGTTGTTGATGTTTTTGTTGGTTAGTTTGCTTTGTTTGGGAACCATAAAAAGAATTGTCTTTCCTTGAATCTTAAATTATATTAATAATACTTTCTGTTTATGGTAGAAATTATCTGATTCTATGGAAGTAAAAATTCCATTTTTATGGGGAGATCAAATTAGGTTAAAGTGGCTAAAAGGTATATCACCCATTTGTTTATCCAGGAATCTGATATCTTGATGAGGCTGCAGCCCCTTTTATTCTGGCCAAAAATAAAAATGAATAAGATCTCCAAAGTGTGGGGTAATAAAAAAATTTTTTAAAGGAAAAATAAGTAAAACTTTTTCTTTCTGACCACAATAAACTATGTGTTTTGGTAAGGGAATGCAGATTTCAAAACTGAATAGTAAGCCTGTGATTTTGCTTTCCAGGAGAATTCATTTTCTCTTCCAACAAAGGTTTTCAAACAGAAAACTTGCCACAATTTTAGAAAAATAATTCTCTCTGAGGCAGGAAGAACAAACAAGATGTTCGAATAGCAGCTGGTAAAAGCATTTGCTAACCCTCCGGCTGGTAGAATGATGCCGACCTCACCCACACCGGTGATGTCTCCCTTTACAGGGAATCGACAGTGTTTTTTGTATCCACGGAGAATTCTCTAGCGATTTTCATATTATGGTATGTTGCCACAGAAACTTGTGCTTAAATTTGGGAACATTCTGGTTAATATAACATTCAATTTGTGGAGAAATAACAATTCTCTTTATAATTTTGACTCCTCAGGCACCCAAAGAAAGCACAGAATATGGTGAAAATGCATTTTAAGCCATCTGTAAAATTATTCCCCTTCATATGTAAAAAAATGAAATATTCATTACTGATGATAATTTTCTCCTACACAAATATTTTTCAAAGTCGCTTAAGTCCCAACCTTGCTTAATATCACTGAACATTATGCCAGGTCTTCTGAAATATCTCATGGAGTCCCAAAATGAATAAGTGAGAGATAACATCTGTTAAAAATACACTAACTAACATGTATTAGACAAACAAAGGTTGTATGTGAACATTTTCTTCTCATTTCTTCAATTACCCAAGTGTCTTTAAATTTGATTAAGGTAAACTTACCTTTTTAAAAGGTAAGGTTTTTTTTTTATCAGTATTCCTGCCACAAATCTTAATTACCATTTAATCTTAATAAAACAGAGAGTGAAAACTCATTTTACCCATTTCAGACAGGAAGGTGGGAAGAGAGGAAAGATCTCATTTAGGATTCTAAAGTAGATTTGTATAATGCTTTTAAACAAAATCTCTTTCAATAGTACCCATGAATTCAACTTGAAAATAAGACATCCATTAGTAGATAAAGTTTAAAATCAAACTTGCAGGTGTTAAAATGATCCCATGGCTAATCATAAATCAATTAGTTTATGTGCTAGCACATTTTTCTATTAACTACTCTGGAGAGAAGATAATCCAGTTACTGCTAATGTGGAAATGTGCCCGAGTCGGGCAGGGGGAGGAAGAGGGAATGATAGCTTGATTGGTGTTATCTAAAGTGACTGCATCTTCCAACCAGCTTTTAATTTCAGAACAAACTTTTAATATCTGTGTCTTTTCTAGATTGTCCCCAATTTCTATTTTTTTAAATAACAGCTTTGTTGAGATTTCATTTACATACTATATCATTCACCTCCTACTAAGTGTATATACTATATAATTCACCTCCTACTATTGTACTAAGTGAGTGGTTTTAAGTAAATTTAGAGTTGTGCAATCATCAGCACAATCAAGTTGACAACGTTTTCATTAACCTGAAACGTAACCTCATACTTTTTAGCCATCACTTCCCCCTGTTCCTCTATACCCACACCACCTCTAAGCCATCAATAATCTATATTCTGTCTACAGGTTTACCTATTCCAGACATTTCATATAAATTAAATCATGCAACTTGTGGTCCTTTGTGATTGGCCTTTTTCCCTTAGTATAATGTGTTTTCAAGGTTTAACATATAATTAAAAACACACACAAATACTTGCACTTGGGAATGATTTCAAACTTACCAAAAAAATTACTAAAATAAAAATTGTACAAAAAAATCTACACATCCCTTATCCATATCCATCTATTCTTAATTAAATGTCTAAACGTTTTCAATGTCTTTTGCTGCAGCAATAAAATATTGTTTAATTAGATTTACATATTAAATGGTATGCTTATAAATAATTTTCCATTTTGAATCTTCTTAAAATTACTTAAAGCCCAGGGGTTAATTCTGTGGGAGATAGGTATTTGATATAGACCAGATGATTTTTTTATATATGTCCAGCAATGCATGAAATCTTAACAGCTAGCAACTTAAATGAACTGAAGTAAACACACAGTAAACAGTCCTTTTCTACCATTCCTAAAACATTGGAACTATAATCAGTATTTATTAAACAATTTACTTTGTGTCTCAAAATGGTATAAACAGGTACAAAGTGGTATAAAGAAAAATATGGCAGGTCAATTTTAACAAAAATCAACAACTACAATATGCTGTGGCCTGGACTGTTAATAAAATTATGGAAAATAGCTATTAAATGCATAATTAATTCTTTCTGGAAGAAGACACTATGGAAATCACAGAAGGAAATGTATCTAGAGAAAGTTTTGAGTCATAATTTTTGCCTTTGGTGAAAGGCATTAAAGATGGGCCAGGCTAACTTTGTTTTATGAGAAAAAAGTGTTAAGATACTTTCCTTTGGAAAAAAAATTTTTGACAAATAATAAGAGGCTAAGAACATAAGATAGCTTTTTATTTTATTTTATTTTATTTTTTACTTTGTCAAGTTAAGTTGTTGACATCAATTCAACACCAACAAGAATCCCCAGTTTGGGGGTGCAGTGAAGAAGGAAACTTTTTCAGCCCAAGACAGCTCAAATGTGGTACAACATGACTATGAGAACAGCACAGCTATGGAACATCTCGATAATGTTACAGCTCAATTATGGTACAGCACAGCTGTGGTACAGCATAGCTGTGAGGTGGCCCTGGGTCTAGAAGGCTCTCTAGCTAGTCAGAGAGGAGCTGAGTCAGCTGAGCTGATTTAGAGAGAGACAAATAGATACTCCCAACCCTGACTGGCCCCTCCTCATGCAAAAGAGGACTTCAAGTCCTCACAGTTTTATTGGTCCAAAAAGCACTGTTCTCATTGGTAGGAATGGAGCCACTCTGATTGGTCAGTGAAGATGCAAAAGGTGTGGGGGAGTTACCTGCACGCTCTGATTGGATGGGGAAAGTCTCCATCCTACTGCTTGAAATACAATTATAGGAACTCCTTCATAAGGGTTGATTCAGAGAGCAGAATAGAACTAGTCCCTGTAGTGTAGTTTCCGTGAGTGAGAAGCCATGCTATGCTCCGCTTTTAAACTGGATCCCAGTTAGCCTCCAGGAGCCCTTCTTGGTTGGCATTTCCTTTCTCAGGACCCACAGCTTTTTTAGAAATAATAGCATTCAGTGTGCTGTAAATTTAAATTGGCATACAGTACAGTTTTCCTCTGTGGTGCAACAATTCCATTGTATATCATTAACAATTTACTATTTTTAATGTGTGAAAGCAATGTTTTCCAGGACCACTAAGATGCTTGTAATGCAGATTCCCAGAGCCCTCCCCAGACTGAGTAGAATCTCTCTTGTGAGAAGTTTGGACAACTGATTGGAGCATGCTATCCTAGGAGTTTATGATAATAAACTAAATTTAGGATAATGTGTTACCATATTTGTTATTCAAAGTTAGTCTATGGACATAGAAAGTATCACTGCAAAAAAAAATATGAATAGCCCGGTGGGCGGGGCTCAGTGGTTGAGAGTTGACCTATGAACCAGGAGGTCATGGTTTGATTCCTGGTCAGGGCACATGCCTGGGATTGTGGGCTTGATCCCTAGTAGGGAGTGTGCAGGAGTCAATGATTCTCTCTCATCCATGTTTCTATCTCTTCCTCTCCCTACCTCTCTGAAATCAATAAAAATATTTTTAAATGAATGAAAAGCACATTTCCTATGTTCAAGTCAGGCCAGAATGTTCATAGTAACCTAAGGAAACTGGAGTCCTCCAAGCAGTGGAGGAATAATTCAGTGTCTAATAGGATGGGGAAAGAAACAGGCTCTTTGCAGAAAAATGGGAATTGAAGGAATTTTTGGCAGCCAGAATTCCAAATGTATTTACAAAGTTAGATGTTAGAATGAGTTGGGGATGGGTATGAGGAGAGTCTGGCCGAAAAGCCTCATCTCATTGGAAAGACACAGCCCCTGGAGTGAACCTACAATACTATTTACAACGCAGCACACTTCAGTGCGTGCTGTCGTAGCTCAAGATGCTGTAGGTAAAGGACTACATCCTTTAGCTTTGGCCTCTGGCACCAGAGCCCCCAAACTAACTGTTAGAAACTTCAGTTTCTTCACTGGTGAAAAGAACCATATATATGATGTGTAGCAATAGCTCAGGTTAATAATATAGGAATATATGTTTACATGTTTGGGAAGAATTCAAATCCATGCCTTAAAAGCAGGTTACTGGCCGAAACTGGTTTGGCTCAGGGGTAGAGCGTTGGTCTGCGGACTGAAAGGTCCAGGTTCGATTCCAGTCAAGGGCATGTACATTGGTTGCGGGCACATCCCCGGTAGGAGGTGTGCAAGAGGCAGCTGGTCGATGTTTCTCTCTCATCGACGTTTCTAGCTCTCTATCTCTCTCTTCCTCTCCGTAAAATATCAATAAAATATATTTTTAAAAAAATAAAAGCAGGTTACTGGAAGATCACGTTGATTTACACGGTCCAATCCCCTTTGCCACCGAGGCTGCTTTTCAGTCCTCTCCCCTCTTTTACCCCTTGCCCAAATCCCCGCAGAGCAACTGAAGGCACCCCCACCTCCACTCCCTGCACGGAGGCGGGCAGGGGGGCTTGTCTCATAAATAACGGCCTTGTTCAACAGTCAACATGTCAATAAGTGGCTTTTTATTGATTGGGTGCCTGTTAAGGGTAGCAGTTTTCATCCAATGCCACTTTTATAATCAGTTTGATAACTCCTTTACAAAAACACACACAAATAAATAGGAACCTAAAATGAACATGACAAAAAGGGCTGCTGATCTAAGGCCCTGCTCTTTCTGCAGGAGGTTGGGACTGAGGCCTGGGCTCTGAGGGTGCACTGCCTACTCCCTCCCTCTCTGTGCTGGCCTGCGGCGGAGGTAGAGAAACTGCACATAAGTAGGTTGGAACTTTGGTAGCAATTTGATGATGTCTGCTGAACCTTCTTTAAAAAAATGGAAGCTTGTATTTTGCACAAAATGCCAATTTTTCCATTTATTTTTCTAGTGATTTGTTGTTTTGTTTCTTCTGTATTTTAAGTTTCATTGTGTGACAGATTGGAAATAAAGGGGGGAAATACGATCTTTCTCCACAGACAGTTTGAGAAGCCCTGCTTTAAAGAAAATTTCAGCATTTCAGCATTTTTATCAGCATTTCAGTGTATCACGTAGAAGTCATTTTCTCCCTAGAAATAGTGACCTGGGCATAGAGGGGGGATGGGGTGGGGAAGGGACAAGGGCGCCGGCCCTCAGATCTCCCCATTGTTTGCTATGGGCGTGGGGACCTTTCTTAGTCAGCCTGCAGGTGGCTCGACAGAGATTCCTTCTTCCCAGCTCCTGGCTCCAGGTGATAGCTGTGGTCTCATCCCCTCAGCAAACACCTTCAAAGAGCCGGCGGCAGATATGAAGTGGCCAGGAAGATTGGCTCTTTCCAAACAGAGGGAGATTGTGGACGGAGAGGAGGTGAAAATCATATTCTTAATCACGAACAAACACAATTAACTGGCAACTGGATTAAGGTATCTAATCAGTCAAAATTATTTAGATGCTCTTATAACCATCACCCCTTCTCTTGGAAAGTCTTAGTTACTTGGTGAGATAATACTGTTAATGAAACACATGTCCATAGGGAACATTCCTCCTCTTAAAGTGACATAAAGAAGCTTCAATGAAAGCAATAGGAACTCTAAGAGTGCCTTTTGTTTTAAAAGAAAGGCCATGAAAATGCACAGTGAAAAACTAACCCACAGTCAGAAGTGTCCCCAGTTCTGGTCCCTCTGAGAAATCCTTTAAGGGGCTCAGTCTCCGGCGATCTTTCATTCACTCAACCAATCTGTGGAGCTCCCCTGACGTAACAATCGCTAACTGTTCTGGGCGCAAGGGTACAGCAATGCATATCACAGAACATGTCTCAGAAAGCTAGCATTTTATTTATTTTTATTTTTTAAAAATAAATTTTTATTGATTTTTCAGAGAGAGGAAGAGAGAGGGATAGAGAGCCAGAAACATCAATGAGAGAGAATCATCGGCCAGCCACCTCCTGCACACTCCCCACTGGGGATGTGCCCGCAACCAAGGCACATGCCCCAGACCAGAATCGAACCCAGGACCCCCCCAGTCCGCAGGCCGATGCTCCATCCACTGAGCCAAACCGGTTTCGGCAGAAAGCTAGCATTTTAATGGGGAGAGAGCTAGACAGTAAACAAACATAAAACATGATGACTGCTAATAATGAGTGCTTCAAGAAATTATAAAGCAGGTGACAAGTTTGTGGGGGAGGTGGCAGACATTGGCTATTTCAGGTAGGGTGGTCTCTCGGGGTAGGTGTCAAAGAATGAAGGGGCTAGCCATAAAAAAATATTGGGGACCTTGACTCTATGCAGAGGAAAGAGAACATATGCTTTGAAGGGGAAAGAGCTCAGCATGTTTTGGGAACAGCCAGAGGCCCGTTGTTGAGAATATAGCGATGAGGACAAAGAATAGTGAGAGATGAGAGTAAAGAGAGAGGAAGAGCCAGGTTATGTGGGACCACGTGGGCTACCGTGATGGATAGGATATTTGCATGTGATTGAACTAGAATTGGTGATCATTTGTTATGCATGTGTATCAGAAATGTTCACTATTAAAATCATAGCCGAATCAAATGCGAGGCAAAATTTTGGAATTTACCTACATTAAGCCCTGGTCGGGTAGCTCAATTAGAGCATCATCCCTGATAGGCCAATGTTTGGGGTTCCATCCTTGGTTAGGGCAACTAGAAGAATCAGCCAATGAATGCATAAATAAATGGAACAACAAATTAATGTTTCTCTCTTCCACTCTAAAAGCAATTTTAAAAATTTTAAAATATTTACATTAATTATCTTTATAGATAGCTATTATAATTAACTTGTTAAGTAGAATAAATTAAGAATTGGCAAATTCAGATTAGCAAAGGCCCTTCAACTATGGAAGACTTAATCTGCTAAAAAAACACTAAAGCTTCCATTTGAACAACTATCCTAAAACCAAATTGCTCTATTAGGTCTGTTTTGTAGGTTTTACAACATACAGTGACCAACCAAGCTGTTGCATACACAAACGATTCCCATTTGTTAAATCATGCATGCTTGTCGCCTTTCCTTAACCAGAGGTTGCTCCTTCTAGTTCCAGCTTTTACCACCCCCTTCTCTGCAGGAAGGACCCAGTAAGAACGTTCTCTGGCTGAAACCGGTTTGGCTCAGTGGTAGAGCGTCGGTCTGCGGACTGAAAGGTCCCAGGTTCGATTCCGGTCAAGGGCATGTACCTTGGTTGCGGGCACATCCCCGGTAGGGGGTGTGCAAGAGGCAGCTGGTCGATGTTTACGTTTCTAGCTCTCTATCTCTCTCCCTTCCTCTCTGTAAAATATCAATAAAATATATTTTTTTAAAAAAGAACTTTCTCTGTCAGTTTCTAAATGCAGAGAAGATCTGCCAAGGAGAGAAGGGCCTGTGATGTGCCCTGGGCTGTCCTATTGCAGCCGAGCTTTCCCTGCTCCCTGTCAGGGCGGCAGAGGCTGCCAGCAGCGCGTCCCCTGAGCTAAGCTGAGAGGTAGGCGTCCTGGAAGATGCAGTTCAGGCAGGAGCTGAGCCTGCTTCGGAGGCTCACTGGCTGGTCTGCATTTTCTTTTCTTTTTTAAAAATATATTTTATTGATATTTTACAGAGAAGAAGGAGAAAGATAGAGAGCTAGAAACATCGATGAGAGAGAAACATTGACCAGCTGCCTCTTGCACACCCCCTACCGGGGATGTGCCCGCAACTAATGTACATGCCCTTGACCGGAATCGAACCTGGGACCTTTCAGTCCGCAGACCTATGCTCTACCCCTGAGCCAAACCGGTTTCGGCTGGTCTGCATTTTCATATAGTTCCACTGAACTTGCTTTTCCTCTCTCACCCTGAAGATGGAAATGACTCATAGGAATCAATGATGCATGGAGGCAGTGTAAATTAGATTGGCCAACCTCTTTGCACTTTGGGCAAGCCATGAAATCTGACGTTGTGCATTATTATTGGGGGGGGGGGGTTAAGATCACAGAGAGTGATGTGTGTGTGGGTGTGGTGGACAGAGGGGAGAAGCAATATATTTATGAAGTATTTCCTCAAAGTCGCTACAAATTCTATGAACAGTTCTGGAAAATATTATGTAATACTTATTTCTATTTCTTCCTTGTACCTTGAGTAAAAGAAACACTAGTTTTGCTTTAGCCATGACTGAAACCCAAAGAACACTTTTTTTTTTATTAATATACTATCTTATAATTTCAAAAGTATAGGCTGTCCCATACAAAACAAACAAAAATAATACCTTGTGGTTTTGTTTTAAATGTATTCTTGAGGATTTTTCTAGTAAGTAAAGATAGTAAAGAAGAACAGTTTGATATGTATGTTTATGGTCACATTTTATACTTAAAATAATTTTAGAACAAATTTTTAAAAAAGTATTTCCTTCCCTTGCTTCCAAACATGGAAAACATGGAATGCTGGGGAGAGCTACTCAGGGGTAGCAGTGTGTCTGGAAGCCCAGAAAAGGGGATCACAGCAGACAGTGTGTCTGGAAGCCCAGAAAAGGGGATCACAGCAGACAGGTGGAGTAGCTGGAAGACTGATTACAGTGAGCGAATATGTGGACATAGTAAAGGCAATGGAAGCCAGGTTTCTTATGTTAAAAAGGGGATTTACAAACATGGACAGGTAGTAGGCAAGCAAGAACCTGAGATGTTGGGTTGGAGTTAGCATCAATTCACTCATAGTTTTAATAGTTTTTAGAAGTAAATATAGAAATAATAGTTGTAGATAGAGGTGTGTATCCGTACATGCACAATATAAGCACATGTTTCCTAGCTCCGTCTACTGAGAGTATCTACTACTAGAAGTGATGCTACCCCAGTGTTGATGAGAACCCACATCTTGGTTTCTAAATGTCACCTTTCACTAAATTATCCTCTCGATTCCTCAGAGAAATCACTGAGTCAGGGCACAGACACAGACAGTACAAGACGAGCCTGGAATATCATGTTAGTGACCCAAAGAAAGGAATGATTAAAGAATGATAGGAACATATCAACAGGTGACAGGAGCCAACTTTGAAGGTGCCCTGGTGCCTAAAACAAACAATATTGGTTAAGGATGCTGAGCCATCAAAGAAGAAATCCATGAGTCTATACTGATTATATAAATAAATAAGTCAATAAATGAGAGAAGGAAAAACTTCTTTATAGTAGAAGGAATAAATAACCACCAATTGTAGCCCTGGCTGATGTGACTCAGTTGGTTGAACATTGTCCCATACACTAAAAAATCTCCAGTTAGATTCCAGGTCATGGCACATGCCCAGGTTGCAGGCTCCATCCCGTTAGGGGGCATGCAGGAGGCGGCCAATCCATGTTTCTCTCTCTCTTCCTCTCCCTCCCTCCCTCCCTTTCTTTTTTGAATCAATTAAAAAAACATTGGGGGGGGGGAAGAAATGGGTGTGAACATTAAAAAGGAAGAAAACCACCATTTGTCACCCATTTAAGTGATGCTGAAGGCAGGTGAGTGGAGGTTTGATGAGGATTAGATGATAGTATAATGGCACAGTAACTGGGTGGATACCAATTAGATCAAGCAATCGAGGATAATTTACCAGTGATAAGGGCTGACTTCTGGCCTTCCTTGTTATGCCCAAAGGAGACCACCTCACATTTCTGTAATTTTCTGAGCTGATGTCAGACAAACCTGGTTGTGGTGCATCCTTTGGAATAAAAGTCCTGCACTCTTCAAATGATACAAGGTAAAGGAGACAGGGACAGAATGATGGAAGTCTGAAGAGACATAACTACTACGTAGTAAATGCTGTGTGTGAGTATGGATTCAATGTTGGACCAGAAAGAAAAAGAGGACTTTGTTGGAACAATTTGCTGGCTTTGAACTGGGCATGTAGCTTAGCTGAGGGTAATGTGTGGTAGTAATGTTAATTTCCTGATTCGTTTGGTTATTTGGTGGTTATATGGAGAGCATCACATGGAGTAATTAGAGTGAGTAGAACATCATGTCACAACTTGCTCCCAAATGGTTCAATAAAAGGCTAATGACATATATCCATATATAAATGTATGTTTTATATATAACATAGTATACTGATGTATTATGTATTTATGTAGTATCTGTAATGTATTGGTATATGTTATATGATAATATATCTATTATATATTAATGTCATATTTATTTATATTGTTCTTAATGTTTACATATTTTTAGAGAAAATGTGGAGAAATATTTTTGTTTTTTAGGAGCAAAGGTGATAAAATGATAATAGTTTGGAGAATCTCAGTGAAGGTGGTAGAATACTTTACACTATTCTTACAACTTTCTTGTAGGTTTGCAATTACTTCAAAATAAATTATTTAATAAGAATACCTGTGTCTTTAGATAGCCATATAAGTAACAAGTGCTTTTATAATAGTTCCAATATGTGATATTTCCTATTTAAAGCATTTCCATGTTTCCAAACACCCACTGGGATAATTTTATAGAACCTGGAAAGCAGGGAGTGGGTTGCAGTCTTTTTCAGCTCCAGAAGTCCACAAATGTCAGGTGAGTTCCAGGAAAATCCTATATAATAAAATGCTAATATGCAAATAGACCAAATGGTGTAACAACCGGGAACAACCAAACAACCAAACAACTAAAGAACTGGTTGCTATGACATGCACTAACCTCCAAGGGACGTTTGCGGAACATGGCAGGCATTGGCTGTGGCAGAGTGGGGGAGTAAGTGAGGGGGGGGGGAAGGGTGGGGGGAGGGGAACCAGACCAAGGTGGGGTGGAGGTTGCCGTCTTTGGGGTGAGCCTCTGGTGGTTACTGAAAACTGCTCCCGCATGCTGTGGTCCCACCTGCTGCTCACACCTGCTGCTAGCATCAGTCTGGCTTGCACCTGCTGCAGGCACCAGAGCTGCCACTCGCACCCACTGCCAATGTCCAGCGCTGGTCCCAATTACTTGATGCTATCAGTGGGTGTGAGAGGCAGCTGCCAATCCAGATTGCCCCTGAGGACTTCTCCATCTCCCCCTGCTCCTGAGGGGCAATCGGGGCAGCAGCTGCTGTTTGCACCTACTGATAGTGCCAGTCCCAATCGCTTGCGCCATCAGCAGGTGTGAGTGGAGCTGCCACCTTCAGCACATGGGAGCAGTGGCAGGAGTGGGGCTGCTGGCAGACAGGGGACCAGGGGACCGGGGCTGCAGCGGCAGGAGGGGCCTGGAGGGGGAGTGGAGAATGGGCTGAGACCCGCCTCTGTGCCTACTGAAGTCTTATGGCCCACAGTTCCTTGCAAGGTGCATGAATTTGTGCACCCGCTCCCTAGTGCTACATAATAAGAAAATGTCACAAAGAGTTGTTTATTTGTCTTCAAATTTTAGTTTTAAATCGACCACTGAAATAATCTATTAGCTTTACTAAAATAATGGCTATCCTGTAAATTTATAGCCTAAATTTATTTTTTTTTAATAGAATTTGCTTTGCCCTGAAATAAAGATGGAATCTTCTGTGCAATAATAAAAAGGGGGGGGGGGCCACTTTGCATCTAAAAACAGCAGCATTCCATTATAATTAAAAGCAGTAGTCTTCTCTGTAATCCCTACTTTCATTTTAGGAAGAGATCAGATCTTTTTCCCCCTTCATTTTTAAAGAAAATAATTTTTTTAAGAGAATGAGGCAGTTTAAGTGACTACAGTTTACCTGGTACCAAGTTACTGAATAACCAAGACTAGAATTTAGAATCTTTTCGTTTTACTGTGCTGGAAGATGGAGGCAAAGTTTGCATACCTTGGGTTACTCTTCCTTTAAATACTTGTGTACCTGACATAGTATCAAAATGAAACGTTGTCTCCATACCTTTAGAAGAAGAATCTAGTCCTCTCTAGGAAAGTGCTGATTGCAAGGTGTCTCTCTGCATTGAAAAGATTTTTCTAATGAAATACTGGATGTTTTACAATTCAGTGTATTTTTTTCCTTTCAGTTTTAACATAGGTTTAGAAGACTGACAGATAAAGCAAAAAAAAAAAAAAGGTTTTTACCAACAAAGTAAAAATGTTCACATTCAAATGTAATTAGAAAATGCAAAGTAGTTTATAAGCCTCTCTGAAAGCTTTTGCTAATGCCAGGAACAATTTTTATTAAAGCGTGACATTAGTTATTATTAGCTATAAATAGATGCCACCATGTTATCAAATTCTATTAATTTCTTTTCTTGAGAACATTTGCTTAGTTACATTTACTTTCAGTAGCAGGGTAGCTTTTTCTTATTTATTCACCCAAGATATTCTCAGATACTAGCATGCATTCATTTAAATTTTATTTTATTATTAAGTACCTGTGTAGCACTTACTATGTACCAGCCCCTATTCTGAGAGCTCATGGACAACTAACTCCCTTTATCTTCATAAAACTCTCTGAGGTCATTACTATGATGATCCTCCACTTTACACAGGGAGTCCAGAGACGTGAAGTAGTATGTTCAAGGATGCACAGCTGGGCACTGTAGAACTAGGATTCAGTCCCAAGCAGTTCAGTTCCCAAATCTGTGCTCATAAGTAATGCGCCACAGAGTAGATGCTGGAGAATTATCTGCCGGTTAAATGAATAGATCATTCTCTTGTCTCTCAGACTGATTTGGAAGCACTAAGCAAATTATCCGATCGCTCTGTGCCTGAGTTTTCCACTTTGTAAAAGAAGAATTGATGATATTTGCCACCCATTTCTCTTCTAAAAAACAGTAAGAATGAAGAGAATTTACTTTATCTGGCTACTTTGTGTATGTTTTTATGCTTTAAAGGCTCAGTCAGCACTAAGTCTCGAGGAGACCAACATCGATGGACCTTACACATGTGATGAGACCACAACAATTCAGTATAATTAATGGTCTCTGTCTGAATGAGTGTGAGGTACACTATGGAGACCTCAACTTCCTTTTATTTAAACTTTATTCCCATGTAATTTTGAACTGTTTTCATTTTTTTCCCAGCTGAATTGGAATTTGTATGAAATAATACTCAAAATAACTGAGATATCGTCTAGGGCTTAGACTATGTGATCTAATAAAAAAAACCTAATTGTAGATCTCTGAAATGAAAACGCTTTCTTGGCCCTAACCGGTCTGGCTCAGTGGATAGAGCTTCTGCCTGCGGACTGAAAGGTCCCAGGTTTGATTCTCCTCAGGGGCATATACTTTGGTTTCCAGCACATTCCCAATAGGAGGTGTGCAGGAGGCAGCTGATCGATGTTTCTCTCTCATCTATGTTTCTAACTCTATCCCTCTCCCTTTCTTTCTGTAAAAAATCAATAAAAATATTTTTTTAAAAAACGAAAATGCTTTCTTGTTATCGCCCTGCATCACTGATACTAAATATTTAATCAGTACTGGTTAGGGACAACTCTAGAAATTTCTGTTCCAAGGGTCCTTAATCTATCTCTACCTATCCCTGTTTTTGTTTAGTGCCTACAAATGCCAGCAGGTTCTTCATTAGCTATGGACATGGCATGGAAAGAAATTCAAAACAGGACCCACTCCAGTTACCAGCAAGGACACACAAATGGCCCACGTTAACAAGTCACCAATCTTCTCTCAGGCTCAATCTCCTCTTCTGAAAATTGAGGCTGCCTACCTCCAGGGCTACTTTGAGGATCAGACTAGTTAATGTATGTCGAAACTGCTTTGTAAACTGTACTCGGTGGTTATGAAGAAATCAATACTAAAGATGCTGGGGTTTAAAAATCTCCAAAGACAGAAATCTGCTTATGCATTATACCCACACACAAAATTTTCAATGTGGACTCTTGGCCTGGAGTTCCATGTCGAATGAGTTCAGAAAAGCAACTTGGTAGGACTTAATCCTCAGAAGAGGTGGGATTTCGG